>OY982925.1:5012500-5637500 GCA_963891755.1 Pyrrhia umbra
TATTGTATTTTTCTAAACTAACCTTTATGTGATAGGCTGTACTTACACGGTGAACGCTTTCTAAGCGGACCTATTATGATTGCGGACATAAATGGACAATATAATGAGACATTATGGCATTAAGTAGAAATATCACGGTCATATTTAAATCCTTTCACGTTTGTATAAGTGAGCTTATTTATAACAACACAAATCACTATCTAATGCGTTTATTCTTCGATTTTTATGAGGAATTTCAAAGTTAAAAGCAAAAATCTATACCCACTAGTAAACATTTACAAATTTCAAATTGCATAATAAGCATATCTCGTACAAAAGATATGATTTAGTCATCATCATATCAAATAACATTGCTTGCATCACTATACTCAAGTAATTGATACCACAATCACGTTAATTTCAAATTGTAACCTAATGCAAAAACTTTCACCTCTATTGCAAATATCAGATGTCCGTCATTTAACGAGCCAAAATCCACTCACGACACACTCTCACCGATGCCATTATCTTATTTCGTGAGATTACTACTACACAGCGGTCTATAATTTGACAAATAGAGAATGAGATGCATTAGTGCGCATTTCCTACGTAATGGGTTACTATGGACCCGTGGTGTGTAATCTGTGTAATTTAGCGGTACGGTCGCGAAGATGGGTTAGTCGCGCGGCTGCGGAACGATAATAATATTTGATAAAAAGTCTGATGATTCTTTTTTTAACCTTTATATTTGTTTAGTCATTTCATTTGTTAGAACTTTTTCGTATTAAAAAAATGTGCAAGTGGAATAATTCTATTCTTTGTGGACTTTTTTTTCCGCATGTTAGCTTTGTTCGTATTAATGACCTAAGCCCAGCATATTTTTCAGGGATTTTCTGTTTTATTTATTGTACATAGGTTTCCATTTCACTAGTAATTTCCTAGAGATACTCGTATTTATTACTGCATTTAATAACTTAAATTAAAATAATAAAAAATAATGCGTATATTCCATAACAAATCCTTTAAAACACAATGAAATGATCCCACAATGTTGGCAAAATACGAGTTGACATTCAATAAAATCGTATCGTTCGAAAGTTTGCACTTGAAATATCCGCATCGGACGCGAATAAGCCACAAAGTAACACCCCCAAACAAAATGATCGGCGATAGTTTCCATCAACAATGTACATTTATTCATCCTCATAATATATCAGCCATCGTAAACGCTTCATTTCCTAATAAAACGCAATTTGTGAGCCGAGACGTTGAACTTAAAACTACAAGATCAGTTTATGGTGCATCGTAAACATCAGTCTATTTTACAGCAAACTTTGATATGACTTTATCTGTTTTCTTATTAATGGTAAAACTATATAACATTCTTGCTATAAAATTATAATGATTGATTGTAAAGTATTTGATAGTATTATCTGGATATTTTTATCGTGTTATCCTTTATGGGGATGGTAAAAGATGTTAGCAAACTATAAATCTGATGGAAACAGGCGAGGTAATGGCCGTGCGAACGCTAACTTAAATGTATGCGATATTAATATAGCCATAAAGTTTTACCGAGCTGTCCTCAGCTTATAATATTATCCTTATCTGCGCTCGTAACGTGTAATGACACTCGACATTATCCAATCAATATACTTAATCAATATCGCCTTGTTGGTATAGCGCGTGACGTTGGTTGTCAAATAATACCTATAGCTTGAGCTTGAAATTGTAGATCCATATTAAGGTCACAAAAAGATTCTAAAGGTATCAATGTCACCCGTTTGCCATGATATTTGTATAATAGCTCCCTATCAATAGCTGCCTTTTTTCGGATGCCAATGAATGACTCCTCCCGCCGTGGGTAGAACGGGAGTGAGTATCCGCTGAGGGAGACACTTACTGACTAAGCCCATCCATGTTCCTTTCTTAGCCCTTTGCGTTCCGGGGTAACTCTTTCGAACACGGGATGTTCGAAAGAGTTACCCGTTTGCCATGATATTTGTATAATAGCTCCCTATCAATAGCTGCCTTTTTTCGGATGCCAATGAATGACTCCTCCCGCCGTGGGTAGAACGGGAGTGAGTATCCGCTGAGGGAGACACTTACTGAATAAGCCCATCCATGTTCCTTTCTTAGCCCTTTGCGTTCCGGGGTAACTCTTTCGAACACGGGATGTTCGAAAGAGTTACCCGTTTGCCATGATATTTGTATAATAGCTCCCTATCAATAGCTGCCTTTTTTCGGATGCCAATGAATGACTCCTCCCGCCGTGGGTAGAACGGGAGTGAGTATCCGCTGAGGGAGACACTTACTGAATAAGCCCATCCATGTTCCTTTCTTAGCCCTTTGCGTTCCGGGGTAACTCTTTCGAACATCCCGCAGCATCAATAGCAGACTAGAGTCTCATTGTGTGTTAAGTTACTGACAATATTCATACTAATTTTTACTCAAAAATAAATAACCCAGGTCTACGTTTAAAAAAGGCCAATGTTAATTCAAAACAAAGATTAGATCACCAATTATACTAATTTTCAAATACTAAAATTTATTCAGTGAGAATTGAATTAAAAAGTCTTAAAGTATCTGGCTACAGGTCAAAATGCTAGTAATAAATAGAATCAGCCTCGCTGTCAATTACTGTCGCTTCGCGTTGATAGGGTTACTGAGTTTCAAAGAATTGAGACCTATATTTTTCTCTAGAATTATTAGCAGAAAAGTTTTTAGTAACCTTGCTGATTTAGTTAATACCTGGATTAAGGTTATAGCATAATATTTAAATATAATGTTATTAAACTATACAGTTTTGTCATTATTTGTGCACAGTTAGAAGAAAACTTTAGAATTTAAATTACGATGTCAATCCCTATATATTATGCAGTTTACTAACCTAATTACAGCAGGTAAAACTCATGGTTTTGATATAAAATACTGTAATTATTACATAGTAGATAGTTTTGTACCAAAAATAGCTTCAGATTGTATTCAATAAACATGCAAGGTTTCATAGCTATTGTTCGAAGATATTCATAAAAGCGACTAAAATAGGACAATAGAGGTAGTAATACTCTTCTATGTGGAATCTTTTGAATGTTTCGACATACATATTTTCAGAAGGGTTTTCTTTTATTCAGGTAAGTATATGAATAATACTGACCTAGTTATATTTTTGTAACATAAATTATTCCCCATCAAAACTCATTTGATATTATTTTCTATGATTGTGTTGGTAATTAATACATTAACTTTGGATAATTGGGAGGATGTATATTACGTACGTACGTATAATATTATACAGTGTGTCCTATACTGTATAATATCACTCGTCGTTTCCTTCGGTTTTAACCGTCTCCAAAGTCTCATATCCATATCCGCACCAAGTTTTATCCAAATCGATTCTGCCGTTTTACCGTGAAAAAATAACAAACTTACTTTCGCATTTTAAAGTAAAAGTTTTATTAAGGAAAAGTTTTATGCGCTTATAATTATAAATAGTCTGTACCTACCAACTGATTTAAAGAAAAATGTAGGTATTTGTATACCTACATTTTTCATCATAACCTATTCTGATCTTAATTTCCCACATAAATAAATAAAATGTCATTAAATGATGAGTTATGTTTAAAGCATGAACTTGACATAAATGCGCCATCCTTACGACATTTCGTTACAGAAATTAGAACAAAACAGGTTGCTACTTTGTTTTCGTTTTTCATAAAATCCATTCGTAAAAGGTACTACTATATCGAGTATGTTGGGTTTCATGGGTCAGCTTTCTGTATCGATCAAGCGAAATTTTAATTTAGACCCGAATATTTAAATATCGAACATTGTAATTTCAGCAGCTGATACCGCGATCTCGATAAGCGATACCGTTAAAGGATTATCTTGAGTGACGGGGCCCGTAACACCCAATTAAACGTGCGATAATACGGACGGGCATCGGACACATGAATCACGCCCCATCGCGTGCTCGTTCGCTGTTTGTGACGTATGAGTGTCTACGTATACGCGCAAATTATAATATAATGTTGTTAATTCTGGTTACTGTATCAGTTTCGTATGATGATGATGCTACTCATTTTATGGCTGACCTAAAACTTCATTTCATAAAAACTTTTAGACTCTGATTACTAGAAACTTTTAATGTATTAAAATGTATAATTGCAAATAAAATTTAATGAATAAAAAAATTAAAGGTGGATGTAAAAGCACGATTAATTTGAATATTGAAAAAAAATAATCAATCGTCGAAATGAAAACCAAAATTAAGTTGTAATAACCTACTGTAGTACTAAAGTAAAAAATAAAGAAAAGCTTCTGTCATGAAAAAACCTGTTTAATGCTTAAACAATAAACTATTTTGTATTTGTATAAATGTAAACGCGAGTAAAATGTATGTTTATCAGAATTGGGACTTAAAATATTAAAACCTCACTTCAAGGAACAGTCACGAAAGGATTTTAAAACGGCAATAATCTTCTCAAACACATAATTATCACTTTATGCTATAGGTGTTGAAATCCAGATTTAAAATTTGCGTCATCTCTTTGTCATGGTCATTAAAGGAGTGCAACGTACTTTAAATTGCTTTTAATTTTGTCAACACATTAAAATTTTATTTGCAGACACCGTACCGTACTTTCATATGGACTCGTGGTCGATTTGAGAAGCGTTTTATGAATATAGTTTCGATGAAGGACACGAAATTGGTTTAAACATATTTTTTTACATTACAATTAATTGTATTAAATATATTTAATGTTATAAAAATTTTGCATATGGTGTAACTTAAGTAAATTCAGTGCCATGGCAAGAATATTATTTTTCGTTATGCCTTTCAGCTGGACTTTTCTCGTTGTTAGTTGGGTTTTGCAAAATTAGAGTACCTACACCTCGAAGACCATTGAGGATTTTTGTAATAATCTTCCTTTTGATCAATAGATTGATACAATAATTATAAAATGAAGTGATTGGTAAAAAAGAGGACTTGTAATGAACTAGCTGATTCCCATGGAACTTCTGATGATTTGCAAATGATGATACTGCAAATTTCATCAAACTTAGTTCAACATTTTTACCTAAAGCTTAACAAACTAAGAAACAAACTCACTTTAGTATTTATGATGTTAGTTAGGATTATAATTTGAAATTTCCAATCAGCTCTGAGTGACTGCGATGAATCTTGCTGTCTTTAATGATAAAAAGCCTTCTAGTGGGACAGCAACAGCCCGATATCATTATTACATTCCTTTGTCCAAACTCTATGCGGAGTACTGTTCATAAATTCACCTTAATTTATATTTATTAAACAGCACAATAACAATAATCTTGGCGGCAAAGATCACAATCGAATACCAATTCCGCAAACACTATTTACCTGTCGCCATATCTCAATATAATTTTCCAATAACCTATTCAAAGGTAAGGAAATAGGTACACATATTGTCACGAGAATGTATAGTTATCTGCGTTTGTACGTACGATATAGGTGTACGACGAATGTGAGGTCTAAGCTTATTGGTCGTTCGTTTCTATGGCACGAAACGCGCGAAATTGACTACTGGAAATTGGTTTCGAAACTATGTTTAGCTGGAATTGAACTTGAGGATGATAGATTTTGAGATGTACATGTAAAAAATACTTAAGTTGTAATGATGGTGATGTCAATGAACTTGAGCAGTAATAATGGTGATGTCAATGAAGATAATGTTAAAGCAGCTATTGATAAAGGCAAAATTAATATTAAAGGACTTAATTTTACTCGCTGGTTTAGTTTTAACGTGGTATATAGTTCATTTTTAATAAGCTAATGTCGGTTACATAAAAAATACTCTAAAATAGCAAAAGAGTCGATGATTATGAAGATCACACCCAAAAATTTTCATTCGTACTTAATTAAATTTGTTCATTCATAAATATTGTTTGGTGCCGTTGGTTTCGGCTATCATTTGTAGATCTTTGATCTTTCCAGAAATTATGACAACCACTCTTACCAAGGGGTATTGTGTTACCCGGTAACTGGGTTATAGAGGTCAGACAAGCAGTCGCTAGTTAGACTGGAAGTCGACCCCAACATAATTGGGAAAAAGTTAGGCAGATGATGAAAGATATCATTTTATTTTAAATATATTCCTAAATATTCCTATGTCCCTTCTAGTAGATTTGCATTCTTTGATTGCATTGCATGACTATACTGAAGGTGATTCACACTTATGATCGGCCTACTTTACGTTTATATCTTCAGTCAAATGTGAGCGGATAATGCCATTCCCAACAAATTCTTCGTATAAGCTCAGGAAGATTATACTGATAAATTGAAATTACTGATGCTTGCACCATGTTTGTAGCGAATTCTAAATCGTAATCTAAATTGATTGGACATTAATGTTAAGGTATTATTCTATGAAGATCTTTATTTTTTTTTCCTTAAAGATTCTCTCTTTGGGTAAATCTTGAACATTACTTAAACTAAAATAAAATTATACTAAATTCATATAATTTAACGAAAACTAAAACTAAGGAGCTCGTGGAGGCACAGCTTTGCTTGCCGCGGTCAGTTTTTCGAAGAGTCACATTTTTCTTGATAAATTAAAATGGAGGGTTACCTTCCAAGTCATCTTCAGAGTAAAACCGTCTGTCCAGCGGCTGTTTTCACCTCAGCTGTACCTGAAAAAAAAAACCGAAAAAAAAATATTGATTGGCGCCGTGACGAAAATTAATTAAATTAAAACTGCTTATTACTTTTTTGTCATCAAACTAATTAATAAGGCAGATAGCTGTCCATACACTGGACCAAACCGAAAGCAAATTGAGCGCAATTTTGACAGTCCACCAAACGTGACAAGATTTTATCGGCGCATCTGTGGTTTTTGGTCCGTGTGAAACATTTTGGAAATAGCACTGGGGATTATCAGTCACGGATTATAGCAATATGGACAATCCATCCTATTATAGTTAAGACAATACTCGAGTAGGTACTGCAAATAGTCCACAGGCTTTAATCTAACAGACAGACAGTGCGACTAAGTGTCTTTCGCATTTATGATATCAACTAGCTGACTACCCTGGTGTCACTCACTTTCTGAAGAAACTAGTTGACACCCGGACAAAAATCAGCCGTTTTACCGTAAAAGTATAATAGACAGACAAACTTGCGCATTCATATAATTAGTTAAAATAATTTTCCTTTCTTATATTTGTTTATTTTATTACCTCAGGGTAGATACGGTAAATGCTTGACAGTTCATTTGTTGATGATTCCAAACCATAAGGTAATGAAAATTAAGTAATTTGGTGTTTTATTTTATAGTTATCAAAATCCTAGCCACATACATCGACCTCATTCAGTTATATAGATAGGTAGGTACGTGAAATTAATTTTAGTCTACATTAACAAGTACGCAAATTACATTATAATAATATTGTAAATTAATTACTTGTCCACCGCACGATAATCTGAGAATTAAATGGGTTGTCAAAATTATTTTAATTGTATACAGGTTTCGTTGCGGTCGCCGATTCAGAAATTTCATCAGCCATATTAGGCCAGTTGTCAACTCGATTAGTTTTTTTTTATTACTGGCCAATTCTAACCACAAATTCGATACTCAAGTGTCATTCGAATATCGGTGTAACGCCTTTCATAACAAAAAAATCGTAAGTAGATACTGTGAAATATAATATTGTCATTGAAATATTTCGATGATAGAAAATACTTTGATCAAGGTTTCAAAGAACAGGTATAAAATATGATGTATAATATCTTTTTTTTTTTAAAACATTTTGAGTTTTTCTTAGATGTGTTATACGTACCTACAATGAGGTAATTGTAGATACGTATAAGCGGTAGGCTATATTTTTCCAATGATGATGATACAAAACTAAGGAATTAAAACATATTAATGTTGATTTTCCCTAAAATCTAGATACGTTTAAGGTTTAAAACAGCTTATCAATTCAAGAACTGATACACCAGATTGCAACATATTATCCCCAACAATATATACGTACTTAAAATACCTTCAAAGAAATAAAAGTAATTCGTATCGTAGGCATACTCTCCCGTTACATCTCTCTTTAGCCTAATCGGATTACTAAGCAGAGTTGACGGGAATCAATTCATTTGTACATACTTGCGCAAGACATCAGTCCGTGTGACGTGGACATCATACTAGCTTGGATTTATAGTTGAATAACATTTATAAGCCGCTTTTCATTCGGTTACGATATTTGTAACGCTTAGAACGAATTTGTTGTAGATGGAATGGTTTCATTAGGCGGCAACTTTGTTGGTTTCTGATATGAATATTGAAAGTTAGATATTTTGTGTTGATAAAATAAATGGTAAATTGTTTAACTGTGTTACTTTATGCTAAGAACTTTACCTATACTTTAAGCTTTATACTTTATGGTAGAAATATTAAATAAGTGTACTAACTTAAAATTCTCACTAGCCTGGCCTTGAACTAGAAATTCTTGCACTGATCAAATGATAAATTACCTTTGCGTGTATTTGTTTTTTTTTTGTTAGATACGTTTTAAATTCATGCAACACAAGCCCTTGGTAAAAACTGTAACATGCTCATGTAATAATTATTTTATTTTTATTTAACGTGCTTTCCGAGACACCCATCCACGGACCGACCGCGCCAAGCACAGCTTAACCTTTGATCGGTCGAACCGTGCGGCTGTTACTTAGCCACGAACTCCTCTAAACTCTAAACGTAATTAATGCATAATTAAATAAACAAATAAATAAAATAAATTCAAAAGACTTTCTGTAACAAAACTTCCGTGACATTTACGGCAATAAAGAGATGTCAAAGTAAATTGTATTGTCTAAAAGTAATTCTACTAATTTTGCTGGTAAGAAATTGCCCACTAAATAACTCTAGTCAGTTCTCTTGAAAATTTATAGACCATTTCTTTGGCTGTGCAATTAAGAAGGAGATAGATTGAATAAATAAAATTTATGTAAGCCAAATCTTTGGAACAGGGTGTTCGTGGCGAAACATAAATAAATTTAAACGTATAGAAAACCTTTGGAATAACTTTTATTGAATCTCATTTTTCTTGCCGACATGACATTGTCCCCATTTTTTATAGTCACAAAAAGAAACCTAAAAACAACACCTTGTTGCCAGTATAAAATAAACACTTGTTCGGATACGAACATACTGGGGGCGCCTCTGGCCTTTTACAGAACAGTGGAACCCATAATATTAAACTATTCAAAACTTAATTACTAACTTACTGTTATCTTAATCCATAGGAAAAGGACATACTTTCATAATACTAGTTCGAATAACAGATCCCCTTGCTGTCTTAACCTCTAAAGCCCGAACACATCCATCTTTACCAGGCATTACATTTAAAATTCTTCCTACCGGCCAGTCAAGGGGGTTTATGTTATCATACTTTAAAATTACCATGTCACCTGGTTTTAAGTTTGGTTGGATACTTTTCCATTTTGGTCTATTCTGTAAAAGCACCAAATAATATTTATGCCATTTTTTCCAAAATTATTGTTGCATTTTCTCACATTGTTTCCAAAAGGATAATCTTCCAACATTCACATTATTTAGATTCAATTCAGGATAAGAAGACAATGGTGATCCTGTTAAAAAATGCCCAGGTGTTAAATAAGTCATATCATCTGGGTCTCTAGATAGAGGCGTCAATGGCCGTGAGTTAAGAATGCCTTCAATCTGCACAGTATACAATTCCTCATACGTTAACACTGAATTGCCTATTACCCGTTTCATATGATACTTGACACTTTTAATGCCCGCTTCCCACAAACCACCAAACACAGGGGAGTAACTTGGTATGAAATGAAAGGATATTCTCTCCGTATTGCAGAAATCTATTATAGTGTCTTGGTGACTTGTGGAAGCTTGCAAATCATACAATTCTTTTAACAAATTAGCAGCACCTTTATAACATGCACCATTATCACAATAAATCTTTGTGGGCTTATTCCTTCTGGATATAAATCTTTTCAAGCAACCCATAAAAGTCCTTGTTGACATATCAGATGCTAGTTCTATGTGTATAGCTTTAGTTACAAAACAAACAAATAATACAATATAAGCCTTTGTAATTACTGGATTACGAATACGAGTTTGCTTGACGTTAAAAGGGCCACCATAATCGGTGCCAACTATCTGAAATGGTCTTGTCATATTTACCCTATCTAAAGGTAACGATCCCATTAATTGGGTAGCATTCTTAGCCTTTAATTTAAAGCAAATAATGCATTTATACAAAACAGATTTTATTTCGCGTGAAGCATTAAGAATCCAGTATTTTTCACTCAAACTGCTAAGAACTAAACTTTGACCTGCATGTTTTAATTGAATATATTGCTTCCATATAATCCCCTTAGTAACATTAGATTTTTTAGCTAAGATTATAGGATGCATCTTTGTAAAAGGTAAATCAGCATTTTGCAATCGACCACCTACCCTTAATAATTTGCAAGAATCAAGAAAAGGATTCAGGCTAGTCAAACTAGATTTTACAACTTTACCAGCTTGTAAGCATTGAATCTCACTTTCAAAGTGTTTACCCTGATCTAATCTAATTATTGTCTGCAGGGCAGAATCTAGCTCATTTGGACTAAATTTATTCATACCTTCAAAATGTTGTGCCTTACAAATGTTTATAAATCTTAACACATATCCCATTATTCTAGTAACCTTTTCTATATCTGAGTATTTCTCTAACATCATCAATAATGTATTGCCCTTAACACATACATTGCTTGATTTTAATTCAAGCTTTATTTCTTTTATAGGACATTTTATTTCTAAACTATCGGTTTTCACATTGTAGATTAAACCTAATGTTTTAACGTACAAACAGTTTTTATCAAAATCCCTGTTATCTAATTGGTGTAAATTAATAGGAATATCTTTTAGTAAGGTAATATCATTTGAACACCATTTATGTAATGGGAAACTACCCAAACTTAACAATTTGCAAAGCTCATTCTTTGTCTGGTTTAGCTCACAGATATCATCACTGCCAAATTGTATATCATCAACATAACTAGAGTTCTCCAAACAAAATGCAGCTAAAGGAAATTGATCTTTAAATCTATGCGCTAGTTCAACTAAGCAGCGAGTGGCAAGGAAGGCAGAACTTTTTAAACCATATGTTACAGTTTGTAATTGAATACATTGAACAGGACTTTCCCTGGTTTCACGCCAAAGAATATTTTGCAACCCACAATATTTTTCATCAAGAAATACTTGTCTATACATAGCCTTAACATCACAGAGCACTACATATTTGTACGTTCTCAACAAAGTCAATATGTCAAACAAATCACTTTGTACAACGGGTCCATTCAACAAAATATCATTTAATGCTAAACCATTTTTTGTTTTTGCACTTCCATCAAACACAGCCCTGACTGGTGTTGTTTTGCTATTAGGATTTACAACAGGATGATGAGGAATAAAGTGCAACTTACCTATATCTAGGCCTTTGTTTGTGGTATCTAAATATTTTGCATGACCTTGCTCTAAATAATCAGATATAAACTTCTTATATTGTTGGAACAAGTTAATATCTTTAGCAAATCGCCTTTCTAAGTTGTGCAATCTACTCAAAGCCATGGGAAATGAATGACCCAACCCTGTCTCATTCAAATCAACTTTTAAAGGCAAAGCAACCCTAAACCTATTGTTTTCTAATGTTACAGAGTCCTTAAATACCTGTTCAGCTTGCTCATGTTCAGAGGTATCCTCTTTGAATACTGTGGTGACATTTTCACATTCCCAAAATTTTAACATTGTTTGTTCAAGCTGACTATCTTTAGTAATGCATGTATTACATACCTTTATACAGTTATATGGCTTTATTGACAAACAAAGGTTAGTAGAGCTTAGTTTTAAAGGTTAGTTAGTAGAGCTCCTGAGGTGACAGGCAGACTGCCCGCTACAACATATCCCAAACTTGTGTTAATCAGGTAAGGACCTGATGGAGTTACTGGTAGGGACTCACGGAGCAGAATCTGGAAAAATATATCACACCCCAATAGTAAAGACAGTTCACCAGTTTTATTAAAGTTTTTGTCAGCCAATTCCACATAAGAGGGAAAAGTAAACTGCGAAATGTCAAATGACTGCTGCGGTAATGGACATGCAATACTTTTTACAATACAGCATGAAACTGCAACACTGTTACTGTTTATGGTTGAGTAAACAATGAAATTAGCCCTGCGTGATATATTTTGTTCACCTCCTTGACACACCCCTTTGATAAGCTGATCATTCTTAGTTAATGTACATTTAATGCAGTCAGCTAAGCTGTCAGTGATAAATGATACTTGACTCGGGGAGTCACATTTCGAACATTTCTAAAATAACATTTAGAAGATAACAAATTTTAGTTTTGTTTTTTATCCGTGTCGCAATTTTTTAAAGACAAAAGTAGGCAAGTCCTAATTTAATACCGGTATTTTTGGCATTTCATACGAAAAATCTAGATCTGATTTTCAATCAAGCACGTATTTTTGATCACAAAAGTAATTCAGTCTTTTCATCCTAGCTTTTTTCCGTTATTGTCAGATCCACTTTGCTTAAAGTCAGTAGTCCGTTCATTACCAGTTACTTTGTCGGTAAGAGGACACGTTTCTGATTTTATCGTGAAATTCTTTTAAAATTAGGAAAGTTCTTGTTTAATTTTATACTTATTGTGATAATACATTATCAATCATCAACAGCCTCTTGTTATGGGAGACAAGCTCGTTTAAAACATCGACCAAAGTCTTAGTGAGTTCGGATGTACTTCAGATGTCTATTTCAATGTAGTGCAATTTTCAAACATGATTAGTGAAAGTTTGAAAAGGGCTATAAATAAATATTTATTTTGTGCATTAATAATTACATCTTTAAATTCATAATGCACAAAAAAACAGTTATTAAAAATAAATAGTTTAAGTTTCGACATACCTACCTAATGCAAAAAAAAAACTGTTAATGACACATCAAAATGTAAATGAACACAAAAAACGCATTACATTTTTAGTAGGCACCTTTAAAAATCGCCTTGTAAACAGTTCCAAAAATTCACATACCGTCGAAACATTCATTACATTACGTAAAACCAAAAAGAGTAGTTGACGTGCACCATAATTGATACTAATCATCATCCGGGTGTGTTCCAACGCGTCCGTTAATTTACCTAACGCGCCCCACGAAAGGTTCTAAAACCACTATGAAATTGAATACGTACAACTGCTACCCATTTGGGGCTACGAACTTGCTAAAGGTGAGGTTTTACTGCGCGAGCAGACGAACGAATTTCCTAGTTTCATAATGGTGCGGTGGGAAGTTAATAATTTCGTGGTGGCTGTGTTGAGTACAGAGAAAGCTACGTCGTGTTTTTTAAAATGACTTTTAGATTACCAATGTTTTTTTTTAACAATTAATATAAAATTCTCACGAAGTAATATAGGGCACACTATTTAGATGGAAATTTTGGCACTAATTGTCAAATTAGATTGAAATTGCGGAGACTTGACAAAAATACTCAGTAGTTAATGATTGTGGACTAAGATAATGATGACTATGGCTACTTGTCAATGTAAAGGTATTTTGATAACAGGCATACCCGTAAAAGCCTTCCACACTCGTTCGGGCTAGTGGAACCAAGGTTTTCTTTCAACACAAACGGGCCACCCGAATCACACGGCTGTCTACTCCTATTAACTGTACTAATACATTTATCTGTCGACCGAACACTTGACAAGATTTCACAGTCTACTGAACAACTTTTAATCAAAGTGGTTACCCTAAAAACATTAGAGAAATTATAATTTGAAATAATTGAATACTAATTTGTGGGAAAGGTAATTCGAAGGAGTGTCGAACATCCTTATCTAAAAAATGTATTTGAGATTACTTATGGTCATGTCGAATGTCCATTATTTTTATATTAGAGGAAAATAATTTCTTGTTCCCACAAAAATAGGTACATGTTCCTAATATATTCGAATCTTCAACTTGCTAAAAAGTTTATTCTTAAAACTCTCTTTACACATAATTTGAGTATTAGATCCTAACCAAAAACTACGACTCTTGATTCTGGGTTGATCTCACTCAGCCAAATGTGAAAGTCAGAAAATCTCTTCAAAAGCACCTGAGATGCGTTGATGAAAAAATCCAGTTGTACCTACTCTCTTTTGAAGCATCATTTGTTGCTATCTTTGCTTCAAGAAAATTGACCATAAACATAAAGAAATATGTTTAGTAGCACTGAAAGCTTTGGTTACCTCATAAACTTTTCAACCATAAAACCAATTGTGTATGAAGTAGAAGTAAGACGATACATGAATTTTCTCGTCGATAAAAGGACCTACAATTTGTTAAAGGCCCATAACGGCGTAATGCAGAGTACGCACTTGCCCGGAAAGCTATTGTCTGTCCACCCCTTAGAATAAAGCTGCGGACACACGGCTTTATTGTTTGCTTGACATAATTTATGTACCTTCTTGTTTGGTCTCGGTGTATTGTTCGGGTAATTCAATAGTATTGTTTATAAGTTAATCACATTGTAATATTTTTTTCTTAATCTTAAATAAATAAACTGATCGATTTAATTGACATATTTATCGATAGGCAATTTTTTAATACCCTCTTTTCGTTTTAGATTTTCAACAGTGGTCACGGATAGTCAGAAGTCCTGCTAACCTCACCAATGGGAAAGGCTTTAAGTAACTGAAATGTGAATATCAGGCAGGTCGCTTAATGTAAAATACTGTTACTCAGCTGCATCTGGTTAGAGTGAAAGCTAATTCCAATAACTTCGGAAAAAGCTAGACAAAAGCATTACCTAGCAGGCCCAAACTACGGCCGAAAGATCTAAATGTAAGGCCCGAATATTTAGTTACACAAGTAAAACTTAAGATTTACCAACCATTCTGTGACGAATTGGTAAATCTTAACTTTTACTGATATTTCGAACTTTTACAGTAACATTAAACTCACCTTATAATATCATACGACACTCATCGCCTCACCTACACAAAACACAATGACATCAAAATTAATTATTCCTTATTCCTGTCGATAACACCCGTATATTATTACGAAGAAACTCCCGTACTAAGCTCTAATTACTAGTCCGGCGATATATCCAGGTTAAGAACTCGTGATAGCTAAATTAGAGACTCTGAAACGACGACTTAATTGCACGCCGACGTGACTGAAGACCTTAACTGCGGATCTTGTTATACATAAAAAGATTCTAATTCTGTATAGTAAATTTTTAATGGGAAGTTCGTTAGACTTAGGCTGTTTTGCTTTTGGTGGTGGGTTGGTTTTTTATTTGGCGCAGGTGTTTAGTTATGGATATCATAACAATAATTAAATTTTTATAGGTATTTTTAAATGTTTTCTTTTTGTATTTCATTGTAATTAATATTTAAAATGTAGTTATTTGAATAAATGATTACATTTCATGACCGTCTCTCGTAAAACACGTTAAACCGTTGGTCCTGGCTGTTATTTGTGGATTTTCGATAGTGGTTATGGGTAGTCAGAAGCCAGAAAGTCAGTCGTACCAAGGGGTATCGTGTTATCCGGTAACTGGGTTGTGGAGGTCGGATTGGCAGTTGCTCCATGTAAACCACTGGTACTCAGCTGCATGCGGTTAGACTGGAAGCCGAACCCAACATAGTCGGGAAAGGAAACACATGGTCATGAATTATAATTTATAACATCATTAAGATAATAATTAAACGGTTGTTTTTATTGCTAAGAACCTTGTTCACTTATTGTTAAACTATACAGCCGAGTACAACTCCTGCTTGATTCAAACAAAGTACCTTAATTCAATTGAGTTTCAATTTTTTAAATTCTGAAATAATTTTATAATTAGGTTTTTATAATAAACGAATACTTTGCTGTCGCCTTTTATACATATATATATATATATATATATATAGGTAGCTAGGTATAGGTATATGCACGTGTACAACACATTGTTCTTTTAATAACCGTCTAAACGCATTCCCTTTTAATCAACACATTGAACTTCAAATAAACAAAAAACAATCCGAATACATTAACCCAGTAACGACGATTGAATTTAAATCAAATCGAATTTAATTAAGGTGCCGTCTCGTTTGCACGACAAACATTCGAATACGATCGTAAGCACCGCAAATCCGGCGTTCACGATTCGTTTTATCGTCTCGGACGCATCGGTGCACTCATTCAGTCAGTGTTTAATGTTCAACCGGTAATACTACACCGGTACACTGCTAATACGACGGCAAGATTGTATGTTAAGGTCTGGTTCCCTTAAAACGACTGGGTAGGATTTTGTTCACTGGATCTTAATTATAGTTGGTTCCGCCTTAGGTAAACAGGTAATCCTCTTGAAGTGTTTTATTTTTAACTAACTTCTGCCCGCGACTTCGTCTGCGTGGAATAGTGGTGCTCCGCTCCTATTGGTTTTAGCGTGATGATATATAGCCTATAGCCTTCCTCAATAAATGGGCTATCTAACACTGAAAGAATTTTTCCAATCGTACCAGTAGTTCCTGCGATTAGCGCGTTCAAACAAACAAACAAATAAACTGTTCAGATTTATTATATTAGTATAGATAGAGCTTATTCTACACGGTTTTAGTTCTTGTAAACCTACTTCGAATCATCATACATTAGACCTGAGCTACGAGATTGTTTGAAACAGTTACCGTTGCCCTGAACCGCAAAAGGCGAAGAAAGGAACATGTATAGGTTTTAGTCAGTATGTATTTGACACTTCCTCCCGCTCCGCCCACAGCGGGGGGAGTTTTGTAAACTTGTCATTTAAAAACTGCTGATTTTCATCTTAGTTTGAATGTTTTTAAATTTTGAGTAATTTGATTTCCCATCCTTATAAAAAGGTCTCATCACTTTTTATGTTTTTTTTTTCACTGAAAGCCACTTTAGCCACCTAGTCTTACACATGTAGACAATTACTTAATTGTTTTTGTTAAGCCGTCTTCTTGTTAGCAGTAACTTTGTATAATGTGAGGTGTGAGGTAAAATTTCATGTCACCTACTGTAAAAGGTACCTTTAAGTCCCACGTTCAAAGAATATACAATCCTGAGTGCAACTACTAACATGATTGGTAAACAGTGTTCAAGACAAGATCATAAAAATGGCTGACAATTTGAAAAAGGAAATAACAAGTCGCCGCACAGGAACGTTGCCCCACTGCATACGTACATGAGGGTACACTCTACATCGCTGATAGAAAGATTCGTGACTGTAGAATCACAAACGGTAGCCGAAGTCGGAAATCAAATCCAATTTACTTCATTTGCTCGCCAGTAAAGTTCACATCTAACTCTTGAATTGAAAGGATTACGTTGTGAAATGAAGTTCCCAGTCGGACCGTACACGATCCAATGATAGTTTTGTACACGTTTGCCGGTTTAACGTTTGATTTACTGGTAATCTTGATGCGGAGCTAATGCACGGGAATCGAGTGATTTAGACTCTTTGTAGGATATCGATAAAGTTATCGAAATAGTTCGTTTTGTGCATGATATTTTTGTAGTTCTGAGTGGGACGTTCTATGGTGGCGACTATTTTTATGTTTGAAAAATGAAATTTCTTAGAATATAGCGTTTGTTGAACGATAATTGGGCGCTTCTCTGAATATATGTACAAAGTGCTTTGAAACTCGAAACTGCGCACAAAGCTAGACAAAAATAAGTAATGACTAGGTATATTAGAATTTATTATTATTTTAGCACATTAAAATTCGATACCAAGATCATTAAATATTTTAAATCGAAAATATAATGTTATCAATATTTTCTAACAAAATAAACAAACTTTTCGTTTTCGTTTTCATTTACCAAAATATATGACTGAAGGCTTCCTATTATTTTGGTCTAAGCTTTGCTCCTAACGTGGCAATTCTTTCTGCACTTTAGTGCCCTACCAGTTGAAGGTGATAAGGACGAATCTTTTGACAGATCTTCCAGTTAATGAATTAAAGTAAATTCTAAATTTACAAAATTGGATTTTTTTGGATTCAATGAAATAAATTAAAACATCAAACGAAATTCACCTAACGAACAAATTGATATGTACGGCTATTCCACACATAACTGTACGTTCTGCCAAAATCAGCGTCCGACTTAAAATGTAAATGTAAATGCAAAAAAACTATCTAAAAAGATACACTGCAAATCAATTTTAAACCAATAAAAAAACCACTAAATTGATTCATAAACGAAGGAAAAAATCGATATTCACATTTTATAAAAATATTCTTTGAAAGAGATTTTTTGGAAGAATATTTAAATAAAATGTTTTTTTTTGAAGTTATAGACGTTTATTTGAAACTAAAAAAGTCGGTTAAATATCTGCGTTCTTAATTCGCGTTCAAAATAAATACTTAGTAGCTTTAATTATAAACTTTATATAGCATTTATAAAGTTAATAATTATATAAAGTGAGCACATCATAAAGTGAGAACATATATGAGAAAGGATTGAGCAACCTCATTTCGAGAGTAGGTTGTTTAACAAAATTGCAATACTTTTTTATTGGTTTAGCTTTCATTATGACTAAATAAGTCATCATCAGTGACGCCATCAATATATATATATCATCAAAGATAACACGGCAAGTAAATCCTAAAACAGAAAAAGAAAATATTGCTTGAACCAACTCTTTCCGAGTTCCACCATCGCACCAATTCCGTATCAGCGCAAAGGAGGAAGCTTAGTGAGCCAGATGAAAAGTAAACACAAGTTTGATTTACATAGATTGAAACAGTAGTCATGTTGAATAGAAAAGTTTTATTGGAATTGAAAGCATCATGCCACTTATCGTTCCCACAGGAAGACGAGTTTTCTTTCGAAATATATTCAGTCTCAGATGTTGGAGTACTTTATCCGATTGAGTTCAAAAAGGCTGGTACCGCCGTTTGTACTTTTTGTTGAAAGAACTGCAAATTCTCCTGTCATATTACAGAAAGTGTTCCTTTTTCAATTACTCTCAAGCTTCGTTCTCGATATTAGCATTAACACACATGTAGTTTCACACACATACCCGCTATTTCGCATTGAATTTAGGAGAAAAAGTAATATTAAAAATATGAATCTAATGTAAGGTAGATTAAAAAATGTTATTCTTCATTATGACACCCGTACATAGCCGGCTCATTCACGTTTCAGTGCTTCGCTGTTTCGCATGTGTAATTCTTATAATTCAAAGTGTATAATATTTTTCATATATTTAGGTAATTTAAGACTAGGATGCCTAAAAGAAAGAGTGATAAGCGCGATAATTATAAATATCTGAGTAAAAAACTTAAAAAGTTAGAACGTGAAATTAAACGTGAGCGATGTAATCGTTATGAAAGTACTTCGGAATCAGATAGTGATCTACCTACGCCTCATAACCTGCAGGGTGAGTAGTTGACCTAATTATTATTGTGTCTTAAAATTTTACGTTTACTTTAGCGTAGCATAAAGGTGAATTGGAGGAATCGGCTGCGTAACATCATTGTGTTATGTAATCTTTATAACGTATTAAACTTGGAAAATCGGATTGCCCTGTGGGGGCCTTCCACTTCCACAACTAAGTACTTGCTGCTCAGATCTACCTGTGGGGTTTTTCTATAGCTCGTACATTATTCGAAGACGAACAATTATTTTAAATACCTATTGGGATTGCGTGTTTCTCATAAGGAGTCTCACTTCCCATCCATTATTACGTTATCTAAGCAAAATATTTATTTATTTTGCTTGCAGAGTGCGAATCGATCACAATCGATGACGATTTTACTGGATGTCCCGACGATATGGACCCACAACCTGGGTGTTCGTACTGGAAACCAAACCCAACAAGATATATTGATGAGGAAGCTCCGACCCCCATACAGTCACCTTCCGCCGACGATCCTACGGCGCAGGTGAACATACTGCCGCCGAACACCAATGCTGCACTGCCCTCGGAGCAAACATATACTGCACCTGCTGCGGAAACCACTGCCATAGCTCAGCTTGCCAGTGAATCGGAGCATCCTCCTGTTCTTCAACAAGATGTTCCCGAATTGGATCCGGATTTGATGGAAATATTAGGCGAGGACCCCACCTCTAATAAAGAATACGGCAGTGAAATCCAGAAGGATTTAGCGATTAGACTCAATCATATTGCTACCTCCGGCCTCTCTAAGGAGAACCGCAAAGAGTTGAAAGACCGATATTTGGTGCCGTCAAACTGCAAATTTATAAAGGCGCCTACCCTCAACCCAGAGATTCGAGCATCTCTTATTGAAACTCAAGCCAAACGAGATAAGGGCATAGAAAGTAAACAGGTACTAACTTCTTGTGCCCTGTCCTCCATCAGTGAGGCCATTACAACATTGCTTTCATCAGGTCATAAAAACCCTGAGCTTCTTAAGCTGTTGATGGATACAGCTCGAATTCTTGGTGAGATACAGTATACAGACTCTGTCTCACGGCGTGCATTCATTCTTTCAACTGTCAAGAAAGAACTAAAAGATCAATTAGAAAAAACAAAAATAGACGAAATGCTTTTTGGTATTAGCCTATCCGAAACTTTAAAATCGGCAAAAACTATTATAAAATCCGGGGCTGATTTAAGGTCATCTTCAACAATGAGGTCCATAGCTAATAAACCAGCTAAAACTATCAATAGACCTTTAAACTACCGTGCCCCCCCGGCAGTCCGCAGACAGTTGCTACCACTGCCGCCGGGGGGCGCGAGATATGCGCGGGCAGCGCCGAATGCAACTCCGACTCAGAGGCAGCAGACGAGACCGACGCACAACAACGCTTCCAGGATATCGTCACGTCAGCCGCAAGCACGTCACAGACGTTAGCGATGGTAAGCGCCACTGGCCGTCTTTCATATTTTTATAAACAGTGGAGTTTAATTACTAGTAACCCTGTAATACTCTCCTGGATTTCTGGTTATAGAATTATTTTTTCTGGCCCAGTTATTCAGACAACTGTTCCACCAGAGCCTAATTATTCACGAGCTGAATATGAGGCCTTCAAAGTATCAATAGAAGATCTTATTAACACTGGGGCAGATGTCAACCATGTGAAGGTCAATACATATCAAGTATATTTCTTGTTCCCAAGTCGAACGGTACACAACGTTTCATTTTAAACCTTAAACAACTTAATAAATTCATACCAACAAAACATTTTAAACTAGAGGATCTAAGGACAGCTTTGAAACTAGTTTGCAAAAACTGCTTTATGTCAACAATTGATTTAAAAAACGCCTATTTTTTAATTAATATTCATCAAAATTCAAGAAAATATTTACGCTTTAAATGGAATGGCAATCTATATGAATTTAACGTGTTACCGTTTGGCTTAAATACTGCCCCATATATTTTCACGAAAATTCTTAAACCTGTGGCAAGGTTACTGAGATCTTTGGGATATTTATCTACTTTTTATTTGGATGATATTTTTTTAGTTGGTCAATCATATACTGACTGTTTACGAAATATGAACGATACAAAACAATTATTAAAATCGTTGGGTTTCATCATTAATACCGAGAAAAGTTCCATTATACCTTCGAATTCTTGCAAGTTTTTAGGGTATATTATAGATTCAAAAAAATTTGAAGTTAGATTACCTGATGATAAAAGACAAAAAATAAAATCAGAATTACTTAAATTTAGGAAGCTTAAGCGTTGTAAAATTAGAGAATTTGCGCGTTTTCTCGGGCTTATAACATCCGCATGCCAAGCCGTAGACTATGGCTGGGTTTATACCAAAGACTTTGAGAGATGTAAATACCTTAACCTTAAATATGATGAAAATTACGATAACTTAATGACCTTGCCGATTAAGTTATCTCCGGTTTTCGACTGGTGGCTCAATTCTATAAATCACGCAGTCTGCAAAATAAAGGGGGATAACTATTCCTTAGAGATATTCAGTGATGCCTCAACAACGGGATGGGGCGCCGCCTGTGGTGACGACACTGCCAGTGGCCCATGGAATCAACAGGAACAAACTTTGCATATTAATTATTTGGAAATACTTGCGGCTTTCTTTGGGCTTAAAGTTTTTGCGCAACAATTACAAAATTGTCAGGTTTTGTTACGTATTGACAATACAACAGCAATATCGTATATAAATAGAATGGGTGGAGTACAATTTCCACATCTAAACGATATAACAAAAGAATTGTGGAATTGGTGTGAGGCACGAAAAATCTTTGTTCATGCCGATTATATACGTTCTTCTGATAACGTAATTGCAGACGCTGAATCGAGAAGAGTACACCTGATATAGAGTGGGAAATTTCCCAGACAGCTTTTCAAAAAATAACACAATACTTTGGTTTCCCTTGTATTGACTTATTTGCCAGCAGAATAAACCACAAATGTGATACATATATTTCTTGGCATAGGGACCCTGATGCTTATGTCATAAACGCGTTCACTATTTCGTGGACGAAATATTTCTTTTATGCATTTCCACCAATTTCAGTTATTTTAAAAACTTTGCGTAAAATTATTAATGACAAGGCCACTGGTATTGTCGTTGTACCAAGGTGGCCTACACAGCCCTGGTACCCATTATTTAAAAGACTTCTCACATCGCAACCACTTGTTTTGAAATCTGAGGGTGATTTAATTATTTCTCGTTGTAGCGAACGTGCAATACACCGACAAATTACGCTGGTTGTCGGGAAGTTGTCCGGGTATCACTTCTCCGAAGAGGAATTCCGCAATCGTCCTTACCAATAATGTTAGCATCCCTATCAGATAACACTGTCAAACAGTATGATACATGTTTTAAGAAGTGGTTTACGTACTGACAAGAAAACAATGTTGACCCTTATAATGCTTCAACATCTAATATTCTCTGTTTTCTTACACAGTTGTTCAATAAGGGAGCTCGGTATGGTACCCTTAATAGTTCTCGATCCGCTTTATCGTTGATACTAGGGCATAACATAGTCAACAATGATTATATACAGAGATTTTTTAAGGGAATCTTTCGGTTGCGACCAACACTTCCTAAATATAATTTAACGTGGAACACTGATCAGGTTCTAAACTATTTAGCGGAATTATATCCTAATGAGAGCTTAACTCTCGAAAAAATTGGTAAAAAGTTAGTGACTATTCTAGCTCTGATAACAGCCCATAGAATGCAAACATTTTCAAAGATAAATATCAATAACATTTCCAAGTCTGATTCGGGGTTTATTATAAAAATAACCGATTTAATTAAAACTTCACGAGTCGGTTCTTTACAACCAGTGCTTTCTTTACCATTTTTTTCACAGAGGCCACAAATATGCCCTGCTAGTATTCTCCAAGTATATCTTGATAAGACTGATCATCTGCGTAAAAACCATCAATCACTTTTGATTTCATTTAGAAAACCATACCGAGCAGTAACATCGCAGACTTTGAGCAAATGGGTAAAAAACATGTTGCAAAATAGTGGCATTGATATCTCGCTGTTTACTGCGCACAGCACCAGGCACGCAGCCACTTCTAAAGCTTATAGAGTAGGTGTTAGTCTAGATGTCATACGTAAAACTGCCGGGTGGAGTTCAACTTCCAATGTGTTCGCTAAATATTATAATAGAATAACATCGGACGATGCGTCCAATAACGATGATTTTGTCAGAGGCGTGTTAAATTGTTAGAAACACATTGATTATACAATTACATTGTAATTAATCAAGAATTATTTAATTTTGTAATATTCTATAATATAAATACATACAACTATGAAATTAGTCGTTTATTAGTTCATCCCAAGCACTAAAAAAAAAAAAAAAAATATATATCTATTACTAGATATACGAATATTTCACGACTGCTTTCTCTCAACATCTACATGTGTGTTAATGCTAATATCGAGAACGAAGCTTGAGAGTAATTGATGATTAAACGAACTTACCTGTACGTGAAGTTCAATCACAATTACTCGAAGAGCTTCGTTCGAAGATATTAGCATCCCTCCCTCCCGGTCATACTGAACCCCTAGTCGTGAAATAGAAACAGCTCAGCAAATCTCCAAACTGAATGAGCCGGCTATGTACGGGTGTCATAATGAAGAATAACATTTTTTAATCTACCTTACATTAGATTCATATTTTTAATATTACTTTTTCTCCTAAATTCAATGCGAAATAGCGGGTATGTGTGTGAAACTACATGTGTGTTAATGCTAATATCTTCGAACGAAGCTCTTCGAGTAATTGTGATTGAACTTCACGTACAGGTAAGTTCGTTTAATCATCAATTATTTTGATGAAATTGCAAGCTTTTCTCTGTCGTGACATGGAATGAATAAATCATCATTATCAGATGAATGATTCTCTAAAAAATATTACCGTAGTTATGTTTTTAATTAAAAAATATATTCGCACTTTTATTGATATCAGCATAAAATTATAATCCTTATACATAATAATAATAGATAACATTTTCTTCATAATTTTCCATAAAACTCTTAACTTTAAGTACGTTCTAACAATCCACAATAAATAAAAGAATTGCTCTTCAACTCTCACACTACTTTAAAATTATTCCATTTAAAAATATTCTTAATACTCGCCAACTGTAAAATAAAAATAATATTTTGTTTATTAAAAAGTTTCCAAGCTAGGGTAGCAAGTCTTTCCTAGTCTCGAGTGGAGAATAATCTCGATGGCTGGGATAACTTTTTTTATTTTTCCTCAGCGACTTATTTTAAAATAAAGTGCTAACAGCATTTTAGTTTAATACTGAGATATTCTTGGCGGCATTGAGTTATTCTTTCAAATGTTTGACTATTAATTTATGCGGTAATCTGACTTTTGTTAACATTATACGGATTTTTGTCTACAAAACCTTTTTAATTAGTGAAATAAATTCAACGTAATAAATTCAATGTAATAATGAGTTCGAGATTTTACTCTTAGTAGATTGTCATAGAGATCTAAATGGATATTTTCCCAACATTGTATGATATTTGGTATTGATATCAGAAACTAAAGAGTGATAACACTTCAGATTATTAGACAAAATTTAAGAGCTGTTAAAACCTAGATTCATTAGTTTAAAATTAACAAAATATTTGTTTCGCAACACGAACCCATTCCATAAAATACCTTAAAATAAACATGCACAAGTAGAAACTAATATTAATTATAATGTCATTACATTACTACATTTACAACATTCTTTAACCAATTATTACAGCGTTCGGACTTTCGGGCAATACAATTTTTCATAGAGGAATTCTAAACCATAGTTGATCTCAAAATATATTTTACTACTAGTATTTTTTTCCTGGTTCTTCTGAGAAATAAAAGAAAACAAAATGCTTGAAATTGTTGTGAGATTCCAATACTTACAGAAATTCAAACGAATGGAGAGTGGAGCTTCCAGATACTAAAAAGTTGCAAACGTAAAATAAAATCCATACTATTAAAGTGGGTTTGTTTGTTTTTTACGCTTTCATTGTAAAACGGCAGAAACGATTTAGATAAAATTTAGTACAGAGATAGATGGGTCCCTAGAAAAGGTTAAAGGCTACTTTTTATCTGGCTGCGTTAAGTATTTCCCTCCGGACTAATGACTAGCAAACCAACTACGATCTACCTGATACTGCAAGAAGCGCCAAAGATGCGTTTCCACCCCAAGGCCAAAGCTAGATTGAATCATGACTCTCCATTATGTTAATTTCATACACATCATGTCTTACACCCAGTTGCACCAAAAAATATCAAGTTATACGTGAAACGGAAGAACTGTCATTCAAGATCTGTCAAAATGGATGATAAAATTTAAGTTTTCCAATTTTTTTCGTCTTAATATTAATGGTATATTATTATGTTTAATTTATTATTATATCTATGTATTGATTACATAAAAAACCGGCCATTTTAAAAAAATATGTTTTTATTATCTTAAAACAATACAGTAAATTTGCCGGGGCTTCCCAGAAAGTAATCCGAAGATACTCGTGATGGGATAAACCTCGCTCTTCCTCGATTATTTAATTATATCTACTCTTCCAACTTTATAGCGTTCCTACTTCCTAGGACTAATTTAACAAAATGATTCGCACGGCAATTAATATATACTAAGTATTGGTGTCGCAAATAACATGTTGCCAAGCAATAACTAGGAAAGACAAAATAAAAATCTTGCCTTCTTGTAAAAACAAATAACACGTAATTATGTGAATCTACCGGTGGTTAGATCTACGGTTCGTTGAGCACGGACGGTTTCTAATGAAGTTATAATACCGGCCTTAATATGTTTGCTAAATATGTTTGTGGCAAATTACTCTGAGGCTTTCTAATATATTGTTATAGCCTGTTCCAATTCATTTTACGAAAAATTTAAACAAAATCGTAACCTATTTTGTTCTAATTCTGCCACAGAAAGTAACAAAATGGCGTAAGAATGGCGCGTTTATGTCAATTCCAGGGTTTTAACATTATCTTTCATCATTTAACGCCATTCTATTTATCTATGTCGGAAAATTATAATAAAATAATATATATTTTTCTTAACATTTTTCGTAAAAGCAGACAGTACAGTGGTACAGACTATACTAGTAGTACTCGCTTTTTAACAGTTGGGCAAAATTAGGACGGATGGTGCTTGCAAAGTGGGCATTTAATAGTAATAATGTTTGATTTTTGGTTGTGTCCCTATTGAATGAAGAGAGTTTAAGTTATTTCTGTGTGGTTCACATAATGGGAGCCTTATGATAAAGGTAAAATTACATACTGGTTGGAAGTCGTATGAAGGAAACAAGGTCGTACTATGCTGAGGGTAATTTGTATCTTAGTCAGTAATTCAGTACTCTAAAAGGTGTGAAGGAAAATATTGCAATTCAAATAGTACCTACCTACATCCTAGAATAAAAAAAATAATTCAGACATAATTTTGCATTCACAAACATATTCAATCATGCGTAGTTAGTGTGTGGAGACCTAAGTTTCTAAACACCTGATTGGGAAAAAAATGTATGAGAAGAGCATAATTCTTGTAGCCTGTATCATGTTACACAACAGAAATCTGAAAAAAAAGAAAGAAAAAGTATTTCAAATAAAACTAAATTATTGTTAACATACGGACAAATTGTGAGGGCACCATATCACGAGTTCAAAGTAAATCGTCAAAGGTATTATTAAAATAAGCCGACGGATTCATTTTTAAATTTGTTGACGCTCGAGTCACGTTTCAAGGATTTCGGGAACTGCTTTAAAAACGCTATTAGGTTGATCGTTAAACTTTGAATGAGTGACATCTTTAACAAAACCAACTTATACACAAAGTTGTGCATCAACTGTTTTATTACTATCAACCTTAGTACATTTAAAATAAGGCTTAATTTTGTTATTATGGCCATTTCTAGCAGCAGAGTGAATGTTTGCATTTGTAACTTGTCGACTACGCTGTCATAGTGTACTTTTTGGGTCATCACTCGTATTTGATGCGTTTTAAGAAACGTGAAGGATTAATTTTAGTTATAATAGGAATTCAGATGCTTTTGAAGGCGCATCTACAAAGTTCAGGAACGGTTAATCCCGATTTATAGGACTGTTATTGCGAAGATGTGATGACAACTAATTAATTGCTTGAGCTGAAATTGTTTCAAGTTAGCCGTCTTTAAATTGTATTGTTCCATTATTACTGTTATAGAATTTATGTAAATGAAACCTAATTTAAAGACAATAGGATATTGTTTATGGTGAAAACTAAATAGGCTAACAGTCTACGGGTGTTCATGAAAATTAAAATTCCACACTCGATTAGAAATAAAATTTTATTCGATCTGTAAATCGGGATGTCAAAACAAAATTACAACTAAATTAAGTCACTGGATTTGTTTACTTTTTTTGTATTCTTGAAGGGTTTTATGTACTTTGTTTCCCAACCGTTTATTTATTGATATAGCGTGTAAGAGATTAAGCTATAAAGCTGGTATCGTATATGCTGGCGCGAAGCTGAGCGCTGCGGGAAGCGGACGGACAAGCATAACACATTTTACAACTATTAGAGAAGGCATGTGGGTTTATTGCCGCGGCACAAACGCGCACTCCGAGACACCAATAAGCAAGAATGGTAATGTTTGAATAAAAACCGATATTCGAACAATGGTTAACAATAAAATTGTTTTTTAATAAACAGTTAATTTAAAAAATGAATAAGCAGTATTTAATGAATGCGAGAACTTGTGAAGTATTAGTTCGAAACATCTAATATCGATTTCATTGGTAGACAATTCTCTATACAAAAAATATGCCAATGATTATTTTTTAATAAAAGATAAGCTTTGCTCTGCCTTCATTGCGATTGTAAAGACCAAGATTATAATAAACCCACGAATCGTCTCTAAGAAATATTGATAAATACGACTGAAAAATAATATGTCTGTGAATAGCTTATTCAAATCTCAAAGAAAGTTTTGTCCGAAATAATATTTTTATAAATACAAAAATATTATACAGAAGCATATAAAAGCACTCGACATAAGCTAGGATTCACGAAACATAATTTAAAATAAAACTTGTAACATTTTCAACAGTACTGAATCTCACTTTGTGTTATAATAAAACCTAACTCAAAATCTTCAGTCGTACTTTAAGGATTAGTTGGGTATAAGCAGTAAAGTTATACGACATGACTATCTACTACACATACTTACGTAAATGCGAGCCAACGAGCTAACTTAACGACTTTATCTTTTCGAATAATGCTTACTTAAGCACACATTTGAAGTCGCTGCATATTTAACGATATTGAATTTATGACGTTAAGGAATCGGGCGACTAAAAATTATAAAGATTCCACAATTTATTGCCTTCCGCCGGCTGACCAAGAAGTAATCCGCTTAGCGTCGAACAACTTATTAAGTGTGGGACTAAATACTGATATATTTTTCTCGTTGCTTCGTTTATACCGGCTTGGGTAAGGACATGTGTGTGTTTGTGTCAATAAGAAATGTATTCTTGGAGAGCATACCTCGTAAAATTGTAAAGGTCTCTTAAAGGTTATTCCGTTGAAAAGCTTCCTGTAGTAATCGTTTTGAGAAAGCATTTATAAAAGTTTAATCTAGTCATAAAAACTGTTTGTATAGCTCAAATATTCTTTTAGGCCATTATGACCTTATGACTATAATTATAATTGAATTTTCGCTTATTTACTAGGTAATTAGTCAAAAAAATCAAGAAATTTTATAACAGGTGCCTCTGCAGACGAACAAAACTGGTCCCGGTTAATAAGCATTTAGAATAAGGAAGTGAACATTTTGCGTCCTATGGTTATAACCTATTATGTTGTATGTCATGGCGCAGTCATCGTATATCTGAAAGGACAACATGTAAAAATAAAAGAACTTCATCTTCAAATATGCATATTAAAGTTAGTCTTTGATATTTCTCCTAATCTCAATGAGTGCTGTGTTTTAGTATCCACAGCAAATTGTATAATTTAGTCAGACAAGGATTTTAATGATCTTAACTAGAATAAATTTTACTTCTTCAATAAGTCTTAAGTGCCACTCAGACTTAACACTATTGCCCTGAAGATATAAAACAAGGTTCAAGATAGCTGCATTTACTTTTATGACATTGAATTCAACTTTTTTATTTTGTGATTAACTTAATTTATTACGTCTTTTATGCATTCGAATAATTACTTGATTGGGAAAGATTTTATTGTTCGCTTTCAAGAGTTTTGTGTCTTAATTGTTAATATATAAACAGTATTCAGTATTCTATAACTGGGACTGAGGGCTCAGATCATCATCATCGGCCTATCTAACACACTCTACTGTTGGACACAGATGATCATTACGAAATATAAACGATAAAGCATGAAGCATCAGATTACTATCGACGCCGAATTCAAATTCATCCCAAAACAAAATGACAAATTATAAATATTATTTAGGAAGTAACCTTTAAATATCTTCCAGATAAATCTGACTGCTCATCGTTAGGAGATTAATATCTACGTTCGATGATCGTATAAACAAATGATACAGGCGACTGGTCAACGACCCGAGCTGTCAGATAGCTGGTCTTGTACTCTCTGAAGTCCAACAATAGGAATCTATCCGTTGAATAATAACTCATTGTCTTACTTTTTGTTAAACTAATCACTTTATTGTTCCACTCTTATAATCAATTATTCGATTAAGTTTCATATAAATGACGCCATCATTCCTATCATATTTCCAAAGTAATTCATTAGCTTCATATGATAGAGGTATGTAAATTTATAATCAAATCATTACCCGCTTTGTTTTTAAGAAATTATTTTGTAGTGATGTTACTAACTTGGTTATTCATTAATAATGTGATGGTCTTATTGTCGTGGATGGTGAGTTCGGAATTTATTCGATCATCAAAAGTTGTTTGATCGAATAAATGCTAAAAATGTAACGGTTCATTTTCGATCTCGATCGTTGAGTGATCGATTGCTTCGTTTGATTCTTTTAATTGACTCAACTATTGTGGCCACATTTTAGGGAACCGTCAAACCCAATTTTCGGTCTGGACTACCCACGTAGTTAATGCGTTTACAATCTTTACGCTCATTAACCGCCAATCCTGAGACGATTAAGTCGTAACATGTTTTATAAAACTTAGTTGTGTGCACCAATTAAAATTTATTTTCTATAAAGAGTCTCACGCCTCGCGTATAGATATGCATCTTTACGATAAGAAGAGAAATGTGTGCGTGTTTCATAATTGCTTTTAATACTATTTGGGATGGTACGAAAGATCTTCGTGGAGATAAGGCTCGTTGCATAAATTTTCCCATTATGTATTTTGTTGAAGTTCCGGAATGATTGATGACGGCTAAATCTCTTTTATAAACATAATAAATCCAGCCTAACTTTTAATAACCGATATTTTAGATTCGACATGACGTGGGCGTTCTTGAGTATAAATAGGGATACTTTTTAATTCTACAAAATGTTTACATAAGCGTTGAATCTAATTTTCTTGCCTGCCTACAATTTTTTACATGCTACTTTTTTTACAAATTTGCTAGTGCAGTCTTTTGGAGAGAAATAGCCCTTCCGTTAGCTATAAGGTCCGGTCACAAGAGTCAGAATTTACTTGACTACGTTTGGACGGCGGCAGGGTAACATTTGTGAGGGTGCAAGGTTAAAAAAAGTGTCAAATTGATCTGGCAGTACGGTCACGTTCGTTCCACCGCGCAGGGATCGGAAGTCTATTCCGTGTAACTAAACCAATCAGGCGTCCATTGTCTCAGATAATACCATGTATCGGCTTGCCTATGTGCTTGTTACGTCGTGTCCGTGTTATCAAACGTTTTGCTGTTAATGTTCGGCGTAAGGTTTGTAAAACGAGCGTTGGGACGTTAATCATATAATATCTTTTGCAGTCGTTTATGCATACGTAAAGATTTAGTATCGTTTATGTGTTTAAATACATTAATTTATCAAATGCAGTAAACTTCAATATCCCTAAAAAGTAGGTAGGTACTTCAAGGATTATATATCTATCTATACCTACGTATAAAATGCTTTGTCCTGAATTACTGACGGATCAACGAACAGCCTACCTGAAACTCGGAAGGTGTGTTCATTGTGTGGTTCCGTGTACCTATGAGAAAGATATACTAATAAATATGTAGTAAATAGATTTTAAAACATCTGCATCAGTATCAGATCTAGCCAGCTTATATCTCTAAAAGCCAAAATTGTAAATTTTGAATGGTTTTAATTAATTGTTTAGTCAATAGATACTCGTATACAGGCTAGCAGTAAGCAATAAATTGGCCCCGTTAGCCGGCGCCACCTAGTAAGTATTGATGTTATACATTTTGCAGGATCATAAAATATTTGTAAAAGCTGTATTGTGAACGGCCAATTACTATGTGTGAATACAATGTTTTGTTTTGTAGGGTGTGGCGTCAGTTTTTTAATAGGTATCTGGTTTTATAGTGATGTCTAACAATACTGGCCATAAAAGACTATAACACTAAACTTTAACCTTATAAAAAAATATAACACGACATTCTCAAACAGCCATTATTTTCCTGTATAAGGTTTTTGACATTAGTCCGAAATAATGCGAAATTTTTGTGAGTCTCGATATCAAATTTTAGATTTATTTATTTAAATAAAGCAAAGTCGGGTTTGTTCGAACCATTATAACTCGAGAACGGCTGGACTGATTTTCATGGTTTCCCTAATAGTCCCGTCCCGTCCCGAATAGCAGAATAACTATTAAAACATCGGAAAAAAATATGATGAGGCGGTACGAACTCGAAGTTCGCCGGGCCGGATAGTTTAAAAAAAGAAGAAGCTGGTATATTATGAAAAACAAGGCATTCAAAATAAAGCCTTATACATTTTACAGTGACCGGTTTACAACAAACATTAATTAATGAATTGTTCTAAATCATAAATTAATTTATTTCAAAAATGGCAACATTAGAATTACTTTTAAATTAATTTATATTTACGTATATTTTGAAAATAAATATTCAAATTGAATATAAAGAAATCACAAACTCACAGCCGGGGCACATTAAACACCAAGGCGAGTGAATGTGGATCAAGCAAAAGACGTATGTAAGAACAAAAAACAATAGTAGCTTTAAAAACCACGAAGCAATGTAGGGCCGAATCGGGAATTGATCCCGACATTGACAGCAATCGCTTTTGCAGTCTTACGGATGGTACTGTATAGCACTTAGTTCGTAGAGCCATATATGTATATAGATGAAAGCTAAGCCAAAAGCGATAATTAAAATTTAACCCAATATCATAATACAATTAATATTCTGAGTAAATTAGTCGACTCAATAACGATTTATTTCACCGATATTGGGTACTATCAATTTCAAATTCCAAATAATATAACACGATACAAAGTTACTGTAATCAAAGGCATTGCTTCCATGGAACTTTTGGTACGCAACCCTTTCTATTGTTTCCCGAAGGATTACCCTTTGCCGACCTCCATCATTCTTAATGCTAATAACATTTTGAGGTCAAATGCAATATATTTAACTTAGAGTTCATTATGAATATCTTCATTTGTTTTGGTGTTAGGGTATGGGTTTAAAGTACCTACTCCTAATTATATGAGTTCTTAATTTACTCGCAACTTATGAATAAAAGAATAGTAATTTAAAAATACCTTTGTCGTACAATTTAGATGTTGAATAAAATAAAACAAAATCAATATATGTTACTCTAAAAGTGAATCCTATTAAGCAAAATCTTCAACAAAAGAGAATATGAAAGTTAAAAAAACCTTAAAAAATTATTTATTAAAACCCTTCACCACTTTTTATGTGCTTTTGCTGGAAAATAAAAGTGGTGCAATAGAGTTATTGCACCACTTTTATTTACACGTTGTTGGTTGCATGCTTGTTACGTTATTGCTGGGGAGTCCCAGCAATAACGTAACAAGCATGCAACCAACAACGTGTATATCAGTAATTAAAGAATCTTCCTTTTTCCCCATAGGTACTGCCAGTCTCGACAGTCTGATTTTGATTCATCTAGGTATCTATCTTCTTTTATAAGTATAAAAATGAATTGATGTTCGTTTGTTCGTCTCGCTAAAACTCGAGAACGGCTGTAAGAAAAAGTTAAGATAGGTAGGTGATACGAAATTCACCTGGGTCATCTAGTCAGACATACAAATCAAAGCTATTGTCAAAACTGAATTATTTGAACAGAAAAATGTATACATACGAAGGACTGTACTAACAAAAAGGTATAACTTTTTGGTACCTAAACCTAGTGTAGAAATAAATTGCATAGTTTTATTAGCTTTAGCCAGAGGACCGAACAAAAAAATGTGACCTATTTTCAACAGGGCTTTCGATCACATCCATGTTATTAAACGCAGTGGACCGCTAAACCGACAATTTTAGTAGATAACCTGCGTTTGGGCTTTTCAGTTTGGTTTCTTACGAAATCTACACAGATATCCTAATATTATGAAGTTACTAATTTTAAATTTAATACATTTTAAATATTAATCCATTTTTTTTTCTTTTGATTTGCCCGTTTTCTTAAATGACATTAGATTTTTCTCAATATAAAATTGTATAGTGAAATATTCAACACAATTATTTTGTTTAAAATACTCGTACGTGATTATATTTTATGTAGGTACCTATAGTTCAAAACTATTTGCTGTGTAGATTATCATCCACCCACTTGACCAACAAGTTTTCAATAACCGTAAAATTATTATTGTCACCTTTCGCTTAAACTATATTCAAAGCAAAATTAATTTCCATGTCACAAACGATAAATCTGCCTAATTGATTATCATCTTATTTCAGTTCCCTATTCTACTTTATAGTGCCACAGACAGCTTACAGTCCATTTATCTGTTCAATGATCGTTTAGTATTAAAACGATCAACTATATCCGAGTAGATGTTATATACAAATCGATAATTTATCCCACACAATACCTTTACAATAGTTACGGGCCTAAACTCAATTGACTGCACTAGTCCATATTTATAAACAGCTTTAAAATTAGATTTATGTCAATATTTAACGACAATTGTGAAATATAATGCATTATGACGTTGTATTTACGTAGGTAAATTATTGTTTAGGTAAATTAATTTTAATATTATTATTATATTACTGGCGTTAGGTGGATTAAATAAGCAAGAAACAGATGTAAATAAACACTTTATTAAATACCAAGTAATTACAATATAAAATAGAATATTTTGGGCGCCTTGTGGCCCTCATATCAAAGGTTAAAAACTATAATTAAAATTGCCTTTGTGATGGCCACTAAAAAAGTTAATTTTAATACAAGAAAGAGACTCTAATTACATAAATTACCCAGGGTGGGTTCCACCAAAGCCTGCTTGTGATTGGATCTCAAGTGGTTATTTATTATATCGGACGGCACTAAAAGTAACTAAACTGTGGCTAGGAGCAAACCCTAGGCCACAATACCGTTGACTAAACTGGTGTTGGTTTGTAGAACTCGGTGAGGGGCAGTCGGTGCCTCAAGCTCCAGTCTGCCGGAGTGAGGCAGTGTGTGCCGGACCCGGTGGGGAAATTCCACACGCAGCCGGAGTGTATGGGAGCGGAGTTCCAGTGTATGTAAAAAGGGATACTAAAAAACCCTGTTGAAGAACAGTTTACATTAGGATCACACCTACCAGAGGAGCCCTAACCAAGAACAAAGGAAATACGACTTACCCAATATATCTGGGGTTTTTTCCCTATAATCGGGGCCTGGATCAGGCTCCCGATTCCCACAATAAGGAGGAGCAGCACAGGGCAGGTGGAGACACCAACCAGTCAACAGGCCTGCAAGGAATCGACACGAGGTTAGGCCCGTCGCCACGCGGCCCTATAAAATAGGCCTTTATCGTCACAGCGCTTTTAGACACTAACCTCGAGTAGATTGTGGACGCGCAGAAGGCTTCTAGACCACCGAAGGCAGGCCCTGGTCCACGCTACAGCCTGTGGCTGGTTGACCACGCTGCCGGCCACCTAATTTCCTCCACACAAGCGGTACGAGAGAGGTCTCGTCACAGAAAGGAATGGCCTAGCTACCTGAGCCGACCACCGGAGGTCCGTCGTACCCCGCGTCCCTCGCACCGCCCCGGAGTGTTGCCAGGTGACAGCCATTGACCCTAATTACGGGTCACGGTCGAGGTCTCGGGTAATCATTCCTATTCAATTGTTATTATGGTTCCACCTAACCTATCAGAACACTTCATAGTTTTTCATCCCATGAAGGAAGGAAGATCTGTGAACTCCATAAAGACAAGATTTGCTAGCCCTGGGTGACAATAATTAACTCAACAAGACTTGAGATTTGAGATTACACTATTTTACCCACAATAATATTTACTATTGTTTACGGGAAAATGTCACTGTCAGTGTGTTAACCCTGACAGATGATTTTACTTTTTTAAAGATGCGTTCCATTATTTGCTTGTTTTATTAAATAGTTAAGCATGCGTTCCGGTTTTAAAAACTTGACGAAATTGATAAAATAATGAAATTGAGTCTAGTAAAAACCAGGGGTTACAATGAGATATTATTGGGAATCGATTTGTAAGTGAATTATCAGTACCATGAAATTTTGCTATGCACTCGTGTTTTTACGTGGCAATCTATCACCAAAATAAACCTGTCCTATTATTTTATTGTTTTAATACTTTTTTCTGCAACGAATGGTTCATAGAGCTTCAAGTTATGGTATAACTTTAAATCACTCTTTTTTCTATAAAGTTGGTTGTTTAATAACTAACTACCTTTCTACCTACCTTTGTAAATACAGATGTTACTCGTATAATATATGTTTTCTAAATGTGACCTGTATCTCTATTTTTATTTTCTACATGGTAGCTATTTTTCCCTCAAGCTTGTTGGTTGTAAAAGCCCCATTATTGTCCAATAAATATTACGTTTGTTTGTAGGTTTTATATTGAAGTAAAAACTATAATTGCTGCTTTACTTTTCAGGTAAAGAAGAAGAAGCTTTAAGAAGTTGCAAATATTAATTAATTGATCATCATCATTTAGGTTCCTTCGATTCACACCTACTGTATACTGCAATTACTATATTAACAATACCTATAGTGCAATTACTTTTCAGTTAGGTTATGAAATAAAATACCATACTGAAGCTTTTTTAAAAGCTCATAAAATATTTCTACAAAAAAAAACATAACCGCCTCCTATATGCCGCCCGAAATATATCACCAAAAAGTTCAACCTAGCAAAAAGTACCCACCCAAAACTTCCCATAAAAAGCACAGGGGATTCAGCGATTTAATTTTTTTCGTATCACTACGAAAATAGACTGTAAAAGTTTTAAAACAACGCCGTAACTTCGGGAGCCAGCGCAGGGGCCGAGGCGAAAATATCAATAAACAACTACCGACAAATAGTGCGATTTTCCTTGCGGAGTTTACCTAAGTGCCGGCCTGAACCTGGCTCGAGATGCATTCGGTATAAGGCTGTTTATAACTCACGATAAATATTTAAATCTATACTATTATATAAAATGACAACCTCATACACTGAATGACTGACTCATCAACGCAGAGCCCAAACGGCTGGACCTAGAGCAATGAAATTTGGACAGGAGGTGCCTTTTATTGCCTAGACAAGTAATAAGAAAGGATTTTTGAAAATTCCTACCCTAAGTATATTAAAATAGGGTTGAAAGTTTGTATGGAGAAAGTTTTATCTTTGATTCAATTAAACTCAAATTTATGTAGAAACACTGTAAAATGAAAATAATTAAACACGTGTTTCACAGTTTTTCAAGATTTTAGCCCTAGGGTGAAAAATTCAAATTTTAAGTTTGTAAGAATAAAAATATGTTTTAACTTTACGCGAAAACGTTTGAACAGTTTTACTTGAAATTCACCAGAAATGTTTGTTTTGAATTGGGTCAAGCTTTAGGCTACACATCATCACGCTAATTATTATGGGGAATGAGCAGTGAGGCATTGAAATAAGTTTGTAATGGGATGACCTAACAAGTTTTTATAATTATGCATTTTCGCTATCATTACAATCTTTGACATGAAAATCATCACGCCCGTTTCTAAAGCAGATAAGCAGTAATTAAAATTGGAAATACGTTGTATTAGAACGTCAATTTTACTGCAATGTCAACGAGCACTGTAGCGGAGGGGCTGTATTAATGATCATGCGAATCGGCTACATCGAGTTCGAATCCCACATATTTTTGTTTTTTTTTTTGAGTTTGATGTATACATAATTTTCTTTTTCTTTTAGATAATATTACATAATATCTTTCACCTTAGCGGCTTCAAGAATTAAGTTACGAATTTGTTTAAAGTAAGCGCTTTCACGTCATCATAATGTAGATGTTATTCCACTTTAGTAAGCATGGTGATTAATGCTCATGCATTCAACTTATTATAAAAATTACCTCTTTTCATACATAACAGTTGAATAATTAAAAGCCAAAATAATAAGCGCTTTGCATTGAATTCATTCTATTACACTTCAGAAATTAAGAATCTAGAATTCCCTTTGCTAATTAACAGATCATAAGGCCAAACATTTAAATGTATTCGGATGGACCTGAGTAAGGATCGTTTGTATTAGGTACATTTAACTGTTAGTGAATATGTTGGCACGCGATGTCTTATAGATATAACAATAAAACATACATTCGGACATAATTCACCGTTCTCCAGCTTTTCTTAATCATCAAGATTACCCGTACGTCCAGTGTAGAGCACCCCACAATTGTGGCGATAAATCCCCTCTTTGAGGAGTGGCTAGGAAGGCGCCACGGCATCTTTCCCTACCGCAGATCCTATGCCTACGCCAGACGCAGGTTCTCACCGGACACGGATATTTTGGAAGGTTCCTGTCATGTTCCTTAACGTCGGCGTGTCGACACTGTGAGGATCATACAGTGGAGCATCCAGTGGTGATTTTCCCCGCTTGGGTGGCGGTGACCTCTCACTTTCAGCCCTGGTTCAAACCATGGTCCAAAGCGAGTGAGAATAGGAAGCAGTCGCCTCCTTATGCGAAACAGTCATGCTAGAGAAGGAGATAGCGGGACGCATGAGGGAGAGACAAACCTCACGCCCCAGCATTTGGAGCCAGGAATCGACTCCAGGCCACTGCAGGCCCGGGCCTGTAGACTTTGAGCAATAAGTGGCTAGCCGTCCGGTAAGAGTTAGGCCCGCGTAGACGGCGCGTTTGATTTCCACGCATGCCTCAATGAGATGTTAGCATAGTTGACGGGGCCCACCCCCCGGGAAAGTGCCTGGTGGCGCTGTTCAAAATAGCTACCGCGACCTTAGAAAATAAAGAGCGAAGAAGAGAACATAACGGATTGATTTAAGTCAGTCTGACACTTACCCCCGCTCCGCTCGCAGCGGGAAGAGTCGGGAGATGATTTTCCATTCCTAAAAAAAAAACTTTTTGCAAAAATAGAACGAAAATACACAACACAATACCTAATTGGATACACCGTCTTCTGGAACGATGTATTAGTTATTTTTCAATTTGTATTATTTTCCATGCCAGTTCTATTTTTGCAAAAAAGTTTTTCAGTTCGCTTTTGAGTGTAGTAGTTTGTAATTTAAGTAAATAACAATATCCTAATGTCTAGACAAATGTTCATCACCTTGAATAAGGGTGAACTCTATCCCTCTGCTTTCTCCTTTAAAGCTTAGAGGTATGATGTTGTAGAATAGTGAAAACAATCACTGGCATACGATCGCAGTAATCACTGTTTCTTTACTATTAGTAATTGAAGAGTTCCATTGGCTATCTCCGAAGAACTTCATCAGATCCCAATATACTATACGTATTATACTAAAAACCTTCCTTGAAAACTATGCATTTGAAGAACGAAAACTTCTATCCAATTCGGTTCAGTAGTTTTTGAGATAATCGCGGACATAAAACACTTACATACGGGTCAAATACAGAACCACGTTTTTTGAAGTCGGTCAAAAAACAAAGACTGCCTACCCGTGCGAAGCCGGGGTGGGCCACTAGTTTGGAATAAAGTTGCTTCAGTTTCTGGCGCTGCAGGTTTCTGTTAAAATAAGATTATTTTGTTGATGATAACTATATTATTCGTTTGTCACTTTTATTCTCAGAATTGTCTGATGAAAAAGGAACCTAATATATTCGAATATGTGTTTGTTACGTCAGATTTTACATATGAAGCCTATATTATTGTAATAGACTTGTGATAACAATTTAGAGAATTGGCCCTTTCTGATTCCTCCTAATAATGAGAATATTCTCGAGTACATTCCGAATATATATTTATCACTATCTATAAAATAATCTTTCTGTATCCGACACAATATGTGTCAGGCGAGGTGTACCCCATCGGCAGCTATTTGTCCATTCGTCAAGTGATGTGTGAAGTGTTGTGACACCTATATATTGCCTCATCTAGTGTTACACACCGTTATTTGTTATGTTATAAATGAAACGAATTTGTAGGAATTTTATTAGTACTATAGACGTAATGGTTATGTTACGTTGATTAGTTGTTTTGGGGACTCTAATTGGTTGAATGTTTATACAAATTTAAAGCTGGAATTTTGTACGGTTAATTTAAAACTGTAGTATAAATAACACTAGTAGCTATCTTGCTGTAAATAATCATATAAAACTTTTAAAGGTATAACTTACTGGATCATAAAGTTCTTACAAGGCACATGAGATGTTTTGTACCAAGACTTTGGAAAAAATAGTGGACAGCTTTATTTATTACACGTATTTTTAATTATTAAAAAAGTTACATTTAAATGATTGCACTCTCTATTATTATCCTCAAAGAAACCGTAACTGAGAAATTTCCATTCAAATATCTTAGTCGCGTAATGTAAAAGTCCTATAAGCGCTCGCATTGAGTACGGCTACATATTAGCTAATATCGAGAAGCGGGCTGCGAGGCGCCTCCCGTCTAAATTTGTACCATTCCGAAATACGCTTATACCGACACATTATCCCGTTTTATGACCGATAAAAGTCAGGCGAAACGTACTACATTTGTGGCGCAGCCCTTATTTTCAGAACCTAATATACCGTTTTCTTTATTGGCCCCCCTGTCCTTATATATTTTATAGCGAGCATGCATAGATTTTTTTGGTGATTTGTGTATTTTACCGTCAAGCAATAAAAGCGATGTTTGTATGCTTTTTATTGTAGGCGCGTGATTTTTCTAATACCTACGGAACTTTTGTTATAATTCATAAAAGGTTTAGGGTCGCTGAAAATGTGATGGAATGATGGTAGGCTTTTATGCTTTTCGTCATGTTTCGAAGTTTATAGCTAATAAAATATATTTAATCATGCGATCGAGGATTTGCGCACACGTTTCCGTATGACAGTTGAAGAATTATGTATTTTAAGGAGCGTCATGAACAAAATTGTGTCATCATACTGCATACTCAATATCTTTAATACTAACTGTTGACCGCGGGTTCACCTCGCATCCCGAGGTAATTATTTTGCTCACCCGGGTAGAAAGTGCTTTATGTGTTAATCCAGGTTATGAACTAATTGTACCAATCATAAATACATACATCCCCACAAACTTTAGCATTTATAATATTATAAGGGTGTTGTCGATTACGATTTATTTGGAATTTGCGACTAAAGGTGATATTAATTAGGACATTAATTTATGTCAATGTTATGGAAAACAATTCATTGGCCTGTATGATGATAAGTGCTTACCTGCCGCATATGCTTAAATAAATAAATATAAATATCTTTGGACAATTTCACACAGCGCCAGCTAGCCCCAAAGAAAGCAATGCAAGCAAGCATGCTTGTGTTATGGGTAAAGTACCATATATGCACTCTTTAAATTAATAATTATGTTTTTTTGTTACAATTTGTTTAAGTTTCAAAATAAATACCTATCTACATTTCATTTTAAAATGAAACATGCTATACGATTGCGGAAGAAATAAGTACACCTTGAAAATACTTATTTTTAGAAGTTCCTTTACAAAGAGATTCTTTAGGTACTATTTTATACAATAAGTAGGATTTGTTTAATTGTACTTTTGAAGCCATTTTCTGTCGGTACTCAAAGGCTGAAGTTAATTCATCATTATGTAACTTTTAACTTAAGATTGAATCACAATTCTAAAAACAAATACCTATTTATTATTGTCAAAGTTTTTGACATAATAGTAATTTAACGTTCTCGTGATTTATATTAAAATTAAATTAAATTAGCCAGGTTCGAAACATGGCAGGTACCAATGTGAGTTTTCTAATGCCTTACTAATGGTGAAGGAAAATATCATGAGAAAACTAGGACTTAAGAAGTCTGACATCGCCAATCAACCTTGAACAAGCGTGGTGACCAATGCTCATGCCTTCTCTGTATGAGAAGAGGCCTGTGCCCAGTAGTGGGACAATATGTAGGTCGTTGATGATGGTATAATTTTTTTCTTCCAAAATAAAATGTTATCGTAACTTTTATTAAATCTTGAGTCTAATTAACTTTACTAGAATCTTACTTGTAACATTACTTAGAACACAAATCAAAAACATAATCTTATACTTACAGATGTCTACAAAGTTAGCCAATAACAAAGTGCTAGAGACTATAACTTGAGTCTACATTACTCATCTCTGGGTCCAAATTAAATAACACGGGTACTTCAGAAGCGACCGGATTTCAGTGTAATATAAAACAGAATTATTCACCTGTAGTAAATCACTTCGGGTAAGTAGGTATGCCATCTGTTTGCGTTTCTGCGCACTTTGTAATTTAATTACCAGATTTTTTTCGCGATGAATTCCCGCTAAGCAAAATTCCTGTTAGGGAAGCTGGCTAACGCTGTTTTTTTAGTGGCGTTTTTGTAAATAGTTTTATTTTTATAGTGGAATGTAGGTGGAAGGTGTAACATGTATTTTATTTGATAACGAAGGAATATTACTTCTATTGTAGAATTGCGTATCAATTATCTGGTATGATAAATAAAGCTATTGTAATAACAAGTACATATTTTGATGTGATATATTTTTTTACTTTGCGAGATATAAGGATATATTAATATTACAAACGGGTTTCACTGTTGCAGAATTTCCGCAATTTTTACGATATGATATTACGGAAATACATAATGTTTATAAAACTCGTATTATGCTGTAAAGTTGTTAATTTGTGATATCATAGTACCTAATGAAAATAAAATCAAAGGTATTAAGTGTGAGTATAATTTCTAGTTCGTTGGGTTTGAAGCAATAGGTACAATAATAAACGATCTATCAATATTAAAAAACAATCACACATCTCAATAATCATCCAAACATTCTCTGAATTTTTACGAACAAATCTTTAAACATAAATCAAATTCCTCGCATTTCCTTATTTACCATAATTCACAAATGAAGCGTACACAAAAAATCAGCGTCACGTCAATCTTAACCCTTCAATGGTCAGGCACCGTGGGAATGCAAAAACCCTACCCTAAACGATCTCGAGAGCCCAGCCGCTCCATTCACGAATTTCCTGCACGCAATGAAACCGCAAAAGCGCACTACCTGCTACCACATGTGTATGAGTATGTTCTCTGGGATATTTTCGCAGTGGACCGTAGTAGAACTTGAGGGTTATCTAAACAACAGTTTCTTGTTTCAAAATATTTTTGCGATATGGAATGTGCATGTAAATAAATACCTTAATATTATCACACAAATTCTTTTAAGCAAAGTAAAAGTCAGTTTCAAGATTAATTTTTAACTGTTAGTCTAAAAAGCGTTATTAAAATATTGCTACTCGAATAAATTTATGACGTCACTTTAATAATAGAACAGCTTCAAAGCAAAATAAACTTTTAGTTCTATCAGACATGAAGGATAAAGTTTTGAAATGGTGTAGTTCCATCCGCTGATTCTAGAATACATGTTACATAAATTCTAAAATTATACTCAGTTTCAAGAAAAAAGGCAATAAAATATTTTTTTATTATTAAGTTTATACAGACCAAAATATTTTACCATGTAATACAAAAAAAAATGCCGTTTTCATTTAAAACACAAATATTTCATGCGAAATTATTATTTTTTAAATATTCCGACAATTATTTGATAATAATGTTCTTCCCCAAGTTTAAATATACCTATATCAATAATGAATTATATCTAAATTGAAATTATTTAACCATGAAAATGTAACAAACAATCAGATTTAATAATATGAGATATTATGTTACGTGGCACTCTTATAAGAAAAAACTCTTTCAAAACTTAATAAAAAGTAGCATCTGTCTAAATATCGTAGACTGTAAGGGGACAAACACTACGGTTGAGAAAATTAAAAATTGAAACTCTTCGTAGAATTATTTCCAATTTTAATCTTGTGATGTTATTGAAAATGGATAATAGTGACAGATCGCAAAGACACAAATAATAGGGTAACAATTTTTAATTTATATTTAAATTTCAGTTAAATAAAGTATTTTCAGTAAAATTTTGAATAGAGAGAGACGAGTGAATAAAAAATCTTTTTGTTTTAATAAAAATTGATCAAGTAGGCTACGCGTTATTGTACTCTATGAGAATACTCACATGTGTTTTTTATCGTATGTATGAGTCACCAACTGATCAATTCCCATTTTTGTAAGTATAAACCTATTAAATATTTTGTTCTAAAACACAAAGAACCACCAAAAATCTACCTATCTTGTTAAAAAATAATAAATATTCCCTTTAGAGATTGTTGTTTTCCCATTTAAATGCAAAACACTTTTTCATTAACACGTAGAAGTAAAACCTCCCCTAAACGAATTAGCAAAAGCTTCCCTCGAGGGACGTATGAAATTAACGACACAGATTTACCTTCTTAGAGTAAAATATTATCTATTCTTTTAAGCCTTGGTACAAATATTTGCCGGCCTGAAAGGTTTCGCAGAAGAGAGAAAAACCTATATTTTATATAGATAAATAGTAAGCCTTTTCCCGCGGTTTCATCCACATTCTGTAGAAACTACTTCACGGACCTGAACACCGAAAAAAAATCTCAGAATCTCACTTTTTTTTCTAAATTTCAATCTATCTGCATCCCCAATTTCAAATAAAATGGTTCAATGTTTTTTACTATGAAAGTAGTATTTTTAAAATGTTGTAGTAAAGTATTATAAAGTTAGTAAGAGGGGAAAAAAAATAGCCTGAAATCAATCCGCCTTGAGCAAAGGTGATCAAATCAATGCCATGCCTTCTCTGTATTAGAATAGGTTTTTACCCAACATTGGAATAGTGAATTGGCCGATGATGGTAATGATGTCTCGGGTTGACCAGGGCAGTGCCATGTAATAAAGATAGATAGAGATATATAGGAATAATAAAATGTGATAGGACTTTGCATGGATATAATATACTATTGGCTGAACATTATACCATCATTCATTCCTCATCGCTTGTTAAAGTAAAAAAAAATACTAACTTAGTAGTGGGACGCTTAAGTCTTACTCTTAGCAACAGAGTCTAATTTCATTATAAAATATTCTAAAAGTAACTCCTATTTATCAAACACTAAACACTAACATTAATATAATTTAAATTTTAAATCTGGAAGTCTGAGTAGAATTCGTTGTAGTTAATTTGCAAAGGGAGGGAGAAAAATCGGGTCGTGGGGGCTTCAACAACGTTTAATTTGTTCCCATTAATAATGATGATGAGGACATATTGCCCTCTGAGGCTACTAATTTGGTTTCCTGCGATGGTATTGTAGTACGAGAAATATTAACAGAACTTTTATAATATTTTTTGTTTAAATTTACTACAAAATTGCTCACAACACACAATGCTCCTCACATCATATTTTTTAATGTTCTTACTTTATTTATAGAAAATACGGATTTTTTCAAAATGAATAAGTATAAAATAAATACTAACAAGCATCGTTAGTACTCGCATCTACACTGTGGGTGACCTACAGTAAAGCAATCGTTGGCCGCTGTTAATATATAGGTATATTAAAATCTCCAAATAATCTAAAAAATTGTATGTATATAAAAAAAAACAATATAATACCTTCGAATTAATTTATTTAAAATCTTTCCGGGAAAACCGCGAACACGCCACGATAGGCAGCAACAAATTAATTACCGGCGTGACCCAAAAATATTTAAGGACAAAACAAACATCGACCTATTACTTATTCAGTGGCTGAATAATACAAGTGAGCCTTATCTACGAGCGCCATAATAAACTTTAAGCACACCACTGTGCTCCATTCCTCTGGAAATTGATAGACGTAGAGTTATCATTTGACAGTGTGCGTGTAGTATTATTTTGTCACGCAATACTTTGGCTGTGCCGTGCCCAGGACGGCATAGATTATAAAAAAAAATATGTAGAAAGTGCTGAGTTTTTTACTTATTTATACCATGTTTACATACTTGCTTCCCTGTTTGTATTAAGTTTGGTTTTAATAGGAAAATGTAATGCCAATCTACCAATAATCCAATCAACTAACGACATAATATAATTTAATGTTGTATGTTAATTTTTACTCAATTTATCCGATCAGTACTCTCAGGTATATACCCTGGATATCAGTCATAGATCTTGGGTTATATCAGAGATATTCCTTAAATATGGCGCAGGAAAACATCGTAGTGAAAGCTGCATCTTCTAAATGAGTAGAAACATCAGTGACGTCACATATGCCATCCTGAACTAAAAGGTAAGGATACCTGACTAATATTATAAATAAGAATTTGAGTATGTTTGTAACAGCATGTAGGTATATAGATGGAGCCCTGAAGGTGGTTATCCGTTATAAGCTTATTATCCGGATGAATGAAGTAGTTCTCTTAAAATGCGGGTAACATCTAGTAAAATATATAATCCACGCTATCATAACAGACAAGAGACCGGAGTCCTAACAGCAAATTATAGAAAAAATAATAATTATGCAGTCATCACTATAGACAGCTAAATGTGTAGAAAAAGTTTGAAAACTAGTGTTGTTCGTAGATCGATCATCATTGTCAATTCATAGTATACTCAAGGCTAAATGTTAACACAGAACTCCTATAAATAAACATTCGATTTAATAGTGGCTATCTAGAGTGAATGCGATACTGAATCATTTTCCTACTTATATTTTAAATACGAGAGTTCGTGAGGATGGATGTGTACCATACCAATGTATGTTGGTTAACCTTTCACACAAATACTATTAAATAGATTTGAATAACACGCATATTTTTTAATCTGAATTAAAATATAGGATACCTTCTTTTGCGAGTAAAACTGCAGCGAATAACTGGTTTATTATAACAAATATTTTTTTATGATTTTGTACGTTAAGTTTTTAAAAGATTCCTATGAAATTTGGTTCAGAGTATGAACAAGTTTAAAAGTAAAGAAAGAAAGAATACTTTCTATCCGGATACAGATGAAATAGGTCCTTTGGGATGGGAGTGAAGCTGAAAACAGCAAGTTTCTCTTAAACCGCTTAGACGCCACTGATGGTAAAGAAACATATCGTGATGAAACTTAGGTCTGTATTACAGAAGCTGACTCGAGCATTACATAAATATATCTTTCTAAATACGGGTGCTTGATAACGGGAAATAAATTTTATAATAAGGAAAGAGGTTTTGATTATCATGACGTGTCTTGATAGCTAATAGCTGGCTTGATAGCTTAGAATAATAACTAAACCACTTGATAGATTCACGTCAATGTCAGTCAACAGACTGACAACGATGTAAACCTATAAGCATAGTTATAAGGGATCAGTTTTTCCATTTGATATTAGGAACCCTAAATAATAATTATAGAGTCAATCTATTGTTCAATATTATTATATTATAGGGATCTTAGACTGGTATAAAAAATATATTAATAGGTACGCCAATCCGCCTTGACCAAGCGTAGTGATCAATATTAATATGCCAAGTTAGTTTTCTGTATGATAGGCATAAACCACCAGAGTGGCAATAAATAAGCTAATATTGTTGAAACACTACGTCTAAGCTTTGATTTTTTGATTAACGTTAAAACCTTGTCCGATCATACTCTATTTTTTTTTCTACATGACCTCTTGCAGGGTGCTTCTAACAGCATTCGACCTGCTTAACCGGACAATATGGCAAGGTCCTAATTTAAGTAGATCATACTCTATCAAAAATCCTGACTAATATTTTGAATGCGAAAGTCAGTTTGTTTGTTACGCTATCACTTTAAAAGAGCTAAACCAGTTTGGATGTTTTTTTTACAGAGATAGAGGAAAATCCTGAAGAAGGTTTGAGGCTAATTTTACCAAGTAATTCCCGCGGGACGCAGGTTCTATTTAATTTTCATTATCTGAAACATCCTATCTATACCATCGAGATATATCAATAGAGATGCAATCCCGAACATTACGCGGTCACAAAAACGTAACCATTTTTTAGAATGCAGACGTAGCTTTGAAACTAGTTATCATTTTGATGTAAAATTATATCTATCTCTCTCACACTAACTGAAACATAATGTTCATGACATCTGTATGATAAGGATGGCATTTACTACAAATTTACCCATATAATTGTTAAAATCGTCCTTGTGTCACTCTGATAGATTCAAGCTGGCTACCAAGTGACAGATGTCATGAATTATGACTGGTCACAACCTATATGGCACGCATTTTGCTTGGTGATTGCAGAACTAGTTACTTTAGTAACATATATATCTATGATCTATACATAAAACTTTCGACCGTCTAAGAAATAGTACATGTATGTGCATTACATATTCCATCGCATAACTTAGTCGGTTCCCTGGAGGCCAGACTTTATCTCCTTCCTGATGTATTATTACTTACCTGCCAACTACCCTGACTTGTATATAGTGTGCAGATCTCGTGTGTAAGTTAACTGTTTAAATGGGTGCCAAATTTGGACGTTTTAAAATTTTATTAAAGAGTGGCAACTATAAGATCCACTGCAATCTCAAATGGTTGATATATGTGTTATTGTGTATATTGCTCTTTACTAATATGAGTCATCTCACGTATTATGTCTTAATCATAAACTCTTCTGTAGATCTGTGCATTTCTATGATTGATAAATCCACGATGTAAAAAAAAAACTTGTTCAATGTAGGTAGGTATGTACCTTGTCTTGTCTTGTATTGACATGTCTTAGTTGATAAGTCGTTAGAGTGCCTTGTTAATAAATAAATCTAGATTTTTTCTACGATTTCAGCTGCATCCTAAGGAAACTATTTCACTTTTTTTTTTTTTTTTTTTTGTGTATGGCATCTCGCTGGTCAACCTCGAAGGTTGTCGACTGCTTAACCGGGCTTGCCTGTGAAGTGCCTTAAATAAATTTAGGGCCTCCAGCCAGGGCTTAACTTACAAAACTAAGCGACTACACGCTAAGGGCACCCCCTAGTGGGGTACGGGCCTCGGCTTAGGGCGTCGCTGGGGGAGGACAGCAAGGGACAGGCTGGACCAGAATATATTTTGATTATTATAATCGGGAATTTTAAAGCTATTAGCTCAGCTCGCGGGCTGGCTCGTCGAGCTAGGGTCGGGAGGGCATGGACAAGGTCGTCGCGACGGACCTCGGCGGCGAGGTCGATACGAACGCGGTCTGTGTTTGTGTAGAGTGCTAGTGGACCTACTGCTCTCTTGGAAGAGGGTTATAGCGTCATCGGGTATGGTGAGAGTATGCCTCGGGCGGCGAATTTTACTGATCTGGGAGGGTGCGTATCCGGCGGCCGATACGACCAGAGGGTTAGGATGCTTTTCGGCAGCATCAAAGTAATGCTTGGCGGCACGTTTCATGAACTGTTGGATGGTGGGCAGTTTGAGATCGAGATGGAGGTTCTCGTTTCGTACGTAGAAGGGGGCCCCTGTGATTTTTCGTAAGAAACGGTTTTGGAGGGTCTGCATCCTATGGAGACGGTATGGCTTTGAGTGTGCGAACACAACGGAAGCATATGTCATAATGGGGCGGATGCACGTGGTGTAGATGCGCAATTTGCACTTGAGTGACAATTTGCTACGTGCATTTAACATACAGTGGAGGCGACTGAGAGCGAAGGCCGCTCGAGAGCGGGCAGACTTTATGTGCTCTCCGAAGTTAAGGTGACGATCAAGTATCACACCTAGGTATTTGGCTTGCTCTTTCCAAGGAATCGGCTTGTCAAACATGGTGATGGGACTGGGTAGGGGGGGATTTCGGCGCGGTCTCGAGAAGAGAACTGCCTGACTCTTGTCGGGATTTACCTCGATTCTCCATTTCTTAAACCATTTGCCTAGGGCGTTGGCGGCGATTTGGAGATTACGAGCTATGGCCACTGGGCTGGTGCCAGTGTAGTATATGGCCGTGTCGTCGGCAAATAGTGCTAATTGAGCCTTTTTGCTCTTTGGGATATCGCTAGTGAATAGCGTGAAGATGAGGGGGGATAGGACAGAGCCTTGAGGGACTCCTGCTTGTATGGGGTGGGGCGAGGATAGTGCTCCTTCGATGCGGTAGCGAAATGAGCGGTTCGACAAGAAGTCTCGAACGATGAGCACGAGACGGTCTGGCACGCCGAGTTGATATAGCTTGTATATTAAGCCATTGTGCCAGACTTTGTCGAAAGCTTTCGCTATGTCGAAGAATAGTATTCCCGTCATCATGTCCCGTCGTCGTTGGAAGCCAACACTTATATGTTCCACGATACGGTGGACTTGTTGGATACAGGAATGTTGGGTTCGAAAACCAAATTGTTCATCGGGAATGAGACTCTTTGCTTCGGCGTAGTCTTTGAGACGCTTATAAATAAGCCTCTCGTAGATTTTACCGAATACATTGAGGAGACTGATGGGTCGGTAACTCGAGGGTTGCGACTTCGGTTTACCGGGTTTAGGTATACCGATAACGGTTGCCTCTTTCCATTGTTGTGGAAATAGGTTGTGGCTCATGGCGCAATTGAAGATTGCGGTCATGAGCATTATGAGGGAGGCGGGCAGGATTTTAAATACCCTATTTGTGATGCCGTCTGGGCCTGGGGCTTTACGGGGTTTGAGATTTCTGATGATATCGAGTACTTCGTCCGAGGTGATGAGAGGAAGGGGATCATCAGGATCTTCAACGGGCGGTAATGAGGACCTACGTTCGACTTCGGCGTCAACCTTGGACACATGAGCTTGGTCTGCTGGTTGGGAGCTTGGTGAGCATTGGGCCTCTAAACTGTCGGCTAGGCATTCAGCTTTATCCTCGTCGTCGAAGGCGACAGATTTATCAGGGCGGATGAGAGGGGGTGTGGGAGCTACTTCATCGGATTTTAGTTTCCTCTGCAGCTGCCAGAAGGCCAGATGGGTGGGCTCGAGTTCACTCAGCGTCTTGTCCCAGCGAGAGTTACGCATCTCCTCTATACGGAAAACTATTTCACGCACTAAGATAAAAGCAGGCCTACGTCGTTCCCCTAGATTCAATTTATCTCCATAGTCAATTTTATTCACATTTGTTGAGCCGTTTTACCATGAAAACGTATCAAATAGATAGTGTATTTTGGAAAATCAGAAGTCTAGATAATATTTTTAGCACACTATTTTCCATTCTTGTGTTATTTATTACCATAAAAAAAAACCGACTTCAAAAAAAAAACTAAAAAGTATTAAAAAAGTATAAAATAACTTAATAAAGATTTAACACAAACCTAATACCTTTAATATTAATAAAACACCATTATTTGTATGTGTTACCTATTGACAGGTTTAAAGTCGGTGCCAAGCCAAATGTAATAGTGTTACTCATTCAGGTATTAAAAAGTTTTCATCTGTTTCACATTAATTCACATTGTTCTTTAAGTTTATTTACGTAGGTTAATCTTTAGGAATTTCATTTTGTTTAGGACTTGGCACCGACTTCAAACCTGTCAATAGGTAACACATACAAATAATGGTGTTTTATTAATATTAAAGGTATTAGGTTTGTGTTAAATCTTTATTAAGTTATTTTATACTTTTTTAATACTTTTTAGTTTTTTTTTTGAAGTCGGTTTTTTTAAACGTAGTTTTTTTAAATTTATTTTTTACTTTTTAGTGTCTGTAATAAGTTGCTCTGTAAACTACAGTATTTTTTACAGGATTTTTATAGATTACATAAGGAAGGCTATAACATTTCGTTGTTTTTATTGTCATAATTATATGTTAAATAGTTTTTTTTTAAGTAGCTATGGGTAGGCCTACGAAAGGTGCAGCTTTAAACAATATAGATCAAGAAACGGGAACGGAAAATATAAATCGACTCCGAAACAATTACGTCATCGATGTAAACAAAAATGTAAAAAATGTTCACAAAATGAAAACTACTGGGCCAAACCGTGTGAAATTTTTATGGGACCAAATGGCATCTATTCCGCATCAAACTAAAAAAGAATCACGTAAATCGGATCATAAATCTCAGCGTAATCGGTGTACATACATAGAAAAATACCGATCGAATTGAGATCCTCCTCCTTTTTTTGAAGTCGGTTAAAAATTAAATAATTGAATAGTTATTTATTCCTTGAATTATCTCTTAAGCTATAAGTTAGGCATTAGCTTCTGCCTCCCCTCTATTTTAAGCACTCAAAAATATCCATAGAGTTTTAAGTCTTTAGAAACGTATAAATATAGGTGAGTGTTTGGTAATAATGTGACGTTAAATGATGAGAAGCATTTTATAAATCAGGACAAGAGCGTTTTAGTACCATCGTGTATTAAATAAAAAGGACTATATTTCAGTTTTATTATACAACAAAAGCACAATGCCCCAGTAGTACATACTTTCCGTAATGGCATCTCCCCCTGCACCTCGTCTATTTTAAAACCTACTCTATGACAGAAAGCCGTAGAATTTTACGCCCTATTCGTCAACATGTCGTATGTAATAAAACTCGTTTTGGCCGTCAACGGGGCAAGGACCCTAGTTTTATACGTTTTTTTTTATACTCACACCCCTTTTTAGTATAAAAAGTTGAAAAGATGTTATCGTATTCCAGTTAGAGCATTTTCAAAACTGGTATTTACGACCTTCTTATCATGTGGGCTTCTATTTTTTATCTTTGAGTACAATCGACTAATGTGCGTGATGATATTTCAAAAGACTGTATGTTTTGATAATATCATTTTTATTTTTTGCTTAAGTTTATAATCGTTGCCGCTGGCCGTGACTTTGAAATGGGGAAATTGCAACGTCATAAGCCGCCGTAGATTTTATTATCTCGAAGGTTTTAAAGTAGAGTCTTAGAATTGTTTTGTTTTATTTTTACTTATTTTAAAAGCATATCTATCAGTGTTGCCTCTTTAATAAATTATAAATACAAACTAATGAGAAAACACAGCATTATAGTTTATATCATCAACTTGATAATTTAAATGGAATGCTGTATTTAATAAAAGTTCCAAAATAATCTAAGTCATTTTTAATAAACATGAGACCTTAAACCAAATAATAAAGACTGAAAATTATGGGCATATAATAATCGCATATTTTATTAATTAGAATTTATGATTATAAATTAGTCTAGCATTAACATCGTACCTTATGATAGTTTCATTATTTACTGCAGACGGCCTTCACGGCGCGACCCAGTTTAAAATGTCACCTTTGCCCTGGCAAGTTAATGTCATCTAAGAACGCTTGAAGCAAATATTCCAACCAGACCAAACAGCTGTCTAATTGGTTCGACTCAAATAACTATTTTTAATTCTTATGAGAAATATCGAAGGCACAAAAATGTCAAAGACAATTATTGAATTAATTGCAGCCCTAATGTATTAATTACGCTTTAGATCAAAAGTAATGATACCGTTTATTTTTTTCGTTGACTTTATTTATCTTGTGATTAGAAGCAAAGCTCAAAGACCTTGGTTGAATACGATGGTCAACCTTAATTACCTAAATGACGTCATTATTCCGAGACAAAGCAAAGCAAATGCCAATAACAGTGAAGTGGGTGCCGCCAATTACTATATTTTACGTAATTAAGAATTCAAACTGTCACCACAACGAGTCACGCTAGGTGGCGTGCCAGTAACTCACCAATTAGGTCGGGTTTCTTATAAAAATACCGGAGGTAGCCATACCGCCCGATCGTAAATAAATACTGGTTCAAAATGTCATAAGTATCACATTTCTTTATTATCATATTTTTGTTTGTTAGGTCATCTTATTCTGTGGAACACATAAACAATGAAGACATTTTTTGTGACTACTTTTGATAGTATATAACGACTTATTTTTAAAGAATATGTAGACGGTACATTATTTGTAATCCGAGACGTTTCTGAGTGGTCTTTGATGTTATTATGACGCTCTTGTAGATGTCAAAATAAATAAAAATTGACGCACAAAATTGATAAATGTCGAATATAATTTGTGAGCATCGCACAATGCTTTATTTTTATCTTCGCCAAATTAAATTCACGTGTTCAAAACTACTTACGATTTATCAAACACTATATCATTCAATGCAAATATTATCTATTCTAACATTTTTTTGGGGATTTTAGTAGGTAATATGGCAAAGATTTTTTTTTATTAAAACTTAAAAACTGTTTGTCTATCTACTTATTCGATTCCCAACTGAAAATCTTTCAGAAAATCTAGGCTGGATTCCACTACATCTACTAGTTTCAAAAACTTTTTACAGTACAACGCAGATAGTGAACAACAATACCAATAGCATGTAAAACAGCAACAGGAAATACAAATATCTGAACACAAACGTTAGGCGACAGAGCGGCCGTATTATTTTTTCACCCACGCACTCTTTGGGAGATTTCGAGCGTTTCCTTTTAACGCATTCTAAAAGACCTCTGTATAGGCGCAAATAAAAACACGAGTAACCCTTTAGAACGGCGCTACCGTTGTTTCTATTATCATTGCTTGCTTTTTCGAGGGGCTCAAACTTTTTTCTCGTTTGAAAAAAATAAGCAAGCTCCGGATATGGAGGCCCGTTCCCCATCTGTTTTATTAAAACTGCGATATTGATATATATATTGATGATATTCAATCGCCGTTTCGATGTTGGAGCTCAGGCGTTTTAATTGAATGATTCGATTCGAATCAATGCAACCGCGATTGTTGAATGTTTGACTTTGTTCAATTTATGGTCGTCATAAGTTATGCGTTAACGCCTACCGTGCTGGTGTGATGATTGGGTGCGCTTATCAGACACTCGATTTTTGATCTGCATACATCTTTTATCTTATTGGAATCTATTTATAAGCGGTCTTCCTCAAACTGCAATCATGTTTTATTTTCTTTATCCTTATTGGTAATCGTATTGTTAGTCGAAAGTTTTAAAAATTGATATCAATATTTCAAACACTTCCAGAAGATGAAACTCAGTATGAACAATATACATTTTGTGGGATTATTTATAGACTAGATCACAATCGACGACGTATAGGAATTTAAAAAGCAATAAATGCCTATTAAAATATGTTCCATAGCTTTAAGATGTTTTAAAATATTTACAGTTTAATTCATTCTACTCTGTTTGGGAGCAGTTAATACGTCGTGCGACAGTAAAAAGAGACCGATAGGAATGTCAGAGGGCTTTTAGCTTTGATTGTCAGTCATAAAAATTGGGCAGCACAGAAAAAATGTGGAGACTCAGTTCATTGTCCTGATTCGAACCAAGTTAAAAGTTAAATTATTAATAAGTCCCAATGTGACTTTCCAGTCTTACATTTACTTCAATCGATATAAAAACAAAGGGTATTTTTTACTAGCAAAAAAATGTCGACGGAGCATGTGTTTAATAAACAAAAAGGTACGGACAAAAATGAAGCTTATTTACAGTGAATTCAATCAATTACGCCGCCCATGGCTGGTCGCTACCGAAATATATGGGTACTTGACGTTCGCCGATGAGTTCGGACGCAGCAAAAAATTTTGCCGTCGCTGGTTGTCGGCCGGTAAAAACTTCGACAGACCCAATGGCCGTCCGCAGCAAAAACCGTAGATGCCCAACGACGGGAATCTGGTGTAAAAAATTGGTACCTTTAATTGGATACGGTATTCCGCAACCTTACCAATTACCGGTAATTTTATACTATTGGAATTTTGTTGGGAGAGTAAATAGACGTTTCGAATTGTCCGCCAATTATGTGGAATTCTTTGTAAAGTTCTGTAACAAAAGGTATCATATATGTATTCATGCAGATTTCAGAAACACTGTACCTATTTTAAATTATTATTTTCCAAAAAAAAATATTGTTTTGAAGCTCAATATATACACAAGGTATTTAGGTACAAGAATGTGTGTTTTTCCGTCGTACAATTTCCACACAAAGGAACCAATAAAAAAATGCAACCATATTTGGTACCCTCCCTCTTTACCAACTGACAGCTTTGTAATAAAAAGAAATTGAGGAAAAAGCAGCAGTAAATCGCTTTTTCGTACATCAAGAACATCACTAATGAAATCGTGTAGCTATACCAAATAAGCGTCGATCGCATCAAAAAGCGCTTACTCCGCTGACGTTTTTTACGTCTAATTGTAAGTTATTCGACTCAAGGGAGACAGTTTCGAATAGCTACTATTTACTATGTAGGAATAACATTACTTTAGTCTGTAGTACGTTGGAAATAGTTAGATGGAACATCTTAATTAATTAGGTCTAGATTAAGATCTCGGGAAAAAGATGGTGGTTGGTGTGTAATTTATTTTATCATTGCTATATGTTTAGAGAATCGAATGAATAAGATGCTGAGTACGTTGATTTGAAAGCTTGTAATTCTTTGAAATACGGCAGGTTTTTTCAACGTAACAATATGTATCTGTCGTAGTCATAGTCTTAGCAACAGTTCAGATTAATTATTATCATCAAAAATAAAAATGAGTCATTGTATTCATCACGAGAGTACCCCAAAAAATACACCAACCAGCTCAAAGTAGAACAATACTGTTCTTATAACTCAATTTAAAAAATAAACAACTTCTCAACGATCTAATGCAAAGTGAAAGACAATTTCACAGCACTCTACTGCTCTAAAATGCTTGCCCCAGAACAGCACCGCAGCCAAATCGTCACGTAAACCTCACCTGACCGCAAACAAAACTTCACTGACTTCTCTAACTGGAGCACGTTTGTTTTTGCATAAGTGCACCGCAAAAATAGGGTTCGTCTTCATGCAAAGACCCCTAACTGGGTCGACGACAAAACTAAGCTTGCTGTTATTAAGCTGAACAAAGCCTGCTAGTTATGGAATTGCACTATGTCACAATACGCTCGTGTGTCTAAGCGTTGTCAACCCTGCCGAAGTTTGGAAACGATACACGCACATATCAGAACCTAGACATCGTTATACACACATTGACCAGTATCCTTTAGTCATATATAATTATATTATCATGGTTAGATAAGGTTGGCTTACTAAGCATGTGTGTGTGAATCTTCGTCAATTACCAATATCTCCACATCTTGGCACAACACACCGGATATTTTGAGTCTCCCGTTATCTGTTCCTGAAGGTTCACGCTTGACTGGCCCTTTGGCGATGGTAAAACTTTTTGTTTGACTCGCTATTTTTCTTAGTCCCGTGACGGAAATCTAAACAAAGAGACGGGAAATAAAAGAAAGCCAAATTGAATGTCTGGGCCTGTTACAAAACTTGGGTAATTTTCGGCGTTTTATTCGTTAACTATGTATTGTTTAACATTCTTCGGCCAAACAATTTTTTGCATATTCAGAACTTAATCACTGCTAAAGACTACCAACTTGTTGTATACCTATAAAACTTTTGACGTGATTCAATCATTAAAACGCTATAAAAGTCCGATGCACTTAAATGTTTATCTATACGTAGTGTATTATTGTGATCTAAAAATAAAAGATGCACAACACCGACTTCCTTTGTCTGGGAGTCATTGAACCAAACATAATATTTACAAAAGCAGGGGCCAGTTTCAGGAAATAGTGGTGAATTGAAAATATACGATACCAATGTAGGGTCAAAGACTAAGCTACAAAAATATAAGAGAGACGCGTATAGATTAAACTAACATTTATTTAACCGATCTACGTACAAAATATTTTACTGTCTATTCTTAAACAATAGAAAACTCGAAAAAAAATATGGAAATGTAAATTTAGACAGAGGAAAATGTATTGAGCAGACAGCATTTAAAGCCGGCCGTGTTAAAATTCCAATCCGATTAACTATGCAAAACGCAACAGCTATTAAATGTCACACATTCACACATTGCCACAATAGGCACAACAAATTCGTGAACTATCAAAGTTCAGTGAAACCTTTATCCTTTCTAATCTACTCTTTGACGCAGGCAAGGTCGGGCGACGCGTGCGCCCAATCGACCGTTCCCGCCAATGATGCTGCAGTCATTGATATGGCGCGTTACGCCAGACGATTTACCACTACGGGCTATTTGCCTCCTACCGGGATCCCTTTGATGTATGTGCGGGTTCCTACTGACTTTTGTTTTAGCTTTAACACAATGTTGAGTGTGCTCCATCGATATGAGTTTCATGGTAGGATTGCGAAGAGATGTATGGTCGCTGGAAATAAATATTGTTTTCGTTTCCGTTGGACGGAGTGGGTTATGTGTCGGCGTGATGTAGGTATTGATTTAGGCTGTTTTATATTGTTACCCTTTATTTTTGGAGACGTAATGAATGAAATGTCGAAAAAATCTCGGATTTGATTTATATTTTATTGTGATTGTATTTTTTGTACCTATATAATTAACAGGTCCGAAGACCGGTAGTCATATTTTATTATGACTTAGTAAGAAACCATAAAACTTAAGCACCAAAGTGCCACAAAAAATTTAACCAAGTTTACGTTGCATGACGATCATAACCACTTAATAAAGAGGTGGTAAGCCGTTAAACATAAAATAAAATGAATAATATTGCTTAAAATGGCGCAGTTTATTGTTAAGCATATTTGTATTGTTTGAGAAGCAGTAGGGGGCGAGAGATGCGATAACTCGAAAATTAATATTCTGTCATCGAATGCGATTTTCGGCTCTGTATTTTATGATATCGATACGATTTGATCGAGATACTCGATGGATGATTTGGAGTGTTCAGCAAACAATTTATCTGCAGGTTTCTGTTTTGAGGGCGTGTTTGTTTTGGAGTCGAGATTTCGCTTCGGATTGTTTGAAAGATGAAACTTTTTCACGTGCAATATTTTGTTTTTGTTTGCTTGCAGATGATACGAAGTTACTTGTTATATTGTGATGATAGAAATAAAATAAAATTGTTATATTCTCTGGTACAGATTATATAAAATGTTTTTTTTTGTTAAGTACAAAAATTAACTAACTTTTTTTACAGGCACAGGTAACGTCGAGTGAAAGTTATTTTGTTAACGTAATAACTAAGGCCTTCGGTTTATTACATACTAGCTTCTGCCAGCGACTTCGTCCGCGTGGAAAAGTGGTGCTCCGCTCCTATTGGTCTTAGCGTGATGATATATATAGCCTATAGCCTTCCTCGATAAATGGACTATCTAACACTGAAAGAATTATTTAAATCGGACCAGCGGTTCCTGAGATTAGCGCGTTTAAACAAAATGACAACATTACCCTTCACTGCTCTGCTCCTATTGATTGTAGCGTGATGAAAAGTATTCTATAACCATCTCAGGAGTATGACAAATAATTGTACCAAGTTTCGTTAAAATCCGTCGAGTAGTTTTTGTTTCTATAGAGTTTATACAGACAGACAGACAGACAGACAGACAGACAGACAGACAGACGGACAGACAGACAGACAGACAAAAATTTTACTGATTGCATTTTTGGCATCAGTATCGATCCCTAATCACCCCCTGATGGTTATTTTGGAAATATATTTCATGTACAGAATTGACCTCTCTACAGATTTATTATAAGTATAGATAGAAGAAGATATAGATAGAAGATAGATATAGATAAAATGAAATCCAAAATACTAGTAGGTATTCCATATAAAAAAATCAAGTTAAACAGTTTCTTTCTACGGCATTTAGATATTTTTAAACACGTTACCGATCGATATCTGAACTGCGTGGTCAACGAGGTCGCTTTTGTCTATAATTAATTTACTAATGTCGTACAATCTAGTAGTTACTATTTCATTTCGAAATGGTTTTATTTTTCTTCTTTCATTCGCCTTATCAGTATTTTGGTCACAATTTGTAGGGTCTTTTGAGGTTATAGTTTTGGATTTCAATTGTAATATATTCTGTCTTATCCCAACTAATATAAAACATGCGAAAATGAGTTTCTTTATTACGCTTTCACGGTAAAATGCCTTAACCGATTTTGATGAAATTTGGTACGTTAGTAGAGGAGACCCACGAGACTGGCAACTTTTTATTCGGATGCGTTATGTTGTTCCCTCGGGGCGCGAGCGATACCACGCGAAATGGCTAGTTCATAATAAAGATGTCATTGTAAATAAGAGGTTTATTCATTGTTAATTAAATATATTTTATAGGTTCACAGATATTCTAGTCTATTCTTTATCAGTACTAAAACCTTTTATTTCAATATTGAATAGAATATAATAGAATACGTTTATTTGCTTGAAATGAGTTACAATAGGTGTTACAATATACATAGGTAATTTGATATAGTACAGACATTTCGCCAAATTGGCATGCAAATTTTTGTTGGGACATAATAAACACAATGAAGAATGTAAATAATAAATAATAATAAATAAATAAATAATAAAAATTTATTTCACACAAAAAAAAAACAGCGTTTACATCGTAAAACTATGACTATGAACATATAGGCTTATTAAGGTCAGAAATATAAGGTACTCTGACTCCTAAACTAGGTGTAGGCCTGTAACTTAGGAGTCAGTGATTCTCCGTAACAAACAAAGCCATGATCATATTAAAAAGAGGACAATTCATAATCAAACTCATGTGACTAAACTAAAAATGAAAATGTGGTTGAATGTACGATGTTTTAAATCTATCCCGGTGAAACGTTTTTATCCATGACTAGGCAAGTAGAGCAGTAAGTGGTTAGACCGCGGATCATGATGATGCCGTTTTTAACCACAAATAGCTGTAATGTGGGTTTTTAAGTTAAAATGGCAATGGGAATATAACAGTTTCACGAAACAGTTCAATCTATGACAGGATGTACTGTGAGACAGTAAAAGCTAAGTTTCCACTATGACACAAATGTCAGTCATTTTTTATAGGTACCTACTGTTAACACTTCAACGGTTTCATTGTGACGTCGCTATCTCAAAAATTTTCTCATGACACAATAAATATCAGACACCTATACACAGACACACGCTGTAGACACTAAGTAGGTATACGGTGTATGGTGTCATAGTGTAAACATAGCTTATAGGTCATCCCAATTACTACAATTCATTATTTCAGAAAGCGTCATGAATGCTTAATCGACTACTAGGTATTTAGAGTGTGAGAGAATGATAATGAATTTGTCTTTGAATTTGAATGCTAGACAGGTAAACGTTTTATGAAATTTTGTACATAGCTAGACCATTTAGATAAGAGACGTGAAATTTACGATTTATTTTTATCAAAATCCGTGGTAGAGTCCCATAGGATGCGAGTTAACTACGAACAACAGATACCTACTATTAAGTAGGTATAATCACTTTAGTATCCTGTGCTTTATGTTACACTGGAGTTAACAATATTAAGTTTAAATCGTCATTTGTATGCCAGATATCCGGTGCCTTAAACGTACTCGTATATTTAATGTGTTAATATTTTGCCATTTCCGAAACAACAATGTTTTAAAAGTCAATACAAAATTATTTTTGTCAAAGGAAATACTTGTAACAAACAGGTTGCATGATGATTCATTTCCTAAGCTTAATTACTTAAGAGCTCATTTGAGATTTCGATCTCGATATGTGTATCAGGCATGCCAATTAAATTGCACTTATCGTCACCTGTTCTATAATGTTCTTTGATTAATTTCCTGTATCCTGTATTACTCGTTCATACTTTGTTAAAAATATACCTGTATCCGAATATTTAAAGACTGCCATTACTGTTATTGCCACTTTCACCAATTAGTTCTGCAGGCATTCAAGCAATATTTTCGTAAATATTTTAACACAATACTGTGACAACATTAAATGTAATTTCTATTCCTTATGCTCACTCAATCGCATTCCCAACCTAATGAAGTGCCATTAAATCAAAAGATATATCTTCGCGATTAAGCCTCCCTTCTTCTCCATTCAAAACATTACCTCCATTTAAATATCCTATCTTATCTTCGAACTATCCCACAACTCTTACCCCCAAATTAATATTCACGTCATGAAGATTACTTTCCTCATAAACCTTGTTTAAATCATTAATAAAACAAACAATAACACGAGATGAACTGATAAATTTGGAAACGTTAATATTATGCGATTTAGTTTCTTTTTCTTTATGAATTTGCGGTACGGGGATTTAAATTTATTTTGGGACCGTCAGCTGCGACCTCAAAATGTGTTGAGATAAGAGATAAGGCGAAAAGTTTTAATGCTAGCTTTCTTAGTAGTGTGAACAAGATAAAAACAGTCGTGAGAAAATCACGTTTTTTAAGAAAACAAAATGTAATCCAATACCGGTATGTAGTTGCTAATTAATTCCGATCACATCGGTATACTTAATTCCCTAATTTTAATACTCATTCTGAGCTGTTAAGTATGCATTTTACAGTCACATTATAACGGGGTATTTAGTGCATAAGAATTATTTTTGTGTAGGTAGATAGATACATACAGCGGTATCGAGAGAAATATGTTGTTGGTTACACCTTGCAAAAAGAGTTTTATTGCCATCTCCTTAAAGGGTCTCTCATTTAATATTAGATATTAGTAATAGATACGTATTTACATCGGTGGATCCTATTTTTATATTTTAAATGTATTTTTTATTTTTTGTAAAAATATTTTTAAATATAACTTAGATATAATGTGAAATAATAAATATTTTAAAATTACATAAAAATGTATTTAATTTCATTAGCACTAAAGAAAAGTTCTTCGATATAATATTCTTTCATCTATTGTAACTTTATTACCTAAGTACCTATACCTACCTACGAACATAACTAGATCAAGCTTAAAGGTCATGGCTAACAACTTATCACTTTCTGTTGTTGTGCATTATAGCACTCGTACATACCTACTTATATGGTATATTTTACTAAATTGTTTAAAGTAAACTTTTTATTGATTTTGGCCCCATAGTAGGTACATAACTACCCAAATCTTTTTGTTTTTTTTTTTCAATAAATAAAAAAAATGGTAACTACCTTGGTGAAACCGCCAAGAGCGAAATTTTTAGTTTCAACGTAGATGGACAAAAAATAAACAAGTTACGCATAAATAAACGACAAGAATGCCACTTTCTTCTAGATTTCTTAAAAAGCAGCTAAAATAAAAAAAAATAGGCAAAAACTATGACTTAAAAATGAAATTCCATTGGCTTCACTATTTCAGTTTTCAAAGATATTGTATACGTCACATTTTGCACTTTGAAAGAATTCAGAAACCCATCCATTTAACATTCTTACACACATATTTACTTTAAAATTCACACTCTCAAAGCTAGCACACAACTCGAAGCCACATAATTTACCAGCATGCAAAAGCGGCAAAAAGAACCAAGGCCATAAAATATACATTACAAATTCCGTATTGAAATACATACGGTAAGCTTACTACGGAGGAAGTAGGCGTCTTGCCCTCTCCGATCGCCAGCCTGATAGTGCGGGGGTAATAATTAAAGGCTCTGACACAGCTATAAAGCAACCACGAGACCCACTTTTGTTAGGTTTCTTCGATTTCCTAAATAAGCACCTTGGACTTGTTAGAACATGAATTGTTAGAAGGTTTATTAATTTTTATTTTATAACACAAATATACACACTGGCACTCAACAAATGTGAATTTGTGCTCAAAAATATTATTTCATAGAAAACATATCTACAAAGACGAGCTTAAACCAGAATTGGTTTCTCTAATAGCAAATATGTTTTGGCACAATAATATTTTTTTCGTGGAAAGGACTCAATTTAAAATGAATGTTAATAGTTCTGGTTTACTGAAATATTATTACTTATTTAGGTAGATCTAGCGGTCGCATAACGCGACTGTTGCAAACGGGGTCTCGGGTTCAATTCCTTGACCGGGTCGAAATTGCTTTGTGGATTTTGGAAAATGTCATAAATCATCCTGTAATCAGGAAGTTGGTGGTGTAATACGTATGTGTTGGGGCACGGGGGGTATCTAGGAGGGCACATAAAGCCGTCATCCCCAACTGCTATCTCGATATTGTTATAATTCCATGTAAGAGGCCGTCAGGCGGGTTTGAGTAAACTCTGACACTAGGGATTGTTAGGTAGACAACTTGCAGACCACACGATAAGACGAAGAAAACATAATTAGGTTTTAAAATACCGAAGCATTAGATTGCCCAAAAAGTGTAGTTGATCAATAAAAGCTAACTCATTGCTTTTCGGAATGTCAAACAAGTTTTTTTTTTGCATTCAAGTTCACATCGATACATTCAATCCTATTCACAAAATAAATTACAAAAATATTAAATTTTATTACAAATTAGTATGCAGAGGACAGCAATATATTCAACATTATCAGTAGCAGCCAAAAGCTCGTGAAAGTTATTACTTGGACCTTTCCCTATCGCGATGTGGAGAGGTTAATATTCTATTGTTTCCTCCGTATATGGCACGTGTAAATCATTCGAACAATTTTTAGATTCTTATCTATCGATTTCAATAGTATGAGATATGTAGGTATCTTTATGTGTATTTTTTCTTAAATAATGGTGGAGACTATCCTCTTTTACATTACCGTTATGTTAATATTGCGAGGGGTCATCAAAATACCTGCGGATTATTATCACTACATAGTATAAAACAAAGTCGCTGTCTCTGTCCCTATATGCCTATGTATGCTTAAATCTTTGAAACTACGCAACGGATTTTAATGCAGTTTATTTTTAATAGATAGAGTGATTAATGAGGAAGGTTTTAGTATATAATTTGTCAAGTTTTTGTATCCATTAGCTAAAATATCGCGGGCGAAGCCGTTGGCGGGAAGCTAGTACCTATTATATAACATGTTTATCTCACTCGAAATATAGGTAGCCGGTCAGACAAAATTCATAGATATGAGTGGTTGTGACAAACCTATCCATTTATCTTCAGAATTTTGTGGAAGCTAACATCAAAAAAACATCAAAAAGTATATTCGCTGGCCCCGGGCAATAAAGCGGTAATATACAAAATCGAATTTTACAGGAAAAATAAAAGAAGCAAATTTGTTTATAGTGCAGCGTACAGTGATCCAACACAGGCGTTCAAAATGTCAAATGAAAGCTAATTTTTTTACCAATATAACCTTTTAAAAATAATTGTTATGGTATAAATATTTAATGAAATAACTGAAAAAAATTATAATACAAATTATAGACGATACTGTTTCAATTGCAACATCATTAATGGCTTTATAAACACACCGACCACTGATATTCAAGAATGTAAGAAAATAATACGACGTAATTTCCACTTTAGATCTCGAGCGTACCAGCCGATTACCACCTTCTTCACGGAAATTTTGTAGCCAAATCTTAGCTGTATCATCCACTATCGCTATTTTATTTTAATACGTTTATTTCCAAAAAACGCGTTTAAATTTATTACTGTTATTCTTTGTTTAGAAATTAAGTGTAAAGATGTTCACCGGTTTTTTGTGTAATGTTTCTTAGAGTAACGCAATAATACATAACTTAGTCGTAAGAGAATTTTCCATGCAATAAAGCTGTTATTGTAATTTACTCTAGAGAAATATTATTTTAAAAATCTGAAAAAAATAAGAGTGATAGATTGATACTCAGGGAAGCTAAAAATCAAATAACATTAAAAAGGGCGTAACCGGTGTTTACCGCTATATTGCCCGGGGCCAGCGAATTATCAACGTAAAAATCCTTTGATTGATGTGACGAAAGTTAATATCGATGCTGACAATGATAGAAATACTTATCAGAGTTCCTCAGTACTTCTGTAAATAAGAAAGAAAGTCATGTATTATGAATTATAACGCTACTCTAGCTTTTACTAATGAGTGCACGACAGCTTTAGCACTTCTATGAAAATTTTCCACTCACATAATTCTGCATAAAATCTTTTAGAAACCGAGTCTGGACAAACCGAGGATATTTACAGCATTTTTATCACACCTAAGCTCCAACTAATTAAACTGTACACAAAAGAGTTTTTTTAGTATAAAACCTAAATCTTTTTTTAACTCTGAACTGGACTTCACACGTGTTTTAGCTTTTTTGTTCACCGCCACAAGATTTATACGCTTCTTTATAAATTACGGAATCTCCTTTCGGAATCGTGTTATATCTAAACAAAAGGATCTCGGCTCGTCCCTTTGAAAATACAGAAGGTATTCGACTCGTTTTATTAACGTGGCGAGATCTAATTTGTTATTAAATGAGGCATTATGCCTGTATTTGTAGACAGAGGGTGGGTTTCGGAATCCAATGAATTTTAACTTCTGTCATTGGGAACATTTAAATGTTTAAAAGGGGGTCGTAATGCTTCCGTTGCTGTATAATACGGTATTTTATGTGCTGTGCAAGTATCTGAGGTAAGTTTTTGGGTTGTCACTGACGTTTTAAAACCGTTATTTAAAAAAATATAACAGGATATCGAACAAAAAATTCGGTGACTAACATTGTCACAGAACAGTTGTTTTAAAAAAAGTCTTAATATATTTACATAACAAATCGTGTAGGAAAAACTTTTTTTGTGTTCTCTAAAAGCTGCTGAGTTTCTCATATTTTGAAATCAGCACAGAAACAGAAACGCGGCATCTTTTGACTAACTTACGAAATAGTCTTCATTTGTCGGTGTAAATTCAGTTAAAATAATATAAAAATTAATGAATATAAACTTGACAGTAAAGGGAAAAGGCTAGGCAGATGAGTAAAGAATTAATTTTCTATTTAATTGCAAATAAATATTTATACAAATATCTTTCTCAAGCTATTTAGCAGACGGACAATTCCTGATCGTAAGCTATTTTATACAGTACTCTTTATAGCAAAATAAGTCAATCTAACTGAAAAAAAAATAAACACTGAAGTTCGAATTCCCATCGAACACCGCTGGGGGTCCTCCCGTCATAAAAAATATAGGTTTAATGAAAGAATTTATTTCGTTGAATAAACCTTCAAACGGCGAAGTACCGTTCAGTAAATACACAATCATTTATCTGGATAATCATCCTTCGTACGAAAGTGCACAGTATCAATATTATGCCCACAAAAACGTTACATTCTATCCAATGATTACCAATTACGTTTAGATGTGTAAGTAGGTAGAATAGTCAAGACTGTAAAAATATATTTATAAGTATTTTAATATATCAGAAACAGAATGTTCTCATGTGAATAAATAATCCTTTTTGAGGTCCATTATATTGTAAGAGGTAGTGAACCAATCTATAGGCTGGGTCTCTATATGCCTGCCTATGTAATGGATTAATAATATTTGGCTTTTAAAAACTAATGCAAAAATATATCGCAGCACATATTTTGATAATAAAAAATAATTAAAATTTAATTGGGAGTCTGCTTTTGATACAATTTTACATACAAAATAATTATTAGACCACCGAATTACTGTTGTCGACCTAATATTTTTTTATATCTAGTTCTCTAATTTTTATAATTGCATTTTACTTATAGGCATTAAACTCAGTCTGTGTATTTTCTCCACCTGTCTATTTTACGGCATTGAAGTCGCCACACAAACGTTATCGCGACCGCATCGTAGGGAGATTAAGGCTATGTGGTGGGAGGCGAATGCAGCGTCATGCTCCTGTGTGCTTGGTACAAGTTATAAGATATGAGTGGTATGCAGTTGAGACATTTGATGTCTGGCAATTAACGACAAAAAATGGGATAAAAAAAGAAGGAAACCGATATAGTTAATAGTACAAGATTTAGCGAGCATTGTTTAAGCTAAAAAGTAATATTAGTTTTCTTACCCTACTAATATTAACCCGGCGCCGATGACGTGAAAAATGTTACGCGGGCAATGACGTCGGGTCATCATTACCCGAACTTTAGACAGTAAAGTTACAGTATCTTTAAATGAACTGATTTTTTTAGTTACTATTTTAGATATAAAGGCTTTTTGGGTAAATGACAGGATAATAAAAAAAATATGATATTTAATGAATTAAAAATTTATTGACTTTTAAAAAAACGCATGCAAAATCAAGATGAACAACATAACTTGCATATTTACGTTTTTTTTTTAATTAAACCTAAACATTCTAAAGACAAATTTATATGCTAATACATAGATCACAAAAACTATTTATTAAAATAAGACCATAAAATCAGTTTTCCGATTCCTCATTTATGGACATTGCGTTGGTGCAATTTTCGCAGTACGAAATCAAATGTTCTGGCCAGATATAAATGTGGCAACCATGACAAGTATGCTTTGTTTTTTATCCTTTTTAGATTTTTAGATATCTGACATCTTTTAAATGCTCCTAAAATTTTTAAGGTGGTTATATGGAAGGTTCGCCGGTGAAATCTGCAATCCTTTTGAGTAATTGTCGAAGTAAATTCACACGTACTCTTCGGATTTGTAAATGGTCCTGTATCAAACTGAGTGCCAAGTTTTTGAGTTTATACATGTGTTATCGTTGTTAGTCCGATATATTATAATAATATTCCTGAAATATCCAGCATTGCAAAGTATATCGTCAGCGGCCACATCTTAGTGTTTCTGCCTACATTATTTGTAGCACAAGCTCGTCTGCTACATCCACTCCGCTTTTGTCAGAGTTATAAAAAGTTATTATTACTTCAGGCTTCTAGTTCAGACCTGACTAAAAAATAACAATACCTTAAAATAAATAAATAAAAATATGTTACGAAAACACCGCGCCACCGATGACGCTGGGTCATATTTACCCGTTTTGCCGCAACACTCCTGTATCTCGCTGGCGTTGCATTGAATACCATTCTGCTACAAGCAGAGGGAGGGTATATCCTCAGCTACACGAAAGGTCAATTATACCGCGAATGTTGAAACATTTTTACGAATGTTTAAAATCACCTCGGGTCAATATGACCCAGCGTTATCGGCGCCGGGTTAAACTTGCGATTTTAATATCAAGATTAATATCTAAACTTCAATCAATTTTGAACGAAGCACTAAGGGTTTTCATTGATTAACCTAGTCTAAGTACACGTTAACAAAAGCTTACCTCTTATAACTTTTACTAAATTTGTAAGATGCTCTAAGCCTCGGGGAACGGACAAAATAAAAATGAACAGTCTCCTTGTTGGCTTATCGGAATAGATTACTTTTCCAAATGTCCTCTAGGGGAGCAGGTTCGACCACGGGGACATTTTTTTATAAATCGTTAAACTTTGAGACAGATTTGTCAAGACTTTTTTTGGTTTCAGTGGCATTTCAGGGGGTCGAGTCAATGTAGGTTGGTTCCAGAATTTTACGTGACGATTTCCTAGTGTACTTTACTTTTTTTTTCTTCATTCGAGCACGTCTTTGCGTGTGGGCGAGCTAAAACATAATAACTACCATTTTACAAATACTCGTGGTTCGTTGCCTACCGCATACAGTGAGACGCATATTTTGAAGTACCGGCTTAAAATTCTGAGATTATTTTTAATACCAATCGTGGTTCGTCCATTGTTTTCTTTGTGACATATTTACTTTACTTGTACTCTGTACGACTTATTTTCGTAGTCGCCTATTGTTTAAGAACTTCCTATACATTGTTGCTTGAATTTTTTTAAACTGTTCATATTACCTACACGATTATTTACAAATTCTGCTATGTAAGCAATTTTATAGTTTCAAAATACTTTTTGTTTATAGATCAAAACGCATAAGTGAATTTTTGAAAATCACGCCGTAGAAAAAACAAATTAATAGCATTAAAAAGCCTTTTCACCTGGGGATACCCCACGCAAAAACTAATGATCTTTATTTGTATCACATATCAACAAAAACATGACAATAGCACCATCCTTAATTGTATAGCGAAAAAGTTTTTGTCAAACCACATGTTGATAGAAATATGATAGCTTCATTTTGTTGTTCTTCATTATGTTTTATCTCATTATAATTCGCTACGGGACGCCAACTCGGGTTTGTCTATTATACCTAACAATAGTCTCAGTAAATTGTTTTAATAGAGCCACAGAAACTGTGAGTCATTGTGTTTTGTTGTAAACAGAATCATCATCCCTATACTCATAACACCTGGTTTTTTAGATGGTTATCGAAATTATTATAATTACAGTCATATGTGGAAGGCTATCTGTTTAATGGTTCATTAATTTAGGAAGCATTAACAGTGCCTATTTTTATTTCAAAAGGGTTTTCTTTCTAGTGCCGATGGCCCGGCTGTCATCTTTACTAATCCTTACTAATACATATTATAAATGCGAAAGTAACTCTGTTTGTCTGTTACGTTTTTACGGTAAAACGGCTGAACCGATCTAGATTAAATTTGGTTTGGAGATGAATTTGAATTGGAGTGAAACTTGAGGAAGAATGTATTGATAATTTTGATCCAGGTTTATAAAGAAGATTCCCCAGGATATGGGTGAACCCGCGGGAAACTGATATTATTATTATGAAATAAGCTTTAAAAACCTTTAATTGATACTCGTTGGGAGATCAAATTCTAAAAGTCCATCCTTAGTTGATTCCTAGTAGGTTTAAAGTATCCACTGTAATAAAATGAGTTTAGGTTTAATGGTTTTGGTTATGCGTACATCATATTCTTTCTTCATATAAAAGTTTTTAATATTACATTTTCTACTAAACTATGAGGAGGAGAGCTGTCGATCTTCAACTTTCATCTCTGATCTCAGCTCAGTAGCGTGCCATGAGAGAGCAGTAGATTGACACGGGCTGATAATGAATACAAAACTACTCTACGTACTACTAATAATTTCATAAATATTTGTACGATGCATGAAATGAGCCTCGACAAGTGATGAAATATCTACTATTTGATGGCAAGTTTGGCGTAGTATCCGAGCAATTGACTGATGCGCTACGTGTAGCGGGTTCGACTTGCGCATGGGACAACTAAAATTATTCCGGGTGTGACTATTTTTGCATGTAAATTGTATGTTTGTAAACACACCCACGATATAGGAAAAATTCCTAGAGAGGGGCAACTTTTTTTGTAAAGGAACTACCTGTAATAACTCGTCCGCCGTACCCTGGACATTCAGCTTTAATAAGCTGGCTTGCTAATCTATTTACTACGGCATAAATGCGTAGTAAAGACCGAAAAACAATGATTATTCTCGAAAATATATCCCAAAAATACATCTCTAAAATGTAAAGACGTCAAAATCAAACAATCTTGAATCAACAATCCTATTGAATCTTCGATGCCGTCACAGAGTTGAACATCGAAATCACTTAGCGGAGTAACCAAGCGGTTTCATTTGTGATTTAAATGATGTTTGTGAAGGTGCACCGCACTGCGTCATGCCGCATAGATGTATGGAGCGACTTGTTTGTGCAACATGAGGAGGAGGAATAGTAACGGTATTCCTCGATTATCTATACTAATATTATACAGAAGAAAGATTTTTTTGTTTGTTTGTAGGGTTTTAACTCAAAAACTACTGACTGGACCGATTTTAAAAATTCTTTCACACAAGCTACATTTTTAAGAAGCGTCATAGGCTATATTTATATCCAGAAATAACTAGGGCTCCCTACTAAAACTTGAATAATGTAACCCAAGGTGTAAAAAAAATGTCCACGCGGGCAAAGCTGCGGGCGGAAAGCTAGTTTTGTGTATTCTGAACAAGGATAATTTTTTGACAAAAATCTACAACTGACAGCCGGGACCAACAGCTTAACCTGCTTTCCGAGGCACGGAGGAGTTTCGCTATGACATAGATGGTCACCCAACCACGGGCCGACCGCGCTAAGCATAGCTTAACCTCTGATCGATCGACCCGTGCGGCTGTTACTTAGCCACGAGCTCATCCTTTTTTAGATCATGAATACTCGAAATTGGAAACCACTTATTGTGCCAGAACAACACATTTTATTCTTACAACTATCCCAAATCGCAGGACCAATGCAAACACAGAACAAGTAGCAAACGTATTACAAGCTTCTGAGGTCGCACAAAGACTCTGTAGCTTACCAGATCCCTTTACGAGAAACCAGTGGACGGCGAAATTACCCCAAAACAGGTAAAGGTAAGCCGTTTTCTTTGATAGATACATCGGACTGGGAGAAATATCGAAGGGAAACTCGCAGTGTCAAGTGTAAAATTGTAGATAATTCCACGTCTGGCGAAATTATTGGTCGGTCGGACAAAGTTTGTGAAAGTTGGAGCGATTAGAGCGAATATGGGGTGAATGTTGTGTTGATATTGCCGGCAGCTAATATAAATGTACACAAAGGTTTTGTCTTTCCGAGAATAGTGATAAGTTACTTTACGATGCTAAACGGCACGTCGAAATTGATAGACTCTGTCCCGTTATACTTGATTCCGTTTTGCATAAGTTATTGTGAAGCTCTAACAAGACAAGAACGATTTTGCTGCGCGTAATGCTACCACTATTAACAATGCGAAATTTTGTGAGGATGTATGTGTCTCTGTATTCTTGCACGCAAAAACGACTACAAGGATTTGGATGAGATTTAGTACACACATAGATTTATACCCCGAATTAACACGAAAGACCGAAGAAATCCGGGTTCGCAAAGTAGATCCGGGTGAAATCGCGAGAAACAGCTATTGGTTATATACAACATTCTTTGTGGATATTATATTGAGTTACAACGTTAAAAACTTGCTAAAAAGAGTTATTTTCTTCATTTAAAACTGTAAAAATACATTTAACATCTCATCCTTACAATTCAAAAAGAACTTTTAAACACTTGTAAATATTATGTATGACACAACATTTCCGATATATCGGGAACAAAATGTCATTTTGTATTCAAAAACAACGAATTACACACTGTGCTACACAAATGCAGGTGGAGTTCGCCCACGTCACATTTTCCGGTTACAACACAGAGTACAGAACAAATGGAGGAACGATATGCAGAGACAAACGTGACCGGTATCAATGTTTACTTAGACACTCGTTTTACTCGCAGAGTTGTCAGCTGACGCCAGTCATTGTAAAACAATCGAAGTTCATTTTATCCTCAAAAACAATTTACTACATCAGGGAATGAGTTTCAAGTTCTCCATTTACTTATTAATCTGTGACTTCAAACGTACCTGTTTACTGCTTCCCCGCTGATCTTACAACTTCATCTTGCCGTTTGCCCATCGCATATTTATTTATTACCACAGAAATGGAATTTATGTAAGCATAAAATTATGTCCAGAAAAAGTATTGAATAATTCAAAAAAGAAATACGTCATTGAAGTTGTAAATATATGAAGGAAATAAAAACAGCATGAAATTAGAAATAATAATGAGGCATCATTGTGTACAATGATACGATCACTTCATAAAATAAAACTTTAAAAATATATTAGTAATATTAACATAATTTACTTCGTATACCTTCATTTATTTTGAACTGTAATAAATAGGTAATAGTCGAAAAGTCTTCAAATCACTAAAGCCTTTACAGACTTTGATTAATGATGAAGTTCCCAAGCAATAATCTGCTCTTTGGCTCTGGTAATAACGTTCAATTTCTAAATGATGCTGATTTAGACAAAAACTATCAGAAGTTGCAAAAAGTCTAACCTCCTTAATCCTCGTGCTAATGAAATTCCTGCAATAATATCTAACCGTGTCGTTCTGACTAGAATACCCGCGTTCCATGTTCCTATTCCAATTTGGCTGGCTTTAATTCGCATCTCATTCGCGTAGGCGTTATTACTGTTAGCCTTTGAGCACCATCGATTTAATTAGCTAATCCTTTAGAAGTTACGGTGCAAATACTTTAATTGTAATCTCCTTGGGTGTTTAATTTAAAATAGTTTGGTGCCTTATTTAGAGTTAGTGCCATTAGGATTTCGTGCTACATAGAACAGGTTATAAGGGTTAAGTGAATTGTGTTTTCAATGTTTATCTTACGATAGTGTTTTGTTTGTTTCAAAGTGAGATTTCCTATTTTTATTTAATGGCCGGTTGCATCAAAATTCAAATCACTTTATATTTATCTCACATAGCTTAATATTAGTAACTTTCATCTTTTCTTGAGATTAAACATAAAATAACACCAGAATTATTTAGATTTCTTTGAGAGCTTTTGACTGACAGTTTTTCCATTTCACGTAGGTATAAGTCACAATATACAATCAACATACTACTATTTTTACCCGACTGTCGGAAGAATATATTTTCCTTAAGTGTACGGATTTTTCTTGTTTGATCCATGTTGTAAAATTATTGCAAAAAAATCTTAAAAAATCCAGTAGATTCCTTATCTAAAAACCATTTATTGCCATCACTCCCAACAATAGAATCTTTATACTATTATAAATTGATTCATTAATAATAACTGATACCTACATTATTATTAGATATATCATTTTTTCTTTATATTTCCCACGCATATTTTTCATTACTAATACTTATTTGATCACGAATAGCATACACTATTATAAATTAATCATTGTAATTTTTTTCCAATCAGTTTTACATACATAATGTTAAATAATTTTAAATACATACAAAAAAATCTTATCTAATCGAAATCTCTATTACTTATCGTGTTAGCTTATCATTATATTAATTTGAAAAATCGAATACAATTTTTTTAAAGTGCCAAAAGTTTTGTTCAGCTTATAATTTTGTCAGAATCGTACAAATAAATAGTTTGTCATGTTCACACAAAAGCTATAATATTATGCATATTGATGTAACGGTGAATGTTCTTGTAAGCATTAATTAATGTCTCAATATGTTTATTTATGTTAAGATTAATAACTTAGAGATCAAATAGAAGGTCGTTTTCAAATAGTATCTGTATGGATATAAATTTTAGATAGGAATATTTACGAACCGGCATGTCAACGCCTTCGTTGTGAACCTACTAATTTGAGTGTGCTCAAATATTAATTATGGCCACGATTCGTTCTATTACTAGCTCTTAAATATCCAAAGACTTTCACGCAATAGGTATAATTCACAAAGGATATTGACTTAGCTAATTATACGCTGTTAAATTATATCATGTGATATATTTGATTCGTTGCCATATTGAACAGTTATAATAGGATATTTTTTATCCAGGTACATTAAGTAGGTCCTCACGGTACGAGTAAAACTATGGGTAACAGGTAAATGGTATAACAGGTAATTTTAAATAAATTATGTATTATTTGAAATTCTAGAACTATAACAGGTAATTTAAAAAAAAAAGTATTATTTGAAACCCTCTCCCATCTAACCCCGTGGCTAATTTCATCCATATAGGTACCGCTGTTTTACCGTGATAACAAATAAACAAACACACTTCCACATTTATAATATTAGTTAGGATGTGTTATGTGTTGCTATATTGTGTTATATTTCACTGTAGGTATCACTACATACTATAAAATAAAGTCGCTTAAAGCTGTCTGTCTCTATGTATGCTTAGATCTTTAAAACTATGCGACGAATTTTGATGCGGTTTTTTTAAATAGATAGAGTGATTCAAGAGGTAGGTTTTAGTATATAATTTGTATCTATTATAATATCGCAGGCGAAGCCGCTGGCGGAAAGCTAGTACACTATAAAACTAAATAATAGATCAGCATAATAAAAGCATTGGGCGACCAATCTTGAACAAAAAAAAAACGAAACTAAACATTTAAACATTTTACCCCTTTACTAATTAACACGATGCCTTCTTCGCCACAAAAGCTCGCTTCTCACTCCCGAATAGATACAGTGGGGTTCTTTATTTCAGTTGACAACTACAAATCTTAGAGGACCCTCCCATCACGTCAGCCATGTGTCTAACACTCGCGTGTTACGCAGTCACGAACAATTATTTGTTTTGTTTAAATATGGGATTAAGATACGAGTTTATAGCGATTTATACTCCGATAAGATTACTTTGTAATTTTAACGAAGGTTCCTTTACTAAATGTATTTTTTTAAGGTTGTTATATTTCTTTCTTTCTATTCCACGTTATTCTTTGTAGTAATACGTTGTGTATTCAATGTAACCTAACTGTATAAAGAATATAAAATCATAGATTTTTTTTATAACAGCAACGAACAACAAAATCTAGTATTAAAATGAAATTATTAAAAATTAAATTAGAATCTACTTTGAACCGCATTGTGACCATTGTTCTCGTAGTTAGCTACACTTATAGCATAATTTTCATTTTAAGTGTAGATTAAATTAATATCTACCATCGCTAAAGTTTATTTTTATCAAGTAACTCTGTACCAGGGCTGCGGGACGTTCGAAAGAGATACCGCACCCCCAGAATACGAAGAGCTGAGGAAGGAACATGGATGGGTTTTAGTCGGTACGAATCTGACACTCTTACCCGCCCCACCCACGCCTGGATCATTTGATAATTTCCCGATCCCGATCCCGATCCGAAAAAAAAGTAACTCTATAAGTAGGTACTTTATCGCTAATATCTTGTAGCATAATCCATGTAATGTTGCCCACCTATAAATAGGTCCAATCGATGAGACAATACTATCCAATCCACGAAGAACAATACGTTTGCACATACACATATACGAAGGACCCTAGTCTAGACGTGTTGTTTGTTGCCATATTGTCTTAAGATGTCTCTCCGATAACTTAATCGAAACGTCTAGAAGCAGTAAATTGTAGGACGATAAGTGTAAGATACGAAGCAACTTTAACGTAGAAGAAGTGGACAATAATATAAGTCCTGTATTATGTATTAGGTTTTCGCCAGCGACTTCAACCGCGTGTATTATACATGCAAATGACAGATTTTCATACTAACTTTACTCCCTCTTTTTCACCCCGTTAGGTATAGAATCGGAAAATCCTTTTTTATCGGATGCCTAAGTCATACAAAGACCACACCTTCCAAGTTTCAGGTCTCTAAGTGCGTTGATCCGTCAGTCGTTCAGGACATTTTACATGTATAGATAGTACTATTTTTTATTTCCAAAATAATTTGACCTACCTTATTTTCTTTGATACGTAAGAAGGTGCAGCAACTTTCTGATTTGATCCAAAACTACAGATAATAATATAATCTTTCATTCTTACCCAAATCTTCTTCTTCTTATCGTGTGAGCTGCAGTTTTCTTGAATCCGTCTCACGGCCTCTGGTATGGAATACCAAATAATTAGTTCTATTTGAGTTGGGGATGTTGTTGCCTAATTTAAGTATTAACTATAGTAAGTCGATTTACAAAATATGGTTAGCTAATCAGCTCGATATGCTTATTAAATAACACAATATACAATTTTTTTGATCTATTTATTCCTTTATAAAGAATGAAAGAATTAATTTGTAGCTTAAAATAGCTCATAAGCATCTAAAACAGGATAATTGTCTTAAGTTGGAAACAATAGCGTCTTCAGACCTTTGACTCTCCCTTTTGTTAAACTTCAAAGATAATTATAATTTTAAACGATTTTACAGTAAAGGTAGAAACAACAAGAAAAAAAAACATAAAATACCTAAGCATGAATTTTCATTTGGGTATTACTAAAATAGGGTTGTCAAACCCCCGTCATGTCAGGGCTGTCAGTCTAAGTTTTTTCTAACTTCTGTCGCCCCTCGTATGTCGCTTTGATCTGTTTAATGCTTATTCCATATTTCACATGGGAATGTTATGAATAATGAATGTGAGGACAAATTTTTAATTATGTTCTACTCTTTGACAGGCCATTGTTTTTTTTTAAATTCAAATTGTGTGATACTGACACTTACATTGAAACTGTACTAAGTAACACCTCTGAACAGCTGTTATGTCACAAGACTTGCGCAGTTGCTGACCAATTGGTTGCTGCACTACGTGTCATAGGTTTGGCTCCCATATGGACAAATATTCCGATAGTGATTAATATGTATACGTAAAAGTATGTAACGCAATTGCGATACAAAATAAATTTTTAGTAATTGGCAGGGTTTAAAAAAAAACATCTCCAATTTGTCCAAAATTACGTACAAAACATGTCTCATACTAAACGATTACTCGTAAGTACTCTTAATAATTGAAGTACTCAGCACATAGTCAACAAATAATAAAAAGTAACTTAATTATATAACTCGTCTCTTCTAGTCTCAGTTGTGTCTTTCAAATGACAGCAATTATGTCTCAGAACGACTCAGTCAGAGCTGTGACATATACTTAAAGATTGATCTCTGAATAATTGATGAGAATTGCACGACGAGACTTTGAATTACGACTCAGCATGAATAGGATTGAAAACTAAGACCAGTTTAGTGACTAACTACTAGAGATGAAGTTCAATTAAAAGAAGTTTAAGTTCTTTACAAATTCACTGAAAGGAATTCAGACCCGAATTAAGTTAGAATTTTGTTATCTCATGTTTACTTTAAAGATTATTCTTTGCTTGGGTTTTATTTTTTCGACAGAATATCTACTTAATGCGGATTGCAGCTTTTAAAATATTTGACCGAAATAATTTAAGCCCCACAACGAAATATTTCCCCAGCAACACATCGTTCCTTCAGAATTACCAGCCAAAAATTAGATTATTATTTTGTTAATAATATTTCAAATAGTGTTTTTATTTTTATGTGGATGTGGAATCTTAAAGACCTCCTATAATTAACTGCTTTTAAGGGTAGTTAAGATATATTTTACTTTGCTAGATGATATCAAAATGTTGGACTTGGTTTATGGTCCGGCAGTGGAATCGTAAATGTAAACGATGAAAATAAAACTGAAATGACATTACTTATCAAAGGAAAGGAGGTACTTGTGAAATTATCTTTACTGATCGGTCTACAAAGTGTATTGTTCTTAAAATTGTAGGAAACATCTTAATGCGACATTAAACTTGTAATATACAATTTAGTTGCGGTAAATATACTATGCTGAACTTCTCAAAATCAATTATTGTAATTATATTTAATGAGAGCATGAATATCCATGGAGTTTTTGCCAGATCTCTTCAAAGTCCTACTTCTTGGAACTGTTCAACTAATTTGTGTGTATTTTAAAATAAAAATGTTGACTTTATCTTTTTGACTTTTCTGGGGGCTAAGTCAAACTTTTAAGATGATAATTACAACGATGATGTAATAATAGTCCAAGTTTTAATTTTTTTGGATCCTCTTCTCAAATTACTAATTAGTATTTTTAAAGATACAAATAAACAAATATTTTAATACGATATCCTATCCTTGTAATATTAGGAGGAAGCAAATGACAAGGACGTAAAGCTGAAAAGCATACTCGTACTTACTCATGCGATTTGGAAATTTATAGGTAGTACGCCCAGCAATGGACTCGTAAAAGCTGACGACGACAATAATCTTGAAATGACTGCGCTTCTTGAAGAAAATGGTGTAAGCGAGTGTAAAGACAGAGGGACTGGAATGTCAACAAGGGCTGATATGAATATGAAGTCGAAAAGTATCTTTGAAGCATTGGTGATATAGAACTTGACATATTATGTATTAGTTTTTAAACAGTAGAAACTACCATGTTTAAAATTAGTATTTTGAGACAAAGACTGAAAAAAACATTTTATATTGGCATGTTTGTCATACGTAACCAACTAAATTGTAAGTTTTAACGCTTTTATTCAATGCATTATTGTAGTTGTCAGACCTAAATCTTTCAAAGTCACACTCAGTAAGGGTAAACTTCACAATTTCACGACTTGAGCCAAGTTTTGAGTACGCTAAATAAATTTCTGGTGACTTGGGTTCGAACTGTCAAACTTGCTAAGAAATGAATCGCGTACTCAGATGTTCAGTGATTACATTTTTTATATCAAGTAGGTAATGCGTCGATAATCTTATTTGCATGCATTGTGGACTTATGGAATGATTGATGACGATAGGTTTTCAGAAGTAATAAAAAAAGGTTTAAAAAAATCTGCCAAAAGTTTGTACAACGCCTTTTAATTTAGCTATTTGATAAAATCTCACTCTCACTGATTAGTATGCTCTAAGTTTAAGACTAGGTATAATTAAATACCTACTGAATTGCTTTTTTAATCAAAGATGTTAAACATTTTCACTCTTTGTGCTGTTACTTCATTGAGATCTATAGGCAAGAACGAATCTTCGACTCGGAATCTTATTCGCATAAAATGTTATCAATAAGCATGATGCACACACAAAAGGCGGTACCGTGTTCTGATTGATTCAGGTGCACTTACATAAGTATGTGGGAGGAATAATTTGTAACTGTGTGCTCCTGGGACGTGGGGCAGCGAACGATAGTGCTAGTGTGGATACTACTGCAATAGTATATTTGTCTTTTAGTTCATCTGTTTCGATTAGTTTAAATATAGTGATCAGTTCTGAAGCATTGTATTCTAATTTGATTTTTTCTTCATCATTATTGAGAATATTATTGTTTTTTTTTTAATATTATTACCTAATTCGTGTGGTCTTATGGTTAAGGCACCTGCTTCTCGTGAACGAGTGTGTGGGTTCGAAACCTGGTAAACCTGGTACCAATATGAATTTCTAAAGTCGTATATATACTTTCTAAGAGTATGTTAGACGTCACTGACTAACGTTGAAGGAATACAACATCGTGAGGAAACCTGGACTAGAAAGTCTGAAATCGTCAATACACCTTGAGCAAGCGTAGTGATCAATGCTCATGCCTTCTCTGTATGAGAACAAGCCTATGACCAGCAGTGGGACAATATATAGGCTGCTGATGATAATCTAATTCAATGGATTATTTTCCTCAATTTATAATAATACTATAATTATTTATTTCGTACATTCTTTGTCAAAATATTTTGCGGCTTGTCTTCATTGTAGTATCGCCACACTAGCCTATCAAGATAATCAGACATACAGCACACAACTCCGGTCGGATATTATGCCATGTCATCTCTTGAGCCTCCACAACACAGGTTTACATTATTCAAATGCATTCGTTTCTATTCCTACATACACTTTCATCCCCAAAATTGATCGCCTTAGTTCTTAATGCTATTTGAATAAGAGCTATAATGGCTTGCATTAAAAAAAATATAGTAGCAGATTAGATTGGTGATCATAACCAGTGATGGTAACAAAGCTACGCTATGTAGAAACACAAAGCATTAGCAAGACAGTAATGCAACACTTATGGTAATATCCATCACATTTTTCAATCCATTGAGTTGTATGTGAGGTGTGGAGGTCAGTTGTAATGTAAAGTAGAAATGTGTGTATTAACTGTATCTAATAAATAGAGAATTTGAATCATCATTCCGTGTTGAGTGTTTGGACATTATATTTTATGATGAGTCAAAATATATTGAAAAATATTGAATTGAAATAATAAATTATTAAGAAATAATCACTACATAGTATAAAACAAAGTCGCTTTCTCTGTCCCTATATGCCTATGTGTTCTTAAATCTTTAAAACTACGAAACGGATTTTGATGCGTTTTTTTTAATAGATAGAGTGATTAATGAGGAAGGTTTTAGTATATAACTTGTCAAATTTTTGTATCCATTAGCTAAAATATCGCGGGCGAAGCCGCTGGCGAGAAGCTAGTTCAGAATAAATCAATGTTCATTAAATTAAGATTTATTTTTAATTTCTCTAAAATGAAGCCGTTAATACAAGAAATCTATAAAAGGATATTATATCCATTAGAAGAATTCATTTAATTAATGTAATCGATTCTGACGGCACCGTTTAAAACACTTTAATTAACCAATGTATAAAATCGATATCCGAATTAATGAAACACTTAAATGCTTTGGATAAAATTCTTATACATAGACATAAAGTAGATAAGCAGAGCTTAAAGAGAACATTTAGCTTCCAGTATAAACGTTCAATAGGAAGATAGCTAAGCAACAAAATCCTGACCGGTTTCTAATAATATCTATCGGAGACTTAAAAGCTTTAGACTTAATTATCCGATTGGTTTTGGGCTGTTCTTGGCGGAGTTTCCATACGACGCTGGGTCTGATTGCAAGTAATTACAGTGGAAAAAAATGCAGTGTAAAAAAGTAAGTGATTAAAATTTTTATGTTGTTTTAATTTGACTAATGCCGTTTGTTTATTCACTTCATATATATATATATATTATTATATATTATCATATATTATTCACTTTATTGCTATGTGTTTGGCGTGAGACTAATAATAGTGACTGCACCTTTTTTTACATTTGTGAGAAAAAAAAATGCCTGGCTTTAAGAAAAAATCTAATGAAGTTTTCAAATCTTTTCGAATATCGCTCAAATATTACCTACGTAGTAGTAAAGTTAGTTAACAAAACCTACTAATTTTATAAATGCGAAAGTGTGTGGATGTTTGTTACTATCTCACACAAAAACTACCAAATGGATTTGGATGAAATTTGGTACACATATAGATAAATTATAACCTGAATTAACACAAAATATTTTTCATCGGAGTGCGCTAATAAGTTCCATCGGGATGCGGGTGAAACTACGGGAAACAGCTAGTATAAAATAAAGTAGATTTTTAATTACTTATTTCTTCCAACAAGATACTTTACCCCCCTTATATGTATATATTCTGGTTGCTTAAAAAACGGTATGTGAAGACGTGACGTCATACGTTCATCAGTGGGAATGCGCCCTAAAATAGCAGCTCTTATCTGACCAAACTGCACATGCCAACGAAGCAAGCTATATCTAGTAAGATACAAAGTAACAAGGATTACCTGTGAGATCTTAAGTAGTATAAGCTATAGTAGTTTTAATTGGAATAGCAATGATTATACTAATGCATATTTTAATAACATTAACAACTTTGTAATTATTGTGTTTGTTCCGATAAAAATATCCGTTTTCATATGAATATTTTTTTGTAAGTTAGCATATTCTATTTTTTATAATCTGACAATATTCCCGAGTCCACTAAATAAAAAAATTACCGCCACAAAATGAAAAAAAAAACTAAATGTGAGTAAACGTTTTGTCGGTAGAAGAAACCACAAATACGGTAAACAAAAGATATAGGTACCTTTAAAAAAATATTAAATTCGTATTGGAAACACGAGATTCGATAAACCGATGACAGAGCCGCCGCCACAGAATACTAATCGAGAGATTTGCGCGCGACCGCAAGCCAACACAGTAGACTGATCGCACGCACATGAGGTTCTGTAGAGCAAACCTGCCATAAAGTTATGATACCCTGGTACTTGTCACTCAGTATTTACACTGAGGAATTTTTAAGGTAGAAACTTGACGCATTTTGAACATTGAGAATTTGAGAATTTCATTTTGTAAAATGTCCCGTGCAATTAGTAAATTGCATGTATCATAATTATATTTTTGACGCTGTTCTAAAAATGGTCACAAATACTTCAAGATAGCTCAGAAGTTGTTTCAGTCTCTGTGAAGCGAGCTAAATATCCAATATATTTTTTAATAACCAGCTGTTTCACGCGTTTTCACCCGCATCTAGAGAGAACTACTTAACGCACCAGGATAAAAATTACCCTTAACCGTTTCCCAGGCCCCACATATCTCCATACAGAATTTCATCCAAATAGATTCAGCCGTTTTAGCTTATGTTGTTTGCTTATACGGTAGCTAAACAAACAAACTTACTGTTACATTTACAATCGGTATTAATTGTATGTCCAGTAACGAAGTCCTACAAAATTATTATATCATATGCGCGTCCTATATGGTAGGTGACACATAAAGACTCTTCAGAAAGTTACAGGTATACTTAGAAGGTATAAGTATTAAAAAAAATATAAATACTTGATTATCAATCTCATTCAGCTTCAAGTCACGTATTGGTGTCACAATTGATGCTGTTCCACCTCAATCTCGAGTAGCATGAGTTTGCTATATTTTTCTTCATACAATTTTCTAACACAGAGTATTTGTATGTCAACTTTGTTCCTAAATGTAATCTTATTAGGATAAGTTCTTTTGTGTAGTGACTTTCATAAAAAACTTCACCTTCTTATTACCTTGTCATCAGAAAATTCGGTGTTGATGTTAGAAATTAATACAAGTAAACTTATAGGAAATATTGTTAGTATTAAATACCTTGGAACAATTTCTTTCCTTGAATAGTATTAGAGCTAGATTAGGTACATTGATACCGTTTGAACTAGGTATCAAGTTTTTAATAATGCATGAGTTGGCCCAATGCCCACGGCGGTCTGGCCTAATTCAATTGACGCTTACAAAATGCGTGATAGGATACATATTACACGACTATGACACGCAACGGACATTTGATCATGAATATTTCATTATGATACGTTGAATTTTACATCATTTTATCTATAAGAGTATCTGAGTTTTACTCGTTTCTGGCCACAATTCCCACTGTGTGTCTGTATTCTCCCCAATGTAATACCTCCCATGGATTTCCTTGTGCAAAGGTGTCAAGTTTATCTCGTGATCTCCATCCCGGTCTACCACGCTAATGTGTGACGTAAGTGATACGAAAAAACGTCCCGCATCTCTTTTAGGGCAAGGCCTTTACCCAATTGCATATTGGACATAAAATGTGGTGTTTAAAAACGATTTTCGTTTCAATTAAGCTTTTGGATTTTCAAAACTGACGGACAGTGACTGGGACTGGTTTGTAAAAAAACTAGATTTGTTTGAGGAACCCTAAAGCCATCAAATTCCTTTATCGCCATAAACAAACCGCAAAAAATCACACGACCGTTCGGCTTTCACTAAAATATTGTAACAAAGACTTTTCAATTCGGACGAATATTTTTTCGCGAACAAAAAGCGTAGTGCGCACACCAACCGACATTTTCGTTCTTTTTGCGGTTAAATGAAAGTTTTTATTTTCTATTTTCTTTCGTCGTGACGATTCGTTGTGGAGTTATTGTTTAACGATGGAATTATTATGAAAATTCTGTTACATTTTAATTGAAACTGAATTTAAAATACGCTACGAAAAATATGGCTAGTATATTTCCTAGAATTAATTTTAATATTTAGACAGCAACTGAGCTTTAATTTTAAGTCAGCACCGAATATCATCTTATGTTGATATTTGATTAGATTAAATTTAATACATATTTCAATTTGATGAAATTATAATTATTATCTATCTATTATTTATTCAAAAAATAAAGGTACCTATACTCGTGAAGCTTCGTTTATTCACAGCATATAGAGTATTTATTTCGAAGTAATTACACTTCACCAATTTTCTCTAGGAATAAAATAAGAAGAGCGTTTCTATATAAATAAAAAGATATATAGAATGATGCTTTTAGCAATGATTGAAATGTTAAGCATGCAAATCGCTACTTCTATGAACAGAATCTATGACCGAACAAAACTTCAAAACATCAAAACAAACATTTGTCATAAATATCCAAAAATTAAAATCCTAGAAACCAAAATCCGAGCCATTATACAGAATACGGGAGACGATCAGATAAGTGCAATACAATGGTCCCACGACATAAAGACATCATATCATTCTACGACAATAAATTCTTAAAAGGGTGGTTTATGGCACAAAAGATTGAGGTTTTGGGACAAAATTGTAGTTTTTTCAAGTGAATTTCAAGTTACACATCCCTTTTGTACAATGCATGGGAACAAGAGGAGTGATCAAAACACATAAAGTTTCATGTTACATAATTTATAGGTAGTTTTTACTTGAGCAATGCGGAGGCACGGAGACTTGAGATGTTGACGTGCTCTGGGACAATTTTATCGTCATTTGCCATTATACGTTTCTTTGGTACAGGAAATATTGACAACTATAATGCAATAAAAAGAATCGGAAATCGCTTTTTTAATTCGATTGTTGTGATTTGAAATTTAATTCTTCCTTAAAAAAAATAGGGTGTGGTAAAATTATGAGTTGAGCAAAATACCTACTTTATCTAATTGATTGTGAATTAAATATAAGTCTAAATTAAAATCAATAAAAATAAATCTGACAATTTATTATGACAGTTGACCATTTCAACCAAAATCTCATAATATAGCAATCAGGAGTTTTTTCGACGATCACAAACGGCTGGTCATAGATTTTGATGACATTAAAAAAAAGCAATACCCTGCCACAGATACAGGCGTAGATACTAAAATATTGTGACGGCATCCCGCTGTGATGTATTTGCCAAAATGTGGGTGCCTTATCAAGATGTGGCATCGCATCTACGACCTCTGCAGATGTTATTTTTCGTTCTCTAACATGCACATTGCAATCTCCTTCATTCACTGCTGTAATGTTTTCTACAATACCAACAATGTCTAGTAGTTCATCATTTTTATTGTTGGGGGCTTTACCATTAATTCTCTATTGTATCTGCACTATTAAATTTTAACTTCGCGGATTCAATTGTGTTTTTAAATAATGATTTATGAGTTAAGTGTTTCTATGTTTCGGTAGTCAGTTGATTTAGATTTTTTATTATTTGTATTTTTTTTTATTCCAATATGTAATTCTTTAACTTATAATAAATTACGTCACAATCGATCGTGCAGTATATAAATTGTAAGAATTTATTAAGTGTCATATTTACGCATACAAATTGATATAAAATTATACTCTTTCATACAAACAAAGGCCACTTTACCTGAACTTATCATACAATCATATCAATTGCATGCGCTTCATAATTTAAAGGTACACATATCAAATAAGATTAAAAAGCGTTGATTCAGCGAACGAACGTGTAAGAATTTCTGCCTAGAGCCTCCGTGGTGTCGAGATAAAAAACATTATTTATTGCCGTTGTCCCCTTGCACGCGATCTAGACAAATTAAACGTGTAACTTGATCAGACGACACGTCAGGAATAAGTTTTGGTGGCGTACGTACATTATGTTCTAAGAAGTGAATTAAATATTGTGATATCGCCCGTGATGCAATACGATACGACCAAGATAAAAAGCTTGAAATTAATTAAAAAACTAAACTTGCCTCCAATCAGTTGAGAATGAAATGTTTCATTAACACTACTTTAATGACTAGAATATCTAAACATAAAATTTTGATTGACTTGTTAATAATTTAATTTTCGCTAACAAATTGCCCGACATCAATCTTAATACAAATTAACAGAAATATCACTTTATATGCACAGAACCGGTTTTCGATGTGTTTACTTAATTTGTATTTCCTAACGTTAGCCAATTAGGACTGTCATTAATGGTCTATAGCTCCACCCATATTAATTTAGCCAGTTACTATTTTAGGCTCGTAGCCAAAGCATCACTCTAAGTGGTTACAATCGCTCTTCAGACCCCACTTACATCACTTGAGCGTCAAGCAAAAACTGAATACACGGCTCGAGCATACTTCAGTGACGAGAAAAAAGCACCAGGTGCCTACCGAAAGCGCTCATTGTTCCAGTGAACGAGAAAGATTAATAAATCTTTAGAGAGTTGAGTATCTGCGGCCGATCTCGCGGGATGCGAGCTTCGGGCCAGGACGCGTTATTGCAAGCCTATTCAGATGCCACAGTTGAGGCCAAACAGCCCCTTTGTCATGACAAAGGTGTCGCGTAAAGAAAAAGGGTCCCTATCGACGATCTGCCTTATCAGATCCAGTTCCCTTCCGAGAGGTCTCAATAGGATAGTCTGAGTTTTGAATGCGGCGGATCTAATTCCCCCGGCCACAATAACGTACACGAATTCCAATTTAGTTGGACACAGAATGCAGAAGGAATAAAAAGAGTTCGAAGGATGTTATCATCGGCTTGATAGGGCCTCGTATTGTGTTGAAATAGCATTTCGTGATACTCCGTTGTTATTTTTAATGTTTGTGCCATTAGCGTTATTTTTGTGGCTTCATAATAAAATTAAATAGAGCTGCGTACTGCGGGCTTTAGTTTTATACGAACACGGAAAATAAGAAGTAAATAAATCATATTTCTTTCATGCCCTCTGTTCCTTGAATGTTTGTTTATCCATGACATGGATTAATAATATCAACAATTTCCAGATCAATCAAATTAGCCCCGCTAAAATAAAAGTTTACAAAATAAATTTTGTTTGAACAAAAAATGCCTGTCATTCACGTCACAGTTACACGAGCGCAAAAAGCTCTGATACACAGAACTGGCTTATGCCTCATTACTAACAATTTCCAATTGATCATCCACGCATTTAAAATCGGTGGATTAGCCGAAAATGAACTGACGGCCGTCATGATTGATGTTTGTCCTCCAACCCTACATACTGTACACTTATTAAGCCTGATGCGCTCTTTGGCTTTCTAAAAATCGACAGTAAACACAATAGCAACAATTGGTCCGATCAAACGGAATATTAAGTTCGCTTGTCATTTTAACTATCATCTCTAACATGGTACTAAAGTACCGCAGCTTCATCAATTAATTGAATACTTTATTGCCTTCAAGTTAAGGTGCTTTTTACTATGTTGTCATATCGGTCTAGGAAGCGTTGCTAAGAAAAGAGGTTATTGTCAGTCTCGTTTTATGGGTTATGATTTATGACCAATGACTCCCAACGGGTTTAGTCTCGTGGTAATCTTATTCAAACGTGCCTCTTGTGAGGTTCACAATGCTACCTAAATTAGCTATAGCCATATCATAAGCTATTTTGATGTTTATAAGAGGTGCGTTCAGTTTACTGAACTGTATGTGGTATGCATACACAAACATGGTATGTTATAAAGGTCCTGTCGTTTCGTTTATGCTGATTAAACTTTTTTGAATCACGACGTTCGTTTCCACACAATAAACAATGACATCGACTCGCGCTTCGTACGGATTAATGATTATTTAATGAAGTTAACTCTGAGTAAATTAGTATGTTATCCTTATATAGACTTTTGAATAAAATCCTTTGTTGAAATCTCATCGTGTTCTAAAGGATTCTTTTTATAGTACACGAGAAATATATTTTAAGGAAAACAAACTGTCATTCCGAGATTGGTAATGTCAAAATGAATGTTTATTCATAACAACATAGTTACCTGCTAACATGACATGTCTTTTCATTAAAAAACCAGAGTATTACCTTTACAAGAACAATGGAAAATAATACGAAAAATTACTCCACTTTCACCGCGTATATAAACCCGTAGGCACGTGTCTGTGTTGCAGTTGCAAAAAATGCAAGAAGTAGACAAGTAATGACGGATTGCCAGATTACAGCCGACGGGTATCATCAATCTTCCTCCCCTAGTTGACTCTTACAACTTGTATGGGGAGGCTTTTAGTGATGTACTTAATGTTTTTACAAGAATTCGTATCAGCCGTGCGTGTAAATACTACACCAGTACCACGAGGAAAAATATTACCTCGTAAGAGCTTTTGATATTAAAAGCATTATTATTAATATATTCCTATTAGACCTTAAAAGGAAATTTACAGAAGCAATGAATACCGAAAATATATTTGCTCTTAAATGTAATCGTGATGGATAAATACTTTACCTATTCGTGAATTATTTAAAAATACAAATTGAATCTGATAAATATTAAATAGCTTGCAGTTTACAGATGAAAAATGTTGTTGAATATTAATAATATTTTAAATGCGACAGTTTGCGAGGATGTGTGTATGTATGTGTTAATCTAGATTATTTACTAAGTGAATAGCAAGTTTCAGCCAAATTCGTTTTTTAGTTTTTGCATGATTGAATAAGAAACATCCATCCATCTAACCTTTTACGTTATTAATACTAGCTATTTCTCAGGGTTTTACCGGCATCCTGGAGGAACTTTGATAAAAACTACCCTTGTTCCTAGTTTTCAATCTATCTCCTTAAAAAAACATTTCAATCGGTTCCACCGTTTTAACGTGAAAACATTACAGACACACAGACAGAGTTACTTTCACATTTATTATTTTAGTAAGGATTAGTAGGATAATAAGCTGCATTATCTGTGACCGGTATGTTTTATGTGAATATAACACTGGGGACGCCGTAGGCAGAAACTTATAAAATTAAAAATAGGGTTCTTTATATTGTATCCGAAAAATCTCAAAGTAGGTACTATCAACCACTTTTTACCCACAACACGACCAATACGTCATCGGTAAGACGCATGTCCCCTGAGGTTATAAAAAAAAACAAGAAAAAAAAGTACCCCATTACTCAACCCTTCCCATTGTAAAGGTAAGTACAGATTAGTTTCAAGGGAAGGGATACAATCTAAATGATGCGCTCTGCGAAGGACCATTCTTCATACGAAGATTTTTATTGATAAGAATATTGGAGTCATCTATAAAAGCTTGCCTGTTCTTGTCGTTAAGCTGCAAGGTATGGGAAGATGGGTAAGTGGGTAGTCCTTTATGTCGGTGTTGCCAAAGTGGTAAAACATCTGTCTTTTGCAATTTATTCTCAGATACCATAGAGAAATCACATACCTAATTGATGGAAATGTAAAAATAAATTATTATGTTTTAATATTTCATTCAATTCAATTTTCGTTTTTTCGGGTCCGAGTTTCAAAAAGTCAAAAGTCAAAATTTTTATTTCAAATAGGCCTTTGCAGGCTCTTATGAAAAGTCACACTAGTTGCACGGTTCCAAAGAGTAGGTCCTATGGAGAAGAACCGGCAAGAAACTCCATGGATACTCTTTTCAAAAAAGTAAGGATGTTCACAATAACTCGGTTACATAATATAAGCTAAGAAAATTATATAATACAAGGTATGCTACTCAGTTATACAAACCAAAAACTGAAGAAAACAAAAAAAAAGACAAAGAGGTGCAGATGAAAATGTACTCAAATGTCATATTATACGGCTGTTTAATAGTCGCCAGGGAAGCCACACATGCAGAAACAGGTTAGCGCCATACATCCCTATCGTCAACGTAGTCTTGGATTTTATAGTAAGCTTTTTTAATTAAAGTACTTTTGACAACGTTTTTAAATTTTTTATTCGTAAGATCAGTTACACATTTAGGTAGCTTGTTATAGAATCGGACACAATTCCCTAAAAACGATTTATTTGATTTAGTTAATCTAAATTTTGGGACTACTATTTTATGCTTATTCCTGGTATTTATGCTATGAATGTCACTTTTAACTCTAAACTGTTCCAAATTTTTACGAACAAACATTATATTTTCTAGTATGTAAAGAGACGGCAACGTGAGTATATTAATTTCTTTAAATAATTCTCTGAGTGAATCGCGTGGACCCATATCGTAAATGGCACGAGTTCACGTCTCCTCTTCAAGGAGATATCGAAAAGACTTGTAGACACTGCGCGAGACCAGAGGGCTGGCTTATTTCTTGTACAAAGAATTAGCATTGCTATTCAACGTGGCAATGCTGCCAGTCTTCTGGGCACATTACCAGATGATAGCGATGTGGAGGAATATTTTGACGCTTAAACTTGAGGTGTTCCTTTAGGTGTTTTTTTTTTGTATTTTATATTTATTGTTTCAGCATATATACTGTAGTAGTCGTTTTTAATCTTTAGCCTTAAGTAGTTTAAATTAATTAATATGAACATTGTAACTTCCTAAATAAAATATGACAATATAATTATTCAATTTTTATATAAAAGTAAAGTAAAGTAAAGTTTTAGCAGATTTCTTACAAATTGTTTACCTATTTTACTATAGGTCTTTAATTTCTTACATAAAGTGATGATATCTTTGCAAAAGTATTTTAGATGAGAAAATAACGATGTAATGTTAACGTTGCACTAGATAAAATTTTCAGTATATCCAATTAACGAAAACACTAAAATATTTAGTGATTAAAAAGTCATTCAACTCGGCAAAAACACGTAAACCTATAAAATATAAATTAGAATGTATACATTTTTACTTATAATATAAACAAAAAAAAAACACTCAAACTGCTGCGTTTTAATTACCACTATCAACGGATGTCCTAATACACCGTAAAGTTGTATACTTTATTTTTTATTTACACAGAGCGATATGGTTAATTAGGTGGGCGATTAAAACGAAGTCAAAACATTGTCCCCTTTGGATCAACAGCGCGGATCGACACCAGATTGAAATAAAAAAGTAAACATCCTGTCTTAATTAAATTTTTAGTTTATTGAGGATTTCATTCGGAAGCTTCTGGGGAAATATTTTATCGCGATGACTAAATTCTTTATGGCTTATGAACTAAATGGTTGTATATGCTAGTGTTATTTATTTAAGCTATCATAAAAATTGAGATAAACCCTTAAATAGTTGTCTCGAATATCGGCTTGTTGAGTCATATACATATCATTATTATTTAGCACTTTTATTTTACGCACATAAGAATTAACAATAACCCATAATTGATTTTATTGTTATTTTAATGTAAAAAAGCAATTTGATATCTATGAAAAAATGAAACAAAAAAGAGTAATTATATACATCTAGTATTTTCCAACAATATTGAGGTGGGCGTCCAGTCTAACTAGATAAGATGAGTTAGTACTCATCATGTTTAAATTTTTTAAATTCTATGAATTTAAATATTAAACGGTACAAAAAAAAATTGAAACATGAAATATTTTATTAAATATAAATTACGTAGTTACAACTCTAATCAGTTATCCTTTTATGGAAAATAATAACAAAATTGTGGGATTTCATTAATTGTTAACATCTGATAGGAAACTTGTTTCGATTTTCGTTTTTCCTCGTTTATTCAGTAATAACTTTGAAATAACCCAATTACAAACCCAACCCAATTAGACCGATTGGATATCTATTCGTTACCAAACTAGAATGATTTTATATTTTTCATTTGTCCTTGGAATTAACTACTGATATTTGTATTGCTAAAGGATTGTTACCATGTAACTTACTAATCTTCAAACTATTGTTTTTTTAAGAAAAAAAAAAATAGACCTATCCGAACTAATATTATAAGGAAAGTTTGTTTGTCAACATTTTACGTCAAAACTGCTAAATCAACTAAGTTTAAATTTGCTATAGAGATAAATGGGACGCTGGATAGGGTTATAGGGCAACTTTTTATCCAAGTGCGGTAAGTAGTTCATTCAGAAGTCGGGTTAAATTACGTTTTTGTATTCCGTATGATCATAACTTCGCGGCTGCTTCTATTGTAATGATGCCGTCGTCTTTTGTGCCATAGAAACAATAATTCGACACCCAAAACTGTTTTGTGCGTCTTAAAATCATTTTGCACTTTTATATAAACTTTTATGAATATTATTTACACTACATGGCAGAGTACTAAACAAACTTGTGCTAAACAAAGCCAACTCCGAGTCATTTCAGTATTCATCCTAACGCAATAATCACAGTAATAAAGCATTAAAACAAATGTAACATTTGATTCACCAACGCGTTTACAGTTGCACTAACAACTATAGAAACAACTCGAGTTCTGAACAAGCTTAGTGTTCCCGGAATTAATTTAGAAATTGTTCTCGGCGAAAATTTAATTTAGCTTACTTCAAACGCAGGAACCACTGTTCCAAAACACATCCGGCCTGCTTGCAAGCAAACTACCAAAAATAAATTAATTTGAATGGCTCGGTTTAAATTAATAGTTTCTTTACCCGAAGGCCAAATCAAATATAGACGCTTCGTAACGTTGTTCGAGATGAAATCCTACGTTTCCGGACAAAAACTTTTGCTGCTACCATAATTGAGTTATAAAATAGTAATGATAGGGTTAATTCATTCATTATGTACTGTTCGAAGAGTAATTTTCGTTCTGGTGAACGTGGAATTATTGTACAGATTGTTCGTCTTGTCTTAATGTGAGTGTGGCCAACATGTAATTAAGATCTTGCGCGTAATTAGTGTTTTAATTGCTTCATTTGAACAATGCAAAAAGGTGAGTTTCTCTAACAGTTTTAATGTCTTAACATCAAATGAGGAAAAATATTCAAACGTTTTAAATATCAGTCCAACCTTCAGGTAATTTCATAAAATAAACAATATTTAGATTATAATAGTATTCGATGTTCATAAATCAATGACTAAAAAGTCGGAAATCACCAATGAGCCTGGAGCAAGCGTGGTATTCAACGCTCATGCTTTCTTTGTACAAGAAGGTGCCTTAACGCAACAGTGGGATATTAGTAAATAGGCCGATGACCACTTTGAGTGACACCCGACTATTTTTTTTATTATTTATGCCTCAAATAAATAACACATACATAATCTGAACCTGTTTTACTATTATATAATATCCATGTTATTAGGTAATATTTGAGACAAGTCCTATATCTGGGTGACCACACAAGAAAGCAGATGAGCTAACGATCTCTTTGTACTTATGACTAATTAAGATTTTGAAACCCGACACAGTACTGCTTCACAAGTATTAATACCATCTGGTGCAAGTATCCGCTTCAAACTTATAGCTGTCTATTACGAAATACTATGGAGATGTTTACCGCGGGACATAAGATGTATGCAATATGTAAACTCAAATTGTAATGCTTTTGTGGATCATAGCGAAAAAGTTTTATTTATTTTTATATATTTTTTTCTATATGAACTCTTGCAGGGTGCTTCTAACGACATTCAACCTGCCAGGGTGTTAACCGTTCATCATCAGCCTATATATTGTCACACTGCTGGGCACAGGCCTCTTCTTATACAGAGAAGGCATGAGCATTGACTACCACGCTTACTCAAGGCGGACTGGCGATTTCAGACTTTTTAAGTCCAAGTTTCCTCACGATGTTTTCCTTCACCGTATGTCAGTGACGTCTAAGATATACTTAGAAAGAACATATGACTTTCTTAGAAAAGTCACATTGGTAATTGCGACTTTCTTAGAAAAGTCACATTGGTAATTGCCAGGTTCCAAACCCGCACACTCGTAAACGAGAAGCAGGTGCCTTAACCACTAGGCCACCACGATTCGATCGGGTTAACAGTTAACAATTTTTTACTTGAATTTGATCTCATCATTAGTATTTCTGCAAAGTTAATATTCTGGTAAAGATACACAAAAACGAAAATTTCTAAAGTTTTCTAGACAACCAAAATAAACCAACGACATAACGAAAGACAATTACACCCAATACCTCACCTATAGGCAAACATTTTAAAGCGTAATACAACCACGCAAATGAAAACCTCCCGACCAGTTTGTTGAAGCAAATTGAGCGCGTAGGAGCTATCGTGTGTACCAAACTTGAGTTGAGCATAACTCCACTTATCTATGGCTACCGGTTCCTCTACCTAGTGTAGTTATTATAGTCGGCAGCGTCGAGATAGGCGACCGTCAAAAATTTTTTGTACTCACCTTACAAAAAATACAGTTGTAGATTTGAGTGGGTGAGTCGACTCAATTTAGTAACATTTGCAAATCTATCAATAGTAATTCTGACGAAGTATATTATGATTTGATAATAAACTTGATTTTTTTAGTGTTGTAACAGATATCTATGCTAGTAACATAATAAATTAAACACTAGTATCTATTTATGACTATGAAATAAAATCATCTGACATCATTGACGAAAAACAGCTGTTTGAATCCGACGCGTAACGAGGTCGAGTACCGACAAGAAATTACAATTATATCTGCTCATAATCGAATATTTCACAACCTTTCTCTTAAACGAATAACATTTTAATGCGCACGAAAATTAACAGAATTGAATTTGTCGACACCGTTAAAAAGTAATGAACGTGCTTCTTTGTATTAATGTTTCACAACGCACCTTATTTGTACAGTATCTCCAATTAATTTTTGCTTCCAATTAGAGAAACGCCAATAACGGTGACTTTCTTTCAACATTTTTCTACGATATTAACTTGTGTAGTGGACTGTACTGCGCTAACAACATTTCATCTCAAGTTTCTGGTATGGACCGAGAGATGGGCATTGAGATATTGACTTTTTATTTATTGACATTTTCTAATGTACCATCGCGGTCATTCATCATGCCGGCTCGATACCACCGCTTCTGATAACACACCTCATTGTTTGCTGTACGCATAATGGATTATTGATAAAACACGTGGGTGTCCCTAATCTCACGTCCGAGGGAAATCTACTCAGACGTCGATTCAACCAAAATATATTAAGGTAATGCTTTCCGTAATGAATGATCGTGGTCAGATATTAAGTGGACACGATTTATCGTTGTTCCGTCTTAATGTAGAAATTTCGATAGCATGCCTGCTCAGTTAAATGCTGTAACAGTAATCTAACGCATGAGAATGTGTATGAACACATTAGTCAATGCTACGATACGTGTATTTCCGAGATTAGCCACTGATGTTTAGGGCCGATCTGTAATTTTGTTTTAGTGAAGAATTATAAAGTTCAAAGTTTGTAATTTATCTCCTAAATTGTATGACACAGTATGTCTTAAGAATGCGTGTTATGTAAAGAATGAATAATTGCTTTTAATGGTTTTACTATTTACGACAGATAAGCTATTGGTATTGGCTCACGGGTATTATCTCTTACATGTATTGCTAATTACGTAAAAGATGGCTATAAACCTTACAACATTAATTGTATTTATATGTGTATTACTGAATTAACAAAATAGTAAAATATATATACCAGCTGTTTCCACAAATAATTTAACTTCCACATAATTTTTCACACGATGAAGTATATTATTCCCCTACATATAAATAATTATACAGTACGTTTTAAGATATCTTAGTAGGTAAGTTACGTACAGAAATATTTTTTATTTAAATAAAATATTATTTTATCTTACATTAGAAGCACATTATGCCTAATGCGGATACTATTACTAAATGGTTTAAATCGTTTTAACATCTTTTTGCAATTTTAATTCCTAAAAGGTCAAAGCTTAAATTTTTGACACCCTTTACATCTGCATTTTTTTCCAACCTACAATATCTTAAACAAGTTTCAAGCGGACTAGGTATACGTAACAAGAATTTCGCTATCCCTCATCTATATGTATGGAAAAACGACGTGACCTGAAGTAGGTACGTTAAACGATAAAATGGAAAGATATACTGAAGGAAATAGACTCGGCATAAATAAAATAGCAACGGGTAAAATATCAAGAGCTTCAAAACATATTTATGATATTTCCGTCATTTTTATTGACTTCTAGCTTTCCACCAGCAGCTTCGCCCGCGTTTGCTATATGAATTCAAATAAAAAATAACAGACCTCCTTTCGTAGAATTTCGGAAAATCCTTTCTCATCGGATGCCTACGTCATACAAAGAACACACACTCCAAGTTTCAGGTCTTTACGATCAGTGGTTCAGGCTGCACGTTGATCCGTCAGTCATTCAGGATAAAGCATTTCATATGTATGATGTATTCATTCACCTTTAGTCAATATTATGATTTTAGAAAAGTCACATTGATATTTGCCAGGTTTCGTAACTTTTGCACACGAGATGCAGGTACTTGAGTACCGAGTTGAATATAATCTTAAATAGTCTTTGAGTATTGATTTGGGTTCTTAGTACTGACCTTAGTATTTATTTTATAAAGTCTAAGACTCCAATGTAATTGGATTTTAGCAGTATCATATAACGCCAACTCAGCCGCAACAAGTAAAGTGGATGAAGATTCTGATTATTCCTTTATTACGTTAATTATGAAATAATAGCTAACCTAATCAAAAGTAACTTTCATAACAAACTCTTCCAAAATCCAAAGACGGGTTCGTTATGATGAAAATTAAATATAAAGCCAAAAACCAATCAGAATCGATTAAACAAAAATGTTCGGCAACACAAACGAAACTGAACGAGAGCCAATATTGCGGACTTGTATCTGGGGGTAAAGTTTAAAGTGAAGTCAGTTCAACTCGTCGCGAATTTCCCTAGAGCAATTATAGAAACAATAAACCTAAAATTGGTGCAGCGTCCTGAAACAGGCCGCGGTCACCGATCCCGACTTTCCACCAATTACGCGACTTCCCTACAACGACCCACTTTGCAGAATGGAAATTCATTAAGAGCCATTCAAGTTATCACAATGTGACTATTAGAGCCCTATTCAATTTTTAATTAATCACTAGGAACGTGGCGTGGAAGGCAGCGCCAAAGCTCTGACGACGCTGGAAAGAAAAAACTAACGTTCGAGACCCACTACGTTCAGTGGTTTCCCCGAACGAACTCTTTGATGTTTCCCTTTTATTGCTAGAATTGCAGAGTATTTATGTCTCATTTTATAGAAATTTATGTGCGAGCCGAGACGAAGCAAAGCTTGTTACGTAAATAAAGGAGCCGAATGTCAAAGCAGCTGTTAGAAATAATAAACGCGTGACCGAACGCTTTGCATATAATGAAAGGAAGAAGCCAGAATCGAATATTAAATCATAATATTTTGAATATCTGCCCGAGTAAATACTGGTGGCGCCGTTTTATTTATAACCTTCATTATTGATGGACAACAGATTAATAAAGATATAATAACAAATGCAAATTATCATTGACCACTTTTGATGCAACATCAGTGACAAACAGAATGTTTAATGTGTCATAGGACTAGGGAATGATTTAAAAAAAAAAGGTTCACAAAATTGGATCTCAAAATTAAGGTAAGACCAGCCCAAAATAAATACTAGAAACAAGCGAGACAGCAGAAAGACAAACGGTGAATAAAGTTTTCAATTTCATTGTACGAGGTAACAATTTCAATCTAAAATTGGTAGCTCCAGATGTTCATGAGCAAATAACTTACGCCGACTAAAATGAACCCTAAATCTTCGCCGGGTGGATGGTCCCGCGCCAAGAATTGAATTTGCCTCGCATTCTCACACATGTATTAAGATGCCTATGGAGTGTTTTAAATTTAAAGTTCCGGGTAGAGCAGACTTAAACTTTATAGCTCGACTTGGTGGAATTAAGTAATGAGTAGTTGGGTTTGTAATTATCGTTAGTGTGGTTATGTATTTAGTTTGTTATTACTGAATATCTTCGAGTTTGTTATTAAATAATAAAATGCTTTAAGCTCAATTAATGATAGAAACAAAAACACAAATTGCTACACATTTGATACACACTATGTTTAAAAAAAATGGATTACTAAACGCATTATCATGAATGTGTTTGTAATCATTTCGAATTTAATTAGTATATGTAAAGACAAGTATCAATTGAAATATGACCTTGAATTAGATATTACCAGCACTGGTATGTCTGAAAAAAAAACTTTACTCAATGATGAATAAGCCAAACTCAAACATACTTTAAACTTCGATATTAAAAAACTTCTTAGCAAGCATTGACCGAAATCCCCCTCAATTTAAATTAACGAACGAATTGATAATTTTTTCCTCTTTAAAAACTTCAGTTGAAATATTTCGGGTGGCAACACTCAGTCTCATATAGAACGCCGACTAGCATCTCGCTTGAATTAAGTACTCTTGCCTATTCACTAGAGTGGATGTTAATTAAGCCTCTGAAAGCATTAGTAAAAAGCCCGAGTCTTTTGAATAAGCTTCGTTGCAGTATGAAGTTGAGCCGTGTGTTTAAAATTGATGAAGCACGTTTATCATTGAAACTGTAGTCTCGCTTAAGGCGGCGATATACGACTTTGGCCCTTTTAAAGCTAATGATTACGCTTTAACGACTTGCTTTCATGATTTGAAAAGTATATATACTAAACTAGAGCATATGCTTGATAATTTTGTATAACGTTTTTTTTAATTATGTATTTATAACATTGTATAAAAAAATCATGAAGTTAGGTCTAACGCAGAAGAAAAACTGAGTTTTACATAGAATTTATCAAGCGGATTTTAATGAAACCTGTACCATTTTATAGAAAAGTTAATTATCTGTCTTTTTGTATACGTATATTTTTTTTAAATCGTACATTTACGTCAATTTTTGTGCTTTTGTCAAAACGTTGAGTTGAAATTACGGAGGGGGCTCCACCGGGCGACGGGGGCAGTACGTCCGTGACCACTGTCACGGGTAGACGCTGTCACTCAGAGCGAGCACATTACGATGTAAATAAATTATTATATTTGTGATAAGATGACTGGTGAATTATAATTATTACATTGAAAAGGCACTACATGCGGATAAAATATTTTTTTGATGTGAATAACGTGTTTTCAAACCAAATCATCCATAATCTGTCATAATCTAAAATGTGTGTATCTAAATTTGGCAGGACAAATATATTTTGTTATTGACATACTAAATAATTAAATGTACTTTAGGATTTAAATATGTATTTCTTTTAATACTTTGCGTATTCAAAACGAGAATATTGCATACCTCATTTAAATTTTACATGTAGGTCGGAGATAGTCGTCAAAATTAAAATTCTTTCATGTTATGTTATAATATTTCCTAATAGTTTGGAATTTATAGAAATAGTAGCTACAAGTCAGGGCATGGGATGATATCTTAGAACAAAACTTAATGGTTTGTAAATAAAACGGTTTATCCATGGGTAATAAGGTGGTGCTATTCTAAATTATTACCAATGAAATTATTTTTCTAAATACGTGAATTTGGGTTAGAGTTTCTTTGCTACGAGACGAATTTTGAAAAAAAATTGCAGAATATGATAAAAAAATAAGCTTAGCTATTAAAAGAGTATTGTAAAATGTAAAATGTATTGTAGACCATTTTCCTATTTTGGATTGGTTACATTAGTTTTATTTTTAGGGTTCCGTAGTCCGACAAGGAACCCTTATAGTTTCGCAATGTCCGTCTGTCTGTCTGTTCGCGACATAGCTCAGAGGCTCTTGGTACTAGAAAGCTGAAATTTATTATAGATATGTGTAATGATCACGCCGAAAAAGTGTTGAAAATAAATAAAAAAATAAAATAATTTAGTGGAGCTCCCGAACACGTGAAATGGGGATGAATATTTTTTTTGTTGCGTAACCCTTCATGTAGGGTATCGTTAGATAGGTCTTTCAAAAATAAAAAAATAACTTTCGAATACTATCACGGCTAAGTAGGCTTCACCGGTTACAGAGTTATAGTTGACTAACTAAGACCTACTACGGAACCCTACTGCGCATGGCCCGACACGCACTTGGCCGGTTTTTTACTGGTAACATTGGGTAGTGATGCTTTAGCAACCATTTTCGAAGTTTAGTAAAAACGCCAAGTAAGCAGTCAGATATGATATACATATTAATCTATTAGTCAAGGTATCTAATGTGGGATAATATTATATACACACAATCTAAAAGATAAGACGAAGCATAGTGTTTTAGAAATGAAGGTCCTACTTCACTATGCCACTCTTATGTTTTATTTTCAACACCAAATAGTATCCGACAGAACGTCGATTTTTGGCTAGGCCTAAGCCGATTAATAGGCTATCGCTTAATTCTTTGGCTAAAGCCCTGATAAATAAAAAGGACTTGATCTTCTTTAATTTTTGGTCCAGAAGTCAAAGACAGAAGAACTGAAAACGAAAAAAAAAAGATATATTCAAATAGTATATTTAAGGTTCCGAACCAAAATGGTAGAGTAACCCTTATGGGATGCGATTTTCTCTGTCTGTCTGTCAGAGCTGATAATTACTTCAGGAATAACTAACCTTATCGATTTGGAATAATTGTTGAAATATATCGCATATGGATAAAGTAGAAAAATACTACCTATTACTTTCGAGGAAAAATGGGGATTAAAATTACAAAGTGTAGTTTCTACGTCATCATAATTATGAAAGGGCTTGATATGAAGGGTTGATGCATATTCTAATATTTTTTTATGTTTTCTTCGACATCTTTTGGTATACGAATTAAATTAAAAAAAAAAACTCTCCATAGTTTGTAAAACAAACATTCTGAAACAAAACTAAATGAAAATTGAGCTACTGCATGTCAATTTAATAATCTTTTTATAAAAAAATCTGTCAATTTTTGCGGTGAGTTTTTCTGATAAAATATATTATAAAAAACCTTATATTAGTAATATAAGGTAAAAAGATAAAGATCAAAAATATTTAAATCGGTAATTATAAATGATTTCAAAGTCAAAAATCGATATTGCATCTTTCTAAAAGATTATCGAAATGCCATACAATGGTAGGATTTTTTTCCATTGCTTTATTTCTTCAAAAATGCATGAAACCGTGGAAAAGGGTCGTACAAATTTGGTGCTTGAAAATGTAACAGCTAATTCTCATTCAGACAAAGTCTATAACCGAATTTAGTACATTTATTTTTGCATTGATTTTTTGCTTTGCGGCACTTTCATAATTGGGCCCAAAACGGGTGATATTCCATTGTTCATGATAGGTAAAAATTTAAAAAATCCTGATCATAACCGGAATCTTTACTATCCCACTTTTGGGTATGACATGTATAATGCATGTCATTAGCATTAATTATCACGCTTTTTCAAGGTGGATTGGTGATTTCAGACCGTGTAGTCCAGGTTTTCTCACGATGTTTTCCTTCACCGTTAGTCAATGGTGTCTAAGTTATACTAAAAAAAGTGCATGTAAAATTTTGGAATAGTCAGATTCGTAATTTCTAGGTTTCGAAGTTCGAATCTGCATACTCATAAATGAGATGCAGGTGCCTTAGCAAAGAAGCCACAATGACTTTTTACTAATATGTTCGGTGTATCAACTTAATAATATAAATAAAACTACCTGCAGCTTATTTAAATTATTAACATCATTTGTAATACAGTCTCACTCACTTTTAGGTCTTTAAACGTAATAGATTATTCAATTTCGGTTCTGTTGCTGTCAAAACTTAGGCCAATTTTAACCAAAGCTGATGGTTTGGCCAAAGCTGATGCCAAAGGTTTGGTCGGACACTTTACAGATGGATCAGAAATGTCGGACTAATTAACTGGCTTCCAGGCTCTCCTTACAAAACTAATACGATTTTCCTATACAAGTGAAGATGAGCTGAAGTTATTTGAGAAGCAACAGATGTCGTAAAATGCAAATATGAAAAAATCTTGCGTGCATTTCTGTTAGGAGAGCTCGAAGTGGACACCAATATGGCCTAAAAATTAACTCCTATGGTGCGATTTTGTCTGTCTGTCTGTCCATCTTTCACAGCGGATTAATTCAAGAATGCTAGTTGTCAGAATTTTTTCTTGAAACTTGTAACAATTGAGATCGATAAACATGTTATGCAGATTAAAGAAATTGAAAATATTTTTGCTTTTCTGGCAAACGAAGTATGCAGTGGGGGTTGGAAATTTAAAATTAGTGTTTCGAAGTATTACTCAGACAGATGTTATTTGTATTTCGATTTTTATATCTTAGACATGCATATCAAAATACAATATGCGACTGTCCTTAGAATCTCTACATAATATTATGGTCACCCGTCAAAGTTCTTCAAAATATAAAATGACAACCGTGCGGTGTGCATTGCGGGGTCGCGGGGGGGAAGCTCAAGCTCCGCCCATTTGCTCAAGGTCATTGGCGGTAGTCGTCGTCTTAAGCTTCGGCGTTAAAGTTATGTACGCTCTGTTGTGCTGACATGCGGAATACGTTGCTTTGTTTTATAATTTATGAATAAAAACATAGTATTTTTAGTTTTTTCATCTAAAGTATTTAAGCCTTTGACAAAAACAGAGTGGTATTATAAGGTTAACATGTGCATTTGTGAGTCTGTTTGTGGTATAGTTTGTTCCTAACGGATTACTGATCATGGCTATGTCATTTTTACTAGCCATAATAGCTGATAGTCTATTTACAGGTTTAAAAGTTACGAAAAAAATACGATAATTACAACTAGCGTCTCTTGAAACATTTCAAAAATATAAGTATAATTATGTTGAAGGTTTTTTTTTATATTTAATTTAAATTTTTGTATCGGTGAATATAATGAGGTGCAAGTAGAATACACGCTGTATCTATGTCGAGTATGCAGTGTAGTCAGGTATATTCTGCGTCTCCTCCTACCTAGTGTAGCACCCGGCCCGTTGCCAAGTCTGTTTTCCGCCTAAATCTTGTCCACTATGATCGGTTTAGGGCTCAGACGGATATTATTATTATTTGTACTCCCACAGAAATGATGTAATGACCTTTTAATATAAAAATTACTTTACGTCTCCGTAACAGACTACCGGTAAATGAATATTAATAACTCGACTCAACAGAATTAAAAAACAAACTCTTCACAAATCCCATGATAATTAAATTTATTGTTTTCACAAGATCAAATTGGCCGAAACGAATTTCCGAAATCAGAAAGATCATCCGAAAGTTCTATAAGATAAATGAACGATACTTATTTAACTGAAAATTTTCGAACTAAAAGGAAAGTTCGAGCGAACCGATCGGGGGTTCAATTATGATCCTAAAATAACAGTTCGTTTCAGATACAGATAAATTGGTTTCACTTGTCCTTAACGTAACTCGTTCATTAGCGTTTAAATAAATTCATTAATAAGCCTCGGTAGAGACAGCTAGTCAACGCACAGATCTATAAATCAAATAGTGAGGGAGTGTCAGAGACAAAAGGACGACAGTGTGACGGTATGACGGGACATACAGACTGAGAGTTTGACGAACTAGATAAACAAGACAATCTAAAATAATAACAATTATGAAATGATTTTCTGACCGATTTCTCATGCAATAATGTATTTGTAGCTGCTTTGATGGCCAAAAATAAGAGATCATTATCGTGGTAACAAATTTTTGTAGCCCATCTAGACTTCTAGATTTTTTTCTATCCTTAGTCACGACAAATTTGGATCAACAACCAAACAACCAAAGGATAACAATTATAAATTGTTCAGTAATGCTAAAACAATTTAGCGTTAGCGCTTTCAGTGCTTCATCAAATTCATCGACATCACGATCAGCTTTTAAACTATCTACTTTAGATCGCTCATCAATCTTAATAGCTTCAAATTCTTCAACGAATTCAGCCTTGTTGGTAAACGCAAGACTGAATTTCCTCGTTCTCTTGTCGCTAGCTTTATCTATCTTTTACGAAGCTAATAAACTCGTCAAGCCACAAATTGTTTGCTTAACCACTCCACCGGTATAACCCACACTACTCTATTTCCAAACGCGGTTCCCACAAAGATCTTTCTACACATTCGATGTGGCACGCACATTAATCTAGGTAACGGACTTATAACAACGCGAAGCAACGCCCTCTTGTAGTATGTCTATTGTTGCATCTTATACATAATGTGTGCTTGACAACTTTATAACTCTCGGCTATCTGTTATTTATGCTTCAAGATTGTGGTGACGTAATGTGAGTTTTTGGATTTGAGTTAATCGATGTTTCGTGGTGACGTAAGCATTTTACTAACAGATGGTGCAGTTCTGTTTACAAGTTTCAAAATAGGTTTTCTTTATTCTACAGAATAAATTTTAAGTAAGAAAATTAGTTCTAAAAGCAATGTTTCCAAGCAATTATATAAGAATTTCTATAAGGAAGCATTAGATACTACGTTGTAAAATACTGCAACATTTCATAAAATAAGTAACAGGTTAGATCCTTATAATAAATTCTATTTGCCTTAAAATAAAGAATAATGTTGTATGAAATTTCTAGTTATAAACTTTGTTATAATATTGTTTCGTTTTAAATTACTCAAGAAAATTAATGGGCTTATTAATTTTTTTTAGATTAAAATGCAATTTTATTGTTTTGAATATTTTTATTCATAACAGTTTCGCGTGCAAGGCTAATTGTTGTTCAGAAAAAGTGTAACACAAGAAAAAGAAGCAATGGAGCCGCAAGAATTTATATTTTGATTTCCAAAAGCGAAATATTTCACAAATCCTCCATCAAATTCTGTTCGTGAAAAAATCGCATCATCTCTCGACGTCTCAAACTTCCTTTGACACCGCATTTCACGTACACACACACTCACAATACCCAAGAAAATCACCTTTAACCCTAAACTGATTCCGAAGCAAAGGTCGTTAAGGAAGGCAATGTAGCGAGACGCCTTCCGACCGATTTATCTGTGTTAGCGTTACAGCCACGCCATCTATCGCACGTTAAAAATGACAGCTCCATGTTTTTTTTCCACGACACATTGAATATCACGCTCGTTTACATATTTTTCAATTTAACTTGATCGAAAGACTGTGATGCTTATAAATAAAGCTTTGAGGTGAGTTGTGAACGCTGCGAGTACGGGCTTAGGTGTTAAATTAAAATTCATAGTGCGACAAGATGGATAAAGCAATTTGAGATGAATTGATTTTAGAGTTTTTCCTTGTTGTTCTAAAATATTATAATATTTTACCTACATTTGACATTGATAAATATTTTTTTAGGTTTTTGGATTGGATTAGTTTGGCTTCATAAAACAGAGATCAGCAATAAATTTACTGCAATTAAGACAATAGTTCATCAAGCATGAAAGTGATCTACAATTCGACAGACCTATAGCGGGTTACAAATGACACAAAATGAAACAAACGAACAATCATTGCAAGCACAGACAGTTTTTGTCTCGTCTGAACAAAAATTATCGCCGTCAACAAACCGAATGCAATAACAGAGCTCGCCGCACCATATCTAACTCAATCTCGTCACGATCCTAACAAGGAAACCCTCAGAGTTCCTACAAAATACTTTTATGTCGAATGACTTGACGTTTCACAGTGATATTAGTTATGATATCTTTATGTAACTCTTTTCACCTAACGATAAATCTGACCCAAACAAAGTCAATACTATCGCCTTTTGTTGGCAGAACGTGATGTAGAAAGTGAGTTTAAAGATTGAAAATCTATCTTTATGTGGATCTATAAATTCGACTTGCACAAAGAAAGCAATTTTAAACGAAACTTGATAAACGAAACCGAAAGTCAATGAGGCAGCAATTGGCGAGCGGTTGCGGTTAGCTTACACCGGCAGCAATGATAAATTTCAATGCAAGCAGTACTGATACTATACTTGCATTAAAAGAGTAAGCTTTTAGTGAATTTTAGAACAAACAGAAATACGTCTGTTTACATGTAACTTACATGCACTATGTTGAAATACTTTATGTTAATTATTTTCGACTTTTACAAATTAACCAAATTTGCACTTATCTAATTTAGATAAGCTACAATAATGACAATGTGACTATGATCATGATCTATCTAAGCATAATTTTTAGGACTTTGAATTTGCGTTACCTAGAGGAAAATTATAGCTTGGATGAAATTGTAGCAACCCTCTTCGCTCTATGGACTGGTGCCTTATAACTACAATTGGCGTTTACCGTTTAAAATCATAATAGACAATGATCACGTTCAAACGTATAGTGAAAGTAGCAGCAATGTTCTGGCCCTGAAAAGAATTCGTTCTATCATGTCACTGTCTCATAAACACGTTGGAATTTCACAAATTGGAACATCTTATTTTTAAATCTTTTTTTTTTATTTTGGTCAGTATTAATGACTCTATTTCTTTTCAATATTTTAGCGGAATTTATACCGTCTCCGTAATCTGTATCAACTAGATTTTTTGAGGCGTAACTGATTTCCATTATGTTGTTTTTACTGCGTTTTTTGCGTGGATTTATTTTCTTTTAAAGTAAAACTACTTTCGAGTAATTATAAAAGAACATTTTATATTAATTTATAATAAATACGGATGTATTTTGGTTATTATTTTTTACTTGGTTATTTTTGGTTCATAGAAGATTATTGAAGTAACATTACTTAACTGGGTTTCTGGTAAAACAGAAATTCACACCACAGAATTGGAAACACTAAGACAGTTTCGTTTACACAAGTTTATCTTCATACATTTTGTATTTTTTTATTACTTACACGATTTATGTAGACGGCGTTCGCAAAGACCCTATTGGTGGCAGCCAGAGGTCTTCTTGCGCCTCTATGATTTATAATGTGAACTCAAAAGAGGTTCCGCCATTCCGTTTAATATCTTTGATTTACGATAGAAACTACGCGCATAAGTGCCAGTTCCCCCGATGATATGTGGCGCGCCTGTTACGATTCACTCCTTTTTTTGTTTCGAGAATAATGACATAGTATAGTCGTTTTAATAACCGGCCTCGGAGTCTCAACGGCCAGTGCCCAAGGCGCGAATTTTACAACGATTTATTTTAGAATGCATTTTTATTTAGCGACGTGTTCGAAAACACTAATGTTGCTGGCGGTAAAAAAAGCAGCAATTACATGTTAACTTTAATCGTCGGATGCTTTAAATATGTGGACGTGAAATATTTTCGGTTCGCTGATTTTTTCCCTTGCTCATTCATTAGAGCGGTTTCGAGTTTTAAAAATGAAAAAGTTTCTAGTAAAATGATAGCATAAAATTTAAATGTCAAACACAGGTGTTCTTTCTAGTTTATATGATACATGAACACTGCCGTGACTTGCAGACGTGGACTCGTGTTTCAAGGGGATAACGCAATAACTCATCTCGCTACAAGACCGTCCGTAGAAAGTCACCAAGTTATTTCAAAGACAAATAGTTTTGATGTCACGACGAGAGGGAACCATCGATTGAAGAGCTTGCCATGTGCGCGCATGTTTGTAATCTCCTCCAAAGACAAACATAAGAAAAACATGGTTATTATTCTACACTGCGCGTCTTGGGGTCCTTAAATTGGTTTACATGCCATTTTGAACCGTATGTTTAAACTGTAAGAAGTGGTCGTCTTCATATTGAGAATAACACTATCGTGGTGGGTGCAGTAAAGGGCCCTCTAAATACATGACGGTTAGAATTTAAAGCGCTACGTTGTATTTTTCCTAAGTTATCGAGCAAACAGAAATAAGGTACACAATCGCTCGAACGAATAAATTATCAATTCATTTAAGCACTTAAATCCGGTACCTACATTGAAAAATCTCAGTGCTGTATTTATCTTAGGGGCAAAAAATATTTCATAGACGTCTACAAGAAATTGTCAATCGAGCTTCAACAAAGGACAATTTGTAACGGGTTGAATAAGTTGTTTACACAAGTACTATGTGCAAAAATCTTTCCGCAAGATTGAATAAGATTAAAAAGTAAATAACACAAAAGCTAGTGTTTATTCAGAAGTGGCGGGGTGCAGCTAAAAATACAAGGTTAGTGAGAATGACAAACTTAAATCAAGGATCCTGATTATGAACAGTTTTTGTCACAAAGGAGTAGAGTTCAAAATCCGATTGAATTTTGCGTTAAAATTGTAAAAGTGAGATTCTAGAGAGAAACACGTAATCCTTTTTGTCATTTCGTGAGGCCTGTCAAAGTTACCAATTGTTTACGGCTCTTTTCAGAATAAAGACACCGTAAATGACAATCTTTTGTACTTCCTTTTGTTGAAGATAAACATCATAAATTTTTCGACTGTGACACTTTTGTTCGTAATGCCACACAAATAGAATCTGCTTTTGTGTTAAGACAATATAGATTATTATAATGAGAAAATATTTTGCACGGATATATTTAATAGATGAGGAAATAAATAGGATACAGGGCATTACCCTTATAATAAGGTTCTTCTCGTAGAGATGAATTACAAAAAATAAATATTTCTTGAAATATTTTCATCCACTTGTCTTTCAATTTTTTATGTATTGATTTATTAATTGCTAATAGAAGAGGTATCCCAAGGTTCATACTAGGGTCAGAAAAAATAACATACATACATACATAATACAACGTATACAGTAAGTATGATAAATATGTTTACAATCCTCACAATAATCGTTTAAATCTTTTCCAACGATAGTTTCACAAAAAACTGAATATATTAGCTGTTCATCATATCACGTAAGTTATGACAGTTAATCACGAGAAAAGAATTGCTATCACGCTTACAGGTGATGAATAGGCGATCCATCAGAAAATTATTGTGGTATTTAAGTTTTTTCAACTAAAAACTTTAATGTAGCTACTTCGAAATGAACAAGCACTTAAATGTAAGATGAAGAAGTTTATTAAAATTTATTTTTAAAAACTTTAGTCGTAAATAGAAAATGTAATCTTGTATATTAAAATTATTATTCATCTTCTTTATAGTGTAAGTTCAAAGCTTTTGAGTTCTTAAATTTAATGTGAGAGAACTTTTAACAACTGAAAGCGAAACAAAAAGTTTTTACATTCACAATTCTTAAATAAAAAACAGCTGATTTCAAATCCGATTCAATATTTCTCGTTATCAGAAGATTATGGGTCCACAATGAAAGAAAATAAATCATACAGGGGGCAAGGAGATCATTTGAACTTACCCGCAAAACTTTTTGGGGAAACTTATAGCAAACAATCAAAAGCCAAGTAAACCTTTTTACTAGCACATTTCGTTTTATACGCTGTTAGTGCCAATATAAAAAGTGGAACATGGTCCATAATCAATAAAACCTTTAGGACGTTTGAGGAAAACGTATTGCGGTCTACTAAGGACACTTTTGTTATTAATACACCTGGATTTGTTTTATATTGTACGTTGAGTTGGAGTAAGGTTTTCATCTTATTGATGGTAGGATGTTTTTTTGTATCTTAGCGTTTATTTGGTCTACGTATTTCATTTGTTTGTTAAAGAGGTTTTTTTTCTTTAAAAGTCTTTAGTTGTAAGCAATTTAATTAAGAGTAGTACCTACTAACGGTAGTTAGTACATGACAGTTGATTATGTTGGTATCAAGTACCAACAAAATTCAATTCAATTCAAATCATTTATTTCAAGTAAGCCTAATTACAAGCACTTTTGAAAGTCAAGAAGGAAATAATTTAGTTGCCCATTCCAAAAAAAAGTTTCCTAAAAAGATGTATCCTTGTTTCCTGACTGGCTAATATGTTGTAAGTTATTTTGTTTATAAAACAATTAATTACATGATTTGGTCAAATAGGATCTGTATGTATGTCCAAAACTATTACCCAAAACACAAAAAAAGTAATTATCATTTAGGCATTCTCATTAAAATGTATCAATGACCAAAATGTTTCTCATTGAAGATAGCATAAATATGGGTCTGAGAGTAAAAAAAATGTACACATATACATTCACCGTCCCTCTTCGATTCCAGCCTGAGGCACTCTAGACGGTAGGAATGAGTAATGACCGTAATCCGCTTGTGGTAAGCTTTAAGCGAAGGGTTAAGGCTCCTGCAAGCTATAACTTTTATATTTATTACGGCTAACTCGCGTCGACCCAGCAAATCCGCCAACTAAATGGAAAATAAAAAGTCCTGTGATCCAATGTGGGACTCTGATGTTGTTATGAGACTTTAGAAAGGCTTTTTTGGGATCCTTATACATTAAAAAAAATATAAAGACCATTATTTTGATTGTTGATTAGTATTTTTCTAAAAATAAATGTCTACTATAATAAAAAAAAGTGATTGCATTTTCAAAAATAGCTAATGTTACCATCAAATAATTACATGTTCTGCTAGTAAAGATTATGATTGAAATAGGCATATTTAGCGTAGTGGTAGAGCAGTTGGATGCTGCGCTGCATCTTGCGGGTTCGACTCCTGCGCGGGATGTCTAATAAATATCTATTATGTTTAACCAAAATGAAAATGAAAATCTCTTATTTAAATAATGACACATGTCTCAGTTTGTTTGTTTTACGTTAGATTGTTCTACAAAAAATGCCTGTTAAATTTGATAGCACAATAAATATTTCATGGTTGAAATGTTTTTATTGCAATCAACAACATAGTTTATTTTACGGTATTCTAAAAAATGTGTCCAATATCGTTAATGTATATCATACAATATGTGAAAATATTTACTCTGAATTCATCAATAGCCCAATATATTTTTTATTGAATTTTAAGCACAAGTAAATCAAAAGCAGATGTAAACACAGTTTCAAATAAACAACATGTAATTAGGTATTTTTTAGGTTTTAATTTTATTAAAAAAATAAAAATAAACAATAATGCGATCTAATCTAAAATTTAGATTTTTTGAGATCAACTTTTATATGATAAGTTTTAAACAAACATTATCTACATTATGTTCTTAAGTGTAATTGTTTATTTGTTTTACATTAAAAACTTCTTTAACAAATTTATTCATTCACAAAAGCTGGACTATTCCCAATTGCATTAGACCATATATTATTATTTCCACAATTATAAGTTTACAATACGCAACTCGAGTCACAACCAGCATCTAGTTTTTAAAATAAATTTCATTGTAAGGAGTTCAAAACTTCACAGAATTAGGATGCCTAGTTAGAAAACCACACGTGCGAAACTTTGCTTATAAATTATTATACGTGCCCATATCCTTGGCTAAGAAACTACGTAGGTAGGTAGGTAGGTAGGTACTATAGTTCTGAATACGGTACAAACAACTATAAAATATGTAAACTGTTTTGTTTGATATTACTTTGTTTTGCAGAGACTAGTTGTTTGCATAACGATTTCAACTTATTTTAGACTGGCCCGCTGAGATTTTGTTCACGTGAAACTTGTGTTTGAGCTCTAGACTATCTTTGTAATAAACGTTAGTTATAATTAAATAAATTTTAATGAGTTTTTACAACTCTGTAATGGCTTTAAAAAATAACTATCTTCAATTCACTAGAATTTTGATGTTGTATGTTTTTTGTTGACTTTTTTATTTCTGCTGTGTAATTTGTTCAGTTATCGCAGTTGATTACTTTATTTAGTTCTTCACACATCTAGCAAAAATAAAAATTGTAATGTAGAAACTTGAATGTGGTTTTATTATAGGGAAAATTGTATTGAAATTGCAAAAGATAAATGAAAATCGATAGCGTTTTAAACGATCTCGATTTTTTATTATTTATATTATTTTGTATCATGTCACACACACACATCACAAGCCAAAAATACAAATAATATTTTTTCAAAGAACAATAAGCTTACACTTTGGTTGTGCAATGTGCATCGCTATTAAGTATATCAGTATTGATTTATATATACATGCAAAATTAATTATATTCAGCACACATAATAAAAACATACATTGTATTTCAGTGATCTTATATTGCAAAAATAACTTTACACTAAACCCTCATCGACATCAAATTAACATCTTGTAAAAATAAAAAAAAATAAAAAACCAAACCAAGTATTCCACTCTCGACTAATCCGTGAACGGAACGAGTTAATTCGGAATTAGAGATTCGTCGTACGCATATTTAAAAACCTTCTAAGATAAACACGAATCTAAATCAACGCGACATGTTAAACAAGTCAGCAGAAGATACACACATTCTTGGTAACCGAACTGTTGGAGCGAATACCAACAATTTGTTTGAAAGAGCTGTGATTAATAAACCTTATTCCGATAGAGTTAATTTTGCTCCATCCGTTGACTATAAATAAGTTAGTGCGCCCTAAATGTGACACTTTGATAGATTATCTGTTCCAGTAGTAAAACTGTTAAGTGTAACAGCTGACAAAACTTTGTTATCAAGACTTTTACTACAATCTTCTAAACTTACATTTTAAAGTTTTGAAAATTTCAAACTCAGATATGAGTTGATCGGTAGAATTACTTTAGACTACTTTAAATATGTAGTAGGTCAATATAAATAATACTAGCCTTTACTGGTTATCGCTTTGAGAGAATAATCCTATGTCCTTTTCCAGATTTTTGTTTCATCTGCCTAGCCTTTTTCCTACTATGTTGGGGTCGGCTAAAAGTCTAAACCGGATGCAGCTAGTGCCAGTGTGAGCATGGAGCAATTTCCCAGATTTCTGTTTCTATACCAATTGTCATCTAAATCAATTCAGCAGTTTAATCGAAAGCATTACAGACAAACAGAGTTACTTTCGCATTTTCAATATTAGTGGGATGTCAAAAGAATAATTATTATAATCGCTTGAGTTTTTTTTTACATAGGAATTTTGACATGAAATATAATAAGGAATTTAGCTAATTATCTTGAGTTTTCCGAGACATTTCAATTCTCATTAGACATGTGTGACTATTTCTACAGTATATGTGGACTAGCAGAAAATGTCGTCACGAACCGTGACTTTACGAGTTTAGTACAATTTTCTTTTGTTAAATATTCATGATCGGTGTTCATAAGTGGATTCTGAGTACTTACTATTTCATCCGACATTAACTGTTTGACCTTAACAGCTCATAATCATCTCAGAATAGAACAATAAAAATAGCTTATGATAAAATATGCAAATGAATTTACCAAACTCGATCTTACACACAAAATTATTGAAAGCCCCACATTCTTGCAAACTACTTCATGTCTCCCGGGTAAAAAAGCACTATTCGTCTTTCCCCAGGAAAAATCTAAATCAAGGCTTGTTTAAGGCAAGGTTAAGGCTTGCCTTACTACATACCAAATGTCATATTGATTAGTTCAACCGTTTTACCATTATATAACGTAAACAGAGTTATTTTCGCATTGCAATTTTAGGTCTTAAATATATATAATACCAAAAAATATTTTGTTCTTCAAATTCATGACCCTCGTCACATTATATCGATTAAGTTAAATATTTACACACTGTTTTGGTGAACAACGATGTAGGTGGCAGGTTATTAAGCTAAAACGTTTTATTTTGCTGTCAAATTCTAGCTTCAATAATAAACAAAGTTATAATAACTACTGTCCTAGAGTCAAAGACGAAATAATCACAGAGATACAGTGATGATTCTAAATTATTTTAGATTGGCAAGATTCATTCTTAAAACTCTGTGATATAGTGTACTTTACTATGGTTACTAGAGCTGTAGCCTGGCTAGGGATCCTTATAATTCGTTATAACAACCACACATAATTTCCTACAAGTCATAAAATAATTTACTATACGCAATGGTAAACTAGATATCCTTGCATGGATATCTAGTTTGTAAAGCTTAAAGCTAAACCTTAATGACCTATGAAATTTTCTCATGTATGGACTGGATATTTCAAACAATTTTTAACCAAATAACGAAAGTATTATTTTCTTAAACAAAGTTGATATTACAATTTGTATTGAATTTGTACATTATCAAAACGCTGTCAAAGCTTACTTGATAATATGCCACTATCTAATTTATGTGAAAATTACCAACACAATGCATTGAAGATATAGTCTTAACTGATAAGGAACGACGCAGATTAGATCTTTGTATTTGGACAATGCGGATACGACCAATCGAAGCTCGCCCTAAATCACGGCCCCGATGACATCGATAAATTCCCATTCTAATTATTTTAGAACGAAATACTAACAAATAAAATAACATCGCTCCAAGCGCTCGGGAATCGGGCCATTTTAACTTTATTAAACCCGAAATTAGTTTATCGGAGGCAACGGCATCATTTAAAACATTTGACTGTTTTATGCATAGTAAAATAATTAATAAAAACAAAGATAAATAAATAAAAGCATTGTTACCCGCGGACATGAGAGAGAAATTAATTTTCGGATTATGATTTTAATGGATAAAAATAAAGATTAAAGAACGAAAAAGTTGAAGTAGAATTTATCCGGCAGCGTTACGACTCAAAACGTTTAATTTGTACACCATTGTAACCGAGAGAGGAGACCGGCGAAATTAATTACCGTTTGCTTATTTTTTAATTAAAATTAGATTTTATGAAACGACCGCCTACGTAATCCGTAATATTTCATAAAAGATGGAAATTCTAGTGGCGCCATATTGTGAGAAAGGGCATCCATTTCGGCGATATTTTGCGTCTCCTAGTAGATATATTTTACGGATAATTTAACCCACTTTCTTGTTTTACTCGTTTCCTTATTTAATTTTCTTCTTTTACCTGAATTGTATTAAAACAATATTTCATTGTTCTTTGTTTCGTTAGTAAACTCTTACATCAAATTTTAATAAAACTGTTAACCAATACCCCATTTCACTTCATAGACCTTCATCTTCAAAAGAATCTTATTTAAATCGAAGCTAATCAAAATGAATATCTCAATCCAATGAATCGTGTTTTTTTCTTCGGGCAATTTGTAAACATTGAACTGATCTTTGAGGCCGTCGGAGTTCAAATTCAAAACACGCCAACGCATAGGGAACCCAATCACTTAGTAGGTCATATCGGTTCTCTCGTAGCGACTAAATTAACATATTTTCCTTTATCGTCGAATATGGAGGTCCGACCCGCGCTTATCAAGAATGTTTTAACCGAAAATATACAACAAGGGTGAGTCTCACTATGGTTCGTTTCGTACAAATGCGTCTACGCCCACGAGAGAAAGATTACGGCATGTTTGAGAATAAATCTTACGAGACAGTAACGTACATTTTGTGGCTAACTACAAATAAATGTCGTTGTCGGCGCTCCCCCAGTCTGGTTTTCGGCAACCACACCCCAAAGAAACGTAGCTTGTCTTGTACACAACCATTTATAAAATCCTGAGTCTGGAATCATAAAATTCATTGTGATAACGTTGAACGTAAATTCAATTAATGCTACATTAATATTGGGTTTACTTAATGACTTTCAAACCATGCCTTCATAACACTGAAATCGTTTGAATTTCAAACACAATTCTACAATTCCAGTTATAACTAGCACTTTATCGCGCGACCAGTCTACGACCTTTTCACGGCTTTTTGATTTATGTGTCTGTCGTTCTATGAAGATTACTTATCTTTACACACGAATAAAGCTTATTTATCAAGGATATGGACGTCTAACGAAAACAAATCAATCTTTTATTACCATGACTGATGTTTATGTGATTAATAATTATTAGGGAGGAAACCGTTCTCCTTAATTACCTGCCTGTTGATTTAGGTAGATACGTATGAGACCATTGTTATAGTGACATGGTATCAATTAATTTTATTTCTAGTACCAACCTGTAAGTGAGCTCGATAAGTAAGTATACGTATAATTATGTATGAACATAGCGGTCCTATACAATATTATTTATATTTAAAAAAACGTTCTCTAAAATTTACATGTTTTACAATGACACAGATACTATAATATTCGGTTACTTAAAATAATTTAGGAATAAGTTGAACAACCCAAACATGTTTATATATTCTAGTACAGTTTTAGAACTGAAAACAACTATCGTATGCTTCTTCTGTAAGCTATACTAGAAATACGAAAGTAGCTCACAAAAAAGCAAAGCGAATAAATCTTGTAGCCAACAAACCATATCAAAATACCCGAGGGGACACTTAGCCATAAACTGCGTCACTACAATCAAAATTATTGCCTCGCCCATCCTTAACCCGCAGACTTCGGAATGAAATTATCATTGAATAGTTACTATAACAATAATTTGGTTGTGGCCAATGCAATTACAGTTCCGTTTTACACACCCCAAAATCTCATTGGCGATGATTGCATCAATTGTCTGGTATGCGGGTGGCGACGGCTTGTTGATCCCGATATAAATTGTGATGAAATTATGAAAATGTCATATTTATAAGGGTGATGTGATAATTCTCACACCATCTGTGGTTACGATATAAAATTGATTTTCTATACTGTTAATGGAATCTGGATAGTTCTACGTGCCTATTCTATTTTCGGATATTTATCCCAAGAGACCAGAGACTATGATGGAGCCTGTTTATTTATTGACCTTGTTTCATCCCGTGGGTGATTTAAATGTTCTCAGAGGACAGTAATGATACAATCATTATAATATCGAGTCAACGGATAGCAATACCTATCTAGCTATTTATAGCTAACCTATACTTTCGATAAGGATAGCAAATTTTGCGACATCAAAAAATGATCATCACAAAATGATCAAAAAATACACGTAGTTTTCTGATAGTTTTTTTTTGTTCATATAACAGAATTAATGCCTCATCTACGCGTCATATTTCCAGCCAGTCATTCATGTGAATATTAACCAAACTTTTACACATGTTGTAGAATAGAAAAAATACCTACATACCTATGAGCAAAGTCTTGAAAACATATTAAAAGTCCTAATAATTTCTCTTTATTCGTGTCGGCCTCAACTACGAGAATAGTACAGAACAGCAATGTCATGCTATAATCCAACTAACGTTAGCGGAAATCCTAAAGCAGTATTTTAGAGAACAAAAGGCCTTATTGATATTCATCAGTAATGGGTTCAGATAATCCGATATTTGTTTACAAACGCTATATGTGACCGGATCATGCAATCCTTATATAAAATTGACAATATGAGAGCGAACGTTTTGTGTATGTCAAGTAATAATCGTATTAATAAATGTGAAGCTTTCGTGACTTCGTATTAAAGGTACGGTATTAGATTATTACATTTATTTGTGACCTTTATCTTTATAATTTAATAATATTATATATATTATTACTCAAAGATCAAAGTTAAAATTTATTTTTTATTCCTCTTGAGTTGTTTTCATTTTATTTGTGAAATATTTTGTGAACATAAATTCATTACTTCATAAATATAATTCCACCAACATAGACGAACAACATGACTCAGACAGTCCAAAAAAGATAATTGGAAAATAATTGAAATATTTCCATCTCCTAATGGATTAATGTTAAAATGTCTCATCGGCTTATCAAATGATGGGGGTCGTATTCTCGAAATGAAATGTCCCTTTCTTAATGCACGTTTTTAGGAAGTCGCTGTTCTTTTCTTTCACATAAAACGTAATGAGATAGAAAAAGATGGAAAATAATTTGTAGAAAAACATAATGCAGGGTTGGAAGCGGCGGGATTCGTGTCAACTCGCAGGTAGATCAATAAAATGGCTGTTTCATTAACTTTATGTCTGACGGCACTTATAAAGACATTAAATACCCCGAGTAGGGAGAGTCCATTTGGTCTGTTACATTTTTCGATCACTTTTTTCTTAGCACTTCCATTTTGTTTACGTTATCTTTTACACATCTAACATCAGAAAACGTGTACAAGAAGCCACATTAAATTACTTCTGATCTCCGATATCCTCCCGGAATTCTCAAGGATTGAATGCGAAGGTATATAAAGGAATAACCACCAAGATTACTTAGTTGAGTACAAGTGTACTTTCAATAGCAGGAAAGGAGAAAAGTAATGACATAACTAATGGTTACACTTAATGATCATCGAGAACCATCGAGTAGGCAATTCGAATCGTTATCAAAGAATTACTGAGCCTAGATTAGATACAAAGAGAATGTAGTACTCCGAATACATTCTCTAATGAGACACTACTACGATATAAAGCTCTGTTAAGTAATGGGACTGAGCTGCGGTACAATAAATATGATCAAACAAAACGTGCAATAGAGGAAGCAGTACGTTGCATAGATAAACGGCTTGGTGCGCACTCATAAACATAGGAAGCCAGCAGTCGTTCTCGAAGCACGAAATTGACTCGAGTGTTCGCGTGTTCGAACCACGTTACCTAGTAATTGGCATGCCGCTGTAACGCTACTCTGTCACTAAGGCCACGGCCTGAGGTGGAGCGGCAGTGAAGCGCCCATGTTCACTGTCAGTTTAGATCGAACTGAAATTCAGTTGATACGCACGTGTGTGAGCTTCAGATTAATTAGTACCGATGAGACAAAGGCTAAATTATGATGAGAAACTTTAGCCACTAAATACACTATGATTGTGTAACAAAATGTGACTTTCCCATTTAATGCCAAATTTAGCCAAGATATAAATGCAAATTTATTTTAATTATTATTAATAATAATAGAAGGATGAAACGCAATTTACTAAAATACCTATTTATGACGCTGGCCTTGCGAAGCCAAAATCAAAATCCGTCGATCCGCTTCCAACACGGCATTGGCCTTGTCGCTTACTTTAAAGCTCTACGCTAAGCCTTGAACCGTTGTCTTTGTTTTCAGACAATAAACCCGCTTTGTTGCTGAAGAGGAATCTTCTGACGAAGTCGAGAGTCGATGCTGACATTTTCTAGAATGATCGATGGTACAGACGTTGAGGGCACTCGTGTGTTATAAGTCTTTTGTTTTTGAGTGTTTAAGTTTGTAAAGGTCAGGGATTGTCAATTCCAGAATTAATTTTGATTTGTTGCTGAAATTATTTAATGAATTAATTATTATTCAACTGTTATACGTTCTATTTGCAATAATGAAATAATATCTATTTGAAATAATTGAACTCAAATTTATATTAAATGTATAGAATCCTTACTAATATTATAAATGCGAAAGTAACTCTGTCTGTCTGTCTGTCTGTCTGTTACGCTTTCACGCCAAAACTACTGGACCGATATAAATGAAATTTGGTACAGAGATAGAATAGACCCTGAGGAACAACATAGGCTACTTTTTACCCGGGTGCGCTATGTAGTTCCCTCGGGATGCGGGTGAAACCGCGGGAAACAGCTAGTATATTATAATTAAGGATTCATAGAAATTTTGGCGTGATTGTGATCACTTTCAATATATATTAACTTACCAAAAATTATTGTTTCGCATATCAATTTATCATTTACATCCATCCATGACAAATTTTAATGATAGTTTATACAATCTTACAATATATCAAATCAATACAATACCTACAGTGCAAAATCAAAGGCTAATTTACTATTTATTTAGGCATAATATAATATAATAATATTATAGTATTATGATTCTTATTACTGTCACAATCTATAAAAGAATTGTATCAGTAGGCACCATAATGCAAATTGTCCAAGTCCAGATTAAAACAAAATAAAACGAATATTTTTTACAACTAAATCTAAATATATATAAAACTCAAAGGTGACTGACTGACTGACTGACATAGTGATCTATCAACACACAACCCTAACCACTGAAGCGATCGGGCTGAAATTTGGCATGCAGGTAGATGTTATGACGTAGGCATCCGATAAGAAAGGATTTTGATAAATTCTACCCCTAAGGGGGAGAAAAACAGGGGCAAATTTTGTATGAAACTCGGTCATTTTTTAACTCACGCGGGCGAAGCCGCTGGCGGGAAGCTAGTATTAATATAAAACCGGTAAATAATCCGCCTTGAGCAAGCGTGGTGATTAATGCTCATGCCTTCTCTATATGAGAAGAGGCCTGTGCCCAGCAGTAGAATAGTGAATAGGCTGATGATGATGAAATAATGAAATCGTTTAAGATAAAAGTGTATTTTAATTTACAAATTAAAATACATTAAATTATTAGCTTTTTAAACAAATATTAAATTTCATATAATTAATGAGCAAAATTTAATATAAAATATATTTTAGTCAACTGGAAATGACTGCAGAATAAATATTTGAAATATTAAAGTTAATATTGGAATGTTTGGTTAATATGATCCCCGTTTTAATTACACTTTCACTTTAAAACGAGGAAATAATTATCATTTTGTATGTTTTTTTAGTAAGACACTATCACACGGATAGTAATTGATATCGAATATTTGATTTGTAACATATTTTAAATTAGTTTACTACGCTTGCCCCGGTCGTTCCATGGATGGGTGACCATTTATGACTTAGCGAGACTCCTCCGTGCCTCTAAAAGCATTTTAAACCCTTGGTCCCGGCTGTCATTTGTAGATATTTGATAGTCACTACGGGTAATCAGGACATAGAAAGTCTGACAGGCAGACTTACCAAGTGGAATCGTGTTCCCTAATATCTGGGTTGAAGAGATCAGATAGACAGTCGTTCCATTTAAGACATTGGTCCTCAGCTACATACGGTTCGGCTGGTAGCCGACCCCAAACTAGTCGGGGAAAGGCTAGGCTGATGATGATGATACATTTTAAAATAAAAATCTTTGCAAATCACAAAGGCCACTTTGTAATAAAACCTTGAAAACCTAAATAAAATTGTGTTTCTTTTAAAGCTTTATACTATTTACATAATCTTGAACTCAATCGCATGATTTTCAAAAGCGATAAGAATTAGTGCTTACAAAATAAAAAGGCTACTTGTGGTCTTGATCTGATATGGTCAAAACAAAAAGGTGTAAGTGGTTGAAAATACCTTAAAGTACGTAATAAGATCTCATTAGACTTTGATACTGATTTATTACTTTCAAAGTAAAAGTTTTTACGATAACCTATAGCAAAAATTAAGTTACAGCCAATAGTTTTCAAAATTAGAACGACATATACAAAAAAAAAACTTTGTCAATTGCCAGTTATTGATTTCCATAATTTAGCCTAAAACAAGATCAACGTTACTCGTAGTGTCTCTTATAATATTCTATACCTGGTTATAACACTCACACTAACGTTACAGAAGTATATATCAATATATATACTTCTGTTTCAAAGACTTACTCAATTTCGGAGTCGATGACTAATAACATAATAAGGTTTGAACCTTAAAGAGCAAACAAAGCAAAAAGAACATTGAAAGTTTATTAAACGAATAAACACGAAACCGAATTCAAGACGAAAATACGTGAACAGACGCCCAGATCATTAAACACAACATTAAAAAAATCTAACAAGTAATAAACGTTATAATATTTCATCTAATACCAAAAATTCGTATTAAAACCTAATTATTCACTCTCTGTGTTGCCACAACGAATGATTTACCAAAAAAAGTACACAAACAAATTTATGTCTCCTCGGGGACGGTGCGGCGGTGTCCATTACATGATATCCTTCTTGATTTATTAACGTGGATATCTCGACGCGAATAAGTATATAATGCTGTGAGGTCCAGTAATGAAATGTGGGAGAGCCTGTTGTTAAAGATGGTCATATAAGACTTTATGGCATGGACAAAAGAATGTTAAGGTGTCTGTAATTAATTGATTTATTGTAACCACCGTAACAGTCGCTTTGCCATGATTATTTAGTGGCGAATGAAGATAGGTTTTTCTTTGTTAAATAAATTTTGAAATAAGATATTGTGAAATGGTTATAAGTATGAAGTATGCATCAAATCTTCGGTTATCGAAAGAGTTGCCGTAGCCCTGGAACGTAAAGGGAAGGAATATAGATGAGTTTCCACTCCACCTACAGGGGAAGGAGTCAGTGGATGATTTCTCATCCAAAAAAAGTGTGACTTCATTCATGAAACTATTAAAAGCAACTTGAAAATCCATTTGACAAATCATTTCTTACCACTCCAAGACGAAAGGGAATATCGAAGTAACACATGTTACCAACACAAACTTATTGGTATAATTTACTTAGCACTCAATTTCTAAATAATAACACGCCTCGTTTGGATTATTGTGAGGTTGGGTCTAATATGCCATATGTTTAACGCCTCTGTGTCACCTACTAATACGACTTTGATAAATAGGTCGCGACATAATTGGCTACCTAGAATAGAAATCTGTACTACGAATTTTCGAATGATATCGGATGTTTTTCGATTATATAGACTTTTCTATGTAATTGAGATGACTCAGGTTTGATGTAATTATACAACTGTGATATTTTACATTTTTTTTATTGAAATGTTTTTTTTTTGTTATATTCGGTATCTTCATCATCATCAGCCTAGACTGTCCCACTGCTGGGCACAGGCCTCTTCTCATACAGAGAAGGCATGATCACCACGCTTGCTCAAGTCGGATTCGGTATCTTAAATAAATGAAATGATGAATATCTACATAAATCTTTTTTCAATGTTAATTCAAAACAATCTGTTTTTTCCACTTGCTTTATTTTTTTTCAGATATTGTAAATTTATAAGTAATTTAACTAATTCTAATATTTTTATTTAATTCTTTTGTTATCTAGGTGACTTTCAAGTGAGTTCAATCGTTTTAACTATACATTCATAGTAGAGGTATAACTATAATGTGGTTATTCACGCCTATAGCATATGCTTAATGTAAGAGTTTCAGTTGATTGACACCGCGTCTGGTTTCAAAGTCTTAAGTACCAACACATGTCTGTTTATTGCCCTATGAGTAATACATTAAAGCTAATAAAATTTAATAAGCACTCATACAGATTGGTTTGGGAGTATATTGTATTTGAGATTTGATGGCTTAATTGTTGCGAAAATTAAGCTCTGTTCATTGAGTTATTTGCGGAGTTGGTAACAAAAGTTATATATTCTTTAAAAGCATACTTCTAGAGTAACTAACTGTGAATTTGTAAATAATTTGGATGATAAAATGCAAATATTCCGTTTTTATTTGTTTTTTTTTTTAATATTACCGATATCAAATCATTCACATTAATTAGTCGACCGATCATAGAAATGCAACAGTTTAACAGGTTTGTTTGGGATATCTAATTAGATTCTATCTGAGACTAATTTAATGCCAGCCATTACGTTTTTTGTTTTGTGCAGTAAAAAATACATACATAATATGTTTGATTCCAATATATAATATTTCTTTCAGAAAAATCAAAAATTCTGACAAAAACTCGATCAATTTGACCTTAGCTATGGTGACCCAGTGTCAAGTAGTACACTTGTAAATATGAGAATGTGGGTACAAACCCTAAAATGAACCAATAAGATTTTTTCGAAATCACTGTTATACCATGTAAGTAGGTACCTATTTTCCTAGTTTATCTGGTTGAAAATATGGTGAAGTTTGTAGTCACCAATGAACACTAGTCGAGGTTTCGTTGTATGTTGCCTTGTCTATAATAACCATATTACATAGTGTATCAGTACCCATAGAGATTAGGGAGGTCGTGGTGGCCTTGTGGTTAAGGCACCAGCATGTCGTGTGCGAGTACGCGGGTTTCAAAACTGGCAAAAACCAATGTGGCTTTTTTTCTGAAGTTATATTTACTTTCTAAGTGTATCTTAGATGGCACTGACTAACGGTGAAGGAAAACATCGTGAAGATACTTGAACTAAAGAGTCTAAAATCGCCAATCTGCCTTGAGCAAGCGTGGTGATCAATGCTCATACCTTCTCTCTATAGAAGAGGACTTCATCCAACAGTGGTATACTAAAATATGATTATGTCGATGATAATGACCCTTAGGGGAAAACTGTACCAAGTAGGTACCTTTAGCTTGCTTTCCCGCATATATGGCAGCGGAAATCATTACACCAAGAGAGAAATATACAAAATGCCTTAATACTTTTACGGTTTCAATAAAGATTCCTGTCTTTAGTTTCATTGTAATGAGTTCTCGATACTTGGTGTAGCTACCGTATACCGGTAGTTCACACTTATTGCAACAGGTGGCGCTGGCGGCTATATACGGCAGTTCTCAGGATTATCGGGTGGATTTCCTATGGATGGTTTTTCTTTGGCTTTCGTATCAATGAGATATTATATAGGAACGACAATATAACGGATTAGAGCGAATGGACTAGTATTTATATCAAAATTAGTATTATTAGGATTGCGCTTTGTTTTGAATATAGATTTGCAAATACTGGAAGTAGGTTTTCATTTATTTTCTTAGCTATAGGTACCTACCTAATGTTGCCTAATTTTAACAACAAAATAGTGCTTGTGAGTAGAAACTAACTAAACGCTTAAACTATGTGTGATCATAAACAATAGACGCATTTACCTATGAAACTCACGATCAATATCAGAAACGCATCAACACGCATCAAAAACGTCAAACAAAATCACTCATTCACACTAATCTAATCACACAGTCGACTTCCGTAGTACATTCCCACAGTAACACTGTTCACTGTATTACATTAGGCAAAAGTCGAATACAATAGGTACAAGTCCATACACTGTGGGTGGTCGACGTTGCACCTCACACAACGGTTCAGTCATCATCTCATAATCAACCTCGTTATCCCGGACGTAATGGCAATGAACACAGTGCTAATTTTACTTCATAACATACTGTTGTTCCCCTTATCTATAAAGAACTCCACGAAAATAAACACAGCGTTGTTACCTATAAAAATAACTTTGAGGATATCATTAGCTTATCGATGTGTTTCGTATTATCCAATGCTCTATTTCAGGACACGAAGCAGGATCCGGTATGGTCTAGTGGCTAGGATACCTGGCTCTCACCCAGGAGGCTCGGGTTCGATTCCCGGTACCGGAAGATATTTTTACAGGTTTTGTTTCTTGTTTTGCCTTGAATACTTCATTGCGATTGCACGATAAAAACGCGCATTCTATACGCATGGAGAGATATTACTAACCAGCCACTAACTGTTGGTATCGCTCATCTTTCTAAGCGGTAAGCAAGAAAAATAGGAACAAGAACCAGCCACTGATTATGGAGATAAAAAGTGAGAATTTGAAAAGGTTTTTTGCCATAACTTTCTTGGGAATAATTTCTCTTTGTTTACGTCTATTGTTATAAGCGTTGCGTATACATTGGTACGGAACAGATTAAAATGTATGGACTTTCTTTATCCGATCTCCCATCTAATCTGGGGCTTAACGAGACGTGCTAAAATATTATCGTTGCAGGAAGTATTAGGCCTGCTGCCTTTATCCTTTGTCCAGACTCTCATTAACACGTTCCACAAAGTCCGTAGACAACACTTGAGGGCTGTTTAGTTTTTATCGTCTATTTTTGGCGCCAGATTATTTTTTTCCCATAAAATATTCTCAAAACGTCTGCCATGAATTTAGTTAGACATCTGAATGCATTATACAAACGCATCCCATTTCCTGTTAATATTCTAAGTTCAAACCGTGTTGAATTCTTTGCATGACTAAAACGATTGTTTCGAATACTTTTTTTTTCTCTAGATTGTCTTTCTTAGAACGATAAAGCCAAAAGCACAAAATTTGCATGAGAAATTTATTGGTTCCCGATCAGTGACGGAATTTTTCGCTCCTATGTCAGAAAATAATTTAAATCTGTCCCTACATTATATGGAGACATAATTTAGTAGGGATTCTAAGAATGCTCGTTCATTCGGATGATTTAGAGATATTAAAAATTCTAATACCGCTACAGTAGATTCCCAAATCCTTGATTAGTCATTAATAGGTTTTCGATTGTTAATCTTTACCCGTTTAAAATATGTTTCCAAACGTTTATTAATGTTGTTATTTATTACTTTGGTTCCCCGAACTTATCTGAATGTTTCATCATGTTATTATTCATCATTAGATTCATTTGTTTTATTAATACTTACTTTTTACGTTGAGATATTTGAGTTATGTCATTATGCGTTATTTTAATGACGATGGCTACTACTGTTCAAGAAATTAATGTGCATGTTTGGTTACTTAACGATACTTTTGAAATCTTCAAAATAAGAATGCATTTGATTTAATATACCTACAGTATTGTGGTTATTAAGTTTAGTGATTAAAAAGGAAATTTTGTGAAATTAATCTCATTTTTGGTGACTTTTTCTTCGGTATTTTAGAGACATTTGTATCATTGCTAATTAATATCCAGCCTTTGCAAAAGATGATGTCATAAAACTTGATTACGAAAATTATTAAATGCAAAGTGCAATTTAAATATGAGTTGAGATATCATTAAATAGTTCAAGTCTATTATCTTATTCTAAAATTCTAAAAAGCACAACTATTCAGCAAATACAGAGAGTATAAACCAGATCGCGTTCACTAGCGTCAGTATGTAAATCTTTATCATTTACTGCACGCATTTCCTCTCTCAGACCTGTTTCATTATAACCGAGATCTTTCGCCGCATCTGATGTTTACATTATGGCTTAACATCATACCGGTTAGGTTGATCTACCTATTTCTGCTACGTACCAATCAAAATTATCAACTAATTTACATATGTATTCGTAATGCTTACTCAATATGTATGTAATTGAAGTGACGTGATATGCCATTAGTGAGCTTTATGTAGATTTGCCTGAGTATTTGTCTACGGGTAAGCAGTGATGGGTGGAATGTAGAATAGTGTTTATGTACATAGTAACTATGCAAGGTAACACTTTGATAGGCTTTTTAAAATGATTTTACATTTTGCACTGTAAGTTTCCATTTTTACTATTAATCATTAGGTTTCCTATCGTGAGCAAGCATTATGGATGTCTTTTGTGTTTAGTTAAATATCTTCACGTTCAAAAATCTTTCTGTCCTGTTATTTAACTAATGTGCGAGGAAAATCACGGTTCAATGTCTTGTCGTGCGCGCCACGCGATCTATTCATCACTCCAATACTTATTTTTTGGAAACAACAAAAGCACTGACGCTAAACACTTCCATTATTACGTCCTAAATAGACAAAGCAACTTTGTTCGAGACAAAAGGAACAAATAAAAGGTTGTCGCCATTAATTTATACACTTCTTACATTTGTAACGGTGCATCTTTTGTCGCATATTGTTACGACTTAACCCCGCGGAGGCGAAAAATTAGCGCTCTGCGTGTGTGCTGTCGGTATATACTAAACAAAATTGTACAAAGAAGTGCTTTTTTTCATTTACGCGTTTCGCTTTCTGTATAATTATATGTTTCTTTTTTTGGATCGAATTCGAATTAGTGACGGTGCAGTGTCACCTGAGCCGAAAGACGGGACCTCACATCGAACAAAGACGCGTATTTTGGTCGCTCAAACGACCATTCACTACTTATAATAAAATATTGTGCGTTCTGTTCGGACCCCACGGGAATATTTTGAGACCTACCGATGTTTCTTTTTATGTTCATACCTCACATTATAATTGTGAGATATGATGTTTTTGTAATTATTTACGACCTTAATATTTCGGAGACATAAAGGATAGCCATGTCACGGTCATAAACTATTACTACGATCTGGCTAAAAGTTAAAGGTTAATTAAATTGAATAGTAAGATTCAACTTAAACATTACCATTATAAAATTCATACAAAATATCACATTGATACTACGAAGCAAATACTATGGAGCAAAGCAAAAAACAAGCAACATTCAGGCCAGTGTTTGCAACAATTTAAGTTCAGAAAAAAATCAAGTAACCTTTGATAAATTTAAACAATGTTCATATTTAAACGTAATTCTCTGTATATATCTTGAAGACTTAACAAGTTCTACAGTTTATGAGGTGCTAGGCACTGTTTCATACGACCTCCGGCTTCGCGCGCTCGTAACCATCCACCGTCGACCTGAATGAGCTCTCTGCACGAACGTCGCAAACTAAATCTTTTACACTCACAATTCACTTGCCAAACCCGAATAATAAAAGAAGAAACCATTGAAAAATATTGGATCATGTTCAACGCCAGCACATAAAGTAAGCTGAGAATAATCTTGAGCGCCCCCGCGTAATGGATCCTACAGTTTACGACGTGCTAAACTCTCCCCGGTGTGGATGAAGTAATGTTCATAACACTGAACTGTGTCAAGAATGAGTTTCCGAGTTCTTGACATGTTGGCACTCTTTGGTGTGTACTCCAGTTTTAGCTATCACATTACTACGGTAGTAGTTGATCTTTATTATGTAATATAAAGCCATTTCCGAAAAATTACTTCTGATTAAATGTACTACATTAAATTTAAATTTACCCCTTCTAGATGTAAAGGCAAAAGGGAAAAAATCATTGCTATTCGTTGTTGCTTGATTTTTACATCCCGCTGGGTGTCGTTGTCGGGAGGCTTCGTCTGTACAAGACACACACAGCGCTAGCACAAAGCGAAGGAAACGCTTAACGCACACATTCTGGAGATCAAAGAACGCGCAATCTGTGTGAAAAAAATAACGTTTTGGTCCCAAAAGGGCGGACCCGTTTACGCGACCCAATTCACGCGAGCAGTTCGGACGACGAAGAAATTGAATTGAAACCAGCCCGAACAACAAATTCAAACGCGTATCGAATTGTTTTACGTTTGACGAATTCGCATTTGGAAAATTTTAAATTCGTTACAATAGGCTATAATGATGCAGACCCGCTTCTTTGTCAGTATCAGAATGTTGTTGGCTACAAAGAATTCGCGGTATGGTCTTTAACGGCAGAATTTTACTTTTTAAATATGTGTTCGATATCGATCGTGTGGCGATAGCTGGAATAAAGTGGACCGCGTTTTTTGGAAGTTTGTGATGCCAAATTCTCTCTACGCTGTCGCCAGTAACGATGTTCGCATTCCGAAATTAATTCAACAGCATTCGTACAAGAAAATTATTTGAATTGCATTATTAAGCTTTACTCTGAGTTTTTGGTATAAGAGAAACTTATCTTGTTTGATGTTGTTGCTTAGATTTACCTTCACATTCTGAGAACATTAATCATAATAATAAAGAGAAAATTGCCTTCCGCGATCGTCGTATATTTTCTTACGATGTTATCAAGCGGCTTGCAGTTTCCATTTGTTAGTGTCTTGTTTAGAAGATCACATCTGCTGAACTTTATAAGGTTGCCTTTTGACAAAAGCAAAGTTGATGGAGGCGCGTATCAAATCGCGCGATTCAACGCGCTCCTTAGTGCAGCTGGTTTGGGCGAAACGAATTTATACTATTTATTGTTTGAATCTTTCTTGTGCATTATTTATGAAAATCTATAGGCATTTGCCACGGTACCCGGTTGGCGGACTGCTTTAAGAAAAGTGTGTCACCTTGCCTAGAATTAGTTACGCGTTCCCAGCTGATGCGTGGGTTTCGATCTCGCTTTAGAATTGTTGGTCTGTCGTATTTTAGTGATTGATCGCAAACTTTATTAATTTAATAGGTATATTTTCAACAATTTAACGAACTAACTTCTCTCTTTATTTTTTGCAGCAACAAACAATGTCTCTAACTTACAATTTTGAACTTATCTCTAAGGACGTCATGTGGGAGGTAAAAACAAAGGAAGTAGTTTTAATTTTATACAAGTTCTATGTTACTTATAACTTTATAAATGAAGCAATTTCTTGCTACATACACTTGCATTAGCATCGAGTGAAAGCCGTGGAGGTACGTGGAAACGATCTGCCAAGTTCTCATCGGCTACCTTATTACGTCGCGTCGGCTGCCGCTTCGCCCGTTACATCGACCGCGCACATCCCAGACCGAAGTTTTTTGCCGCACGGTAGCTGCACCGATTTGATTGCTCCACTTTTTTCTCTCCTTTTCAAATAAACCGAAGTAATTGTTTGTTTTAAGTCCCGTAGATTGCGTCCGCTGTACGGATTTGTTACAGACATTTTCGGTGTTAGAAAATAGAGACTTCAAAACGGTTGAACGAATCCAATGTTTCGACGTAATCTTCTCTGTTGGATTTACTATGTTTTCTGTGTAATTCCGCTTTAACTTAGAAGAGCAGTGTTTTGATTTCAAATGTGAAATTAATTCTAAATTACTAAGCGACGTCTGCTTTTTGCTCCAGAGCAGGTAACAGGAAACGGGTTGTCTGACGTTAATCCCACAGCGGACGCGTGTGTGTGTCATGTTGTGTAATCAGAGCTTTGAATGCGTGCGTGTAGTGTAGACGTCGCCTGGTTTTTATGCAGTTAAGAATCGAATGCCGCGGGGCTATCAAGTATCGTTCGACTAATCACATTATCGTCCATCTCGCTTCAACTAGTTAACTAAGCTTGAGAGGGAAGATCTGCAATCTTTGAGAAGCCATCGTCTAAGGAATCACGATATGTTAACCCCGCAGTAGGTTGTTTAGACCGCACTCGTTCATCAGATCGCTGCAATGTTCAGAATGAATCTTTATGATTTAGATCCCTGGAGGCGCGCAACTAGGAGTTTCTCAGGCTACTGGCAACTGGTTTGTTTCCGACATTACTAAATAAGGCGTTCATATTTGCACCTCATATTTTGCAGTGGACGAGTTATGAGAGGATTTTATTGGATTTACTTTGATTTAGATTGTGTAAACCTGTGTGTATGAGTAAGAATACTAATCGTATAACATGAAATTTAATGTCAAGTAGAGAAAAACAGTTGACATGTGATTTCTAGCTTGCGCGCAATTTCCGTCATAGTTATCGTTTTAAGACATCAAGCAGTGTTATACAGTAAGATAAATTTCTCATTATACGTTAACATTAGGTATATTTTACATCACTGGGAATAAAAAAATTCTATAAAACACTGATAATGAAATCCATGTTGATCAAAATTAGTCCCCTCTGTTTAGCAAACAATATGAGTCCTCAATAATCCTCAAAAAGCGCAGGTGATTAAAAGTGGATTGGTTGGCTTTATATCGCTTTTCACATCAATGACGTGGTTAATTCTGTGTGAAGCAGGGTTGTCTTGACTGAAAGCTGTCAGGGAAAGATTATGGAAAGACCAGGGGAGAGTAATCCCTGCTCCACTCTCACTGTCCGTGGCTTTATCAGTGACAATGTTTCTTTGTATACTTTGATCGTAGAAAACTTTTGACTCTAGGCGAGTTTTAGGCCTTTCAACTTATAAGGACCTTTTGTTATGAATTAAACAACTTTCAACACAACTAGAAAGACTATTATTCGAATTCTGATTAAACAGGATGCCTTGAAACACTTATATAATTATTAAAATTTATTGTGAACTCGTCAGCGAAAGCGAGCATAATTATTTCCTCGAAGATTACATTCCAATGTCTATAATTTGCCCGCCAAGAGATATTTATTCAATATAAGTATCTGCTATCTCTTGTAACCCAAAAACTATTCCAGAAAATTACATTAGTCCAACTTAATTATCATTATAAAAGGTAATAGACTCAAATACAGTCTCAAGACATTGTTTACTCTATAATTAAAATAATGGCCCTAATTTCGACCACTTCCAATAAGTCTCCCTTTACCTGCGTTGACTGATTGGCTAATGGCTCTTTGATTCTAAAAACAGAGTTTTTTTCGGCCAGCAGTTTTGTTATTCCAGCTTTGTTTTCTTAACGATTACGAAGGTTTGGTGTTTGTTCGAGAAACATGCAGATAAGGGTTGTTGTGAGACGACAAATTAATTTCCCTTTTTTTTCGTTGTTGTTTTAGAACATGTGCCATGGTTTACGGTGACAGGGATGTGACAAAAAGACGTTGACCTGATATTTTGTTAATAAAATGGTGGCGTTTAACACGGTCTAAGTTTTCATCGAAAGTTGATAAATCAATTGCAAGAAAAAATAAGTGGTGAGATACAGTTTTTTATATCTACAATACGTAAACATTAAGATAATGCTGCTTGCGGATTTCGAAATGATGAAAATAAATGTTCTATCATTCTATTTCAATTCTAATAAATAGTGGACCAATGATTTGTAAAACTGGTTAAAATACGTCTAACATTTTGCATTTTTTCCATTTCAGAATATAATATTCGTAGTAATTTGACCGATACAGGTGTTCTAAAACATCAATGGTTGCTCAATCTAACTGATTCCGCTTAAACAACTTTTGTATATTGCGTGAAATACAAAACAGGTGTTTCTCTGTTAAGATCAATAATACTAATGGCGGTTGGTTTTATTTGTTGACGAATATAACAGACTTCAGGGATATTTTACTATTTACCTGCGGAATATGATAATTAGACTGCTGAGAAGCTGAGAACCAACTACAATTTTATTGTGATGAAAAAAATGAGCTCTACGAATTTAAATAAAACATGTTTACAGTATAATGCAAAAACATAGGGCAGGATTAACCATTGAATTATTATTGTAATAAATAATTTTAATATCAATGCTCTTGGGGTTCCAATATGCTACGAGCTGTATGAGTGGTTGTCGTAACAAAAGCAGGATTTGGTCGACAAAGCGGTTTATTATTTCAAACAATTTATTGAACGTTAGAATGGTCATGTTTTACATGTGTTTATTGTAAACTTTAGATATTATATTTTTAGATCACAATAATTATACACAAATGAATTTAATATTTGTATACAGATATTTATATGATATCTCGGACAATTTTTCATTTAATAGATTACACTCCCATTGCTAGAATTATCTTTGTCAGAATTATTGTGTATGTATGTACGTCACAATTATGACTTTCCATTTTTTTTTTCGTCAAAATATGTGACACCTATGTATGTAACTACGAGTATTGATAAATTATATCCAATTTTTATTACATTTTTAAACGTGAATATGTTTATAAATTAGAAAGTGCACCGTTACATAAAAGTCACCTTTTTTAAACAGCCAATATTATGTTTTTTATAAAAAAAAACTTTATAGGTAATATAATAATCCACATAACATAACCACAAAAAGGGACCGATATTAATCCAACGTCCTAACAAATTCCTGACGTGTCCCCCAAAAACTTACGGTAACGACATAATGACAGCGAAGCGACGTATAAAACGAGTCTCTATCCCAAATAGTCCTGGATTAATGTCGATTTAATTAAACCTGTATAATTTTGATCCTTGAACAAGGAGAAGTTTTCATTGGAGGCGGCATTATCACCCTACTGCTTCAACTGAGGTGACATTTTGATATTCCGTGTAGATTTACGCCAAAATTACACGTTTATGAACGTGAGGAATAAAAGAATTAAAAAAAAGCTTTACCTACGATGTAAACATGCGTGCTTTACGTACTACATAATAAATATCATGTAAATATTACCTTCGATGGCATGATTGCGGGTTCCATTACAAGATATACGCAAACATTATGTTGCAGATTTGGCTGTTTATGTAGATTAGAAAGAGAAAGAAAATATATATTATAAGAGAGAATACTTTCAACTGTAAATTATACAACAGTAACAAACAGCCAAAAACTTCGCAGCACCAAAAATTTCTCACGCAAACTAAAGCAAACACAAAACGCCTTATCCAAAATGACGCATCCACAATTCAAACATCCTGTAATAATCGAAGGTTGCGTGGGCAACCCCAAAGAAAGGTCCGTATTGTAGGCGGTCCGACTTTATCAAATTACAACCTGTGCTGTTTTGTGCCGACAAAGGCTCTAGCGGACCCTAAGCCCACCTTTAGAACCGAGCAATTTGAGTGATGCAAGTCGTTCGATGGTTTTAATTTGGAAATGCGTGACTGCGTGCCTGTATTTAAGTTTATGGCTGTGTTCGACATTGATTGTTTGGTGATTGAAAGCTATTGTTCTACTATTGTAGGATTGTACAGCCTACGCTGATTGTTGATATAGTACTAATTCATACTAAACGTTGCAAGTCTAAGATCTGCAATATTATCAGAATGTAAGAGGGATTTAAAAAATAAGTTTTTAAATAATTAAGAAATTAATTTAAGCATGTTCCTAGAGTTATTTATTTTATACGAATCTAGCTTGGTGTTTGATGAACATACTTGTAATAAACTTTATGTACGTTATTAGGTACCACTATTTATATAAACGGCAATGAAGTTGATATTGTTGATATGAATCAACAGAGCTATAAATTGATACTATTTATATCCACAAATAATGATGTTAAGTCCCTTTTACGACAAAACATTACATACATTCAATTACACTCGTAACGACGTGACATGGCTTTTTACTAAAAAGTAATATTTGCGAAACCGAACCTTTAATTTCCATAAAAAGAAATAAACGAGGAAGAGACGCCGACAAAAATAAGTTAATTTACTTTTAATAGCCCGTAGCCGCTCGTAAAACTCTGCTAACACATGTTATTAGACTTCATTTCCTTTGCGCTAATATTTTTTAAACTAATTAGCTTTGGCAAATATTTTTTGCTCCCAGCGGTCCAACCTAAACAGGTACAATTTCACGAAGACCCCACAAAATTTAATATAAACAACTTTAAACTATTAATAAACACACAAAAAACGTTCACACCCAATTTGGACTGTTATTAGAGTATAAAGAATCTCTAAATTCCTTATTAAAACAGAAAACTATAACAAAAAGTCCTTCATAATATCCAGCAACACCTATTTTGTTAGCGAAACCAAATATAACCCATAGTGTCTTGTATTAAGATACATTATTCTTTGAGAAAAATATTCTGGACCGAGAATAAAGTTGGTATCCTATGTTGACCTACGTCTCGTCTTTTTCCCGTGAAGAGTTAATTTTAGGTCGTCGCCACACCGCAACGAGATAGCAGCGCGATCAATTTGTTTTACGCAATCCATACAGAATCAGTGACACGGAAATAATGGCTGTTCGCAGCGATTAGCCGCGTAACAATGTAATTACTTACAATTAAATGTTCGAGCAAAATGTTTTAGTAATCAGTATTGCGAAAAAGACTTGACAGTCGTACATTTGAAGGTAAATAAAATCAATTACAGATAATTTTATGGTAGGTACTGTTGTTGTGAAATTAGGCCGATTTTAATTAAGTCAACTATTTTCGATTAGAATTTATTCTGATACTATAATGATATGAATGAAGAGAATTTTAACAAACAGCAGTGGGTATAAAATGTTGAACACATTCACTCTAACGTAACATCATGAAACTCTTCTAAGTTTAAAACAATAATGATGTGTGTGAAGAACAATAAACGAGTTAACAACAAATAAAATATTATCAAAGGTGAGACAATAAAATGCATTAATGAGCCACTCAGTTTTTATATCAAATTAAATGAACACACTCTTAATTAAATAAACACTTATAATCATGAAGTTAACACTATTAATTTCGAAACACTGCTTGCCCATGCTTGCGTGAAAATTTCTTAGTTATGAATAAAAGACAATGAAATGTGTAAAACATTATCTGGTTCTATCATCTATTAATTTTGGCATGATTGAGGACCAAACAAAACTTCTGACAACCAGTCTTACTAAAAAGCATTGTGTTACCTGGTAACTGAATTGTAGAGGTCAGATTGTAGTTCCATGTAAAATACAAATATTGAGCTTCCGGTAAGGCAGAAAACCGACCGCAACATAGTTGGGAAAAAATTGGCAGTTTATGTTTATGCTTTTCCCGCGAGATAAGACAAAAGTATACATACTGGCTATTCCATCGACATACCTACTGCTGATAATATTATGTTGCATGATTAGAGCGAATCTATTGCCATTAACTGCAATTCATTCAGAATTCGCCCTGCTACTGAAAAGCTTCTGATTGAAAAACCCAATAACAGTTTACCAACTCCCTCACCTCCTCACTTCCTCATGCTTTAGGCCACTGTTGGACATAGGTTCCTCCTAACAGGCACCATCAGTTATCCTTGCGATCAGTTAACTTACTAGACAGGCAAAACATTTGTATTAGAATATGCCTCTATTATGTACTCGTATAGCATAGCATACGCTAGCTAGTACAACTGTGTTACAACCATTTAGATATTACAGTTGTATGTCCATCACACATTCCGGTCCAACTGAACAGTGATAATGCACAAAACATACACTGTGAATGTATTCTTATAATGCACCACGATGTGCATTGAATCGTTCTACCAGACACCGCCTACTTGGTATAAGCGCGATGTTCCTATTGATATTGAGTACTTCCTACCGATCTTTATTACTTATCTATTGCGCTTTAAAAATTCTATCGATTGTGATCGGACTTTCAGATTGATTCGGCAATGTTTGATCATTTTCGAAATTGGATATAAGCGCAGGCTTCTTGAATTTCTATTGATGATTATTGAGATAAATATCTACTGAGGAATTGCGGAGGTCAAATGGCTATCGCTGTGACAACCGTAGTAGTTATAACGTCACTAGCGAAGTCTAAAATAAGTTTGAAAGTAATCAAGTAATCACGAAGAGATTTTACCGAGGAGTAGGGCTATTTGGTTGATCTAATATTCTAAAATACGTATGAGAACTCTTCGCGCGTTGCAGATAAAAAAACTATCGGATAAGGTGGTCACGGGAACCCTTAAATGTTGTCAATTTATCCAAGTTTTCTCTATTATTTTACCCAGAAATTGTCTCAATTCACATCAAGTAATACCTGAAAAGGTCTTTGCCCATCTGCTGGACAAATAAATAGGCCGATGATGGAGTTATACTGGAAGCTACCCCGACATAGTTGAAGAGTGTTTATGAATGTTTGCCTAAAAATGATTGAAGAATTATATTTTTGAAAAGTGTGCATTTTTATCACCTCACTCTAGATGTTCACCTCTTTTGCGGCCCATAAACAAGAATACAATATGATCGCAAATATGTATGGTTTTATGTACCCTAAGTGGGTAACACGCGAGCTACAAGTTTATAATAACTTGCATAATGGAACTCTAACACCTGCACATTGCACGCGAGATTTGAAACAAACATGACCGCGTTTAACTGTGAATTTTACTTGCGTTTACATTTCATAATCTGATTGGCTTCAAATATAAAAAAAATGGTTACAAAAAACACAAAGATTTTTGGGGCAATTTGATCGATACAATGTGTTCAGTTGAATTTGAAGTCAAGTCATAAATAATACACTTTGTTGATCTAGTCCGCGGGAGAGCTTAAAAACTTCAAAGTTAAAAAAGCTTACATTATTATGAATGAAACTTTTCGATGCCTTTCATTTATAGGAATTACCTCATGCACCCATAAAGTTGGTTAGATTGTATGACCGTAAAAATGCAATAAACACAATCTAAAAATGAATAAAATATGATTTGTTTATCCTTGTAAAAGTAATCGGAATGCAACCACTTTCCAATGCGACGGTCATTATTTTTAACCGACTTTGTCAAGTCCGATATCTATGTCCGACAATCTAAGGATTTGTTAAAAACCAGACGTTGTCAAACTAAAAATAAACATTAACACAAACACCGTGACGGTCGTGGACATGTTTTTATTAGACCAATTCCATTCAACTCTGTTGAACATCGTAAGGAAGTTTACCCGAAGCGTTCTATATTTCTTTTTACAAAAAAAAAACATCAAGTTTCATTATGTTTTATCTGACAGCCCACATAATACGGTATTAATTAAACACCGGCCGGACTCATGAATTACCATGAGGTTAACAGTCACCAATGAGCTTGGAGTAATTATGTAGATGAAGCTCTGCGTACGCGCAGTGGTGGGGGAGATGTGCGCGGTCTGCTTGCGCGGAGTGCCAAAGATTATAATAATGTAATCGGAATTGGAAGGATACAAAGCTGAGGTATGTATTACGATGTGTCATAGAGTAAAACCTTTATTTACCTTCTTATACTCTAAACTTTGGCAAGTATATATTTGGAAATGTAGGTATACTAGTATAATAATTTGTAGGTGTTATTTTGATGGGTACAGGACACTATTCAGGTTTTTATTATAAATCTATTTATTTTTTATTCAACTTGTGCTCCTTACAATTATTCACATCTCTCTCTATTCGAGCTTGCATTTAGAGTTCAATGTCTTTTTAATCATCCTTTTAAAAAACATTTCTCATATATTCATAATCTTTGACGGCCGCGCAGGAGGGCGGGCCCAACTCGACGCTTCGCGCGCATCGTTCGCGTGCCGGCGCGCGCGCCACCCAAGCGCGGCTACCGGCCGTAATCTCTAAGATATACCCCACCGATGAGTGACGTCATCTCAAAATGTTTAGGCATTGATTTTAGTCAAAGGTTATCAATAAGCATTAAGCTGACGGACGATCAATTTCGATTAAAAACGGATTTTACAAAGTAGCGTTGTCTTTATGGTAATCCACTGCGGGGTGACGTCATTGAGTGATGATTCAAGCTCTCTCTTTTTGAATGGATATACAGTAAATATTAATATTAACTTGAATTAGTTTAAAGAAGAGAAAAATGCTTGATAATTACTTCATTATTTGCGACTAGCTCTACTACAAGTCACTGTGTGGGAATACCACGGTTTTTTATTGTTTATTTTGTTATTTGAATCCTGAACTTCTTCATGTGCTTCATCTTCATCAAAACTATCCCTTGTCCTTGCTTTTGTGTTTATTTATTACTATACCAAATTTCATATAAATCAGTTCAGTCGTTTTCAATCTATCAATCCATCAACTAAGCCTATCGCAATCTACACCATACTTGTTTTCAGTCCATAAAATAATAGTCCTATTTATTAAGTCTATCTGAACAATATGGAACAAATACCGTCTTTGCCACTTAAAGTAACCAAACAGCAGTTTCCTATTACGAATATTATATAGCACGAAGTTATGTACTAGCAAACAAATAAATAAATAAAAGAAAAACGATGAATGGGAACAAAAACATAGTCACGATCGTCAACTGTTACAATTTTGTTATATAACAGAAATATTTATAAACGGTTCGATGCTACGGATCACTTTCTTTTTTAAAATCGGTATCGCTTCAATGCAATTCATGCATATTATACGGCCTATTTAATATTGGATGACAAACTGCCTTAGAAATTCTTCGACATTATTGCGTTCATTTTATGTCTCTAATCAATCAGTCAATCAGTTGACTACTAAGGCTTTTCAAAGCTGGATTCTTATAAAAAACAAATTATGCTGAATTTTTTTTTTCCTTAAAAAATGTTTATTTGTCACAGACAACACGTGCATATTTACAAACAATAGCTAGGTAAATAAGAGAAAAAAAAACAGATAATACTGAAACAAACTATGGGAAGCCACAGCACAGCGCTGATTTTCAGTGGTCAACTTGGAACGATGATGATGATGGATGATATCGAATGCTCAATGAACAATTTAAATACACTAGACTACAATAAATTTGGAGACCCGTCATACAAAAAAGTTCATAACACAAATTGCACCGCAATTTCTTCATTAGCTTACCTGGTAATAGGTACTACTGCCTACCAGTTTATTGCCCAGGATCAGATAACAAAGGAACCCCAACAGTACATACGGGACCACCAAGAACTGACGCAGGTGCCCGATGAAGGCATTACACTGAATCGCCCATTATGATTAAACGGAATTGGCCGTAGTCTATGTTTGCAATCTACTAGAGTACTTGGGCTTAGGGTTGTCACACCTTAGATATTAGACGATCCTGGGAGCATTACACTATTGGATATTGGTATCCAATAGTCTGGATTCAGTCCATTCATATGGAATAGGATATATACTTATTAATTATAAAGAAAAAAATGTACTTATTTAAGCTTGTGATGATCTTAAAGCCTTATTTTTTACCAAATAAATGCATTTTTCTTACTTTGAAAAGGTAGAAATTATATTTATTTAATTTTAGTGTGTACGGTAGACTCAAGTAGCAACCCTATAAGAGCCCCCAAGGTTATTGATTAGTAGTTACTGTACTTAAATGATCACTTTACTGAGATAAAGTCCAAGTTATAATTATAATGTGAACGTGCTTTGAAGTTTGAGCGATAAGAATTGTAGGAGGTGACTGGATTAGATCGGCTATAACTTAATTGAAGCCTGGAAAGCCTAGCGATAGTCAAGGCTATTTATGTGATAGGAGCTTCCTAGCTATACTTACGTATTTTTTACAATATAATTATAAAAAATACACATTAATATAATTATTTACTATTAATAAATTAACCTACGAACATAAAGTAATAAATATGTAATTTTTTATATACATATGTATTTAGATACTCCTTTGGTAGTCCTCTTGTTCTATCCTCATAATTTGCTGTGCCCTACAGGGTCTACATTTACATTATACATGCATTTTGTAGGATTATTTATATTAGGAACTCTTTTATAGATATGATTGGTCTGTTGTCAAAGAAAACTGACAGGACATGTTAGTATGAAAAAGATTCATTAAAATTGGTATGCTTTAATTAATAGTATTTTATTTCAAAAGTAACGATTATCACATTTTTTTTAATTTTCCACATAAAGAATGCAAAAAAAATATTGGGTATTGAATACAACAGAATAGCAGTCTAGATTTCATGATAAATATTGACATCTCACCGTCAAATAAAAATAATTGATTTTGTGAAAATGGTACAATAGAAATTCCAATGAAATATTGTGTTATTTTACAGTTATCAAACGATACGGAGGTATCCCAAAAAATACTAAATAATTTAAGTTTTTGTTTTCTGTATTTCAGGGAATAGCTAAGTTATGTGCCAAAAATTACTTCACAAAAAATAATAATTGATAGGTACCTAGTACCTACCTACCTACTTACTGGCTGAAATTAAGATCTTCATAATGTTTTCATTTTCAATAATTATGAACCTACATTTTGATAGAGAAAATAGGATATAATAAAAATGGCAAGTCTAAGTCATTTTGATATCGTGATTTGTATTTAGTTTAGTTCTATGGTGTTTTTCTAAAACTAACTAAAAATACTAAAACTCAGCCATGCTTCCTTAGCTTTTTGCATTCTGGAGACGCAGTAACTCTTTCGAACATCCCGCAACCCCGGGACATCCCGGGTAACATTACGCACATGCGCAAAAAGCCATAAAAAATAATTTTAAACCAATAAGAGATAGCCGCGATATTGTAAATATATCGAACTAGCTGTTTCCCGCGGTTTCACCCGCATCCCGAGGGAACTACTTAGCGCACCTGGGTAAAAAGTAGCCTATGTTGTTCCTCAGGGCCTATTCTATCTCTGTACCAAATTTCATTTATATCGGTCCAGTAGTTTTGGCGTGAAAGCGTAACAGACAGACAGAGTTACTTTCGCATTTATAATATTAAATAGTAAGGATTATAATATTAGTAAGGATAAGTACCTACCTAATAACAACACTCAGGCTAACTATGTATTGGAAGTTACCGTGTGAGGTCGGATTTACAGTGTAAGCGATTTAACGGAATCAGCAACTCGACACCAGAGTATCGTTGCCAAATGTGATGGCATGCAAATGTATCTCACTTTAGCGATAAAAATTCCGATAGTAGGTATGTTGTTTTTATAATATATTCGACCACCCGCATAGATCAATAATAGAGCGCATTTATCTAGGGGAATAGCATTGTAAATTAGGTCAATACAGATTTAGGGAACAGATCGACACTGTCGTAGAACAAAGCCAGATGTGATAATACAACGAAATTGAGATTTTTACAAAATCAGCTTCAACTAAGCATAATCTATCGATATAAGCAAGAAAAAAAATTATATATCTGATACTTTCCGAGATATTGAAACGAACAAAGTTTTATTTCAAATACGTTCCAAAGAACATCGTCGTAAGGTCAATAGCGACACTGTCGCTTGGGTATCAGCGCCGCGCGCCGTGCGTCGTTCGTCACAAGCGGCGATGTTCAACGGAAAGCGGTGGTGCTTATCAACAATATGATTGACGATTGATTTGGGTGTTATTACTTGTATTTTGTATTATTTTTTTTTCTTTCTGTATTAAAATCGACGTGAAAAATGACACGAATACAAAAAATATTAAATTTAATTAAGAAATAATGAAGAAATAAGAAATCGATTCGCGGAGCACTCTAGTATTTTAAGAAAATCTACGGAAAATGCAGATAATTCTGGTAAGTTAATTTATAAATATTTATTTGTGATGAATAACAGTACTATTATTTTCGAGTTTATTGTTTTTGAATCATTGGTTGACATTTTATGCCGGAACATTCAAATTTCATATCGTATCATAACAACCGACAGTATTCTTCGGAATTTAAAAAAAAATAATTTACTAGATAAAATTATTTTTAATGCTGTTTGCTTTATGTACATTCGTTACGTAATATATATTTTTGTTTTCTGGGTTTTGATTTTTCAGACCTCGTATGTAATTATGCTTCGTTTTTCTTCTCAATTTAATTCAATTATATGGATTGCTTGTGCACATCCGACGTTATTCTTCGAAATTTTACGACGTTTTTGATGTAGCATATTGAGAACTAACTATGTACTTCGGTATAATATCACATAGGTTTTTGTTCAGCATGTTCAAACGCCAATAAAACACGTATAAATTACCCGATTTATTTTATTCTTATTAATTTAATAGATTAACATGTATCTTTAAATATTTTACTATGTTGCAGGTCCGGGGGTTGAAAAACCCGAATCACCATTACTACCAGGGGGTGTTACTACCATTACTACATAACTCATCGAAAACGAAGATTCGATTGATGTTTCGTTCGTTTTCTTATAAATGTTTTATATGGGTAGTATAAGTACCTATATATCTCTATGTGCATTGTGCAGAGCATCAGATTGCACCTTAGGTACTGCACCACAATATATAATAAAAAGTTATCACCTATTCTTGGTATTTTCGAAGTTTTTTTAGCCAATCAGTTAAGCGAAGTAGCGCAGGAATATGTGTTATATTTGGAGATGGTGAGGAACACTTAAATTAAATTAACTTAAATATAGTAAATTTAAGTATCACTTCTTGGCATAGATTATGCCAACACGAGTTTTGACTTTGGCTTCCTCACCAGTGAATATGGAGTAAAAGATTTTTTTGGACAGACATTTATAATCAATTTTAAAATAAAGTTGATATTAAATGTATGTATAGGAAGAGAAGAAGAGGCAGATAGAGGCAGTCCATGTTAATAAACATGGGCCCAGAAAATTATATTATAAATATAATCTCAAAGAAAGTAATACTACAATGAACTAATAGCTAACTAGTTATTGGATCTAGTACCAGATACTCATCACCTTTACCTAATTTATAAACTATTTCTAAAAGTTTGTAAAAATATAGAAAGATAAAATTATAACGACCTTTTTTATATGTGCAAAACACTAGAATAATTATTTCTGAACAACCTATTATTTCAAATCCCTATCTTTTGTAAAATAATCGTGGTCTTATTATCAACGATAGTGATACAGATGATGAGTGACTTTATAAATATTCCTTTCTTACCATTTCTATATAGATTCAATTAAATTTCATTTTAAGTTGATAACATGTGATTCATTTGATTCGGAATGAAAACTCATTATTTTTTTATTACCTATATAAAGAGATTTCAGACAGCTTTGGGTCAAGTGCAATAATTACATACATTAATATATTTTTGGCGATATGACCTGACTGAAGTTTGATTTTTGTTATTGTTAGGATTTTTTGGAAATGCTTTTTAGTATTTCAAGGTTACTTTCTTTAATCATAATTGTTATTTTCTTTAAGTACCAAAATAAAAGTTTATAATCATGTTGTAAGTTAAAATGTTATTTTTTTATAATAATTTTATACAACTAGGTAAACACTCATACTATATCTATTATTATTTTGTCTTATAGGTATAGCAGAGATAAATAATATTGTGTTTATGATTGATTTCAATTGTGATAAAAATTGAATTAAGTTAATTTTAAAAGCTTTTAAAACTGCGATTCAGATTGATTATCTTGTTACCTATTAAGACTGATGAAGAGCCATACTATGTATTAATATTACGACTTCTCATAACCTAGGTATTTGTTTGATGTAGAAATTTTCAAAATATATTTGAATTAAAAATAAAAGTATTGATTGTAATTTTATGTTTCTCTCTATAATATTTTTGATATTATAGAATAAATAATGTATAATAAATAATATATGTGTGTATAATAGTTCTTCATAATTTTTTTTATACATATCAATATTTTTTATTTACTTAGAAATAACATATGACATCAAATTTTATGTAACTCCATAGAACAGTGTGGCATGTATACATACGTCGTAGTAGTTTCCGTAGAAAAACGTCGGAAAGTCACAAAAAGCATCCTAAGCTACGTAGTACAACGTCGGATTGTTACATGTGAAGGCATTTTTTTTATTTAATAAAGATTTTTTTAATATCATTATCTATTAATAATCCTTAATAAGAGACAAAAAGCTATTGCTAATTTTATTTTCATTTATATGATAACAAAAAATATTATGCCGAAAATTGTGAACTCAAAACTTTAAAGTGCTCTCCTGTAAAGTAGCTATTTTGTAGATCCGACTTTGTTCTACGACAGTGTCGAGATGACGTTACCATATTTCAGTATCGTTATTTTGGTAACAATCATGATTTGCATATTGTTCTAGTGTTAGGTAGAGAAATTGTACTCGTAGTGTTAGGTAGAGCATTGAGATAAACTCATTGACATCAGACAGTTTTTAATTTAGAAAAATGGCAAACCACACCAATGCCTAACTAAAAATATTAGAGTCTAGTAGTATAATCGTTTACTTTTTAATGACGGGAATGGTAGTAATTCATTTTAACTTTATATCAGATTGCAAGTTTCTTATTAAAAAAGAAAAAAGACAGGAATGCTGAGAAAAATATGCATAATATCTATCGGTTTATGTTAGAATCCAATATTGGCTACTTAATACATCTACATATTTCCCTTCTTCAACAACAGTGTTTTATTGACAAATTCTTCGTGTAAAGTAATCTAAAGTGCTTAACTTTACCGACACTTGTCCGTAATCTTTCACTGAAACATAGTAATGTTACCAGTATCGACAAGCATTATATTGTGCCCGGAATCGCCGTATTAGGATTTCTTAGATCACTCCTTTTGCGTCGGGAATAAAATAGCTACCGCTTTTAAATATAAATTGCATTATCTATCTTCTTCTATCTATCTATACTTATAATAAATCTGTAGAGAGGTCAATTCTGTACATGAAATATATTTCCAAAATAACTATCAGGGGGTGATTAGGGATCGATACTGATGCCAAAAATGCAATCAGTAAAATTTTTGTCTGTCTGTCTGTCTGTCCGTCTGTCTGTCTGTCTGTCTGTCTGTCTGTCTGTCTGTCTGTATAAACTCTATAGAAACAAAAACTACTCAACGGATTTTAACAAAACTTGGTACAATTATTTGTCATACTCCTGAGATGGTTATAGTATACTATATGGTTATAATATACTTTTCATCACGCTACAATCAATAGGAGCACAGCAGTGAAGGGAAATGTTGTCATTTTGTTTAAACGCGCTAATCTCAGGAACCACTGGTCCGATTTAAATAATTATTTCAGTGTTAGATAGTTAATTTATCGAGGAAGGCTATAAGCTATATATCATCACGCTAAGACCAATAGGAGCGGAGCACCACTATTCCACGCGGACGAAGTCGCTGGCAGAAGCTAGTAGTACATATAAATGTACCGTTATAATAAACGGTTTAGACTCATTGCACCGCACTTGATTTTACTGAAGGTATTTCCGATATTTTATTATGCAGTCATGTAAATTAGCTCATATTCTAATTAATTGCAATAAAATGTTATTTTTATTATGTTCAAGAAAGGTAGGTTTTATTTCTGTGAACTTGTATGTGTGAAGTTCTTTGTCTTAAAGTAGTGAAGATTGCCAGTTTGAGAGTTTAATCATCAAACATTATCAGAGGTAATCAGAGATATTTTATTATTAGATGACATTTTCTGTCCGACATTTGGAGCCAGCCGCTAATGGCAGATGTTTAAATTGTTATGTTGCTTATATAACATATTGAAAATTCACTTATCATTATCGCCTTTTACAACACACAAAGATAAACAAAAGTACATAATTATTATGTATTATTGTGATATAAGCTTTTAGTGATGATTATACCGCCTTTGTATCAATGAGTTTTTTATTTGTTTTAAGTTCATTCAAGTTCTTAAACCCACGTTGCTGATCCAATCGATATTTCTTCAACTAGTTCCTACAAAATAAGACCAAGATAAATCCACAAGGAATCCATCGATCATACCTGAACATATTCACGTCACAGATATTATGAGCGTTTATAATATAGACGTACATACGGTATAACAACCTTATGCCCATTAAATTCCATGTCTCCATGAGGTGATACAGTCGTACATGCAACCCGACAATAACAAAGACAATAGACATTCGATTACGTACAATAAAATAAATTGGTATTGGATACAGCGTAGGAGCGGACCAATATGCTTGTTACAACTAAATAGGTTTGTAAAGCAGGCATTTCATTTTCGCGTTCTATCTACTATTTGTTAAAGGCGTTAGATTTAATAGTTTTGTATATATGAATGCATGTCTTCATACTTTATCCTTCCCTAAACTTCATAAAGTTCACGGTAATATAAAGATTTGTATGCATTTAGAGTCGTTTGTAAATACGAGTGTGAATTTAATGAACTCTTAAAATATGTAGGTATGTTTTATTTTTCTTTGTGATAAAAGGATATACTTAGAAGTTACTTGACTATCATTATTTAGTCAGCATTAGACAATCAATTCAAGCATGACAGTTTTCTTATCAAAGTGATCTGTCATATTGTTTTTCACTGCATGTCATAGAATGAAACGCTTTCTAGCAATTACTGGCGATGGTAGCATGAAATATAAACTATTTAGACACCGAAAACCTTAACAAAAACTACTCAACACTATTGGTAAATAGTCAGCAACCATAAAACATAACGTTTCCTATATAAACGGGATCTAAGGCGGATACGATACCCGTTACTCGAAATGGTCTCGTATGTAAAGCGTTCGCGCAAATTGCATAGGTCCACAACTCGACTTCATAACGGCTTGTGTCTACAATGAGCGCGACAATCCGGAAGACTCGATTTGTATAGATTGTTATACTGTGCACCAAGTTTTACACTTGTAAGTTTAAGTTGTGACAAAGACCGCGACTCCGCCCGGTGAAATTATTTTATACTAGCTATTTCCCGCGGTTTCATCCGCGTCCCGAGAGAACTACTTCATGCGCCCGGATAAAAAGTAGCCTAAAACCTTCTCCAGGGTCCTCTCTATCTCCATATCGTGCGACGTTCTAGAGTTATTTACCTATTAAAAAAATTGGTCAAGCATCAAAAAAGAAATGCTTATAAATATTGTTATGAAACTTCCACATTTCACACATTGTTATGCAACCCACATTGTTATGAATCTTCAATCAAATGGAAATGAGTAGGTAATTGTTCTCCGCTCTTAACCATAGTGCACTTGATCACATAACTTGGATCACTTTTAATTTTCGATATTTATGTAAAACGTTAAGTAATGATTACTTAAAACCAAACAAAATTAATAGATAAATAATACAAATAATATGTTTTCTGGTTTTAAAATCAATTGTAGATTCTTCTAGAAAAAATTGGCCATTATCTAAATCAGTCAACCCTTTCATCTTACATGTTACAAACATACACAGCGACTTAGGAACTATAATATTATTAGGATTAGTGTTATAGGAGCACCGTTGTAGTTATTTATAGGCGTGCGTGCAAACTTTAATTTATATGGTGGGTGTCCAAGTGATTTGTAAGTGGGCTTTGTTATAGTCGATGGTACGGTTGTATTAGAATTTCTATAGATATTGTCTGTACTCGTGCATGCTTCACATATTAATTGATGCATATCCATGCAAAGATTACTGTTGTCGGTTGACGATTATGTGATGTCTGTGCTAAAGATTATGTTGTGATTTTTTTATATACTATCGATAATTTCGATATCAAATGTTTGATCACTATTTTGTAGCGACTTTATTTGCGACCTTTTTTCAAAAAAAAATGTAGACTTAAAGACGAATCTCAGTATAGCATTTAACTAGTACATTATTTATTACCTATAAATAAAGTATTTTTTATGTCAGTAAATCGTAGACCGTCGGCGTCGGCTAGTCAACATGACATCTCTATTTGTTTGAAGCAAACAAAATGGTAAACAGGTTTATTTCGTTGAGTTCCAGAAAATCAAATTCCTTAACCAAAATCAAATTAACTATCATAGATTCTACATATATGCAGTCAAAATAAACTTAGCATAGACTATGCGTCATCGCGCCTAAGGCCTAAGCCTTTATAAAGAAAATGAAACATAATTTTATTCGCATATGTGTACAATTTCACACAGCTTAAATCATTTTGTATCAGGATTAAATATTCCAGCGTATGATTAGTGACAGCCCGCTATCTTATAGCCTTAGAGCTTCGTAACCTGTTTCTTCATAGATGACTTATACCTTGAACTGGATATAATGATATATCTGCACCTGATATAATATAATCTTGATTGCGTTTAATTTAAAGTATATTAAGACCAGCTTGTACAATTGCCAATTAGATAAATTAAAATACAATTCTGTGTCTCGATACCAACTTTGAAAGATTGACAGAGATAGAATTACTAGTAATAAAATATACTGCCTGTGTTTAATGTACTTTTATTTGGAAATCATCAAATGACCCCTCTCGTCGTAGGTGGGCGGGAGGGAGTCTCAAACACTTATTGACTGAAACCCATGTTCTTTCCTCAGCCCTTTGTATTCCGGTCGGCCTAATGTGATGTGTTTAATGTTAACATTTTTATAATTATATCTTGTAAGACACTAATGAAGATTTTTTCCTGTTTCAGGTTCAAAGATCAGGCGTAGCGAGGATAAAGAACGCGAAATCATGCTCCACAAGTCTGGCGATAATGCAATGGAATAAAATTAAACTAAATAAATTAAAATTGGAATTTTTAGCAGGCAGAAGCAATAGAATATGGCGCACGTATGGGGGGGGGGGGCATATCCAGCACTGGATCAGTTTTAAATAAGCTGATGATGAAGATGAAGAATTTAAATTGTGCCTCCACATTTGCTAAATAGCTTTGATGTATCAGTAAGTCTTTTACTCTCATAATCTTAGCAATTCGGCTCAGAAGTATCAGTCGGGTTAGTAAATATTTTTGATACGGGTACAACAAGATGGGTGAGAGGCCATAGGTGAAACCACTGATTCTGTAATAAATCCGATAAGAAAGAATAATCCGAAATTCTATCCCTAAGAGAATGAAAAAGGGGGGCAAAGTTCGTATGACACTCTGTAACTTTTAATTTAAATTCGTATAGCCCACGCGGGCGAAACCTATCAACCATAATGCCTTACACTCAGCAGTCGGGATAATGACCAGAAGACAAGCACCAAGAGACAAGGTAGTCAAGTCCATAAAATTCTCTGTCTTTTGACCTATCGTAAACAGGACAATAAAAATTAAACCGCCTGACTTCATGCCGATTGAGTCTTTTTTAATCAGAAAAATGTTTACGACTTTCAACTTTCCACATATGGATAAGTAGCATTAAGTAGACGTTAAGCGAAGTTCTTTCCGTTTATGTAAATTCAATACGCACTTACTGGTTACTTGTTTATAGATGTTTTTATCTTTGAGGGGATCTAGCCTGGATTGGTTGTGGCCGTGTCGGTGGTTTAAGATCCTTGAGTATGTTGTTTCGATTAAATGAAGTGGTTTTTCACCTTTTGCATGATTCTTTTACGATTTTATAGCTTATTCTGGTTAGTTAGCTTTATATTATAGTTTGTACTTACTAGATGTGTTAATGATTATTTCAGTATTTTTTTTTGCTCTTACAATTTCCAAGTTGCTCAGTAAAAATTTTAAAATTTAATGATTTACGTAATTTATATCCTACTTTCTACTAATATTATACATGCGAGATTTTGTGAGGATGTATGTATTTGTTACTCTTTGAATAGATTTAGATTAAATTTGGCACATAAATACTTTTTACTCCAAGGATGTGGGCGTAAACGCGGGAAAGTTTTCCTCTTTATAATATTAGTGTAGACTAGCACACTAATATTATAAAGAGGAAAACTTTGTTTGTTTGTAATGAATAGGCTCAAAAACTACTGGACCGATTTTAAATATTCTTTCACCATTCGAAAGCAACATTATCCACGAGTAACATAGGCTAAATTTTACATTGGAAAAAAATAGGGTTCCGTAAGATATTTGGGTTTTTCGGACACAAGGTGTAAGAAATCAACCAGAAAAGTTACTATTTTTGCGTACGCTACTAATCTCAGGAACTACTGGTCCGATTTGAAAATTCTTTCAGTGTTAGATAGCCCATTTATTGAAAAAGGCTATAGGCTATATTTCATCACGCTAAAACCAATAGGAGCGGAGCACCACTATTCCACGCGGACGAAGTCGCGAGCAGAAGCTAGTATTTAATAAACACGTATAATTATACCTGTTCATCAAATCCGTACAGTAGTTTTTGCGTCAAAGAGTAACAAACATATAGATACAAGAGAACCGGCTGCGATGGTACGGACATGTAAAAAGGAGACCACCTGAGTACATCGGCAATGCGACACTCAATCTCAACATACCCGGTCAGAGGCGCAGAGCCAAAACTACGGTGGATGAGTGTCGTAAAGAAGGATATGGAAAGCTGCGAACTCGAAGAAGAAGATGTCCAGGACAGAGCGAAGTGGAAGAAGAGAGTACGGTAAGCGGACCCCGTCACGAGACTGGACAAACGCTAGGAAGAAGAAGAAGAGTAACAAACAAACATACATCACAAACGTTCGCATTTATAATATTAGTAAGACAGCATTTTACGACCACACAACCATTACTGAACATGACAACATAAAAATGATTCTTAAGTCCCGGATTCAATTTACTCCCCGGACTATTCTCAAAAGACATTCGCATGCCTATAAACCAACTGCGATTCGTAAGCAATCGTGTTACAGATGCAAGTTGGAGTTAAACGACTGGTTGGTTGTAAACTGATGCCATTACGTGTTGTACGTATCCACGACACTTTGACATAGGAGCTCAAATGGTTGCGGTAGCTCTTGTATAATACTGGCTGTCTCCCGCGAGTTCTCTTTAACGCGTCTCTCTAACGGTTTTCTTTTTGATAGCTATGTCCTTTTTGTTGGGCTCATAAGAGCTAGTTTTGAATATATATATTTTTTAATAAACATCGTAATCAAATAACGAAATGATGAGTAGGTAATAGTGAAAATACGAACAAGCTATCTCAAACCACGGATTAGTTAAAAGCATTTAAAAAATCGTTGCTAGAAATAGAGAGCACGATTGAAATATGACGCCATCATATTAAAACGCTGAGTGAAAATTGTCTAGTTAGACAATTTTTAGACTACATGACGTTTTGAGGGACAAGTATTAAGAATACCACCTCTTAAAACTTTACACTAAAACTAAAATTAAATCTTATTAATTAAAGCCGTCATCCCCGACTGCCATATTGATAACAGTTGTTGTTACAATTCCATATAAGAGGCCGTCGGATTTGAGAAAACTCTGACACTAGGGCTTGTTAGGTGGGCTACCAAATTCAGATTTTTTTTCTTCTAATCGACTTAGTTACAGACCTATACACTTATATGTATACTAGCTTTCCGCCCACGGTTTCGCCCGCGCGGACAATTTTTTTACACCTTGGGTTACATTATTCAAGTTTTATTAGGGATCACTAATTATTTCTGGAAATAAATGTAGCTTATGACACTTCATAAAAATGAAGCTTTCTTATGGCGAAAGAATTTTAAAAATCGGTCCAGTAGTTTTTGAGTTAAATCCCTACAAACAAACAAACAAATCTTTCCTCTTTATAATATTAGTATAGATAATAGTACCTATAGATTCTGATGTTACTTCTTTATTTCTAGTTACGGATTGATAGTTTTGTTAGTATCCTATTACGTTTTATGGGGTAGAATGTAAAGGTGTTGCTGCTGATGTATCAGCAAGCGAAATTGAAATTGCCTCTTAATGGTTCGGAATGTTCTCTCGATTGTGAACGAATGGTTTTGCCAGTAAATTTGACGAGCTGTTAATTCTTTGCTACGGTGATATAATTGATTTTACGTAATTCTTCTACTTTTGCTTTCAATGCTAAAAGTGAAGATCGCAAAACAGATGAAAGTATTTTATACTTATACGAAAATGAAATCGATATTTTAATGAAGATTTTAAGTAGATATCTACTATTTTTATCGATTCAGGTGGTGGCTGGTTTACAACCTTAAATTCTGCATGCAATTAAATCGACATCCTATACAATGCAAGTCAGAAATTTACAATGTAGCAGAACGTAATACTTAGAGCCACTCACATACAAATTGATTTACTTTATTTATCAGAATGCAAATTATATCTATCAACTTCCTTTAGAGAGTAACCGAAGGCTTAACCCGTCAATATCGAAACCGCGTCTAACAAAACATTGTATGGTAAACACATGGGTCTCAGATAATTAAGCCAATAAACCCATAATCTCTGACGATACTGATCATACAGGAATCAATGTAGAGAAAATTAAGACAGTTAAGAGTCTGTATAATCTATACTAACATAATAAAGCTGAAGAGTTTGTTTGTTTGAACGCGCTAATCTCAGGAACTACTGGTACGATTTGAAAAATTCTTTCAGTGTTAGATAGCCTATTTCTTGAGGAACGCTATAGGCTATATATCATCACGCTAAGACCAATAGGAGCGGAGCACCACTATTCCACGCGGACGAAGTCGCGGGCAGAAGCTAGTTCTATATAATAGTTGAACCTACTTTTCTTTACATTCACACTATGTCTTATGTATTCAGGTACCATCATCTAGTTTGGCAAAACCCGAACATCAATATAACATAGAAAAATGTCAGGTGAATGATGTAAGGAACAAAAACCTATGTATCTTACATCTATACATATACAAAAATGGATCCATATTTCCCTTGGTCACGCCATGACTTGAGAACGATCTAAACCGATTTGGATAAAATTTGGTACGGAGATAGAAGGGAACATAGAAAAGGTTATTATGCTACTTTTTACCCGGGTGAAACCGCGGGAAACAGCTAGTAGGTAATAAAATGAACAATGCAGAAATGCAAGCACTAGTATCTAAGCTATTGATTATAACCCGTGTGATAATACATAACTGTTGTATTTACTTGGAGCACGTGAGCGGTATTCCGGCTCTCGGTGGACAATGGCCCTTTCAGCGTCGAACAGAAGCGCCGACACTGGTATTATAGTCTGGGAGCGTGGATAGCATATTTAAGCGTTATATGGAAATAATAAGACAATCTATAGTTAGGTCTATCATATCGTAACTGTCACTTCTTGGATCTTATGTGACTCATTCATAGCATGGATTGAATAATAGTTTAACAAGACTTACAGTAACGGAAATTAAGCGAGCTGGCAACTGACTGGGCTTTAAGCCTTATTGCACTAAAGTATTTTTACTCCTAGATAATTAAAGTGCTTATCACAGATTGCTAGTTACAATTGGACTTGTGAATTTTGTGAAATAAACAAAAATAACAAATTGGATTTTTTATTACAAATTACTTCATCAGCTTATATATTATCCCACTGTTGGGCACAGGTCTTTTCCGATACAGAGATGGCACGAGCATTAATCAAGACGGTTTGCCGATTTCAGACTTTTTAAGTCCAGGTTTCCTCACGATGTTTTTCCTTCATTGTTAGTCAGTGACGTCTAAGATATACTTAGAAAGTACATAAGACATCAGAAAACTCACATTGGTACTTGCCAGGTTTCGAACGTGCACACTCGTACATGAGAGGCAGGTGCCTTAACCGCTAGGCCACCACGACTTCTACTTAAAGTATATTTACTCCTAGATAATAAAATTGTTTATCACAAATTGCAAGTTACAATTAGACTTGTGAATTTTGTGAAATAAACAAAAATATCAAATTGGATTTTTATTATATTCCAAATTACTTCATCAGCTTATATATTATCCCACTGCTAGGCACAGGCCTTTTCTGATACAGAGATGGCATGAGCATTGATCACCACGCTTGCTCTCGGCGATTTCAGATTTTTTAAGTCCAGGTTTCCTCACGATGTTTTTCCTTCATTGTTAGTCAGTGACGTCTAAGATATACCTACTTAGAAAGTACATAAGACTTCAGAAAACTCACATTGGTACTTGCCAGATTTCGAACCCGTACGCCCGGGGGGTTGGCCTAAACCACTTTACACTTTACATTAAATATAATATACATATATTCCTTCAATTTTGCCTGTGGCAGACACACACATACTCACACATTGTACTTTTAATGAGCGCATACAGGTTTACGGATCCCAACTCCTGTTCCACTACCGTCATAAGCGTCATGTTTGTTCGTAATTAACGACGCATGTTCTTATAAGAACATTGTTTTAATGTTCCACCCTCAGACGGGCCCGATAAATAATCACCACTTGTGTGGCAACGAGATCTATGACGTCACACTTGTAATACGAGGAGCTACGAGAAATGCACAATTGATTGTTGTCCTGATGCAGATAGGGTATTGTGAGCTTAGTGCTGACGCACGATTGTGTGTTTGGCTTGGAACAATGTAGCGGATTACTAGAAGAATTTGTAAAGATACATAGCATAGTCTCAATATTTTTAAAGATAACAACAGCTATAGAAAGGTAAAGACCAAGTTGTAAACATCTTAGATAAGGTAAGTTATTCGAATTATTTGAGGACCAAAAGTTATAGAAAATAATACGAATAAGGAGAATCAGGTATGTTTTATCAGTACGACACATATCCTCCTATACTTTTGTTATAAATGCGAATGTTTGTTACTCCTTCACTGTAGAACGGCTTAACCGATTTGGATTAATGATAGCTGCTACTTTTTATTGGGCTGTTTGAAGAAGATGTCCCGGGGCGCGGGCGATACCCCGGGAAAACAAAAGATAAATTTAAACCGAGCTTGCAAGTTTTAATAATATCAGTATTAAAACCAACAAACATCGTTATTACCACCGCTGAAGCTCACACTAAGAATTTCCCCATAACTACACCTAACAAACCCTAAGATAGCGAAATTTCTAAAACCGATACACACTAGAATAATTTCTAGGCAGCATAGAATTTCCCTTCACAATAATTCCTAGCATTATGAAACCGTAAGTAGGTACAGACCTTGAGTATAATGAACCAGTATAAGAACGGGATCGTCTAGCGTGTAGTGTGGCAGAACAGGGTAATTCCTTGTCATTAAAGTATTATTTATAACCGGAGCAGCTCAGGCCGACTCAGGCGCGGTAGAGAGGCATGCGCTAAAGAGCATAGATTAGCGATGCAGATGCGCGATAGCTCTGAATTATGTTCATTAACATTTTACCTTGTTACACGATAAAATATGTTTGTATAGAATTAAGTTGTAAAGAATATTTATTTATTCAGATATTATCTACTGAATAGAACGTAAATAAACTTCTGTTTTGTACTGATAATGGGTGTGTAATAAGTTTTTTTTAATGGAATATTTGATAAGAAATCCAATTATTCTACTGCATAAAACATTAGATTATAGAAGAAACAAAGGCAGCTGTATCATAGTTCCATTAGTTAGAAATATTTATTTTGCTATTTTATTAACAAATAAGTGCCTAATGTCAATTTCAACTTCAATAAAGTCAAGTGATAAAAATATGACTTAGTTCTTAAAACTAACTTTTCAAGTTAAAGTACCTAATATACTTTCGTTCGCAATAATAACTTAAGAAAAAGTATTATAACTTACTCTGAACTTAACTAATTAGCCATTAAATTAGTTTTAAACTAAATTCAGTTTTTTTTCGCATCTTTTAGTACACTTCATTATGACCAGATTTCGAAGAAATGTAATTTCAGTTTTATAAAGGTCGATATTTTTATTTATTTTTTGCATTTGGAAAATTTTATTAATTGTATTCGTATAATGACCATATCTCCTTATAACCTTCTAAACTCACAGTCGATACCTACAAATGTTTAATTTACTTGATCTATGTCCACGTCCGTAACGCCGGCGGCGACTCAACCTGTTCCCAGTGAGAGCAGTCATACGTCATTGGACAGCCTCAAAAATTATTCCTGCATTATATAATAAATCATAGTAAACCGGTAATTAAGTCAGTCATAACCAGAACCTCCAAATAAAAGAGTTCTATAATTTTTTCACATTAAATAACCATTTCGGCGGTACCGCTCGGCTTAAACGATCATCGATAAAGTTTTTTTTGTTCAAGTTTGTTTCATGTACGTACATTATTAATGAATGAGAATTAAGTTCTGTAACAATGTTAAACGGCTTTTGATCGCAACTGTACAAAACTTTAATGTGTTCAAGTCGTTAGTAGTATTCTAACTTTATTGATATTAGTTTTGTACGTCTACTTAAGTTTATTTACACGAATCACGCATTTTTTAACCAACTAAAGCCAACATATGTAAAAATTATATAGCCTAAAAGCTCTTAACTTAAAACATCACCCAATAGAACAAAAACAGCACATTTCACTGAACCAATTACGCTACACATCACTCGCTAAAGTCCCACAAATCACGCGGACTCAAGAGCCACCAAAGATCAGTCTTGAGTTCTTGGCGGCAAAAACTGAGATAGCCCATAATAAATCATAAGACTAATCGGCTGCAATACAGAAGCCTTTCTAGCGGCTTAAATCCGAACGCCCACAACACATCAAGGTAACTTATTACACACCTTCAGAACCCCGTTTCAATAGTAATTTGCCTTAATAACTTTAAAAACTCATTACGTATGTTTTAAGAAATCCGTTGTGTGATTACTTCGGTGTTTTCACGCCGCATCGACGGGTGATGGTGCGTAGGTCAATATTGTTCGATCATTAAAGAATTTCCAGTGGTTTTTGGTTTGTTTTTTTTTCAGAAGAAATATGCCTTTTAATTTCTAGAAATACGATGCTGAATAAATTTTAAGTAGGTACCTAATTATTTTTTTTTCCTATTATATAATGAATATACTTTTTGGTAGTATCAGCCCAAATTCTGTTAGTAAAACTCCTAAAACATAAAAATAAAAATAATTTTCAACTTGATATCGATTAAAACAAATTACCATCCCATGATAGATTCATTGAACTAAACTCCGAACTAAATCCTCTTAAAGTTCCGAATGTAAATGGCTGGCTTTATTACACCGTCTCCGCTAATGAATTCTTTACTCACGAATCACGATCAAGTTGGTTTACTGCTCTTTGCATACATAATGTCAAAGTTGAATAGAGTCATTCCCATTGAGCACGCTTTATCTTCACGTTACGGTTATTATAGAAAGTGTGACATAAAATTTTATTAGAACTCGTGTATCAAGTGATAACAAAATTTCGAACTATTACGCAAGCCCTAATAGGTTTTGGACATTTTCATTTGATAAAACCATTTGGAGGTTGATTACAAGTATGGTTTATAGAAAATATTGGTAATTGAATCTGACTATCCGATGGGAAAAATATTGGTTCAACATTCCATTTCCATTGGTTCCATTCACAACTATGTAAAGATACGGAAATCTTAATAAACTGGTCATAAGTTATCTAAGTAAATTCTCAGACAGAATATTCATTTGAAGCACTTTTTCTAATTAAGTTTTCAGGTTTGTTACACAAAGTCATAGAAAAGGCAACATTGTCCCCAAAAATAAATCAGTACTGAATTAAAAACTAAAACAATAAAAGCACAAACTTAAACGGAGCACCTATTTACTCCAATCCAATACATTTACACTGTGAGGAAAAAATAATCGTAAAACGTAAAAAGCGGAATGGGACCTTTCAAAGTAGGCGAGTTCCAAGTTCCAAGGCTGATGGTTAAGGCTCCTGAATAAATTAGTTTTTGGAACGGCCAGAGCCAATAAAAGTTTTAAACAAAAGGATCATAAAACGAACAGCCAAACTTCGGTAGCAAGCAACAGGAGTACTAGAATGATTTACGATGAAAGTGGGACACAATTGGCTGGAACTTTTCAAATAAACTAGCAATGAATAGACATAAACATGTGTTTGACGGTAGCGATTTCCCGCCGTTCTATGAGTTTAATGAGGGATGTAATACAAATGTGACAACGCTATGGGAAGATGGTTGCAAGTCGGAATTTTTAGCGTGATCTGAATTTTGTATAATGTTTATTATAATTTTGTATAACCTGAACGTTTTTAGATCATGCACATATAATTTTATTTATGACCACTGGTTTGTGTCGATTTAATTGTGTAGTTTATACTATGAACTCAATCAATGTGTACCTTCATTAGGTTTTTTTTATGTAATTGAAAATTCAACGTTTAAATTATTGTTTGAAAATAATCATCTATTATCGTTTTCTTAACGTCGTCGGCCTGTTCATATTGATCAATTCATGACTTTCTTTACTCCTCACGTGCAAAGAAACACATCAATAAAATCAGATCTACAATCTCTTCACACATCGCCCCTTGATCCCTCCTTGTCCTCCAAGCCAAGTATTTTTTGCTCTAGCAACCCTAGCTAACAATGGGCGAATTAAATTTTATTTGATGGGTACCGACAGCTACCGAATAGACCGAATAGTTCGCATAGGGTCGGGATCGAATCGTATCTGTTTGGCATAAACAGGACGTCACAAATACTTCTGATGCTTGCTACTACACAATAAAAGTTGCTACGGCCATAGAAATAGCGGTAAAGTAAGAATAAACGAGAGCGTTTTGAAAGACCTTGGCGTAATAGCTTATTTATTTTTGAGGTTTATGGCTGTCTTTGTCATACTTGTCATTGTTTAGCTGGTCGGTGAATTTTTTCTTTGGCCAGTAAGTAATAAACATAAATATTAACTAAGTACCTATATGACTGTAAAGTATTACTAACTGGCTCAAACTAAGGCCACATTTTATATTTATTTTACTGGACTGCGGTAAATCGTAAAAATAGGTCATTTTTTTTCACGTAGTGTACTACCTACTAGGTAAGAACTCTTTCTGTAATGTAATAATATTCTCGATTGTATCATAAAATAAAAAATCCAATGCAAAGAAAAACATATGGCAAGCCATGCACTAAACACTGCATATTCCAACCGCTGTTTTCAAAGCCGCTATCAGCCTGAAGCATGAACATCGGTTCTGGTCTGTCGGTTCCGCATGTGTAATGCCGACAGCAGTAAAAAAACCGATTAACAACCCCTTACGACTTTTTTGTCGCATAATCTGTGGCGCTATCTTTTGAGTCTGTAAAATTAATGCCACGTTTTACAACACTTCGACGCAGCAAGTTATGGGTTATAACAATGCAAAAAGTAGCCATCACAGTTTATTGTAACTTTAATTGCAACTGATTCAAATTCATATCATGTGACGATGGTACTATTCTTTGATATTTTTCATTTGATAGACACAAATGAAAGGAAGGAATATAAAATAGGAAATTTAAATGCAATACTGATCCCCAGTAGTCTTAGTCATACCAATAACAGTAAGGAACGATAAAAAGAAAAGAAATGATAAAGAATTATGCAAGTTATGGAACCCGCTTAACTTCGAAATGAAGTTCGTGTTTACAATATTATAATAAGACCTTTGTCAGCATCGTCAAAACAAAAGCATAACAGCGGGCATCCCAAAATATCGTAAAGCTTTTGTCGCTCAGCTCCTCATTATAAAACAGAAGCTGAAATTACCATTGTTCCGCTGTCAAAACTCGCTGAATGGGAAAAAATGTTATGTGTAACAATGTCGTAATAAACTTAGAAACGCATTTTACAACATCCCAAATATTTCTGCGCCGGTAGCTCTACGACTTTTGTCTTTAGATACGACGGGGCAGCGTTTATGGCCCATTTCGCCTTATTCTTTCACGGCGCGAGCTATTTTATTTTTTTGTCGTATCTCTTAAATAAGACATAATGTTCTTAGAAACGGGACATTAGAATGGACCCGGGCGAGGCTTTCTCTTTTTGTGAGGGACACGTACGGACAATTTTATGGTCAATTGTTTTACTTAGACGTCGACGTGGCAAAAAGACTGGTTGCTCAGATGTTGAAGTTGATTTAGACTCGTGTGACGCGTGTGTCGGACGTATTGGAAATGAAACGTGTTTCACGCTCAGGTGAACCTTTTGTATCGATAATAATGTGATGAGTGGTAATCACTTTATTCAATGCTATAAAAAGAGTATTAAAACCACGCTTCAAAATATTTGGTTGTCTCGCTTTTTATTTTGGGTATTGTTTTTTAAACTTGGTACGCTATGAATGGTGTGCAGCGATTCGTTTATAATAAAATCAACACTGATATTAAAGACGATTTAAAAAAGTAGAATAGATTGTTAAATTGCTTTAAGTTATTAAACAATCATAGACTTAATCATGAAATAAGCTTAGATTTTTTCCTAGAACTGGGTATTTTAGAAACTTTTCATTAAGAGCGGTATCTATTTATATTTTCATGCCATCGTAATAATATTATAATGCGATTATTTAACAACTCGTGCAAAGACAATAATATAAAATCGTTTTAATATAATATTACCAATAAATTTCACAGTACGCAATTATTTTACCAGATTGAAGCAAAACTTTATGAAACTAGATGATTGTAATACGGGTAGGTATTACAACAAGATTCCAAAACGCAAGTTACCTAAAATGGTACCAATATTCTGAAGACCTTTTACTATGCACTATTTAATTTCAAAGACCTCTAACGCTCTAAGGTTAGTAAACTTGCAGCCCACGAGATACAAAGAAGAATTTTGAGCAAAATTGCACCAAAATGATGCTACATCCAACATATCATCATATCCAACATATCTCCAACAGCGATTGAGTGGTTTCGTAGTTACCTGTGTGGACGTCGGCAGCGTATTTGCATTGGAGGTATTTTCTCCTCGTGGTGTACCTCTGCTGGCGTACCACAGGGGGGCGTTCTTTCTCCTCTTCTTTTTGCAATATTTATTAACTCAATCTCCAATCAACTTCTTTCTTCCTACCACCTTTATGCTGATGATCTGCAGATTTATTCTCAAGCCCCTTTGAGTGAGCTGCCAAAAGCTATTAATATTATTAATATGGATTTGGCGCGAATATCCGACTGGAGTACAGCATATGGCTTAAAGGTAAATCCCACGAAGACTCAGGTCATTGTTGTCGGTAGTTCAAGGTTGACGTCGCGAATACGTTGGTTGCAGCTTCCCCAGGTGGTCTTTAATGGAAATATAATTCCTTTTAGCAACTCTGTTAAAGACCTGGGTATTTATATCGATAAAGACCTCTCGTGGAATTTCCAGCTGCAAGAAGTCAGTCGCAAATTGTTCGCGTCGGCGGGCTCTCTGCGTAGATTGCGTAATTTCCTGCCGACTGCCACCAAAGCTGCGCTTGTTCAATCCCTGCTTCTCCCAATCCTCGATTATGCTGATGCCAGTTATCTTGACCTAACAGAAGTGCAGCTTGATAAACTTGAGCGACTTCAAAATTTTTGCATTAGATTTATATTTGGTTTACGCAAATATGACCACATTTCCGAATTTCGCACTAAACTCAAGTGGCTGCCAATTCGCCTTCGCCGGGATACACATATCTTATCATTACTTTACAGTATTCTGTTTAATCCAGCAACTCCCTCTTATCTCAAAGAACGTTTTAAGTTCCTTAATGACACACATTCAAGATGCTTAAGGTCGTCAGAAAATTTGAGACTTCAGATGCCAACGCATTCTACCAATTTTTATGACAAATCTTTCACTGTCAAGGCAGTGCGTCTGTGGAATGCGTTGCCGCTGTCAATAAGGCGTGCTCAGACACTTGTTACTTTTAAAAAACTAGTCAAAGCTAATTTTCTTTGCGATAATAATGTTACTGACTCCTTTTAAATTTCTAGTTATATATGTTATAATCATTAAATACACTTCTCATCAAAAAAATCGAAACACCTCGCAGTTTATGATTTGATAAGGATTATCAGAAAAATGTGTATATTTAGGAATAAATGTAAAATGTCATTTAATAGTGAGTAGTATGAGGTTTTTAAATCCTAATGTTATTGTTCTAAATTCAAATTAAGTCTTCATAGATTTCGTATTTTGTATAATGAGTAATTTTTACCCTGTATGGAATATGAAGGAAATGGGTAAAACAACACGCTTAAATGAAAAAAAAAATTAAGAAACGTTTATTTAATAACTTGTATTCCCTCCGCGAGCTCTTATTACTGCTTCCATACGGTTCTTCATCGATCGGATGAGAGTCACGATCACATGTTGTGGTATATTATCCCATTCCTCTTGGATTGCATTTTGCAGCTGGCTAAGTGTTTCTGGGGCTGGATCTCTTGCTCGAATTCGTCTCTTTAATTCATCCTATAGATGTTCAATGGGATTCATGTCCGGGCTTCTTGCTGGCCATACCATAATGGAGATACCGACTTCGGTAAGATAATCTCGTACGACGCCCGCGGTGTGAGCTCTAGCATTGTCGTGCATGAATATGAAGTCGTTGCCAATAAAATGTGCATAGGGCATCACATGAGGTTCAAGACACTGTTCGATGTACCGATGAGAGTTTAGTGCAGGCAGCCGTGGCCCAGACACAAAGGCAAGTTCTGTCTTACCGTCGGCGCTGATTCCTCCCCAAACCGTCCACGAACCGCCACCATAGCTGACCTTTTCTTCAATGCAGCATTGTGCAAAGCGTTCTCCATCTCTTCTGTAGACCTTGTTCCTTCCGTCGTTACCATACAGAATAATTTTACACTCATCAGAAAACAGTACTTTGCTCCACTGAAGGTATGACCAAGTTAGGTGCTCGCGTGCAAAGTTAAGGCGCGCTCTTCGATGGTCTGCAGTTAATTTCGGCCCATTCGCTGGCTTATGCGGTGCCAATCCGCGTTCCTTCAACCTTCTTCTTATTGTAGAGTCACTTACAGCTACTCTTCGTACAACGCGAAGCTGCTGCTGCAGTTGAAAAGCGTTAAGGCGTCGATTTCGTAAAGAAGTTGTTACAATAAATCGATCATCTCGCTCAGAAGTGACCCGATTCCTGCCAGATCCTGAACGGCGCGTGAACGAACCAGTCTCCCGATAGCGTTTGTAGACTCTATGAACAGATGATAAGCTTAGATGCAATCTTGCAGCCACAACACGCTGACTAAGTCCAGAATCCAGCAATGCCACCACTTGGGCGGCTTCTGCGGGCGAAGTATCCATATGTTTTAGAAAAAAAAGTTTTTTCAGACGTCCCAAAGTCACAGTAAATGAAATAAGAAACAAAAAGTTTAAAGACAAGCGCTAATTTTTAGTTTTTAAACGAGAAACGTACTCCAACCCTAAATACACATTTGTCTCAAAACAGTGATTAATTTCATTTATAGGATAAACAAATGAAATTCTAATTTCGAATTTTGATTTTTTTCTTCTTACTGTAATGACCAAACTGCCAGCTACACAACAATGTTTTTTTTTTCATGGAATTAATTCTCTTTTGTAAAAAATTAGGACAAAAACAATAAAAACGAAAGTGTTTCGATTTTTTTGATGAGAAGTGTATATTTAATATGTTATAGTATGTATTAGTTTTTGTTTATTTATATATTTCATATATATGTTATTATATTTTATATATTTATATATATATATATATATTTATATATAATATAGCTGTACACCACGGACTACCCTCTAAATATTTTATCTTTCCTGTCCATCCAAAGGTTGTCTGGAAGATATCGCTTTTAGCGATAAGACCGCCGTTGTACCCATATTTTAGTTTTAAATTGTTTCTGTTTTAATTTCTTTTGGTGTACAATAAAGCATAATTCTATTCTATTCTATTCTATTCTACATTTCCTTAACATCTACGCGATATTTAAATGAATGCGTGACATCAATTTAGTCACAGAACGGACAAAAAATCCAAAAAATATGGAAAGTCAAGTAATGAGCGCCATTTATTGAATAGAGAGAAAGTAACGACATACTATGAATGCTCCTACTGGAGCGTGACAGATTTACTGACGTTTATAACGTATGTTTTGAATATCGAAAACCACAGAGAGAAAGTTTGGTCTAGATCAAAATTGTGGATGGGTATTTTGTGACAAGTGTGAACGTTTTGTGAATGATTTCAAAGTAAAGCACTAAATGAATGAATGGTGATTGAAAGGGGGTAATACATCCGCACGCGTATTATCATTCTTGTTTTTCGTTCGTTATTATACATACAGTATAAAATGTTGTGATATTTTTATTGGTGGCAGATAAATGTTTGTAGTAGATAAATTAAGTATTGCATGAGCTTAATACGATAGTAATGAGGATTTGTAATTTTTTACTTTTTCGTGAGACTATTCATTTTATTACCTGCAGTTTGATTACAATACCATCTTGCAGCGGTTCTGAAACCACGTTTGATCCAAATTCTGACCAACAAATTGGTGAACGTCTTTCGATAATGCTAAGTCATAAATAACCTCTGATAATTTGAGGAAAAAGTCGTTCAATCACTTTCCTAGGGTTCCGAGCAAACTTTACCAAAACTAGGCCGAGTCCGATCCTTCATACAAGTACACATAAAGTGCTTAAAAGCAAAAGGGAGGTTGACATTAAACCGTTAAAATAAAATCGTAATAATAAGGTATATTTTTGTTACAAGAAATAGGGAAATGTTTTTTTTTAAGAATGTCTATAAAAACAGGTTTTAATGTCCGAGGAAATGTTGCCAACTTTTCTCGTAAAAGTCTCAGTATCAGGTGTAAGTACAGTTGACAAAATTTTACAGTAAAGTGATGAATTTACTTGATGTGAACGGCGCAGTAGAAATTATAATACTTCAAGTTTAATGAGCTAGTAAAAGTAATCGACATAAAGAATAAGTGAAATGTCCATGATGTTGTCTTATGGAGTGAGAATATTAGGTGTTGGTTGGTTTTTCTTTTTAGACTATTTTATTAAAAACTAGTGTTTCATCGTACTCACCAAAAATAACGATATTATTTTAGAGACAAAAAGTATCCAGAATATGGGCAACCTGTCTGCTCCGTTACATTCAAATCAGCTTGGTAGTTTTTGAATGAACGATCCATCCAACATTTAAATTTTAAACATTTTCAATTGTTTTATAAATTTTTTGCACATTACTATTTCGTAACGAATTTTATCTTACATCCTAGATTCTTTTTGGTGTACAATAAAGCATTATTCTATTCTGAATTTGCATATTTTTACAAATTTCTTTTCAAGTATTTTCAGCACTTTATTTAAATAATTGGAAACATCTCCCATTTCCAAACTTTATAAATCGCGTTTTCGGTTCCCGATAACAAGTGATCAAGCAATCATTTCTCGATCAATACTTTGAAACGAATAAAACACTAGAAACTTTTACTTACACACAACAAAATTTTATCGCAATCCACTGGTCAAACATTAGTACTGTTAATTTATAGCAAACAGTTGAAATTGCACTGTCATGGCGAAAATTAATGACTCGTTGAATCAACCTGCATTGGTTGCACTAGCTTTTAAATTAAGTATTGCTGTTTAGAAACACATCAGTAAATGTGGATGTAACAGCTTTCATGTTAGTTTACAATGCTTTGATTTGTCTATCATTAATGATGTTATCGTATTTATTGTTTCTTGAACATTATTTTTTGCACTCATGTAAATAATTGAGGATTTAAAGAGAGAAAAGTAACCCAGTAGCATCTTAGAGACCCTCATAAGATTGTCGGTTCTCATTTTAAAATACTTATCACACCCCTCAATTTAAGTAATATGTTTACTTACCCGCTTACTTTTTTAAAGACGAAGATTATTCTAAAAGTACCAATTCATTTTAGAGTATAAAATTCGATAACCTATGACATTCATCGATCGCCACTAGGTCCGCTTAGAGGGCTACGATTCGCAATCTCGTCTCATAGGCAGAATATGCACGAACCTAAACATACACATTACTGTTATTCAAAACATGGTAACTTCTATATTGTAATATTGCTGCTATAAAATTGCTCGAACCAGTAAAACCGACACGCAGCGCCAACATTCTAATTCTCGAGAAATTCGAACAAGAATGCGAACGATTAACAAATTACTAAGAAGTAAAACAAGTGAAGTGAATTTTGTATTTGTTGTCATCAATTTCAATCAAGGCGCCAATCTGAACGCTTCTGAATTATTTGAAAATTAATATTTTGTGAAGGAACTTGCTGCTGAACTTTGCGATTTGGTATGGCAATCAACAGTTATGAATTGTTTTAATATTAAATTGTTAGATCAAGGTTCATAGAGGTGTTATTTGATTTTAGATTGTTACTGGGTTTTGATTTAATGTCACGACCTACATCTATTTTTATGACATGAAACTGTAGCTAAATAAATGAAGATAAATAAAGAGGTTTATCAGTTATTATTTTAAATAAAACTCATTTCTTTTTCAACAATATTTACACCGTCCAATGCATAGAAATAATAAAACATTCGAGCGTTTTGAATAACTGGAAAAAGCAGAACATGATCCAAGTACATAACCTTTAATTATTTTATAAATCATGTTCGATTGTAACACGTTCGGTTTCAAAAATATTGCATTGCATAAACATTCCTTTGAACTATAATTAAATCGCCGTAAGGTTGAAATTCGATCGTACTTTCCACAGTACTTTAGTAACCATGTGTCCAGTTGCATATAAACAATATCTACGTAACGGCCAGTGGTAGCCTGTATTTTATAACACTGCCAATTGCAAAGTATCTTTGAACACGAGAAGAAATAAAATATTATTTGTACATTATTTTTTATTGTTACTACTGATAGTGCCTTTCAATCACCTGCTTATTGCTTTGTATTTTATTTTAGAGCGTTATTTGATAAGCTTGAATTAAGATTCTAAATTCAAAATATTTAAAAAAAAATATGATAATTATGTTGTTTCGATTTTTTTTTATTCGAATCTTTACGAAGTTTTTTTTTAAACTTGATTATGAAAACAATTTCAATAATTTATTATCTAAATTCCATTTTCAAAAGCAACAAACCGTTACCTAGTAATTTTAGTTTCAAAATACAAAATGAATGCGGCAATATAAAATGTAATTAATCAGTCATTCATAAATTAAAAACATAGTTATTTTAATCTAGTTCTATCCAGGTTGTAATTACAAAAAAGTGTCGTCGAGAGCTCGTAATTGAATCGCGGTGTCGAGCTCAGTTTCAGTTTTAAACCTAATTTAAATCTTGTAACATGGCTTCGACATTAAATTCACTTTATTATTGCCTTTGGAACGGTACATGACAGTTTAAGTCCAGGGATGTACCTATTTGCAATACCATTACAGTAAACATTATATGAGAAGGTATCTAATGAATTCGATATTATGTTTATGAGAATTATTTGAGGTGGTAATTTTATTAGTATATTAGTAAAGTTTCATTTATATCCTTTTAGTAGTGATTCAGTATTTAACAGTATTTTCTGTGCCGATATTTTCAAATAAATTAGCTCTTCTAAAGTATATTACAATCTTAATGAACTAATCAGCGCAACCTGGATAATGTTAATCCAGGTTATAAAGAGCTTAGCTTAGAGAGTTTTGCTTTAAAGAGTAACAAACATACTTATAACATCTTCACAAACTTTCACATTTAGGTAATAGGATTTACGAATTATTTTTTTTTAAATTTTTACACGAACCATATTATTTCATTGTTCTACAAAATAAAATCCTTTTACGTAACAAAAACGCAATGACTCGCACTCCATTAAACAAAAAACACTTCCATTCCTAAAATTAACAAAACTTATTGTACCAGGAGTACATATAACACCGGAGATTTACAGCACCATATCCACCAGGAACTAGCCATCAAAACACTTAAAACAATCGAAGAACGCGGTGTAACACGCTAATTTATAGTCAAATCAGAAACACTATGAGCTAATATGGCATTAAACATTCAAGCCCAGGAGTTTGTGTTAAGCCGACTGACAAAGGTGACTCTGGTCACGATCGTCAACGGATGTGGCGTCCGGTGTCACGGGCTTATAGAAAAAACAAAAACTTATAGCCCGATGGTTGATTTTATAAGGCAAGTTAAGGATAGAAGTCTTTAAATGTGATTAATGATCGAGAGTGTTACTTAGCGACGACATCGAAAATGGTGTGAGTTTACAAAGTAACGGTATCTTTACAAAACGAATCATGTGTGTTGAAAAAGTTAAGATTTCTTGTGTAGGCAGACGGTTTATAAAATAAGCAAATCTGCAAGCCGTAACTACGAGCAAACCCAAAATAAACACGAAAATAGAAATTATATTAAACTAATTAATCATCTCAAATCAAAAACAAAATAAACAAGAATCTAAAGCAAATTCTTCCAATCTCAAAAAAAACTAACTCAAGTATTCCAGTGTTAATTAAGCCAATTTGTTAATCCAAACATTCCTCTATTATTGAGTACATCAGCTCAATGAGAGATAATTGGCATAATCAACAGCGTCGGCTTGACGACAGCTAGTCACCTAAGCTTAACTCAGTATCTGGTTCGAGTTGGTTCTGAGCCTTGAAATGTGAATCAGTTTCTTGTTTGTCAAATAATTATGGAAATTAAAACTGTTTATTAATATTGTTCGCTATTTTATTTTTATTATTCCTAAAATAATGTCATCTGCGGTCAACCGTTGCTGTATCTAATTATTTTTTTTTAAAGAATAGCTCTCAAATGTCGTACGATCACTATGTTAGCTACTTGGATACGTCTATTATTATTTCTTCATTTCTTGTGATTCAACTCGTCAGAATATATTTTCGGGGTTTGTTAAAAATGTATACAGAAGCATGTGCCACTGATAAGACGACAGTGTGAAAAGCTATATTTTTATTTGTAGAAAACAACTTCTGAAACTGCTATACGATTCTAAAATGTTTTTCGCTGGTACTACTACTGTATTTCAGAGTGCCATAAACTATGTTCATTGTGATGAAACACGTTTCACTTTATGCAGAAAATATTGCAAGGATTTTAAAAACTGTAATCTAAAACGAATTCACAACAAACAAAGGATAAAAAATAAATTCAATACAAGCTGCTACCATCTCGTTTTCCCTAATTTTTGTGCCCATTAGCACAGAGCGTCCACAAAAGCATTCTAGTGTTCGAGACAATTATTCATTCGTAATGGATACGATTCTTGTATCGCGTTATACTGGCTGATACGGGAAGTTTACTGGCCGTCAGCCAGAATTACCGATTATGGTGGGTAATGCATTTATTTATAGCTTTATACTTCAAGCTAACGGGCTTTGATACAAAATTAATCGGCACTCAAATCTTTATAAGTAGTTGATAGTACAGTTTAGCTGTAGTCAGTAATTTAAAGATATTATAAGATTAACTTATAAATATTTCTTAAGCTGGACATCCGATTTTAGTATTTTTTTACAAATCAAAAGCTTAACTGTATTTAAGTGGCATAGCGACACAAATTTAATCAGAATGCATGCAATAAAAAATAAGCATTGAGCATTTTGTTGACGAGTAATTTCTAAAAGTCATCAAAACCTATTTTAAACTGATAAGCCGAGAAATTAACAAAAAATAAACAAGCAATTATTTAAAATGAACATTACATAATAAAATATTTCCTGGTGGTGAATATTTAATCATAATAAAGTTCACCAAATTCCAGATTTCACGATTTGATTGCTGCAGTTGGCTCGATATAATACAGTATTGTATTTTTCTTAAATCCGACGAACTGTATGAAAACACCAATCTTGTTCCACCGAGTGATATAGGAAGCTTACTGGCCACACGCCAAAGTGAATTTCCGATTATGGTAAATAATGTACCACTGACAATAAAATACGTCACTTTACTTCTGTTTGTTCATATGTTATTTTGGTTGTGTTGTCTGCCAAGATTGTGTTGGGGCCATTTGATTCAATTTTGATATCTTTCAGTTTGTTCAACTTTGTATGAAATTTGATTTTGGCTTGGATTTGTTGTTTTCTATGTAGAGTTACTAAGTAGCATACTTAAAATATATGTCGAGGATATTTATATGTACAATATTTGTATTTTTCTTTAAAGCTTTGGTGAAAACAAAACTTTGTTTCGTATTGAAATATCATAGGTAATTTTATAGAGTTTCTTGACAGTTAGAAGCAGTTAGTACTTTTTGGAACTGTGCACATAATTTATAGTTTTGACATTTAAAAAGTTAGGTACTTTTTATATACATTGTCTATATTATAGCCTATAAGTTGTGTATATTGATTAACTAAGAACCTCATACCTCATTTTATATTCAATAATTTATCATAAAAATTGTATACATACGTATAGTATTGTTATGTTTATCCTACGCATGAAATTCCTCTACAGTGCACATAACCGTGACATTAATTCCACTCATTAAACACTCAAAGGAACGGAATCAGGATAAGACTTTTATTTCATTTTCGCTTTTCTGTTGATAACTTTAAGGTTCAAATTGCATTGTATATATATATATATATATATATATTAGTTTTTTTTGTTACCTATCATAACTAGAAATAGCTAGAACCTAGTGGTACATATTTAATTAAATATACTTTTGTTAATTTTATAACAGATCATTTTCATTTTTTATTAGCAGGCAAGTACTCATAAATAATAACTGATAGCACAACACTATATAATCAGAAGAAATAAGAAGAACACATTTCTCCAAGAAAAGCAAAAAAACATTGTCACTTTATCACTCGATATTAATAATACGGCTGTCTAAACACTCATAGGTACTTGTCAATTACTTATACCTTAGCAAAAAATATACCTACTCTACATGAGCAATATATGTATAAGTATATTAGAAGTACATCATAAACTGTCTCGTAAAAATGGATGGTAGCTACCACAAAATTTCTTCATTTGAATATGTGAGAAAAACATGAGTATCCACTCAAACCCATTTATATTATAAATTTTGTATTACAAACCTCATTTATAATATAAATTGAGTTGAAATGGGGCATTATGTATTTTCTCACACACGTTCTTAAGAAATTTCGTGAAGGGACACGTCTATTTGTATTATACTGGATTTTGTGAAATATGTTTTCTATAATGAAACCTATACGTTTTCATTGAATTTATAATGATTTGGTCGTCTGGCCCATTAAATGGAATAATAAATGAACCAATTACTTTAAAGTGGGTAACTTATGATAAAATTTACGGGATGAAAAAAATTATGAGTATGAGTAATCATTTCGCCACAACTATATTAACTTATCTCGTACTCAACATGAAAAGAAGTAATAAAGAAAAAAAACAGACATAATATGATGATTCTTAATTTATAGTAGGTAATAAAGACCAAAACTTAAGCATATTAACTTTGCAAAAATCGCTAGAGAGCAACATACAACATTCGCCGTTTATTTAACGCCTCTCGCATAAGGAGAAGGTCCATCAGATGGTAAGTGTGTCTTATTGAAGTTAAACCACTTTGTCAGCATGGTCTTGAATTGGGTCTAGATACTAAGATAAAATATCCAATGCATTAATCAGGGTTATAGTTATGTGTGTGCCAAATTTGATCCAAATCCGTTTAGTAGTTTCTACGCGAAACATCCAAATAAACTTGTGCGTATACTTACACAATATAAATAACCAGATCACCTAAGTATGGACGTATCACCAGTAGGAGATAGACCGTCATTTTTAATACATTTACAAAACGACTGAACTATGTTGATATAATTTAATATATGGGTCCACTTCTAAAGTATGAATCACCAAACAAAAAAGAATTGTCAAAATCGGACTGCTCTGTAAAAAGTTATGCGTGTATAAAATGACTTGGAAACCTTCTTCAGTTATTTTTTCGTCGGTTAAAAATTAGTAGAATATACACTATAGATTACAAGTCAACTACAATAAAAAAACACAATTCCAAAACAACCTCAAAGACCATGGTCTTAGTAAAATTCCGGACAGTATTAAATAGTATGAGTATAGCTGTCCGGCCTAATTGAATGGACTATAGGAAATGATAATGGGTCATGCTAGTTGCTCGCTCCCTGCAGCTTGCATATAAGTCAAATTGTCAGGAAGAGTCTGCTGGCTGTGCTTGTAACAGCAATCTCAACCCGGATGTCAAGTGTGTTAGCCGCACCTACTATTTAACGGTTTGTGGAGAAGGCTTATAAGCAGTAATGGACGGTCGTGAGCGATAACATATGAGACTTAGCGGTTTTGTCTTAGCACAATATATGGCTTTGTATGAACAATGCTACCTTCTTAAAGAGTTTCACCTGTATATCTTACATGGTAGGTAGATAACGTGTCTGTCTGTAGCATGTTTTTTATTAGAATTTATGTAAGAGAAGGTGAATTCTTAATATAGGTGAGTTTAGTGGAAATACTAAATGAATCACTAATACGATATATTGTCGTGCTGAAGTGAGCACGGCAATATAATTATCATATTTCATTAATGCGAATTGATACATTAGGATGACGTCATATATTTTTCTCATGTATGACGTCACGTAGGTACGAGTATGTTCAAATTCTCGTATCTCGTGATCTCTTTGTAGCATACCATAGTGTCTAATGGTCGTTTTTGTTAATTAAATTAAATAAATAATAGTGTTTTAGAAATGTACAAGTGAATCAATGTATTAAAATTCCTGTTTACCTTTCGATCATTAAACAATCTCCATAAATATGTAGGTATAGGCAGATATGTTTTCTAAGTAAGAGTCCAAATCCTTTTTCACAATGGCTCACTAAATTAAATGACTGGTAATTAATGTTGTACCTAAAAGATTATTCTGTGTTTCTCGAGTTGAAACTTTGATTAATTGTGTTTTAAGAATAAAAAGGAATTATAAATAGATTCTACTATTTTTTTATAGTAAGTAAGCACTTTGTGAATATTTTTGTAAATAAATAAATTATGTGCTGAAGCAATAGATAGGTAGTACAAAGAAATTTGTAAAGTTATTATGCCAGTCATGAAATACCTAATGCAATTAATTTGCTATTTGCATCAAATTAGTGTTTAGTGTTCTCTTATCAACCCATTCATATTGTATATGAATGTGTGTATGTGTCAATAGTAATGATCAATATAACATTATACTATGAATTCAAAATTACACACAATTTAATAATATTTATTGACATAATCATAACTGCGGTAATATGAACGTGTTTTATGAACACAATGAACGAATTTTCATAAATATGTAAATTCTGTTTACATTTTGCAGTATCATGATTGAAATATGTTGAGCTTTTTGTTAAATTAAAATTACCGTGACTTCATTTGTTTGGTCATTCACTTAATTAACTTCTGATGTGATTGTGTGCTGTGATTTTCTTTTGTCATTATATAATGTTGATATTTGAGCAAGTGGTGTTTAATTTCCTTGTAAAATATTTACATAGCGTTTCGATAATCATTTTATGTACCTTTAAATATATTATATTGTTATGATCAAAGTGTGTAATTGAAGAAAAGTATGGTCAAAAAGTGTGTAATTGAAGATAAGGTGTGTTCGGGAGTTTGAAATAAAATATAAAAATTATAAATCTTCATCACTTTAATTTTTATTTGTATAAATAACCATATTACTGATAATAATATAGAATGATCACTTGTTTTTGCTATTTACAATCATATACTACAGCAGTCTTTAAAATTTTAATATCTATACACATGATAACGAACAGGCAATAATAGTTCACTTACATACATTTGGTATAGCACTTACATTCTAATAATTACAATATTTACAGCGCGCTACTAAATCTACATTATTTACAATTCTGACTGGAAGGTAGGCAGTATGCCCGTCTAGACTAGGTAAGCTTGCACGGCGTTGCCCGTGTCTACAAGGGGCGGCGGCGGGGGCCACTGCCGCATGTCCCGCCGCCTGCCGGGGGCCATGCCGTGCTCCAGCGACGAGTAATCAGAGTCTATTGAGGAGTAAATATGATCTGAGATTGGCCTTCCATCTGGCCCATAGGCAACCGCCTGCGTCTGCCTCACAGCTGACGGCGACTGCCGCACTTCACTACTATACTCCGGCGGGGCACTAGCACCTTGCCCTCCTCCCAACACAGGTGATCTCTCGGGAAAAGGCAACGTACGGTTCCCACCGTTAGGCACCGACGAATCTAACGTATAAGTATTCAAACTCTTTCTATAGTTGTGGCTCCGCGCCTTATGATTCGGCTGTGATTCTGGCATCATGTACCTGAGGCGCTTCCAAAACCTTTTCTCGCCCCATCGTAACCGCGACCCCGTTTTTAGATAGGGACGCAAATCGGGGTCGCACATCGCATCCGCCACAACGGAGTATTCTTCTATTAGTACTAGTTTATAAATACACCCTTTCAACGCATCGTGCAGCCCTTGTCGGAATTCGTATCGGGACCATTCTGTTTGCATGAAATTTCTCGTTAGCACGATGATTATTCGTTTCGATGCTTCCGCGGTCTCGACGACAGGCGGCGCGCATTGCATGTACTGAGCGCCATGGTGTGGAATGTCTCTATAATGAAGGCAGAGGCGATATGATGGATTCCCGTTTTCAAGTTCGTTTGCCAGTGACTGAACGACAGATTCTTCATCTTTCGGGCTGTAGCAAACATAAGCGTCATATAATTTTTGACTCTCTTCAAATGCGCCCGAGAACGAGAACACTCTAATGCCACAATTTGTGTACAGCCACACTCTGAGCGAATCTCTAAAAAGGAATAGTACGACGAGGGCCAATAAAATTAACATAAAGCCGGTGAGCGTCGAGACCATCATGGGAACATAGTTGGACACAAGCATGTTTCCGATGACTGAATTATCAGCATAATAATCGCTGCAGGCTGTACCGTTTAAATTGAGCTCTTTTTTCTGAGGCGGCTTCGCATCGCCGTTCCAACACCATACGTCGGTAATGTCGATGATTTTTTGCGCATTCTCTGCCAAATATGCAGTTAACTCTTGTAAGTAGCGACATTTGCAAGACCACAGGTTGTTGCCCAGTGACAAAGCTTTCAAATTAGGGTTGTTGTTAAAAGTCCACACACCAAAGTCGACTAGTCTGTTGCCATCAAGGCGTAATACTTCTAAAGATTTTAGAGAAAGGAATGATATGTTGGAGATATGGCTAATGAGATTGTTTTGTAGGAATAATTCCTTCAGACTACTCAATTGTAGGAATTCATACCCTTTTAGTTCTTTAAGCTTGTTGTTACCCAAGTGAAGTATTTGTAGAGCGTTCAAGCCAGCAAAAGTTCGATTTTGTATGCTGTCGACGTTGCTGTTATTCACGTACAGCGATCTCATTTTCTGCCTTCCAATAAAAACGTGGTCTTGTAGTTCCTTTATATTATTTCCATCTAAAAATACCTCGGTTGCATCCATGGGTATTTTGTGCGGTATTTCTATTGACGATTGTCCGGAACAGTCCACAACATTGGTGTTCCACAATGGATCGTGGTAACAGGTACAGTTTTGAGGGCATGTCATTTCACAGTCACACGCATCGTAGTCGCAGCAATGACAGATTGCAAAACAATGAGTCTCATACTTACAAAGAAAGTCTGTTGTTTTTAAGTTAGTTAGGGGCACATGAGTTCCACTTCGAGTGTTCGTCATTTTACACAAAACATTTTCTAGGTCCATCACACGCGGGTATTGTCTCATAGCAGTCATATTGTTTATGATCGGTAACCACTCCATAGTACAGTCACATTGAAACGGGTTGCCACCGATATAAAACTCAGGTAAACTTTTATTGACCGGCACTGCAGCTAAACGCATACTATTTAGTTCTAAATGCACAAGTTCATTAGCATACATGTCCACACGCGTCAAGTTCTTTTTATCGAAAAACGTATTCACATGAATATTGTTTAGAAAGTTATTATTGATAAACAACAGTTCCACACTATTAGGAATCGCCATCGGCGATATTTCCGCTATACGATTATGGCTAACGTCCAATGTCTTTATACGGATTTCATCTTGCAACTTGTAGTAGTTACCCAAGTGTTCAATGAAATTGCCGTGAATGTCTAACCACTTTAGATTGCTGGGCACAAACGCGTAATCGAACCACACTAGATGATTTTCCGATAAATTGAGCCACAAAAGGCTCGCGAGCGTCGAGAAGACACCGTTGATGTCAGACAGGAAATTCCCGTCGAGCCGGATGGCCTCTAGTTGCATATTTCTGCTAAAAGTCCCTCTCTCGATTGACTGGATCTTGTTCTTGGCGATGTTAAGCACTTGTAAGCTTGGTAAGTCCCAAAACATTCCGACGGAAAGATTCCCAATTTGATTGTCAATCAGTCTCAGTCCCGTTAATTGATTTAGGTTTTTGAATGAACCATTTTTGAAGCTGGATATTTGATTCTCTCCGAGGTCGAGTGTTTTAAGGAAAGAGAGTTCCCATAATGCGTCGGGAACCTCCAAAAGTTGATTGGAGCTCAAATCCAACTCTTTTAAGTCAGAGCAATTTTTAAAAGCTTTACGGTCGATATTTACAAGCAAATTGTTGTTTAGAGTCAATTTGCTTAAAACAAATAAACCGTTGAATAAGTTCTCATCTATTGTATGAATCCGATTCTCAGCTAGATTTAGCGTATGTAGATTATACAGTGGCAGGAATGCATTATCTTCAATGTAGCCAATAGAGTTATTCTTAAGATTCAGTATTTGAAGGAAGAATAGATCTTTGAATGTTTTGCCGTCGAGTCTCGTTAAGGCGTTGTTAGATAAGTTCAAAACTATCAAGCGTATTAATCCCAAGAAAGTTCCGTCATCAATATGACTACTTGTAAGTTGATTGCTTGATAAATCTAAAACAATCAGCTGTTCCAAGCGATGAAATATTCCTCGAGCCAATTCAAAAAGAGTATTATCGTTTAGGTAAATTTCTCTTAATTCTCTAGCATTAGCAAAAAGGCCTTCGGGTAGTGTGTGTAGATGATTATGTGATATGTTTAGGACTCTCATTGACACGAGTCCATTGAAAGCCTCACTTGATATGTCAGAGATATTGTTATGTTGTAGATATAAATGTTGCAAACTCCTTAATTTCAATAATTCTGAGTCTTCGGGCAGCGACTTAATCTCGTTATAACTCAAATCTAAGCCGTGCAAATTCGATCCACAGCCTTGCCCGAATCCAAGTTGTCCCACTGTTCTTATTCTATTGTGCGTCAAATTCAATGTGCTCAAATTTTCCAGCGAGCAGAACACGCCGGAAGGAACAAATTTTATGTTATTCTGAGCGAGATCCAACGTCTGCAGTTCCGACAATCCATTGAAAGCGTTCAGAGATAATTCCAAATTCTTAGTAGGACTCCACTCGAAATTCTTAGAGCGTATCTTTAACTTCTTTAATTTCTTCAACTCGTGAAAAGTATTGTCTGGCACTTGTAGCAATTTGCAATTGTTTATTGTTAGCTCAGTGAGCGCGGAAACTGGACTAAAGTAGTGAGCTCTTAGAGAGCTTTCAAAAAGTAGTAGATGGTTGCACTCAATAGCCAGCCGGCTAGTGTCTGAAGTCACTGAGATGATGCTGCTGCCGTCACCGTCGAGAGTGCGTACCCTGCAGAGCACGCCGCCGTCCGATCCTCGGTCCGAGACTCGAACGCATTTGTCCGAGCCGTAGGGCAGGACCGCCGAACCGACGTGCACCAGCGCACAGAGTACTACCGTTATAGCGTACATTATCACAGAATTTTCATTTCACCACAAAACGTCTCATAAACACACCCCGTGGGTCGATATCACCATTTCCGAAACAAAGTACGTGGTACACTTGAGCTCTGAAGAAAAACTTCCTAGCATTTCACTGCACTGTAGTCCGTTATGTACGTGATGGTAATAGTCCTTATTTGTTGAAGATGATTAAATTTTTCACTCATGAATTTGTTGTTTATCGTTTGAGATCAGTTTGTGTATTAAATATTTATTGCGTGAAGTACGGACCGGCGCGAGGTGTAGCACGACCTTCCCGCGGCGCGGTTGCGTTGCGACTGTCAAGCGGAGCGCTTGACTCGTGGAAGTAGCAGTGGGGCGCGCAACTTAGTCTTCCCCGTCCCCCGCAGCCCTCATAAGCTCTTCTCTTGTTTTTTGAGAGCAAGTAGCGCTATCTAGTGTTGAGTAGCGAGATTAAAAATTATGCTCGCTCATCGTTTAATTTTTTTTTGTTTAATAAACAGCGCGGAATGCTTGTGTTATTGCGTAAATTATTTAACTAAGGGTTACGTATTTACCCATAATTCAAAATATATTTGCTTACTTTTTTACAGTTAAAAGTTAATATTAATAATACCCTATTTATTGAAACTTGAATTACGGATAGGACAATAATACATTAGATTCGCGTAAAATATAATATTAGGGTTAAGAATAATCAAACTTAAATGGTTTGTCTCCTTTAGAGTTTGTATGCAGTAATCGTACAATTAGGTATGTACAAAGAAATAGTTTTCTTGCATTCTTTCGAAGCAACTTTATTTTTATAATAATAAAAAACATATTTAAGTTTATGTTAAACTAGCATTCCGCCAGCGGCTTCGCCCGCTTGTGCTATATGAATTCTCAGCCCGATCGGTTTAAAATTGACAAAGATACATACAAACTTTCATACCCTATTTTATCCCTTTGGGGATAGAATTTATCAAAATCCTTTCTTAGCGGATGCCTACGTCATAACATCTACCTGTATGCCAAATTTCAGCCCGATCCCTCCAGTGGTTAGGGCTGTGCGTTGATAGATCACTATGTCCGTCAGTCAGTCACCTTTGAGTTTTATATATATTTAGATGGTAGGTATGGCTAAAAATTAAGTTAGGAACAACATTAAAATAGATCCCGTAGCGACTGTATTAATAAGTACAAAACTGGTTAAAGAAGGTCTAACAAAACTGTTTAAAATCTTATATAATTGACCGAAAGTTTCCTGAAAAAAATATTTAAGACTATCTGTTCCCCGCGGTTTAACCCACGTCCTCTACTAATGTATTTGCCATTAATTTAAGACTTAAATCATACATGCATAATATAATTTATCACTATAAAAGACGTTATACATATTGTACCTATTACACTGATACATAAAGTTTGAAGCCGCAACCATATCAATTATAAATAAAACTTCAACAATGCTTTAAAATTATATTCTGTTTGAGCTATACTGGCTATGGTATAACTAATCTATCTGATTAAACTATTAACCATTGAAATTATATACAAAGAACCTAACCTACTAAAAATTCTTAACTCCGACCAAAACAGAGCTTTTAATGTTAGAACCTCTATTTACCGCTAGATGGCGCTCCTGAAGCCAAGATAAGCAACGACAAACGTAAATCACAGAAACACCCAATCTACGTACATTTAATAGACTTTAGAATTTTCCTACACAAATTCATTGGCGTAAATCATGTTTGCAACCTCATAAAAGCCATTATGGAGGCACTTTCGAAATTTTTACCGACACTCATAACGAAATTTGAAAATTCACGAATGTTTTATTGTCTCCTAATGTTTTTATCTCGCAGTTCGTGGCTATGTTTGACGGTATGGAGGGAGAAAAATGGAAAAGTCTTGTTGAATGCGGGAGTGTATTCTGTATTCTGGTAAATAATTTGCGTATCTTTTTTTATAGACTTCCTCTCAATGTATATTTTTGTATGTGTTTGCTTTGAATTGAAGCTTAATATGTTAATATGCGTGACGAGGGATTATGTTAGAATATTTGCGTGAGTAGGATGTTAAATAATACATGGTTTGGTTTTATAAATTGAGTTGAACATAATGTATATACCAAAAAGTATTGTTGAAATAACAATATTATTTGAGAAGAATTTGTGTGGTGAAAGCCTGCTAATATAAATGTATAAATTTTAATGTTATTATTTTCTTATCACGCTAAAGCGGGCAAACGAAGCATGATGTTATTTTATTACCTGGATTAACATGTAGGGTACTAGTTCATCCCGGTCCTAACTCTGAAGTCCACGCAGATAAAGTCGCAGGCAAGGCTTACATGTTTTATAAACAGTATTTGTAATTACCAAAAATATTATATCTTTCAGGCATAACCATGAATCGTCTGTATATAAGAAAAGGCCACATAATATATATTATGTACCTAAATAAACCCAAGCAACTGACCTTTTCTCTAACTACGCCACACTAATAAAAGTATAATTTTACAGCGTACGAAATGTGTGCATAATTTATAAAACAGCAAATTGACCCGCCAACACATAATATAACTTAATAACTATTGACAGCAAAACAAATCCATAAAATTAATCCCCATGTCTTAATGTGTCATACTGTGACGTAATAATGGTGGCCATTAAACAAAATGGGACAAAAATGGGACGTCATGACCACAACCACGTGGGCGGTCTGTACCACAAAGCGACCACAAGTGAATTCCTCTTCAAATACTTTGAAAATGTTACCACGTATAAAATTATATGTGGTTCAGTGTGTACTGTTTGTGTAACTTATGTTGAAGGGGCAACCTTTGGCAAAAAGTTGGAAGGCGGTCAAATGTTTGCGCTGAGGCTAATACCAAGCATCACACCATCTTCTTAACAATATCAATTTGGTGGTTTAAACTTAGTTTAACTTTGTTTTTTTGAGTCAGACGAAAAATTACTTTAAAGTTTAATGACCACTAACGAATATCTCGCTTATATTCCCTGAACGATAGGCAGCGGTATACCTGTAGATTACTATATACACAATACGTACATACATATATCATAATATTATGTTTTTCTTACACATATTGAAAGCGCATCATTATAGTTTTATTAACAGCTGCTCAAAAGCCAAGTCAGCTATTCTTTCATATTGACACTAACTTTAATCGCGAAAACATAGTTCATACCGATGTACTAAAGTTAGCCTGTCCGCAAGGTCCTGACTGACGGATCAAGATCAAGATTAAGTTAAGATACACGGTGACTGACTGACTCATACATAACAAGACAGCTGTTGGTACATGTCCACCTAAATTGGCAGCGTTTTCTCCTAAAAAGGCTTCCCAGACATTACCCTACCTTGTTTATATATTATTTCATAATAATTATGAAACTTTTGGGATGCTAAATGATATTACTTTATTTATAAGACAAAAGCCAGAAAATATCTCTACTGATAAAAAGTTGCGTGGAACTTGTTTGTCATGGAAAGACATTTAAAGAGGAAGAATGAAGAATATGTCACATCTTAAGAAAGATTCTGAGTATGGATTTGGTTAGCTATTAAACTAGATAAAGACTAGGAAACATTTGAAATTGTTTATGTTTATACAACGACATAGATCAAAAAGAGGCTTAACTATCTATAATGATTTCGAATTCAGATGTGTTGAAGAAAAGATATGCTGCATACACTTCGGATAACTTAAGATAGGCGCACGAGGATAATGATGATATTATTTAACTACAGTTACTTAACGAAAATAATAATAAAAACAAATGAATATAGAAATCACAATCGCGATTAGGAGCCAGTCCATAATCGCACACGTGACAAAATAACCATACAAAATTAATTAAATGCCCACCCAAATCTAAATGCAAACACGATAATATAAGAACATTAACAAACCCGTAACGTAATATCTCCGACCACGTAATGCGAGTCTTCTCATGTCTATACGACCACGAGCGAATTGCTAGTGAAGCTCATCTGAAAGTTTTGCCACAGCGTTGCCAAATGTTAGATGCAATTATTTCAATTGATCTAATTTCGTGGATGTGTTAATAGGACATTTGTGTCGTAATTAAGAGGGCTCTGATAACATGATTTGGTGTTAAGTATGATTAGTTTGGTCAAGTTTGATGTGGTCCTTATAGTGAGATGTGTAAGCAATACATTAGATTGTTTATTTTAAATTATTGTTATCTTAAATTTATTAAATATCACAAAATTTTGATCTCAATTATTTTTATTCAGGGCTGAAAAATCTTGAAGCATCTTCATTTTGTATTGTTCATGTTTGTTGGAATAAAACTGAAGAAGTAATAAAAAATATACATATCTGGTCGGTTTGTGGTACAGGAACAAATTCATTTTAAGCAACATAAAATGCAATCGATTTTAGTTATTGAACTAAGTACATTAGTCAAAGATTGTACAAATGGGTCTTAATTAAATTCTCACACTTCTTACTCAATTCAAGCACTTATCTTTTAAGAAATATTATCCTTCCAGAAACACTATCGTGGGTGCTTATTTTCAACACCCATTGTTAATAACCGCGCATTTTAATATTTATCATTATCACCCTCACTGATAATGGTTCATTTTAACCCTCCATTAATGACATCCGGTGTTACGCCACTCCAGGTAGACGGCTTATCTAACCCTGCATTAGCACTTCTTCGAACGGACTCAGACGTATTGTTTTGAGAATATTTGGAGAAAATATTTACAATGTACTAGTGACTCATCCCCTGGGAACATTCTAATCCCTTATTCATTATCCTTAGTTTTATGAGCGTTACGTAGGGTTAAAGAAAGGGTTTCGTAAAGATAACGATTAAATGCAATGGTGTTAATACGTTTCTTAAAAAAGGAGTTATCTAGGAATCTTGTGTTATCTAGGTTTGTGATTTTTACTTGTGAGAATTAATTTTTGTGATTACAATTTAGTAGGTATCTTTTACAAAGAATTATTATTTACAAGCTTTTACACATGAGCATACATTAACCTAAATAATGTGTTCCCAGAACGTGCAAAAGTTCGAACGAAACCTTTTACAGGCTAACCAAAATTATTTAAAAAAATAAATAAATGTTTAATAAACACATCTGTGCAAATTCATTACAAAACTACAGCTTGCCTTAATATACCTAACGCCAAACAAAGCTATGGATTTGAAATGACTGAAAATCGAATCTTTTTTTAAGTCTTCTGAAATCATAAAAACAATTGCTAACGGTTTGAGTTTATCGTTTTCTAAAAAAATATTAAATTTTACAAATACAATTTTCGTACAAAACATTTTCTCTTCAAATATAGAACGCTAACCCTATACTAACGTTACCATAATACTTTAATCTACATCCTCAAGACGCAACGCATCTTTACGTGTACGTATAACATTCCGGGTCTATTGTACCGCTCTTCGGTACTCGGGACACGGCTGTAATGTGTTGACATCATTATACGACCGCAATAAGAGCCACAATGCAGATAAGATCCGTGTTCGAATACATTCAGAGGGTTAAGTGAGGGTGGGCTTGGGGCACCTTCGTTTGTTAGTTTCGAGGTATATAAGTTTGTATTTTGAATTTATGTTGGATGGATATGCAAATGATTTTCACAGTGGAAGATTAAAAAATATTTTGTTTATAATTTTCGGATTATTACTAGGTATACTAAATTATAGAACCTAACTTTAAAATTATAGGATCCATAGGCAGACGGAATATGCCAATGCAATAAATATTTAATTTAATTACTTATTTTACTTAACGTTTAATCTTGGGTTATAAAAAAACACGCTTTTATTGCTGACCGAACTAAAAAGTAGAAAATAATTTTTAAATAATTCAATTCAGAGTAAAAAGCGTGGGGTGCATTTTCCTATATTTTCATTCCTATAATATCAAGCACCCCACGCTTTTTACTCTGAATTGAATTATTTAAAAATTATTTTCTACTTTTTAGTTCGGTCAGCAATAAAAGCGTGTTTTTTTAGTTTTTTTAAACTATTATTTATTTTCCATTTTTTAGTTCGGTCAGCAATAAAAGTGTGTCATCGGCCCTTAACACGTGTGCAAAGTTCCAAGTTGATCAGACGTCTAGAAACCAGTGAAAATTAGGTTCAAAGATTCCGTTACATACATACATACATACAACCCGAGCTAATAAAAGCGTGTTAAAAAGGAACTCATGCTATAAAAGAGAAAGGAGAAAGAAGAGTTCGTGGCTAAGTAACAGCCGCACGGTTCGACTGATCAAAGGTTAAGCTGCGCTTGGCGCGGTTGGCCCGTGGATGGGTGACCATCTTTGTCATAGCGAGACTCCTCCGTGCCTCGGAAAGCACGTAAAGTTGTTGGTCCCGGTTGTCATTTGTACATCTTTGACTGTCGTTATGGGTACTCAGAAGCCAGAAAGTCTGATAACCAGTCTTACCAAGGGGTACGGTGTTACCCGGTAACTGGGCTGTGGAGGTCAGATAGGCAGTCGCTCCATGTAAAACACTGGTACTCAGCTGCATCCGGTTTAGACTGGAAGCTGACCCCAAACATAGTTGGGAAAAGGCTAGGCAGATGATGATGCTATAAAAGAGAAAATAATTTCATCAAACCCCATATATCTTGCCTGTATCCTCTCCATTGCAAATAAAAGTGACTCTTACATTATGCAACATTTACAAATCAATCTGAAATTACAGTTAACGAATAATGGTTATTTTAGACTAATGAGATAAGCAATACATTTGCTCTCGTCGCTCCAAACTTGACCTATTTGCATATCATACAGTTTACTGACATCTCGCATCCCGATGTTAATACGTCCATGGTCTCCCTCAAGTTTCCTGCAAACACCCCACGATACGATTTCGTATACACAATGAAATAACTTACTAAGTTGCTCAAGAAATTTATAGACCCTCACCAACGGGAATTATACCAGCATTTTCCTATTAACGACTTCACTGAGTGCCGGATAAAATGTAATTTTATGTTTGCCTCTAGTGTTATGGCTGGTGACTCTGTTGTCGAATAGATACTAGGAGATTGGAGTGGGTTATATTCTATTTTGTGGTATTGATAAAGGTTAAGTGTCTTTGCAAAGAATGGCGATGAGTTCATTCGATGCGAACTTTTCATGCAATGTGATAAACTACGTTGATGGCATGTTTGTAAATATTTGCTGCGACACAGCAAATTACTCAATTTGCTGTGTCGCAGCTTCGATTTCCGCACGGGACAAATAAAATTGATCCGGGTCTGGGTTTTGTGCATGTGTAATGATAATAATATAGGAGCAGTGTAGTGTAACCTAGTGTGGGGCATCTTAAAAAAACGTAGTTTCAAGCTTTTTGTGTTAATGGGCTCCCTTTACTTAGACTGGATACTTATTGAAACTCACCTCTTAAACCTAACCATACTCTATCAATAATAGTGTAGTGTCTCTTGATAGTTGAAGCCCCATTGAATATTTCTATGATCTATGTAAGACAGCCTGATTAGAGAGGTAGCAAGTAGGTATCAAGCCCATAAACTTGTGAACCTATTAATTTGATAATGGAATACAGCAAAGACAAAGATAAGATTATGTTTAATGTCGGTCTTAACAGGCTACACATATTTTGCCAATACTTTGTATATACGAATAAGTAATTACTAACCAATCGTTCTTCCAACAAAATATATCTCACAGCTACCCTTAAAAGTTACACTTGATGTTCACTCGCGTGGAAAGGAAAATACAATTTAAATGCACGACGAACAAAGTTTCATAAAGCAATGTTAATAATGAAGACGTTTAATGTCCTAAGAAAATATTTTCCAGGTTGTTTTAAAATGTCGGAACGGTAAATGATCCGAAGAAAAAAGGTAGTTCGTGAATTACATGGGAATATTTATTAGTCTTCAATGTTTGTGATAACCTGGTTAAGTAGCCCGCATCTACTGCCCGTCTTTGCTGATAAAGGCCGAAGGAACGTTGGAAAAATAAGTGTTAAAAGATTATTTTGCAGTTTTGTTTTTTTATGTACTTGTAATAAAAAAAAAACAAGCTGTGGGTATGTTTTAGCTTCTTTTTCGGACGTTATCTTGTCATACAAGCACCAACATAATGCTATTAGAGCTTCCTCAATGGAATATAGTTTCATGTTCGGCGAAAGCATTCATTTGATTTTATGCAATCAAATTCTATTTTATATTAGCCCATCGATAGTCCTGCCAGAATTTGATATTTGATTTAGTGACATATTTGAACAGTCGATTTTTTCCATATCTGCCTTTTTTTTTTTCGAACATGATTTTTTTAAATTGAGCCTATTCATTGGACTAGGATTTTAAGCAAACATTAAAATATTGATAGACCGATTTCAAATTCTGTCATTGCAAACTTGCATAGCAAACTCACTTATTTCCGTGTAAAGTTTTATTAAGTTTATTAGATTTACACTTAATTTCCTACGAAAGTTAATAAACCCAGCTATAATTAGACCATTAATTATATCATGAATTACATAAACGCCCTCGACCTAAATATATTAAATGAAGCAATCAAATGTTACCGCATTAATTCCTCAGTTTCACGCGAAAAAATATTCACTGGGTTTTTTCACTTTCGTATGCATGAAAAAAATATTACGTACTTACGTAAACCGGACCTGGAGAACCATCAAGAAAGACAAGAGCGTATTTTACTTTTATATAAAATTAATCGTACCAAAAAGCTTTCTAACATATACTTTAGAATGAATTAGCTTCCTTAATCCCTCTTTAGCCCCCTTGAATACACCCTACATTTATCTAGGGATGAAAGCCCAAGAACTCTGGCCCACTTACCGCTCTGCTTTTGCTTGTAAAATTTGGGCGTCGTATAATAAGATCCTGACCTTTTTGGATATATTTTTCTTTTACCTAATTTGAATCAAGTTGTAATGAATGATTAAGGTGGCCTTTGAGCTAATTGCCTGTTGACGATAATTTTCAAGTAAAGAAATTGGAGAATTTGTGTAATGAGTTCCGACTTTTGGTAATATCAACTTTTCTCATAATGAACAAATGTTGCCAACAAATCTCTTGCCTTCAACAATTTATTGGTTTGTCACTAGTGCAATCTTTAGTCACTATTTAAAACAAGTTATTTATTTAGTCTGGAATAGATTATAAAGGTGGTCATACTAAATTACCACCTTTATTTCAAATGACTTCTACCAGAACGTTCTATTCATTATGGTATCAAAAACATACAAGATATTGGTCCCCCAAAAAAAAAATTTGGTACAGAAAATTCTGTTTTGTTTTTATTGTACTCCTATTGTAATCAAATTAGACCAACTAACACCAACACCATGTTTATTTAAATTAACACTCAACGACACCCCCCTACCAAAACAATAATTAATCAAGATTAATAGTATACACTTTAACACTAGGACCCTAAGGAATAACAATTAAGCCAGCAAAGACGGTCCTTACTTTTTCTGCTAAGGGCGAAACATGTAGAGGAAAACAAAGAAACTCGATTTAGAACCCTTCAGGGGTCTGGGGGAGCGTATTAAATTTGCATTAGACGAAATTGAAATACGCCCTCCGATGACTCGTTACGAGGGAAGACTAATAATGTCGTCAATTCACATTGGAAGATCTTCAAAGTCACGCCGTGACTATTTGATTAATTGAATCATTTTTTGCCTTTTCCCCCTTTAAGAGGTATGGTGGGGAAATTTGTCAATACGCTGCGTTGTACCTTAAAGTATCTATTATACTGAACAGGTCATTATATCGTCCTCTTACGAAAGCCTTGTGATCATAAGGGTTGCTTTAAATTTAGACTCTCACTGTTATGAGTATAATTTCATTATGTAGTTTTTATGAATTCTTTTGGGTAAAAATTTTATTTGACCACATATTTTGATTTTGATCAAACATTCTAAAATATGAATTACAAATCACATTTAGTATATACGATATTGGATAAACAAAACTGTAGTTTTTGAAAATGATTACTAAAAGATAGAAGGAATCCGAAGGAAGGTCGAAAGCTGCTGTTTCACGCGCGTCTGCATCCGGATAAAAAATAGGCTCAAACTGTTTACAGCGTCCCTTCTATCGCTATACCAAATTTCATCTAATTCGGTTCAGCCCTTTTACCATGAATTCGTAAATATACTCACATTCACATTCTTTTCACATCCCGGACAAAATAGATTTTGCCTGACATTACTTTGCTATTCCAAAAATATATTTGAAAAATGTCATTGCCTTGGTCAACATCACTATAGATAATCACGTACCATTTAAAGCTGAATATAACGGAATGCTAGTCATAAGCCATGATCATAGTCACGTCTCGTCGCCGTCAGTTATCGCACACCCATCGCTTTCAACCTTCATGAGTCCGTGTTGACATTTTAGTACTAATTGAATTTTTGTGAACTAACCGTGTGTACTGTTAACTTTTGATGGCATATTTTTGTTGACTTAGCTGCAATTATGTTTGTAGACTTTCGCGATTAAACTGGCAATTAGTATTAGAGGTTGGAATGCTATATTTTTTACAAAGTTCAATGCCCCAAAATAAATGGCTGGTTTGAAAAAGTGATTCGTTTTTTGAATCGAAAAATCTGCATTCATTAGAACTGTGTAGAGGTTTTAAACCACTTTTCTTTTTATATGCAAACTGTAAAACCACGATCTGGTTTTAACGGTTCTCTACCTAAACTAAACTTACTAACAGTTAATTAAATCACTTTTTTTGAGGAATATCGTGATCGAACAATCTTCAACTACAATGAAACTGAAGATGTTATTTAATGAAAAATATGATGTGATTAGGACTGTTAGACGCTACATTACAAGTGAGATGCTTTTTGTAACCCACAATAATAGGATTTTGACTTCCTAAGGTGTATGAGTAGACAAGATTCAAGATGCACCTACACTACAAAAACGTTGCTGACATAAATTGCTCCTAGTCTATTATTGCTCACAGACACCATACCATGATAGTAACTCCAGCATATTCGTACTTATCAGTTTGTTGCGCAGGCGTACTGTCACGGACATCGGCGTCACGTTTGCAGCACGTGCTGTAATCACGTCCGTGACGTCACGTAACGTGTAGCCGGCCTAATTTGTTGATCGCGGACTGTGCTCGACTGTACTAGGGAATCGTTGTAAACATAAAGGTTTTATATTTTATGCGTTTATAGTATTGTATAGGTTAGGTTTGGAATAGTGACTCGTAAATAGTTATGTTGAGGCTACACTTAAACTCCCGTAAAAGCTAAACCTTATCTTCCTGTTTTATTTAAAGTATTTTTTGAAGGACAAAGACGTCGATCTGATAATTACATCCGTAACTTATTTAAAATGTGCTATTAATATACAAGTACACTTGTACATATTTCCTGCCTGCTCAAGTAGAAATCTCGATATTCAGGCCAAAAATTTTCATACATTTTCACCACAAAAGATTACTTCCAAAAGCGTACACCTTAACCGTTCATTAATACCGTTGGAAAGCAAAATAAATCGTCCTTAGTGTTGATGTCATACTAATGAACATTTTATATTTTTATGCGCACCAAAAAAGCTCCGTTGAAAGACAGTACTGAGTGACAAGCATCGCTGTAGGTAAGGTGAAGGGCGTTCCTTAATGACATTCTCAGCATAATTCCCCGCGGATAGGGCTGCCAGACTTTGGTCGGACTCATTCGGTCAGTTTTCCGCCATGTTTGTCTGGTTTGTTACTAAAAATACGCGTCTGGTGTGATCGGAGTCTGTAGGGATATTTGAGCTATATTTAGGGCCTAGTTATGTATTTATTATTGTATTTTGAATAGAAGGTTTTACAAAATGCTCCTTGAAAAAACCGGCCAAGTGCGAGTCGGACTCGTGCACCGAGGGTTCCGACCATTGCAAAGAAAAAATACGCAATAAAGTCGCAATTATCTTGTTTTTTTCCGACCGCATAATTAAGTTTGTTTTTAGAGGAAAATTGCTGATTACTTAAAAACTACCTGCTAGATCTCGTTCAAACCAATTTTCAATGGAAGTTTGCATGGTAATCTACATCATATATTTTTTTTAGTTTTATCATTCTCTTATTTTAGAAGTTACAGGGGGGGACACACAATTTTTACCACTTTGGAAGTGCCTCTCGCGCAAACTATTCAGTTTAGAAAAAAATGATATCAGAAACCTCAATATAATTTTTGAAGACCTATCCATAGATACCCCACACGTATGGGTTTGACGAAAAAAAAATTTTTGAGTTTCAGTTCTAAGTATGGGGACCCCCAAAATTTATTGCTTTTTTTCTATTTTTGTGTCAAAATCTAAAAGCGGTTCACAGAATACATCTACGTGCCAAATTTCAACAGAATTGTTCTTATAGTTTCTGAAAAAAATGGCTGTGACATACGGACGGACAGACAGACAGACAGACAGACATGACGAATCTATAAGGGTTCCGTTTTTGCCATTTGGCTACGGAACCCTAAAAACGGGCAGTAGGTATAGTTTTCATTACAGCTTGAGAGCAAGATATTGAACAATATTAGGTAATAGCAAAATTATATCCATTTTATTTAAAGTATGGCGTATTGAAATAAACTCTATTAGTGAAGATATCTAAATACCCAATACCCGGTTCATGGAGGGCTAACTACCTAATATTCCATTGGTATGACACAAAAGAAGAAAAATGTAATATTCGATAGCTAGAACTGCAGAAATAGTCTTATGCACAGATATGGATATACCTAGATAACGCAAGAGCAACTACTTCGCGTGCCTAGCTTACGTACAAAAATCGTAAGTGGCCATTTTCGCGCTCAGTCTGCATCGGTGTATGGCGCTAGTCGGATGTCAGTTAAAAATACTAAAATGGTGAATTGTGCTGTTATAAATTGTAAAAACTGTACAAATGCGAGGAGAAATAATAAAGTAAACGTTTCCTTCCACCGGTAAATCATTTTGTGATTAATATTATGCGTAGTTAATTTAAAAATCAATTATTTTAAACCTGAGACCCTCAGTAATACCTGGTAATATGAGAAAAACCAAATTTGAGAAAAACGAAACATTCGTATTACATTGCGGGATTTTACTTGGAGCGGTTGATGAGACGTTTTGTTTTAACAAGTGATGAATATCGAAATAAGCGATACTATCGTATATCGCTTCAGTTTTGTAGTACAGGGACTTTTATCATTTTTCTGTCAATTTTAGCGATTAGTGCTGTTCATCGTATGCAACACAAATTGATTCTCGAGAATCGATTTCGGAAACAGAGGAATGATTTTGAATTATATAAGTACTTATTATGTAGACCAGTGGTTCTCAAACTTTTTAAATGACGGAACCCTTTTGGGAAGCAAAATACTTGATGGAACCCTACAATAAAACAATTGTTTTTATAAGTGTATTTTTTATTAATCAGCATAATAAAAGTACAATCTAACAGTTACTAATTATTATTTACTTCACCACTTGGCAACGACAACAATAGAAAACATTAAAAAAGAAAAAATCTAACTAGTGGGAGGTATGAAACTGTTTTTTATTTTTCATCAATTGGTTGATATCAGGTTTGATGGAAGAAAGTTGGAGTCTCATATCAGCTTCGGCGTCCAGTCTATTGCGATATTTTGTTTTCGTGGCTGCGTAGGTAGAGAATCCTGTTTCGCACAAATATGTAGTTGGGAACGGGAGCAGAATATCCAGAGCCATTTGGCCAAGCATTGCATATTCATCTTGGATTCTGCACCAAAAATCATTGAGAGGCGTCGTTTTGAACAGTGACTCCATACTTGTGTCTGATGACATTTCTAAAAGAGATTCATATATCTCGTTTGACATGTTTTCAGGCTTTTCCAAGTTGGGTAAAAAAGGATTATGAATCCATGAATTCACTTTAATTTTTGTATTGTGTTCTTCGGGAAAATACTTTTCAAAAGATGCGCGCATCGAACTGAGATATTGGACCAATTCAAATACATCATCTTCAAACATTACTGAGTCGTTTTCGCTAACAAACTCACTGAGTAACGTAAAGCTTTCTATTTCTTTCTTACCAATGCAAATGATCCAAAAATCTAATTTTCTTTTAAAAGCAGTTATTTTATTATAGGCCTGAAACACTGTTGTCTGTTTACCTTGCAACGATAAATTCAATTCGTTAAGTTTTTGAAAGATATCCGCCATAAAAGACAATCGGAACAACCAAGTTTTATCATACAAACGGTCCTTCAAATTAAAAGAAGTATCTGCTGAAAGAAACATTTGTAACTCGGCTCTAAGTTCAAATAGCCTTGTTAAAGTTTTACCCCGAGACAGCCATCGCACTTCTGTATGGAGCAGCAGTGTTTTATGTTTGCTGCCATAATCTTCACACAATAATGAGAACAATCGGGATTGTAGTGGTCGTGATTTGATAAAATTAATTATTTTTACCGCTTCATCCATAACTAATTTTAGATTAGACGGCATTTGCTTCATCGCAAGTGCTTGTCTATGCAGAATACAATGACTGGAACTACAATTACGCGCTTTATTTTTAATTCGTGACACTGCTCCTGCTGTTTTACCTGTCATCGCCTTGGCCCCATCTGTACAAATGTCAATGCAATTGTTCCAACTGAGATTATTTTCTTCAAAAAATATATTTATTTCATTAAAAATTTCTTCCCCGGTAGTGTTTGTAAGCAGCGATGAACACATAAGCATGTCTTCTTCAAAAGAACTTTTATATGGATATCTCACAATAACCAGCAGGATAGCCAAACCAGCGACATCAGTCGACTCGTCCATTTGCAAGGCGAATCGTGTATTTTGTAGACGTGTAACTAGTTCTTGTTTGACGTAGCTTGCCAGATCATGGATTCGTCGTGAAACAGTATCGTTTGATAGCGGAACATTAGAAAGATGCTTTGCAGATTTTTCATCGAGCATACATTTTGTTATGTCTAATACACATGGTTTTATTAATTTCTCAGCGATAGTATGCGCTTCACCTGCTTGTGCAATGCGATAGCTAACTAAATATGATGCCTCCGTGGCCTTTTCGTTGATAGTTTGTGTTACATGCATAATATTTTTTTGACTTTCTAATAACTGATCTTTTTTGCGAACAAAAAATTCTTTATTCTTGTCTTTAGACTCGGGGTGTACAGTTTCTAAATGTCGGCGCAATTTGGCAGGTGCCATGGAACTATTAGGAAGCAGTTTACTACAGAGCATGCAGAGAGGTGAGCCGTTGGAATCAACAAATCCGAAACTGATATAAGATTCATCATACTTCCTTCTTTTCGTCTTTGAAACCGTCGAGCTTGACGTCGTGGCATCATCTTCTGAATCGGTGGTTGCTATATTCTCCGCGCGCACTGCTTTTGAACATTCAGCGTCATTAGAAGATGTTGTTGCAACACGTTTAACACCTTTAAGCCAACGTTCCATTCTTCTTTATTTATAATGTTACACGTCAGGATAGTGGGGTTTAAATAATCCACAATCGTTACTGCGTATAAGAGACTAAATTTAGTACCTACGGTGAAGAAATGTACAAAACTGAGACAACAGAATACAGCAGGCAGTAAAACAATGAACACTAGTTTCTCGCTAGCGAGCTTGTAAGTAGGCAGTAACTTATCGCTCCGAACGCTAATCGTCAACTGACGACGGGCGACGCTTTTATACTTAGTCCTAGACTCGATCTCAAATATTCTCGAAAATACTCGAGTCGGCACCTTTGATAAACAAAAAGCAAAAATAAAAACAGAAATTTAAAAATTGCGTTGTAAACAATATCGACTTTATCCTTTGAAGTTAGAGTCGAAAGTCGCTTGTTGACAACTATAGCGTCTAATTCAGAGGCGGCTTTTATCAAAGAGGCGATAGGTATGACGTTCGAAAAGTAGCGTCACCAAACCTAATATAAAAATATTTTTTATTTAATTGTAACAATAAAAATTGTAATATTTGGGTAAAACTATGACACATTATAAGTTTTGTTGTCACGTGGGGGAGGGTACGCGCATTCCACAGAACGGCAAACTTAGAGCGAACGGGTTGTACAAGTATAAAATTGTTGATACCAAACTTATGATATATTGTACCAGCTATTGTAACACATGTTTCTACAAATACAAATAAATAAATAAGTAACGTTCATAGCGTTTTGTCTCCGCGCGGCCGCGGAGTCCGCGCAGCCGCGGAGCGACCAGAGAGAGGTGTTTTGATTTTTTTTTCTAAATTCTTACGGAACCCCGACAGAGGTATCACGGAACCCTAGGGTTCCGCGGAACACACTTAGAGTATAGCTGATGTAGACAATTTTAATAAATAATCGTAACATTTCGTGATTTTTTTAGTTTTGTACAAAATTACTCATTAAATAGTATTCTTATATTTGTATAGTAATTGAGAAATGGTATATACAAAGGCGAACTATATTCAAAATTGAGTTTTCACCCAGCAAATCTTTGAGAGATAGAAAGAAACGAAAAAGGGTAGAATCTCGTTGCTTTTTGTAAACACTAGAATTAAAAGAATTCGATAAAAACATCTTATATTTAAATATAAGGTGTTTCGATCAAATATTAAGTTATTGTTATTGTTTATAATAGTAAACTTAAAATTATGGCAAAGGTATCCAAAAACGCCGATGGAACGCAGGCGCTCGAGCACGCAACCTCTACTACAAAGACTTTCAACGTGCTGCTGGCTGGGTAAGCGCGAGTGCAAGACGGGGGGCGGGGCGAGGGGGCGCCGTGCGCGGGCGGCGTCTTTAAATCGATTTGATTTTCTCATCACTAAATAGTGCTTGTGACGTCATAATAGGTATTAAAAAAATGGCACGCTTGGTTTTCATACAGATCGTGATACTTGCGTTATCTATGTATATCCATATCTGTGGTCTTATGAGAGAAGACACAAAACGAAATTAATGTTACTAGTGTGAAAATTTAATCATGTAAGTAAACACTTTTTCTTTGAATGATAATCTTCAGCCTTTAGTCAATTAAGTGAAAACTGACAACCACTTTTTATGAAGCATCTTTTCAGATCAGTTTTATCTTACTTTCTAAAATAATCTAACAACCCTACTTAGATGAGTCTAAACGGCTATAGTAGGTACTGAGTTTCCTGTTTTATGATTAATGTTTCCGTCCTTTCGACACTATAGAAAGTATGAATCAATTTGTATATTAAGCGTGGCTTAAAGTTGTAAATATGTTATTCGATATTTTACATATATTCGACAGTTTACTTTACTTGGTATTTCGTTACGGTTGATTTCATTCATTATGAGATACGCTCTAATTTTGGAATAAACGGCGTGTTGAAATTTGGCCTGATTATGAATAAGTAAGTAAAACTGGCTTCCCATAATATTATTATTATTGCCTTCGCGCAATTATTTGTTGTATACCAAAAAAAGTTTGAAATATTTAAGAAAACATCAACTTTGGTTATTAAATAATTTAATACTTTTAGAGTCTACATCAAACTGTAAAGCTGAAATATAATAAAAAGGATAGTTTCGTATCTGAAAACAAACATAAAATCTCCATTTTTTATCTGAAAATTAAATAAAACGTGAAAAGGTGAAGCCACCTTGTTGATGGTGGCTTCACCTTTTCACGTTTTATTTAATTTTACACACGTTGTTTACTTTTGTCTATGATAGTTTTTATTGCATTCTTTATACATTTTAAATGGCTATGTTACGGCTGTTTCTATTTGTTCAGCCATTTTTTGTGCAAAGACCGATACAACTATATTTTGTATTTCCGCTTCATTTGTTACGCACGAAATACATGAAAATACACTTTAGCGCAGTCCGTGAAACAAATTGTTCGTACGTGAAGAGTTGTTTAAGTACAACGTGATAAAATTATACTAGTAAGGTGATTGGAGGGTTGAAGGAGTATAACAGTTATCATTTAATATTAATTGTTGGGTCAGTTTCAAGCAGGGAAGTGTTTTCAAAGTCAGAGAAGGACTTTTGCGGCTTCGAGCGATCCGACAATATTTTTCTTTATCCAAAACGTAAATTTTGGAAGTGACATGATAATTTACGGAATGAAATAATTTGATGATGATAATAATAATTATTACAAAGACGCGAGATTACAACGTAAATTAGAAACAAAGTAAGTAAAATCCTACTAATGTAATAAATGCGAAAGTTTGCGAGGATGTATGTATGTCCCTATGTTTGTTGTTTTTAACGCAAAAACTACTGAATAAATTTGGATAAAAATGTTGTACCCACATGGATTATAATCAACATTTTTATTATTTTTACAGGTCAATACGGCACAGTTATGCATTTTTCTAGTATACAGTGAAATGCAAACGAAATTCAGATGGTGTTGATTTAGGTGCACTCATCTGTCACACGCGAAATACACATAACTACTTGCGTTATCTATTTAGATACAATTCTGTGGTTACAACCGATAATTGAGGACTTTTCAACCATAATACATTGAACAAACAAACAAACATTCACTCTAAATTTTATTTCACTACAAATTTTACGATCGATCGGTCTCCAATTAGGAGTGGTCCAGATGGAATGTTATAATTATGAACACTTTTAAAGGACTCTTCCGTTGATGGTTTGTTTACAACCATATAACTTTATTAGCTTTAAATGTTTGTGATCGTAATTACTGTCTTAAGCAACCTTCACACTGTGTGAACTTTCTTTTATGTGAAAAGTAGCCGTTTCCCTCGGTTTCGCTCGTGTCCCTAGAGAACTACTTAATGCATCTAGATAAAAAGTAGCCTAAAAACGTCCCCAGAGTCTCATCTTTCTTCTTACCAAGCTTTATCGAAATTGGTTCAGCCGTTTTGCCGTGAAAGTGTAACAAAAAAAAACAAACTCACTTTAGCATTTAATCTATACTAATATTATAAAGAGGATAGATTTGTATGTTTGTTTGTAGAGTTTTAACTCAAACACTACTGGACCGATTTTAAAAAATCTTTCACCGTTAGAAAGCTACATCTTTACGAAGTGTCATAGGCTATATTTATTTTCATAAATAATTAAAATCCCTTCTGAAACTTGAATAATGTAACCCAAGGTGTAAAAGAAATGTCGACGCGTGCGGAAAGCTAGTGCCTAATAGTTAGGATTTACAGATATTTTTTAAACCATACTGGGGTCAAGAAAATATCTGTTAGTAGCTTTTATTGTCCACGTTATGTACTGAAATACCTTTTCAAGGGGAAACGTAGCTGTCTTTTTCATAAATCAATAATATATATTTTTTTATAAATGTATATTAGGCATGGTACAAAAAAATATATAAAATCGTCATTTGTTTCTTATTAGTATTTTGTTTTATTTCATTAAAAACAAAATCCTTAAGAACCACTACGAATATTTCCCGTATCGCGGATTATTCTATTATTTCCAACAAGAACAACCTTATTCGTGCCTCGTGCAACACCCACACAGAAACAGATAATATTACTATTTTTAAACTGAAAACTCTTAGGGGCCCTTCAACATTATAATTGGACCTTCGCTATTTATAACATTACTTGTTTTAGCTACGTGATTTTTGAAGAATTTAATCAACTTTTACAATTTCGCTAAATCAACCCGTGATTTTCGGAGCAGTTGCCCATTTTTCATTATGTTGCTCAATATCTTAATCATACCAATGGTGATGTGCTTTAATTTTGTCAGTTCATGTCAAGTAATAAATATGTCACTCACTATATCATGTCGGTATATGGAAATACGTTAGGTACAGAAAATATACAATGTAACTACAGTATTGTATAAGGAAACTGTGATGATAGTGTATGGTGGTAAATAAATAAATAAATAAACAATTCATATGCTTCCATTTACTAAAGGGTGTATTGGGTTTACTATACAGTTCACGGATTATTATTCGACTTATTCTTAACGTTCATTTCATCCACAGATGAATAAAATGTGAACTAATGACGTCACTAACGTCAGCTGTTATTTTTGCTTTATATAATGTAATCATTAGCTTTTTCGAGTGGAAATTAAGAAAATATGGCATGTAATAAAATATCTCAATGATTTCTTGATTAGCTCGTCTTACAGAAAATTAACCATGCTTAATTAGGGTACTGGATCCGTAAAACTTTCTGATTTGTACTGATGATTACAGTATGAAAAAAATGCGAAGGCAAGTTATAATATGTAAGAAATAGGTTGCACGGAATTCTAATTCAAATGTATCTCCTGGCCTTGTATAACAAAATATATATAAAAAACACCCTTATTTATTGTAACATAATAATTATGCTAACCTATAATATTATTAACAAAAAAATAAATAGTGTTCCAATTTTAAATGAATTTGCACATGCACTCATTCCGTGAGAATTCTGAGCGCCAGTTGTTTATTTTTCCACGCTCACATAGGGGTAAGTGGATGGACAAGCAAAGAAATAGTCATCGTAGTATAATAAATAATGCAAAATGCATTCTAATTAATTTTATAAAAATACTTTTAATGATACTGTTTCTTATGAATAGATGTTAATTCAAAAGTATAAAACGATTTATTTTTAAATGATTCCATAACCTGATTTTAATAAAAGAACTCACTTGCAATCTCGATTTAAAACTTTTGTCCCTTAATTCAAAAGAGGTTATAAGTAAGGAGGATAATGTATGAGCTCCTTTAGGATGACGTAACAGTGCAGTTGCAGTATCTATAAACCATCATAAACATTGGAGAACCCGTTTAGAAAGCATTTTGTAAACAAATTCTATAGCATGCCATGCTCTTATTACAACTAAATAATAACATCAATCGTAGTGTATGTGTTCATCGTTGTTCGTATGATATGAAATTTTATTACTAACATAAATAAACAAGGCGTTTGTTTTTTGAAGAATGTATTTTTTTTCCTATGTAAGTTACGGGTCCATAATTTAACTTGCATTTAATCGATTTCCATAAATCATGATAATACTATTAATATATTTTGCATAATTGCACAATGTGTTTTCAGATATAGGCAGGAAGTTGGCTGACCACATCATAAAGGGTCCATGTTTACTTTATAAGGGCTCCAAGAACAGACAGAATAAAAAATCAATACAATCAGTTAAGTCTAAAACATCATTCATTTAATAAGTACTAATTTTAGTTTTAAAACGATTCTACCTCACACTATACGACAGCATACTTTTTTTATTCGGTGACACAGGTCAACATTTTAGCCACTCTAGTTTATTCACCTGCAACATACAGACAAATTACAATAAAAGCAAGAAGCTATTTTCTTAACACTAAAACTCAAAACCCAGACGTTGAAAAAATAAAACATAAAAATTCAAGAATTTTATACAGCAAAAATAAAATAGACCGTAGAATTCTATGTTGAAGAATTTTATAGCAACCGCAAAGACATTTTGTTCTAGGTGAAAGAAAACTAAAATTTACAACTATGAGAGTCGATAAAGTCGATTGTATGAATCCCCCGAGTGGCTTCGAGCTCGATTCGTACGCCACTTACTGGAATGAATGTTGCATTGAACCAACAGCTGAAATTAGAATGAATCGATGGCTTCCACAGTCTTTTGTCGTTCGATACTTATTTAATTTCAGTGTGATCGTATTTCAGAATGAAATGTTCGATATCGAACATGATGATGTAAATGAATGAGAGTGATCGTGAAAACTCGTATGGCATTTCGATTCTGGATTCTTTCATCACAACTTTGTAATACGAATAAGTAGTAACATTTTGTAGGTTTACCGCTAGAAAACTACTCCTATTTAAAAAATACGACAAAAGGGCCGGTACATTCAAGTTTTAATAGACTTTTGAGCTTTTTCTCGAGGGAAAATATTAGTGCTGTCATACTTTTGGTCAAATGAGCGATTGCTTACAAGTTAAATTTTTACAGGAATAGAATATAATAAGCGTTTATTGTCTCCAGTATTACAGCAGGTAGTAGATAATTTGTACACAATACTGTAATACTGGAAGCAAAAGGTTCAAGCGTCAGCTTACAAGCGCTGGTTTTCAGCTTGAAGCTTCAGACAGGACTAACTAGAAACTTTCCAGAAAGTCTAAAATATCACAAAAAGTTGACACTAAACTGTGTTAGTTAATTCCCCTTTACTACCCAGCACCACACGTATGTAATCCAATAATCGTAATCAAAACAAACTAAATAAAACTACAACGCTCCAACAAACATTACGTGTACTAAGATAACATCCTCATTTAGACAATAGTAGACTCCTAAGCCGCGGCAATAGATGGTCCAATTTGCCTCTCCGTAATCGAGCGTTGAATGGACCATGCGCCATGAAATTAGATCATCGTGCCGCTTTATTTAAAATGTAATGTTTTTGTATTACCTGTATGTCGTACAGGAATAAGGTTGAGGATATTAAGAATAATATCTCTTACATTGCTATGTTCTCCTGGTACTCTGGTACTCCTAAAGTGGCTCAAGTGTCTATTTACGTAATTAGGATAAATCTAAAAAACTAACTTTAATCATCAGGCTTTTGCAGGCAACTGACTTTTGCTGTTTGTATCAAGGCCAGTTTTATTACAAGTTTCCCGCGGTTTTGTACGCATCCTGTGAGAACTCCTAAGTAAAAACTATCCCATGTATCAGTCTACATCCATACTAAACATCTAAATGTGTTTGTTTTGCCGTGAATTTGTGACAGACAGACAGAATTACTTTCGTATTTAATATTAGTAAGGATGTTAGTACTTGAATCATCTGCCTCATCATCTGCCTAGCCTTTTCACAACTATGTTGGGGTCGGCTTCCAGTCTAAACCGGATGCAGCTGAGTACCAGTGTTTTACATGGAGCGACTGCCTATCTGACCTCCACAACCCAGTTACCGGGTAACACGGTACCCCTTGGTAAGACTGGTTGTCAGACTTTCTGGCTTCTGACTACCCGTAACGACTGTCAAAGATGTACAAATGACAACCGGGACTAACAGCTTAACGTGCATTCCGAGGCACGGAGGAGTCTCGCTATGACAAAGATGGTCACCCATCCACGGACCGACCGCGTCAAGCGCAGCTTAACCTTTGATCGGTCGAACCGTGTGGCTGTTACTTAGCCACGAGCTCCTCAGATGTTAATACTTGAATGTCAATATGTAATCTTCAGTTGGAGTTCAAAGCTATCCATACGTTGAACTTCCAACAAATAATGTTAATGATTCAGATATTATTTGGAACAAAAACAAAGGTATACAAATGAAAGTTTTATTCGACCTACGGGTATAATCCCTCCATTTTTATGTACGCCCTGATAATGGCCCAGCATAAATAATCACACTTTTGACTTGCTAATTTATGCCGAACACAAATATCGACAATGGAACACTAATAACAGGATTCAATATTTTGAATTGTGAAACTTACAAAGACCAATTTGACGTGAGCATGTTCCAATAATTCTATGAAAAGTAAAAAAGATTACTGAAAATAAAACTTTCACTTTTTCTTTTGTGCGTCCTTCAGACACATTTATAGGTCACAGACGTACAAAAATTTAAATCAAGAATGCTAACTGTATTAAATTGAGGAGCTCGTGGCTAAGCCACAGTCGCACGGTTCGACCGATCAAAGGTTAAGCTGCGCTTGGCGCGGTCGGACCGTGGATGGGTGACCATCTTTGTCATAGCGAGACTCCTCCGTGCCTCGGAAAGCACGTTAAGCTGTTGGTCCCGGTTGTCATTTGAAGATCTTTGACAGTCGTTACGGGTAGTCAGAAGCCAGAAAGTCTGACAACCAGTCTTACCAAGGGGTACCGTGTTACCCGGTAACTGGGTTGTGGAGGTCAGATAGGCAGTCGCTCCATGTAAAACACTGGTACTCAGCTGCATCCGGTTTAGACTGGAAGCCGACCCCAACATAGTTGGGAAAAGGCTAGGCAGATGATGATGCTAACTGTATTAAATTGCAAACTCAATATTTTATTCGGTGCCATTGGCTATTCAGACTTATTAAGGTGCTGTTTCATCAATAATTCAGTTCATTAAACCTCAATTAAGACAGACAATTGTTCATTTCCATTTATTAATTTCTTATTGAAGTATTAGTGCCTACAAATTATTTGGAAACTTTTATTTGTTAAAAATTTTTATTTGTTAAATTCAATGCCTCATTATAAGCAGTTCAATTTGTCCCAGTACTAATTACTACTAAAATATTTACGTAGATGCGTTTCGTAAATATAATATGATATGGTGTACATAAAATAAAATATAAGAGGAAAGAAATAAAAAATATTCGTTATTAGTTCCACGAAATCCGACCAAATATTTGCACTCATGACCGTAAATAATATTGATTAAATACTTTCCCACAAAAATTCAACACGAAATATAAGTGAACAAAAACTATTTTATTAAATTCCGTGACCCCACATAAATAAGGCGGGGCAATCACGTTTTGCATCGCAACAAGAGCAAAATAACTGGCCCAATTAAAATTGACACAGACAGCTCCAGCTCCCAGAAGGTGTCGCCGTTCGCATCACTCGCACGCGATCTCGGCAACGACGCCTGCTAATCGATACCATTAATTTTATTCTGTCGGATGTTGTTTGCTCAGAAAATATTCACCAGCATTTTAATGAACAGAATCTGCCGAGAGATTCCACCAAGTCACAAGTGAACGATCCTAATACAAGACACTCCTTTTACTCTGACGGTTCCGCATTTTACTAAACATATAATTTGAATACATTATGAACATCCCTAATTAGAGACTTCAAACATTTTTAGAAAATGTTTTCGAAACAAATTGTCCGAGTAATAGCATTTAAAATGTAAATTCTAAAAGGGGTAGATAAGTTTTGTGTGGGGTGCGTAATTAAAAGAGACGCGTCGTGCGACAGTCGTGAGGTGCATGGTGTCTTATCGGTTGGGTTTTAATTTGAGGCTGGCATGAGACACGCGAGCCGATCACGCGACAGAACGCATCGACCGGGAACAACACTACGCGCGCTTTTTAAAATTATTTCTTTTATATCATTATCGAATGCTTCGACTGCCAGCTTTGTGCGGCGTATCGATTTAAAAATAATTATTTGGAATATTCGATCGCACGCTGCAGGCCGTTGACACTTTAAGTTTCACAAAAAGCATGTAACGACTGAGTAAGCATAGTTTATCAATCAGTCTAAAGAACACACAGGGGAACCCTTTTGTTTTTTTTTAGAGTCGGGACAAAGCAAACTTAGGAAATGAGATTTCACGTAACAGTTTTTTGGAACAAAGCTGGTTGCGTGTCGGATTGTAAATAATTAGCTCATTCAGCCGCACCTATAGCGTCGCCGCCATTGTTTGTTTTGGACACAAGAAATTTTGTAAAAAAATACGTCATCCTTTTCAAATTTTATAATTTTATCGTGCTATAAAAATCTAGTTTTTAGGTGACTTCAAAATATTTTGAATGTGACGCTGGAAATATACTTAAAACCTACTAAATCAAATTAAGTTTTTATCACATTTCTGGAGAGAATACAAGCGCTGGTTAAGTTCATTTCTGTTATAATATAATATTATTCTAAATTTATTGTCTTTTCTTTAGTCATCACACTAAAAATTACCTCGTTTGATTATTATTCAAACATTTCTAGAACAAAAATTGTTCCAGGAAACTCACAATAACTACATGAAACTAATAAGAGCCTATTAGTTGACTTCAAAGCTAATCTCAATTCAGTGTTATTACCAAGAGTTTGGTACAATTTATTGGTTTAGGGACTTGAATGTTTCTAATTCCATCATTAATTGAAGATTCGTGGCAAGTATGATAGGTGAGCCAAGTTTGATAATATTTTGATCCCCTCTATTTGCCTCTGTCTGTTTATGATAGCAGAAATGTATGTATTAATTAGTAAATTAGATATCTACTGCTACTTGGCTTTCCCTTTTATTCCTCTAATAACGAACCTTCTCTAAAATATTTTATAGAACATACCTACGACAGCAAAATTTAAAAATAACAGGAATAATAAAAAAAAAAAATAAGTAAAAAAACAAGAAAGCTTTCGGAAATAAGAAATCAAATACAGAATCAATCGCATTTCAATCATCATTTAATTTAAATGGCAACAGTCACGCCCATGAAGATGAAAGCAAAACAAAGTAGGTACGGGTATAGCTTATTTGATGCAACTTGGAGGAGTCGGCTGCGAACAAATGAAATGTTTAATAACGTTCGTAGACAGTCAGACAACCTTTTTCTTTTACATCCTGGAGTATTTACTGCTTATTGCAAGTCTAATATACTGACTGTCTCTGTGTACATGTCATGCTTTGTGACTACATTAGTCTGGCTTCCATATTATTCGTTGCCGCATTTTTTGTCCTAAGGTCAACGGCCACCCGTGTTTTTGCAATCACTAGGTATTCAGGTGTGAGAGCGAGACACAAGTAGGTACTAACATCGTATAGGAACGGTTTTTTTCACAACGATATTATTATTGCTTTGGCACGGTAAAGCCCTAGATATTTTATATTTTCTATCTCTAGGCCAGAAGCTCCTCAGCTGTGGCACTTTCACGAAATTCCATAATAAATTACAGGCACCAAAAAATTCAATTAAATCACCCTCCGTCACAATATCAGATTGTTACCAACAGGAACATATTTGTCACGACCTATTGTTTATTAATATACAGTTACGAACGTCTAGGGGTGGGGTTATTAGTTTACAAGTGTATCAGACGCCCCCTTTGTTTATTATTGACTCTGTACTCGCGGGAGCACAATATTACTTCCCAACTCTTTCGGAAGTTTGCCTTTATTATTGACATCTGCTGCCTACAGGAAACAGAGCTACGTTTCGCAAACTTCATCGCGTATTAATTCGCTTTGTCATTTATATCGTTTATCGATTGCTGAGTATTTAATTTTGTGTTTGTTTAGGACAGCGTTTATTTGGTCGGTATTTGCTACAGGGCCCGGTGTATTTGCAAAGGATTTTGTTACATCGATAGTTGGGATAAAGTTTAAATTCGATTTATTAGTTGAGTATTCGCGACGTAGCCATAGAATGCCCTTCACATGACAACAAATTTTCAAAGCAAAAAATATAGCTTAGGTACTTATCTAAATATTGCCAAAATATATAGATATGTAATATGAATATTTATGCAGGTAGGTATCTACATAAAATATGCACAAACTCAACATCTCTAATTTATGTTACTTTAATATGAAACGGCATAATTGTATTCTACATTGCATCTATGAAATTTTACTGAGCATTTGAAGTGTAAATTTTAATTATCGAATCAAAATATCATACAATACACTACTGCCTATTGATATAACACTAACTAAATTCCGATAATACCATCAAGCTGTGTTACGAGCCTTGAACTAACATAAAATATATAAAACAAGTAACAAATACACATTTATGAGCCGTTGAGATCATAACAGTAAGTCACATTACCGTGATATATGTCACTTTGCCACCGGCCAACGTCGCAGCTCATTATAACCGACCATAAAGGCTGAAACACAGACGTAGCAAAATTCCATTGATAATATATTTGAATTTGGAATATTAAAGCACAAGTTCACCGACAAGATAACAGTCTGATCAACTAAAACAGCTGTTTACAGTAAATTCAAACTTCCAAGTTTCGAAAGTAACACTATCTTTTGAGCTTTTTATTCCTAAAACAGTCGATTACTAAGCCGAGTTTAAACAAGAAGTGGGTAACACGAAAATTTTCGATTAACAGGCCGATTACGTAACCAGCTGTCGGGAAACTGAACTTGGTCTTTAATGTCAATTCTTTGTTTGACATATTGATTTGTTTGAAATAAAATTACCGCACGTACTTTATTTAGGAATGGGAAATCCTCAAATGTCTTTACCCACTGTGAGCAAAGCGGGAGGAAGTCAGACTCTTACTGACTAAAACTCATTGTTGGCACCTAATACCATTCTTGTTTGCAGATAAATAAATTGCGGTAGAAACCTTAACCGTGGTTATCAAAATAAGAGGACTTGTATTTAGGAATTAATAAAGAAATTATAGAAATCGAAGAGTAATTGAATCGAAAAAGATAACGATTATATGGATAGGAGCTCACCTCATAAACGCGATGATTTGGCTTATAGGTACTTTCTTTCCCGCTAAGACACGTAGCTCGTTATGTTCCTTTTCGATTTCACCTCGAGATCTTCTCTTCTTGTAGTATGAGAATGTTCACACGATAGACACAACTACACGAGTACGCGCCGCGAGTCCACAAACAGAGTTGCAGACCGATGCACTAGACGGTGATCACGCACGCACTTAAATTCGCGGACAATGCAGGTGACCAGCATCATCGAACTGAGGTCGCGGTGACGTTGAGTGAGCAGTGAGATAGGAATAGAAAAAAAGGGCGGTAGTTGGAAATTTAGGAAATGACAACTACCCACATATTTGCATTTTAAAAATATAAAACTCAACACCCCTAGCAACCCGATTCGATTAAGTTACTTTACTCGTATTTTTCATCAGAATTTTATAAAATATTAAAGTTCTGTTTTATAAAATATTAAAATTCTGTTGCCGGTGCAATAAACTAAACCATATGTTGTGCTACTTCAAGGATTTACTCAAAACCAGAATTGCTATGCAAATTGGAAAAACTGTAAGCCATAGCTGCCAAAGTGGACATGCTACCAGTTGATAGGGATAGTATGTGAAGTATCGTTAAATGTTGTTGTATTACAAAATGAAACATAATATTTATTCGATTCATTATAATCGATTGTAGATTATGTAATAATAATAAATAATGTGCAGCCATTTATCCTAACTTTTTGGTTATATTTACGAGACCGTTGTGTGTCGCAGTCCTTAGAACGTTCTGTCTACTAATCTCGACCATATTGGCTTGTTAGCACCACGCATCCGATAGCTGACTTTATTGGTGTTTATGGAAACCTTTCCAAAGGGATAAACACAATAGTTTACGATGCATCACGGACATTTTTCGCAATATACAGGAGTTGGAATTCATTTGAAGTGGCTTGAAGAGGCTTATTGTTGCAGTGAATCTTGATTGTGTTTCTTTTTAAATTAACATTTACTAGCTGTTGCCCGCTTTTTCACCGGCGTCCCGAGAGAACTACAATACTTAATCCACCTGGATAAAAAGTACCCCTAGGACCGTCTCCAGGGTCCCCTCCATCTCCGGACAGCTCCATGTCCAGCCGTTCACGCGTGATGCTGTGACCAAGGGAAATAGGGATTCATTTTTATATATATAGATATCAAAATTATGTCGTAGGTATTAGAAAAGCGGTTGCCCTGACTATATTTTGAGGAAACAACTTCACGCAGTCACATGAAAACTAATGTTTGCCTTTCTCTAAGTTTCAATATAATATCTCCACAGCAAATTACATCATAATCGGTTAAGCGACGTCGGTGAAACTATAGCAGACAGACAGAGACAGACAGACAGACAGAGTTACTTTCGAATTTATAAATATGACTAAGAATTATCAAATGTTCCAATTAAATTTTGCAAAAAAATCTTAATTTATTTTTGCTATTATAAGACTTTCTGAACTCATGATCGTAGATTAAAGTCACTTAAATATTAACGATCATTAATTCTAGACAAGATTACATTTATCCAAATCCTATTTATTAATCCGAAAATTCCTCCGCTGAACTACTAATGTACCTTAAAAAATTCAATACCTAAAAATTTCAAATTATTTCAAAGTTCGTTGAGCCACGTCAAAGGTTAGCTTACGATCATAAAATAACCTTAAAACTAATGTAAGCTCTCAGTAAATATTCTTCGAAATGGTTTTTGGGAATCCTAAGCTTATAAACTGCGCGCTCTAAATAACCTTCAAGTATAAATTACTGTACATCTGACTGCAGGCAATAAAGAAGGACACTGAGTGAAAAATACTCTCAAAAATTGCAGAGCTTAGTATTTATTGCTTCATACCGAAATTGAAAACATTTGACCTAGATTCAATAACGTACCTATGTATATACTTGCCTTTGGAGCGTGTTTATGGAAAAAGAAACATTTCCACATAATAAGAATTACTCCTCCGTATCGTTGGTGCATTTACAAACATCCACTACACATGCACAAACACCCAGACCCGAAACAATTTTAGTAGTCCCGTGTCGGAATCGAAATCGCAACACGCAGCGCAGCAACCAATTACCTACTCAACCACTACGCCAAATGTCTCATGTATTTTGAAAACTTGACTAATTTTACACCATAAGGTCTTTCGTACATACATTTGAATGGCGCCTTGATCACTTGTGCCCAATATATTGTATTCACTACACCTTAGCTAATTATATAAAAATATTTATTTATGTTAAGAAAATATAATAAAAGCTAAAAATGATTTTTATACTATGTTTTCTGTGCATTTTTTAATTCGATTGAGATTTTTTCATGTCATTAACAAATTCAACTCTTCTATATTTTTGCAACGTGTGTAAGTTTATCGGTGTTATGGAAGATTTAAATAAAATAGTCTTTGACGCCCGCTAACTTATGTAGAGGACAGATAATAATATCTAATAGTTTTTATCTACCTACCTCAATCAAATCACCCTTAATTCTTATCAAAGTAATTCCTCTCCCTTAATCTATCCATAAAACGCACCCAGCGGAACTGAACCCAGTTCAGCACTATTAACACAACACCATAAAAGTAAATTTACATTAACCTATCTTGGACCCCCGCCCGAAACCCTTAAAATATAATTAAATCCTTTTTACGGTTGTAATAAAATCTTATGGGGAACTAACCAACATTTCCGTTATCATGTGTCGCAGGTTGGTTCATAATTAATTAAGGGATTTAGAACAGGTGTAATCTGTAAGCAGATGCGGGGTCTACACCTTAGTACTATGCTCTTAACATCTAAACTGTGGGAGGATGTTTTGGATGACATCATTTAAGACACTTTTGGACTTTCATAAGCATTTGTAAGGTAATGTATTGAAACGTAGGTATAAATGCAGAATGTAGAATGTTCCTCGAAGGTGTAGGCTGAGTTGTGCACCTATAGTAAAGGATATGTAAGTATAACTGGTGATAAATGAGGTCACAAAGTGGAGTAAAATTTATGTATTATCGGGGCACTAACAATTAGGGTGTATTATTTTTTATCAATATAAAAATAATTTGTATTAAGTTTTATTAGAATATTTCATAAAATACCTACCAAACTATAATATTTCTCAAAAGCTAAGAACCAACAATGTCAAACTGCTCACCTTCATTTTTAGAAGTTTTAATTCCTAAAATTCATTGAGACAAAGCCACGTACATAAGCTTACGAGTACAACGTTTTGTTAAAACGGTGTGCCTTTTAGCAAATCCCCTACCATACAGGGGCTCCACAAACATCACAGGTTTATACGCAAATCTGTTTAATATTAAATAATAATTCGTCCCTAATCCGAGAAAAAGGTGAAAACAAATCCGAATAATTTACAATGTGGCTTATCCCTTTTTCAAATTGACCGTATTCAAACACCTACCGTATGTTTTTAGCACTTTTTAATTCTGGACCTCAAATTAGAATGTTTTCAGTGACCTTTGGAGCGGACAGACAATTCGGATTAAATTTCGCAGTATTACGGAGTTAAATTGGGAGATCGAGAAATAGAAGATAATTGGCCTCTGATAGGTTGACTTCAATTTGACGTGTCGGACGTTAGACATTTTGCATAAAAATACTGTTTGATTTTAAATGAAGGTGAGATTCAAACGGCTAAGTTGGTAAGTACATAAATACCATAGATGTCATATTTAATTACTACAATAATCAATTTCTAGAACAATTTTGGAATTGTGGCCAAACTTGTTAATAGCTACGACACAGTTTTTACTAATGTATTGTAGCTATAATCGTACAGAACTTATTGTTTTAATATGTTTTTGTTCTAATAAAGATTTTTTATTTACTTTCAATATTATTTTTTCAAGCCGACACCGACAAAGCTCAGTTTCACAAGCAATAAAAGAAAAAAGAACCGCCTTGCAAGCTCATACACTAATCAACCCTTTCTTAATTGATGCTGCCGTATCCTCTTATTTATTTTTTCCTTCTAGACCACCAAAGTTCTTCCGCAGAGCCAAAAAAGCGTGAAAAAGGGGTACAAGGTAACACGCCATCCGGCAATGCAGGTGTATAATGCAGCTTCTACCAGGTGTCTTACAAAAAGAATAAAATATAAAATCAAGTGGTTTTATTTTGACAGTTGCAAATCGAATCATTTATTCCATTATCACACCCATCGGAACCGAAATATGAGATAAGATGTTTTGTAGACAATAGTGAACAGTCAAATTAACGTTTATTTATTTTATAACATATAATAATATGATTTACATTCATGAATATTTCTTACAGAACATAATAAGTAACTATATAAAAAAAAAGAAAAAATATTATTGAAATGCCTTTTGACCGGGTGTAGTATTTTTGTAAAGTTAGGAAGTAGTAGGAGTATAGTCTAGGGTTCCCAGTAGTAATTAGTTAATAGTAGTAATTCCAAGAAACAAACTGGGTATTTCAGGAGAAATATAATTGTAATAATTAATCACTGACAAATAAAATAACCGGCCTTTGATAAAATTAATTTTTAGACACAACCTACTCCAATCTGATGTACAAAATTAAGCCTAACAAGCACCCTACTCTACCAAACTTATTTATCAGGCCCAAACAATTACCCAGAAGGTACTACAACTTCCTATAATTACCAGCTACAAAATCAGCATAGAAACAATTCGAAACCTGACCAAAATTTGATCCTGCTATATAATTATCGTATGTAACATCGCCCTTTATACATACGCCACCTCAACTTGCGTTAGTAAAACGTGCAACTTTAATTAAACAGTTAATGCCTGTACAAGACCCGTCCTACATCGTTATTCTCATATCACGCTAAAATGCTTGGTAAGGCTAGCCTTATGTTACCAATATGTGTTGACAAGTGTCCCGTAAAACACCAAGGGGGTAAAACGAGACGTTATAATGAGAACGATTATGCTCTGGTTAATGTTGCAAAAAATTGTGGTAGGAAACTTCAATATACATTATTATTATTCTGATTCATCATGTTATCACTAAGATTTTATTCTACTTCTCAAGCTTTATCGCAATATGCTTTCGAAGCTGTTACTGCACCAGCGAATGGAGACCACAGTGTCACGCGCCGCTTGCAGCAATACCGCGATGCCGTCACTATGCCGTGTTCCTCAATTGGAGCGTAATTTCAACCTGCAACATCAAAGCCTAAACTCACTCAACTAGCCAACCACAATACTGCATGTCTTAATCAAAACTGTGGTCTTTGCACCAATGCAGCAGAATTAGGGCATCCTAAATTTCCACAAAACTTTCCTACTTGTAAATGAGTATGGAATTAAAACGTTTCCGATGCAAAAACTAATTGATGTAGAAAGGCTCATCGTTGCAAGGAAAGCAATTGCTTACGGCGCGCACTGTAATAGCTGGTAACCGCACCACGCGCAAACCCGTTCTTTGACACTTGAAGTGTTCGCGAAATTCACCTGACAACAGGGATGGGAGTGGTGTGTATCGATAACATTAATCTTACCAGAATAGATTTTTCATTTCTTTTGCTCATGAAAAATATTTTTTTTGTGTAGTTTTAGCTCTATACAGTCATAAAAAAGTAGCCAGAAGATTCATTATAACTACTACCATTTTGGTAATGAGTGTTAGTTATCTTAAAGTAGATATTAATCTAGAATGCAGTAATAAAACTTACACATAATCTTACTACTAAACCACTTAAAACTGATTACTTTAAAAATGTAGACAACATCATACAACTTACCCCATCCCTTCGCAACCAGATTGACGCGTTGTTTGAACCGTTGCCAGCCAAGACGTAATTACTTCGCGAACAGTTTGTCAGCCAATTAAACACCTTTGCTTTATTAAGAAGCCGCAGCGAGTACTCCGGTAAATAGCGAATCAAAAGGCTTCCATGCAATTCTGAATACTTAAAAGGATGTTCCTTGCGACGGAGACTGCGGTTTTTGTACCTCGATTCGGATGTTAAAGGAGTATTTTGAACAGACGTTACAAGCCCAGCCAGTGTCTGGAACGTCTGTTCTAAAATAATCCTTTTTTATTCAAAATAATAGAAGTAAAATGCAGTTTCTATAATGTAAAACTTCATTTAAATGTAAAAGTGTATTAAAGATAATGTAAACAGTAACACAATGTACACTTGAAATTATTCTTTAATTATTTTTGGATCATATTATTATATATGCATGCTCTCTCATCATCACACTGCAGTAAAATCGTCTGCCACAACCGAAATAATCCTGCGCGTAAAATACATCGGAAAATATATTCGGAAACAATGCATCATTACGGAAAAATATGATGTCTTTTAAACCTTGGCTCATCGTACAAAATTATATACTTCAACTGTTTTTATTCTACGAAACGAAAGAATATAAATCAACAATAAACGAGAGGGAACATAAAATCATGTAAGGATCATCGTAAATACTCTTTTGTTTATGCCGTCCGCAATAAAAATAATACATTTGTTAGGTACTGAGCTAATGAGAGTGAACGACTAAAGCTATATCTCACACGAGTTTATTCTCGCTTTAATAGCGACACAAAGTATAACAAAGGGCATAAAGATGGCTGTAAAGTACGTCCCACACAGATTTTTTTGGTCATTCCCAGATATGAAGACATTGCCTATCCTATTCAAAAGTTAAAATAAAGGACTGAAGAAATGAAAAGGATTATTGTTTTAGTTTTATCTTAATCTAACGATATGAGCTTCGGTGTGGGATGACGCAGAATAATGAAGCCATAGAGACGTTGTTTGTGGTGAATTAAAAATTATTATTATTAAGTGCAATGATAATAATTATTATTATATAGTTTCATCTAACTTGGCGCGGTCGGTCCGTGGATGGGTGACCATCTTTGTCATAGCGAGACTCCTCCGTGCCTCGGAAAGCACGTTAAGCTGTTGGTCCCGGTTGTCATTTGTACATCTTTGACAGTCGTTACGGGTAGTCAGAAGCCAGAAAGTCTGACAACCAGTCTTACCAAGGGGTACCGTGTTACCCGGTAACTGGGTTGTGGAGGTCAGATAGGCAGTCGCTCCATGTAAAACACTGGTACTCAGCTGCATCCGGTTAAGACTGGAAGCCGACCCCAACATAGTTGGGAAAAGGCTAGGCAGATGATGATATAGTTTCATCTAACTCTACTGGGCTTTAAATTTACTACTACAGTAAGAGTTCTCGGATATAAATAAAGGTTTGGAAACATTTAAGTTAGTTAATGAAAGATGTTAGTTTATTTTTGAGAAAAAGAAAATAACTCACTAATCGCTTGAATATAATACGATCAACGTATAATTTAAAAAAAGTTAAAAAAAAAGTTACAATCTAAATAAAACTTTAAAAACTATGTAATAAGTAATAAATAAACCAATATACACAGTTTTGCGTAACATGCATATTCAAAATCACTTTATTTAAAAAAAAATCTTTAACAGCCAACACAAAACATGAACCATTTTTGTCCAAAAAATTACCTCAATATTTAATCAAAGAATGTTGCACATCCCTCTCAATTCATCTCTCTGTTCATTCCAACGCAAGACAGCGACATTTCGTGGTCTCAGTCATTAATTATACGAAGCTCTTTGTCCCTCAGCACTGAGTCTATTGTGACAATATTCGGGTCGCGCTTTCAAACTGGCTCACAATGAGCCCTACATAGACAGATCATCGCTACGATGGGAAAGCTTGCAGGTAACAACTGGCAACACTTAATAAGATTACATTAATTTGTCGCTTATTTTTGTATCAGATTGTTTGTGGAACTCTTTGAGGAATTTTAGGAAGATGAGTCAGCGTTTGAAGCTCTAAAGGTCTTTACTTGCAGTGCCTTCGTTTATCCGATATGAAATAAAAAAAATATTTTGCCAACATTATTCATAGCAAAAATAATATCTCAGCTCAATAGACGTAAACTTTTAGTGAAAAGAATTAAAATTATAACTATGTATGTCATCCTAGTTTGCTCGCTAGATACAGCATGATGTCTTAAATTCATTTTTTTTGTAAAAAAATAAAAAAAAACATCACAAGACAAAATAATCATCGCCTTCGTATCTTATTGTTGTTTCAAATTCATGCTATGGTTAATAATAACGTTATACATTAAATAAAGATACCTATATGAAAAGTTTATCCCATGTATTTGGTTTAACTGCAAGCAGCAGTGGAGAGGAAAATGTACAGTTTGCAAAAACAATCAATAACCATCTGTGTACAAGATGAGAAGAGATACAATTCCCCAGCTCCCCTTGAGTTACACACTTGGATCTGATTATATTGAAACCAATCATAACTTCACCAATAAACAGAAGAAACCGCAAGTTACCTAACTTTTATGTATCTATAACTTTTATGTTTAGGTAATTGACCCTTGATTTATGACATCCTACAGATAAGGAAAGTGAGATATATTTTTTCACATGATCTTATAAAAAGGTTATGAGTGCAATGTCTAGAAAACTGTCTTTTGTATCGTTTGTCGCTTAGGATAAAGACTAGACAAACTATAATGTGGTATTAGAGTAGAAATATGCATTATTAAACATACGTATCGCCTATAAGGTAATTTAAATACTATTGGGCGTTAAAATACATTTCATTAAATATCAAGTCTTTTTAACTTCCCTCTCCAAAAAAAATAATAATATTATGAATAGAAAAAGCAAAAAGTTACATTAATATTGTTTTAGATGTCAATAAAAGTGGATTATTTATAGCAGGAGGAAACGGACAATTAATTTGGACAATTAATTCACCCTCAAAAAGTTCCGTAATCAGTATAATCTACACAATTAACTGAAACCCTTTCATCACTTAAAAAAATGAAACGACACTATAAATCACCCTTATCATTTCCATTTCCATTCAAACTCGTTCAATTCAATTGGAAATGCAACGCCATCATTCAATTATCAATTATATTGATTCCAATAAATTAAACCAAACAGTCGATAGTCCTGTGCAACGTAAACTAATCAACTCGGACGTGTCATTGGACATCACTATGGCAGTGTTTGTTCCCATTATAACGGTTCGTTTATCCATCGGTAGATTATACTTCATAAAGTTGGTGTAACATGAAATTACAAGCCATTATTAAAGGTTTTAGTGTCTGTACATCATCTTTTGTCAACATGCAATTAAGGGTATAGTGCATCATACCATCGAAGGGGAAGTGTAATAATGATTTATCGCCTCCACTGTATTGCTTAATTTGCCCCAATTTTGAATTCGGAATGCATCTGATATGAGTACCTACATTTAAAACAATATCTGAACTTCGAAAACAATATATATTTTTTACTATCCCAAATTGAATTATGTCATACTGCAAAAATTACATTGGTAACAAAAATATGAACTGAAATGCACATTAAATTCCTATGCACTACAGTTGCTATCATAAGCGAGCGTTATTAGCGATTGGCCAGTATCATGTAAAACCTCCCCTGCCTCCCTCATTCCTACAAATATAGATCTGTAAAGGGTTCAAAGACATGTCTGTGTGGTTCAACTTATACTGGTCCTTTTGACACTCCAAGCACGTATGACAATTAATTCGAGTTGCGACTGGCCGGTTCATTAGAGAGTACAATTGCTGTGCCATTCAGTAAGTTAATTAATTGTCAGCGTATATCACCTATACAGTCATTATATTCGGGATCAATATTCAGTATTGGTTGTCTTTATTGTCTGACCTGATGTCAGTGCGTGTTTGGTTTGCAAGTGGAATTTGTCTGGGTACAATTCTGGGTGAATCCTATTTAATGGGGCAGTTGTAGAAGTAAGTAGGTACTTTATAGTTTACTGAACGAACTAGGGAGGGGCTGTTATGCTTTCGTCCCCAGCTGCTATCTTGATAGTCGCTGTTATGTAATGCCATGACCGTCAGGCGTATTTGAGAAAACTGTCACTCAGGCTTGTTAGGTCTAAAAACCTACAGCCTATAAATTTATTCATTTCTTTATTAAATTGATGAAAAAATCAAATGACTCAATGCCCCAAAGTATAAATAAAGAACTTTAAGCTCAGCCACGACTAGATCAACACAATCAATGAAAAAAATCCAGAGTATGCAAAGTGTAACAGAGAACTACTTGTGTTGTAAACACAATCTGCAAGAGACAAAAGCTAGAAGATGATTCGTGTACATATATGTCAATGTAAAAACTTAACTTCCGGACAACGTTTACTCACATAATAATTAATTCATAATAAGTACTCCTACTCCAAAATAAAAAAAATACGTAACTTATATAAAATTCAGAAAACGGTCGTAATAACACCGTGGTCAGCATTCCTTTCAAAACTGGGTCACACCATGACGTACAAGGAATCATAAAGTGATTTTTATTTGAGCCTCATTAAAAAAAACTTATTAAACGCTATGGTTTTGTTATAATAAACAAATACGTTTATAGAGGTTTCCGTTTTAATTTTCATTAATATTACTACTAATAATTTAGCTTTATTATTCATACTGTAAATTGGAATATTAAAAAGGAAGTTTATGTGCAAGAATTCACGTAATAATTTAAAGTTTTCACTATAGCTGTAAACGGTGGTTTTATTATGCGTTTTTATTGTTTCCAAGCGTGCGACGTTTAGTTGGTGCCTTATGGAGTGAATAGAATTAATGTTTATTTGTTTTGTTGCGTGAAATTTGTGTATTTTAATATTCTGGGACCGTTTTCATGTGTATCTACACTCGAGAGCAATGAATCCGGGTCACTTAAAGAATCCTAAAAATCTCGGAAACTAAAAATGCTAGGTTAATGCAATAAATTGTATTTAATAGACAATGTAATACTCCTTAAATGAAGGTATTAAAACTTCTTAGTTATTGTAAAGTTATATCATAAAAAAATCAAATTTGAAAAAGGGCCACTTTCGAAGATGGAACTACGAAATTACAGCATTTGGTTTTGCTTTTGTTTGTAATCTGTCATTTATGTGGGTACATAAACCATGTTGATAGTGCTCTATATTCATTATTCAAGCTGAAATTATGTCGCTTACGCCTGAAGAATGCACCAGAATACTTACAATGCTGGATACCGGCCGGAGTCAGCGCGATACAGCCAGGACTGTCGGTGTGTCGCTGTCAACAGTACAAAGAGTTCTCCGACGTTACGAAGAAACTGGTTCTAACCTACGCAGACCAGGAACGGGCAGAACCAGGTGTACCACAGCACGAGAAGACCGATACTTGGTGAACACCATGCTTCGAAATCGCTTTCTCACAGGAACTGAACTCACAAATCAGTTTCGACGCCTCGGAGGAAGTAACCCAAGTGCATGGACAGTAAGACGTCGGCTTGCTGAATCTAACTTAAAACCCCTTAGACCTGCAAACGGCCCTAAACTGGAGCGTGGGCATCGTATTTCAAGACTAAGATATGCCCAGAGCCACGTAAATTGGAGTATTGAAGATTGGTCAAAAGTTATGTTCTCCGACGAATCAAAATTTATGCTCTACAAGCACAATGGAAGACACAGAGTGTATCGAAGACCAGGGGAAAGATTCAAGCAAGCATGCATCGAAGAAAAAGTAGCCTACGGTGGTGGGTCTGTACTTGTGTGGGCCGGAATTTCTTCTGAAAGTCGCACAGAGCTGGTGATCATAGAAAACGGCTCTTTAACTAGCGAAAGATATGTGGAAGAAATCCTCAATGATCACGTTGGTCCATTTATGGTCAATTTAGGTGAGGATGCTATATTTATGCATGACAATGCCCGACCTCATACAGGTAGGATTGTGAATGACTACCTTCAAGAGATGAACATTACTCGTATGGAGTGGCCAGCGCGCAGCCCGGATATCAACCCGATCGAGCATGCTTGGGACGAGCTAGGCAGATGCGTAAAACAACGAAACCCTCCCCCAATCACGCTTCGTGAGCTCAAAATTGCTCTCACAGAGGAATGGGAGAATATTCCCCAAAATCGTATAAGGAACTTAGTGTACATCATGCCAAACCGCGTAAACGCAGTAATGGAAGCACGAGGAGGCAATACGAAGTATTAAAATTCAAGAAAATCGTAATAAAGTTCAAAAATTTCATGTTTCCTATTTTTGTTTTAAGGAGAGATCAGCAGTTTTTTTCTTTATGTAATTTTGTGTTAATAAAATGTATGGTGACTCATATTTTTTTTACTTTCATTTAAGGAGTATTACATTGTCTATTAAATACAATTTATTGCATTAACCTATCATTTTTAGTTTCCGAGATTTTTAACATTCTTTAAGTGACCCGGATTCATTGCTCTCGAGTGTATATAATCTTTATACTTCATTAAATTGTCATTTGTATAATTATTCTGATATATAATTATATTATTGTGCCAACTCCTCATACCTATATGTAACTCCATACAACAAAATATTTTGCCACTTTCTCAAATTGAAAGTTAAAATAATAGCACAAAATTTCAATTAAATTTTTAAAAAGTCTGAAAAGACTATTTAGAAGATTATTAAATTAGTGAACTGGACAGTTTGGTTGGCTAGAAATGAAAAAATATATTTGGCTGCCCTGAGATAGGTATTAGTGTACCTATCTATCTTAATTTAAAGTCTGCCTATGTATGTATTTTAAAAAGAAAAATATTTTGTCCATGTTTAAATATACTAAAACCTTTTTAGAACGTGATTAAGTCTGGCAACTCGACTGACTTTCGCAATATTGTCACTACAGTTTCACATCAGTTCAGTTTAATTGATTTATACACGCTCCTAATGAACGCAGCTATCAACCCGTTAAGTCCACTCAAAGATCGCGGACACTGAACTGTAACAAATCAATCATTATTAAAGAAATTACCCGTGATGGTTTTTCCCTAACTGAAAAATATTTGTTATGATTTTCGTTGATAAAAAAATATTTTGTTTTTTTTTTTCATTTTGCCTACAAGGCCAGGTGAAGCTAAACTTTTGTGAAATTAAGTTTCACAACTAGGTTTTACATTTACAAAATAAAGGTCTAAATTATTAAAGTACTTTTCTAGCCAAATGTTTAAGACTGACCCCATATGTAGACATTCGATTATACTATTAATTGTAGATTACAATTAAAGTATCGATATAATTGAATTGAGGAAAGGAAATATTACTTACTTCCTAAATATTTATACTGAAATATAGCAATTTTAAGATTTTGTATTGTCCTCACATTTTTCTATTTTCAAAAAAATATATCTATTCAACAATCACTTTCTACACCCATGTCTTAAAACCTCTACCCAAGCAGGTAGCCAAAACCGATTTGTAAAAATTTGTCAAAGGAATCTTCGCAAACTAAGAATAAATTCATTACGCAAACATCTGTTGGTTTTCAAGGGCCCAGTTGAACTGGCGGCCGGGACCCAAAGCTTTCATACTTCGATTAATCCGGATGATAAGAGCCGCAAGGACTTACAATGTGTGCCTTACAGATTCCAGATTGAAAGCCGATAAACACATTTGAGGTAGAAAAATGTTTTTTTGAGTGAGTTATCAAGTTATCAGCGATCTCTTTGGTGTTTGTCGGAGGCACGTGTTTTGACTGGGTATTATATTTTTGCAGGCCCATGCGGCTGTCGTCAATTGTCTGTTACGTTTTTGTAGTGATCTTATCGCTGTGTCATCTGAGGTTAAGTACATCACTATGTGGCAAAAGTTACATACCATTTCGTAACTAAGTACACTTGGGAGCACCGCGCAATGAGCAATAAGATAAGAGCGATGGGCAATGTTACGAATGCAAAGGATATCAAATAGGTTTCTTTTTGTTTAAAGTCTATTTAAACGTAATGGCTACTTGAAGGCATTGTTGGAATTGCTGATTCAATGTTAAGAAATTTGTATAGTCTTTTTATGTAGCAAATCACGCTTATTTATTCTTCACCGACTTAACATGTGCTGGTTATGTTAGGTACCTATACAATATCATCACCAATTTTAACCCTTGCGAGTGGTCCAAAATCAACTTAAATCTTCAGTCATTTGTATTTCTTTTATTTTAGAACATAAGATTTTTGACTAATCGTAGTCATCTATAATAAAAACACCTTTCACACTCGTGATACAAAATTCTCACATCTATGAGCAGGGCTCGTTCCAGTTTATTCTCAGAATGATGCATAAACACAATAACATTACGGCTACGTAGATGCTCAGATTAATTGCTAACAAGGACGCAAGCGTCGTGTGTGGCTGCCCTTTGACGCATCACTGATCAAAATCACGATAATGACCCAAAACCTAGCGAGCGTTATAAAATTCCTCGGGGTTACGTCACGATGTCATTACATGCCAGTTCTTTTTGTTGTCCCACTACGGACCTTGATTATCTAAATGCCTTTGATACAGTGAAGGATTAGAGTACTTTCGACTTTGCCTTAATTGTTCATTGTGACTAAGATTTAGATGCTGAGCGTATCCTTCGTATGGATGTATGGGGATTTCAAGTTGACTTAATAATGCAGACTCCGAGCAATGAATATCTTTGCTTTGTAGAATACAAATCATAAAACTGAATGTTATTATGTATCCATTTTTCGCAAGTCTAGGGACAAACCGATCTCTTGGACAGGGCGTGAGAGCACAGGTGTCCTTTTTATATGCTTGACCTATATTGTTTTATCAGCATATAACATTTACTTTTCTTATCATGTTATCATACAGAATTTGATTTTGTATGTGTTTATAATTGTCACCGATCGTCAGTCCGAGACTTAAAATATAAATAACTAGCTTCTGCCAGCGACTTCATCCGCGTGAAATAGTGGTGCTCCGCTCCTATTGGTCTTAGCTTGATGATATATAGCCTATAGCCTTCCTCGATAAATGGACTATCTAACACTGAAAGAATTTTTCAAATCAGACCAACGGTTCCTGAGATTAGCGCGTTTAAACAAAATGACAACATTTCCCTTCACTGCTCTGCTCCTATTGATTGTAGCGTGATGAAAAGTATACTATAACCAGCTCAGAAGTATGACAAATAATTGTACCAAGTTTCGTTAAAATCCGTCGAGTAGTTTTTGTTTCTATAGAGTTTATACAGACAGACAGACAGACGGACAGACAGACAAAAAATTTACTGATTGCATTTTTGGCATCAGTATCGATCCCTAATCACCCCCTGATAGTTATTTTGGAAATTTATTTCATGTACAGAATTGACCTCTCTACAGATTTATTATAAGTTCTTCAAAATATAAAAAATTATCAGAATCTACGAATGCTCAGATTTTTCTTGCGATCCGAAAATATTCGCTGACGATTTCGAAGAATCCATAAATTATGTTATTTTAGCAACATTGGAGTTTCACAAAAAATATTATCAGAATAAATAATGAATGATTCGTTTAGACATGACATCTTCTTTCAACGTGTTGTTTAGGAGTTTATTGTATCCGAAATACAATTTTTGGTTAAAAGGAGACGTTGAACTGTTATTGTGCGGATCGTGCGGTTGACAGAGTATTTATATAAACAGTGGACCCGTGGCCTATTGTCACTGGCATTATAGACCGCCCTTTAATCTGCCGAAAACAATTTCGCACGAATTGTTAAGCTGTTATTGTGAATATTGTTTGTCTTTTGCTCAATCGGCTGGTCGATTTTGGGAGGCTCTTTGAAGTCTTCAGGCTCAGGATTAGGAATTGTCATCATCACACTTGCTTTGTTTTGTTCTACCTAAAAACACGTGTTTTATTTTGCGGAATTAGAAGAGTATTCTTCATGGGAACGCATTATTAATCTGGGATAGTCATTGCTATCTTAGGGTATTGGATATCAATACTTGAAAATTATAAAAGCTGAAAAGAAAATGAGTGTAGGTGATTTCGATAAAACGAGCTACATTTTGTGATGCCCAAAGTGAATCCTATTAATATTAAATCTTGTGAAAATTTGTGAAGGTGTATGTATATTTGTTACTCTTTCACACAAAACCCAGTAGTTCCATGATTTGTGTAAAATGTTGTAAACACGTAGTTTATTACGTAGATTAACCATAGGATTTTTATCTGGGTGTGCGAAGTAGTTCTATCAAGATGAGAGTGAAACTTAAAATATGTCTTCTGTCTTAAACATTATGGCACCTAAGAATAAAAGAACACACTATGACTCTGTATGACACGTGTTCCGCTACTTCACGTCACAAAGATCTAAGATAGGAATTACCTGCCCAACTCCCAAAACCCACAAAATACGGAAACTCTCCCATTTAAAAAAAACAACCACACAATCATAACAGCCTTCTTTCAAAGCCAACAAACTCTTTTATTATTGAATTCTATATCACAACGATAGCTTTTGTCTCTGCGTGCAAAATTTTGATAACAGAATTGAAATCCGAACATCCAGGGCCATACAATGTCGTGTAAAGTGGGCGTGTTTTATTTATAGTCTGTTATGATCATTGCACAATTGAATGAAAAAAATGTTTTTGTGAAGGCTCTGTCGGGGGAATAATGGGCGTTTATTGTACGAATATTTTTTGCAGTGTTTGGCGTGACGGTGGTCGGTATAGAAGCAATTGTGTGGACGCTGGCTCTAACATTTTACTAGCATTCATTTGAATGTCCTATAAAATGGCCATACCATAATCCTACGAAAGGACATAAAACAAAAATATTTTTAAAACTATAATTCCGAGCAAAGATAAAATAAAACAATAGATATGTGTATTTCTACTATAATATCCAGCACTGTTAGACTTCGTGGTGTCCTAGCTGTAAAAATACATAATATAGAAGATTGAAACACCATCACAAAATATTTGAATGCATATCATAGAGCTTCATGCTTTCATTACACATGCGTTATCTAACGGTGCTCAAGATCATACCGCTTTGAAGTTTGCTAGCCAAAAAGAAGTTATTTAAATGTTTCTATAGATAATCCAAAACATAATTATATGCCTCACGTCTTCAAAAGTCCTCAAATAGTGGACATTGCCCAAGACATTCTAAGAAAATTGTCACAGAACAACCCTACATCACGTGATCAATACGAAACTTCAATAATCGCCCCGTCCGGGCTCTATAGTATTAATAGAGTGGGCCCTTGCAACGATAATAATGGCTATTTGCCGTGCTATTGTCGACGTGGTTTGTGAATGGAAGGCGGAGGTAGGCACGTCATTATTCTGTCAGCCGAATGTGCTGAGGATAATAAGGATTGACATATACATGCTCTGTATCGATATTTTGATATTTTTCCTGTATCGATATGAACGTGTTGTATAAATTGCTACTACGAGACTGTTCGATAGAGTTACTGCGGCAATATAACGGTAAAGGGCGAAGGAAAGAACATGTATGGGTTTTAGTCAATAAGAGTCTGACACTTCCTTCAGCTCCACCCACAGCGGGGGGAGGCATTTGATGATTTTCCATTCCTTAGAATTCATAATGTATAAACCAAACAAATTGCAAGTTAACGAATATCTTCTAATTCTATCTTGTAATTGGGTAAGGCTAACAAAACCGATATCTGTAAGGCTCTTCTTCTGTAATAGCTAAAATTTAAATAATTTTTAAATCAATTAAATACATTTATCGATATACAAGCCGCATCCCTAAAGTGCAACATTATAGTTCCCACATTTTTTGCGCAAGCCCACAAGGATTACCAAACAATGTGCGTAGACGCAGGCCACACATCATAGCAACGAGTAAACTTTTTGCCGTCACATTTAATGGGATTCCAGACTTTATTGTACAATTCTTAAAGAAATATTATTGTAAGTTAAATTTCATACACCAGGTGAAAATTATATAAAAATAGATTATAAGGGGCTTGGCTGTTTGCCCGATTAGATACGATTGGGATAGTCACTTGGCCGTTACTTTATTATATAAAAATAACATTGTTAATTTTGCTATGTCTACAATTTATATAAGGAAAAAGATATTTTAAACAGTAAGATGAAAAATCACTATGGTTTTTCTAGTAATAGAAATAATAATAGAAATGCGAAAGTATTGTATGTATGTATGTTGCTTTTTCTCGCTAAAACTATTGAATGGATTTGGTATACACATAGCTGGATTAATACATAGGATTTATTTAATCAGGTACGTGAAGGAGTTACTTTAGAATGCGGCCGAAACCGCAAGTACCTAATTTAAAAAAATTAAAGTCCTCTATATTGAAAATATTCTTTAAGCCGCATTTGAACAGTATGAATGATTTGTTTATTAAAAAAACAGCACAAGTCAACAGCGCAAGTTTGCGAATCAAATAAAAACATGGTGTGCAAAATTTTATTCCGAAACTAAGCAAATGTTTTTTACAATTAATAAACTTTAGGTAGGTAGGTACCTAAGTTTAATCTGAAATTTTAACCAACATGCGTACCTATGTAATACTACAGATAACGATGGTACTGCCCTCTTTTCAAATTTCCATACACACGTAGGTTACATGGTAGATTCCATGCTCACTAATAAATATCGAGATCTTGTTTTCGAATATTTTTCTTAAATATTTAGGAACATAGTTCGTAATTATACCATACTAATAATTGATAAAACATCCTTTGGAAAAATATACAGGTAAGTAGCGCCTGTTGCTTTCTGCACCAAACTATTGATTCTCGCGGTAGTTTCAGTTCGACAACATTTTGCAACAATGTAGGCTTTCGCGGTTACAGCTTCCACGGCGCTTAAATAGATGGCGCTGCGTGAGTTTATAAGTCTACCAACTACGAGGTTGACTTGTTTCTTGATTTAAATAGTTATTATTTTTATTAATCCAAAATACTTTTCAATAAAAGCCGTAAAGGTCTTTGTTAGCCTGTCTTTGCTCTGAAAAATAGTAACAAACTATAGTGGCTATAAAATAATAGGAACTAAGTTCAGTAATTTTATAAGATCTCTGCATTACCTAATATTTGGCTCCTTGGAATGTTACTACATATGGAAATGCTAATGATATGTAAGTAAGACCCATATTTAAAAAAAACTTTCTTATTTCGTTTAATTTCACTAACAATTTTATTTCTTTGTTAAAAAAATACATAATTAAATTACAACAATAACTAAATTCCACACACTCTCCCCTATTTTCTAAAAAAACATTTCATGACAATATTGGCATAAAGCATTAGAATAATTAATAGTGATACCTACAGGCTGTCCTGGGTGCATCTATTAGATAAGAGATTGAACACACCTTGAATTACACCTTGCATTCTTTACATGCATTAAAACATACCTAATAATATCAGTAGCAAAATTGTGACTAAGATATTATAAATTGTTTTCGACTTTTAAATGCCATACGAAACAATATTAAACCGTTCGTAGAAGATGATCATAAAGCTCACAGCGCAAATGGAGCGCATTAACGTAGTGATAAAGAAAACTGTTGAGTCGAACTAAATATAATACCTATTCATAATATTAAAGTACCGGAAAAAAATAAAACTTGCACTATTCACCCAAATACTTACCTATATTTATTGTAAGACAAAAACATGTCTACATAACGTACTAAAATTATTTGACAATAACTCTCCGCCAGCGGCTTCGCCCGCGTGGACTATACAAATTCAAATTAAAAACGACAGAGTTTGATAATCCTATCTTATTGGATACCTACGTCATACAAAGAACACACTCTACGATCAGCGATTTAGGCTGTGCATTGATCCGCCAGTCATTCAGGACAAAGCATTTTATATGCATAGACTAGTGCATAGATAAAGTGACATTCTCTGCTCCCGTTTCCCCATAAATGACCAGAAATTAAATACAACATCACGCCCGTTTCCCCAAGAAGATGAGCAGAAATATTTACCTAAATTGATAGCCGCCCCCCAAATTATTTTCTTCATTAGCGGCGTGTCCTTATAGTTGAATTGTAAAATCAAAGCAAACTTGCCCTTCAAACAATTGAAGATTAAAATAAATTATCCACAAGTCGAGTCTACTCCATCTTCTGTCCACGAGACTCTGCAGCCAGGTTACCGCGGATTCCTGCAGCGTAAAGGCGGGATTATTTGACGCCTCGTTGGCTACGATGGCTAAGCAATCCAGCCGGATTATGACTTGGCATACGACGGTTATGTTAGAATATTGCCTTCAGGTGAACGGAAGATTTTCACGTTCATTGAGTTGAAAGCTATTAGTTTGTGTATAGTTGCATTAAATGTAACTGTTTTGGTAATATATTGTTTGGCCAATAAGTATGTATTTCTTAATAGACTGTTATTGGAACTGAATTAGTTCTACGACGTGTTTTTTCTATATCACTGTTCGGCTTCAGCTTCGAACTACGTATATTATCGTCCATTCTCTGCAATAGAATTATTACTGCCTTCAAAGTTATGTCTAATCAGATAGTCTAGTAGGTTCGTAATTGTTTCTTTGTTAAGAACTTCATGTTATTATTTTCATTCAATTACAAAATCTATCAATCTTATACTTTACCTTCTTAAGACAAATAATAATCGTTGATCACGATTTATTTCAAAGAGTACAAATATCAAATTGACTATGTAAGAGTCTAAAATTCAATTAATGATGTCTATTAAAAATCAGAAATTATTTAATAAACACAAAGTTCAAGGCAAGACAATATTAACAGAATCTACATTCAAAATAATCTTATCTTCAATCATGAGAAACAACGTGTGGATGTCAAGGGTTAAGTTATCACCTTAATTTAATTAAAACCTTCACATAAAGAGAAAAGTTTCAGCAAAAAGATATCCCTTAAAATGTGTTTCGTTCAACCAGATTCTGCTTGGATCTGATAAAACTCAGCGTCGATCCATTTGGAAACTTTCCTTTTATCTGGCCACAGAGGATGGACCGGAACGCCCAAAATTTGTATACGTTTATCGCTAAATGGAAACTTTGGTAAATTCTATTTTATATTCAATCTTTCAAGTCTGTGTTCATTGATGATAAGAAGGGACGTCGTTCTTCAGTTTTAATCTAAAGAAATTAGGTTTGCTTTTGAAAGTGGAACTTGTTTTTTAGGGAATACATAGATAATTGTAGATAATGTTGATATGACCAGCTTAGTATGAATGTAGATGATGATGTTCATTGATTGTCTCATGTTTAATATTTGAGTATAGATAGACAAAGTAGGTACCTAACTACAAACTCACTGTGTTTCCTATTAGAAAATGATCCCTGGCTGAGGTAATACCTAGTTTGTAAATTTTTAATTTGTCAAACAATTTGGGCGAGCCTCGAGTCAGCCAGTGACATCATAAAATCCGGGCCTTTTTTAACTTTCTGCATAACACAAAAATCAAATATTTCACTGTAATATAAACAAGTAGGTGCTGTTATAGTTTTTGCTGTCTGTTCATGATTTATCTGTTCATTTTAATAGTAATTCTGACTGTTATTTTTTCAATTTAGTTTTTTTTTCAGAGTTTCTTTTCCTGATAAGTTAAATTTATATTTATATATCAAAATAAATTATAATAACAAATCACTCACATTTGTAGCTCGACAACAATATTGACATTTAGAAATAACAGGTTTTGTAGTACCTACCTACCAGTATATTTTTTAGGTTTTTTTGGGTAACTTTGAGCTAAGTATAAATTGGTTTGAAGTTTCCTCACTTCATTAGTCTATCCTCAACGACTCACATTAAATACCTACTATTGATATAGTGATTTTCAAAGATGACGTCACGATTAATTTTGATTTTTGGAATATATTACTTTAGCGTTGTCATGTGTGAGTACATTTGTAATATTTTTTTTCCAAAGATGGTTAGCACCCGTTAGAGAGTAAGCAATTTTTAATATTTAATTTAGCGACTAGCGTTTTAATTCACAAACAATACTCAAACTACCTTTTGCTATGCGGACGCATACCATCTATGATTGGTTTATTTTGCATTGCTAAGGTGATCTTTGGTATTAAGTAAATCACTTACTTAGCATAGTATTCTTGGTTAATGCCGGGTGTATGTCTGGGCTGGGTAATATAGATAATGTGACTTATTGAAAAACATGAATATTATTCTTTAGCCGTCTCGTTCAATTTCGTAGCTAATGTTATGTTTTTCAATAAATTGATTTTATCTTTATTACAACAATTTTTAACCAGGGGGGCTAGACAAGTGGCAAAACGCATGGGAATGACATATAGCTAGTCGTAAACGAATGTCATTCCCATACATTTTGTTTTCTATTCTATAGCGTTAGCGTTTTGCCACTTGTCTAACCCCCCAGTAGTGTTTGAGTCTTCAGTTAGGGTTATAAACCCTGTACAGGGTTAATGACAAGTAAAGTAAAGTAGGATACTTTTCTAATTAACACTTGTCAGTCAGTACCTAATACTTGTTTGTCAATGTTAATTAGTACATACTGAACATTTGTATTTTGATTGCAGGTGACAAAAAAATATGTGACTTTGACGACAGTAAATGTTTGACAGAAACTGCTGGACGGTTGTTTAAGGAGTTCATAGCTGGTATACCTGGCGCGAAACCTTCTGATCCTTTGCACCTGGATTCATTTGAAACTAATCTGCCCTCATTGAAGTATACAATTACTGATGGTAAACTTTCTGGAATGAAGAACTGTAGACTGCGACTGGTAAAGTAAGTCTGTGTAACGTTTTAAGAAGGTGACTGGCGTTAGGTGGATTAAATAAGCAAGAAACAGATGTAAATAAACACTTTATTAAATACCAAGTAATTACAATATAAAATAGAATATTTTGGGCGCCTTGTGGCCCTCATATCAAAGGTTAAAAACTATAATTAAAATTGCCTTTGTGATGGCCACTAAAAAAGTTAATTTTAATACAAGAAAGAGACTCTAATTACATAAATTACCCAGGGTGGGTTCCACCAAAGCCTGCTTGTGATTGGATCTCAAGTGGTTATTTATTATATCGGACGGCACTATAAGTAACTAAACTGTGGCTAGGAGCAAACCCTAGGCCACAATACCGTTGACTAAACTGGTGTTGGTTTGTAGGACTCGGTGAGGGGCAGTCGGTGCCTCAAGCTCCAGTCTGCCGGAGTGAGGCAGTGTGTGCCGGACCCGGTGGGGAAATTCCACACGCAGCCGGAGTGTATGGGAGCGGAGTCCCAGTGTATGTAAAAAGGGATACTAAAAAACCCTGTTGAAGAACAGTTTACATTAGGATCACACCTACCAGAGGAGCCCTAACCAAGAACAAAGGAAATACGACTTACCCAATATATCTGGGGTTTTTTCCCTATAATCGGGGCCTGGATCAGGCTCCCGATTCCCACAATAAGGAGGAGCAGCACAGGGCAGGTGGAGACACCAACCAGTCAACAGGCCTGCAAGGAATCGACACGAGGTTAGGCCCGTCGCCACGCGGCCCTATAAAATAGGCCTTTATCGTCACAGCGCTTTTAGACACTAACCTCGAGTAGATTGTGGACGCGCAGAAGGCTTCTAGACCACCGAAGGCAGGCCCTGGTCCACGCTACAGCCTGTGGCTGGTTGACCACGCTGCCGGCCACCTAATTTCCTCCACACAAGCGGTACGAGAGAAGTCTCGTCACAGAAAGGAATGGCCTAGCTACCTGAGCCGACCACCGGAGGTCCGTCGTACCCCGCGTCCCTCGCACCGCCCCGGAGTGTTGCCAGGTGACAGCCATTGACCCTAATTACGGGTCACGGTCGAGGTCTCGGGTAATCATTCCTATTCAATTGTTATTATGGTTCCACCTAACCTATCAGAACACTTCATAGTTTTTCATCCCATGAAGGAAGGAAGATCTGTGAACTCCATAAAGACAAGATTTGCTAGCCCTGGGTGACAATAATTAACTCAACAAGACTTGAGATTTGAGATTACACTATTTTACCCACAATAATATTTACTATTGTTTACGGGAAAATGTCACTGTCAGTGTGTTAACCCTGACAGATGATTTTACTTTTTTAAAGATGCGTTCCATTATTTGCTTGTTTTATTAAATTGTTAAGCATGCGTTCCGGTTTTAAAAACTTGACGAAATTGAAAAAATATTGAAATTGAGTCTAGTAAAAACCAGGGGTTACAATACCCCCCTACCCATCTAGAATTCACGACAGGGAATTCGCGGCTGCCCTCAGCCGTTCACACAAGAAAACGGACGAATAATGAGCCTAATAACTAAATTAATCACAAGCAAACAAACCCTATTAACAACTCAACACCCTGGGGAAACAGATGACTTTTGAAAAAAAAATACTAAGTCTAAGGGTGACTTGAGGTTCTTAAAGTTACAACCTAAGTAATTAATACCCCATAGTATATCCCATATAATATAATATAATAAATATAGTCCCTAATTCGTCACTCGCACATATTCCTGCATACATAAATCCACTCATTCAGACTTCTCCATTTAAGGCGCCTGTACCTGCACTCCCATTCTCTTCAATCACACTCAACTTACATACCGATATAACAGTAATCTGCTTCCATGCAGATTTACTGATTCATGTCTCCTTACATAATTTCCCCAAATGAAGTTGACTGGACCATCCACAGTGCAACTATCATTATAAACCCATCCCCAATTCTAAAATAGATATATGGCTTTAGGGCTTCTTTTGAGAGTTACCGACCGCTCTGTTATTAATAAATAAATCCCGAATATAATAATATGGTTAGTACTAAGGCTTATTTTTATTGGGAGTCACAAACCGCTCCTTTTCAAAATGAAAAGTACCAATCGTCGTTAAGGCTTGTTTTACGAGTTACGATCCGCTCTAGAAAATATAAAAATCGTTAAAAGTAAATGAATAGGTATCTTATCTAAAAATATCATAACCCTCAAGTCACACTTAGGCTGAAAAGACTAAAACTATAACAGTACTAAAAACCGTTTTCAGTATAATGGTGGTGCAGCGAAAACTATAGTCCACTTGACCGACCTACTGTTAAATGCCTAATCAAAAGTTAAACAGTTTATAAAGGAAAAATAATATACCTACTAGTTTGGTAAACTATGGTTACAAGAAAAACTACAAAATGACGAGTTACCTATAACCTACAAAATAGAAAAGCTCAGCGACTCGAGAATATAATCTCGAACCCTCCGTATGCTTAACTTTCCTACAAGCAAGTCTATAAGATAACCTCAGCAAAAATAAAAAAACAAAAAATAATAACTAGAAATAACGGAAGGAAGTCCTACAGGGAAGGTACATACGAGCTCCATATAGGAAAACTTGGCGATCCGAGGCGAATGCCCCGAACCCTCCGTATGCCAAGTTCACCCATACGTAACCAGTACGACCATATCCCGAGACAACCCTACCTACTTAGTCTAAATGGCAACAGCCCCTAATCTGGCGGACTAGGCGGTGCAGTGGTAACACACCCATTGCACGACCAGCCCTAAAAACCAGACCCAACAAAACAAATCTTTCCAAACGTAATTCCAAATCCAAATAATAATCCAGCGCCCGGGACAATAACCTACGCAGCCTATTCTGCGGTCCAGGGGTGATATGTGGTGGACAAAGCCACACATAAGTTAAAATAAGGACAGGTTACTAGAGACCTTCCATATAACTGCTGCATCAGCAACAAAAACTGAAAAATTCAGAGTCGAGCAACTACAATTGAGTCCCCTTTTAAGGAAGCATAGAGAGCTTCAAATTTATATTATCTGCCACATATCGGCAAACAAATAAAACTGGTAAAATACCAGTGTCTCGTGACAACAAAATAAGATCACCGAAAGAAATCAACCTAACGAAGTTGACCCTAGCGGTAATTGGAAGATAATGACGCCTCACAAGCCGAGCAAAGCAGGGTCCCTAATTGGAAAGCTTAAGGTCCTTCACATGCCATGTCCCTGCGTCTCTCCCGTTTTCATCCTCTAACTGATAAACCAGTGGGGATTTCTTGGCCACAACCTTACATTTGACAAATTTAGGTGCCAGTTTCGCCGAAAAGAACCTACCCTTATCGCTTTGGGGATAGCATTTCTTCCACACGGTTTGGCCAACACTGAGTTCCACGTGTCTCCTCCTCAAATTATAGTACTGGAGATTTTTGCCATGGGCTTTAACGAGTTCCTCGCGCACCTTCCGAAAGATTCCTGACAATCCTCCCAAGTGGCAGGCATAATCCTCCCGCTTTGGAAAAGATAGGTCAGTGAAATCTAGCGGAGTAGAATCGTAAAGCGATCCTGACACCACAGCCTCTCTCCCATGTACCAGGAGAAACGGTGAAAACCCAGTTGCCTCGCTCACGGAGGTATTGATCGCGAATTCAATGTGTGGTAAGTGCATATCCCACTCGCGGTGATCCTCTTTGATTAGAGACGAAATTGCGGTAACAATGGTCCGATTCTGCCTTTCCACTGGATTAACCTGTGGACAATACCTGGGACCTAAATGAATTTGAGGAATGCTGTATTTATGAAACAAAGCCTGAATCTCATGTCCAGTGAACTGCGTACCATTATCAGATATCACTGTTTGAGGGATACCATGCTTCATAAACACATCATTCTCCAAATGCCTAACAACATTCGCTGCTGTTGCACGACGCAGGGGAAACAGCATTACATACTTCGTAAAGCAACACATTACAACCAATAAATGAGTATAACGGTTTCTAGAAACCGGAAAAGGACCGACCAGGTCTATGCTAAGTGTCTGGAATGGTCTACAACACTGTTTAGGACTACCCATCAAACCAGGGGTCCGTTGCGCGGGTATTTTATACGACAGACATGTCTCGCATTTACGCACAAAGTCAGCAACATCATTGTAAAGACCAGGCCAATAATAGGTCAAAGATACCTTTTTAAAGGTTTTCTGAATCCCCAAGTGGGCGGAAGTAGGTAGACAGTGGTTTTCCTCCATAATAGCTCTCCTGTCAGGACTAGCGACTACTTCCTTCCACTGGAAATCCTGGTCCAATACGTTTGCTGACTTTGTGTAGCGAAACAGTCTGTCGTTTTGCAACATAAAATTGCGACACGATAATGGTTTGGTCAGACACTTAACATAGAGATCGTCGTACCATTTATCCCCAGTAGGAACAAACGAATCTACAGTCGTGGTGGCAGCTATAGGTATTAACCTAGACAGGGAGTCAGGCACTACATTTTCCTTTCCTGCACGATGCTCAATCACAAAGTTATAAGGAGACAATCTACACCCCCAGCGGGCCAATCTACCGGTTGGGTTCGAGAGATTAAGGAACCATTTCAGGCTAGCGTGGTCCGTTACAATTTTAAATGGCTTGCTCCCTTCTAAATAAGGCCTGAAATGTTCCACTGCGAACACAACCGCCAGAGCCTCCCGCTCCGTGGCGGAGTAGTTTGCCTCACACTTCGTGAGTGACTTACTCGCAAAAGCGATGGGGTGCTCCTTGCCGTCAATTTCCTGCGAAAGCATTGCACCTAACCCGTAAGAGGAAGCGTCACAGTGTAGTGTAAACGGTTTGGAAAAATCTGGGCATGCGAGAATAGGTGCCGAGACAAGAGCCTGTTTCAAGGTTGTAAAAGCTTCTTCAGCTTCTGGTGTCCACTTGAAGGGAGGGGCATCTTTCGCGGAACTAGTCAATCTGTTTAGGGGGGCCGCTATTAAGCTAAAGTTCTTAATAAAACGCCTGTAGTAGGATGCGGTCCCCAGAAACATCTTGACTTCCTTCCGAGAAGATGGGGTAGGGAAATCCAGAATGGACCGGACCTTATCTGGATCCGTATGTAATCCCTTCTCGTTTACCACATAACCTAAATATTTTAACTCCTGCCGGAAAAATTGGCATTTTGATGCCTTGATAGTCAGCCCGGCCTGTTTCAATCGTGACAGGACCTTTTCCAGAAGGGATAGGTGATCCTGAAACGAATTGCTACAAATTATTATATCGTCTAGGTATACAAAGACGTGATTATCGAAGCCGTCCGGACCAAACAGCAAATCCATCAGTCTTTGCTGCGTGGCCGGCGCCCCGGTTAATCCGAAACACATCCGCTTAAATTGAAACAAGCCGCGCCCCGGAACCGTGAATGCGGTCTTTTCTCTTGACGCTGGGTCGAGGCCAATTTGCCAGAAAGCTGAGCTCAAATCTATCGACGAGAGGTATTTTGCGTCACGAAGTCTATCTAAGATCTGAGATATGTAAGGTAAAGGGTACGCGTCATGCTTGGACACAGCGTTCAATTTTCGGCTGTCCAAACAAAACCGCATCTCCCCATTCGCTTTTGGTGTCATTAGCGTCGGATTATTCCACGCACTACGACTAGGTTCCACCACCCCAAGTTCCAGCATATTATCCAGCTCGCGGTATAGCTCCTTCAACTTTTCTGGAGACATAGGATAATATCGCTGTTTAATCGGTTTGGTATCCCCTGTATCAATAGTGTGTGTAATAAGATCCGTATGCCCAAGACCTACCTTCTCAAACGCGATCTCATCAAATTTCTTAATAATATTGTTTGCCTGACCCCGTTGCTCTCCCGATAGCGTGTCAAAAGAATATAGTCGGCTGAGAGAAGCCACATCAAAGTCTTCATTATAAGACCACGGTAATGAATTTAATCGTTCGGGAACTAAGTCGAACGTGCGCCAAAAATCCCAGCCAAACAGAAAAGGAAGAACTACGTTAGGCGCAACATAAAATTTTATAGTTTTCACTGTGTCCCCAAGTACGACAGGAAGTAATAAATACCCTAACATATTAGAAATGCCACCATTAGCCGCCTGTAATTTACCTACATCCTCACATGGCCATAAGGTAAAACCCATGTCTAAAAACTTAACATGGTGATTTGCTCCTATCAAAGAAACCGTGGCACCAGAGTCCAATAGTCCCTTAACAGACTGTCCACAAATTTCCACTGTCAAAAACGGTCGTGAGTTAATATCCCGGATCGAAGCTACGTTGTACGTATTAAAAAATAACTTAAGGTATTGTAACCAGTTTTGCCAGTCACCCCTATCAAAACGGGAAGAGACGCTTCGATCCGGCGTAACTAGTTTTTTTGCTTAAAATGCCTCGAACAATTTTGGCACTCAGGCTTTTCATCCTCCCCACGGCCTTTTGTCTTTGCGGGCTTACCTACCTTCTTTTTTCTACTGCAATTGGGGCATTTAGCGGAAGTGAAACCTTTCATGCCGCAAGTGTAGCAGACTACTCCCTTCTCCGTGCAAGATTTTAATGTATGCCCTTGGACCCGGCAACGCAAGCAGAACAAAGTGTCAGTGTCTTTGGGAGAAGCATCCTTAAGCGCAGAAACCTGCTTCACTCGGCCCGTATATGCGAGATCCGCGGCAAGAGTGTGTGGAGTTACCCTCGGCGGTTCAGAAAAAAACTGCGATCTAATGCGCTGTCTCTCCAGTTCCTTACATTTTGTCTTGAAGTCTGCCAACGAAGTGATGGGGAACAGAGCCAAGCGGTCTGCGAACTCGGGACGGATATTTCGCCTCAGTATTTGTAGTTTTTCGTCGTCACTGAGGGGTGTGCGCAAGCGAGCAAAAAATCCCAGCATGATGGAGAAGTATGCAGAAAAACTCTCATCTACCCCTTGTGTCCGTGACTTTAACTCCTCCAAGAGCCTATAGTCAAAATCAGGAGGCAAGAATTCATCCAAGAGGCTCTCCCTAAGTTCACTCCAAGAACCTACCGACTGCCTAATACCCCTATACCAAAGCAACGCATTGTCACTGAAGAGTTCCGCGGCTGAACGAAAAACTTGTTTGTAGCTGAGTGAACGGGAACAAACCAACTCATCCAGACGTTCGAGAAAAACTAACACACAGGACTTCCCACTGTAAGTTAAATTCAGTTTGTTTATATCAGTTGGGCGAATGTATGTTACTTTATGTATGCAATGTTTTTCACTTGGTAACTCAGGATCCTCATAATCCGAATCTGGGTCCGATACTGCTGCACCTCGTTTCAAACCTACATTACTAGGTCCAGCAGCTGGCTCCTCATAGCCAGACCTGGCTTGTTCCTTGCTCGACATTATCGACTACAAAACCAAAGTTTCAATTCAACAATATGACCGGCAGGCACTAAGTACTCAAAGCAAATTTAGATGTAAACCCAACAATCCTTATATTTCAATAATAGGACTGAGTCACTAGTACTGTCTTAACAAATACTTAAAATTTTAATAATATTCCAACCAAAACATAACCTCCCTATTTGTAAAATTGTTTAAAAAAAACTACTGCAATATTTTTTTATGGGTATTCAATTAACTGTATGTGTGTGTGTGTGTCTGTGTACTATATGTCTGTATGCCACAAATTGAATTTTAAATGCCAACAACAAAGTATGACTAACAATTTAATTCAGTTAAATAAAGATAAAGATGAGTATTCAATTAATGAGTGATAATTTTGATTTAACAGAGGATTGCTCTGAGATCCGATCACATTACAATGTATAAAATATAATAAACCAAAAATAAAACCTACTTCAATTAATAATTGTAAGTGAGGGTATCAGTAAGTTTCAAAAAAAAATTTTTTTTCTTAACAGCAAGAATAACTTATTAAAAACAATAATTTAAAATAGAACTGTACTCGAGAGCAATCAAAGCCAAATATTATTTAAATTTAATACAATTTATCAATTTTTGCAATCAAAATAGTTTAAAAAAACATTATATAATTATGAAAGTTAAACACAATAAAATTCACACAATACACCTTATAAAACAATAAAGTAGGTCACAGCAGGTAATAAAACAACCACATATTTCTTTTTAACAATATTGTTGTTTGGTTAGTACATGTTAGGTTGAATTATATTAAATAGAAATCCAAATCACAGGCAGGTATTTTACGAGTTGGCGCCAGTGTAACGTTTTAAGAAGGTGACTGGCGTTAGGTGGATTAAATAAGCAAGAAACAGATGTAAATAAACACTTTATTAAATACCAAGTAATTACAATATAAAATAGAATATTTTGGGCGCCTTGTGGCCCTCATATCAAAGGTTAAAAACTATAATTAAAATTGCCTTTGTGATGGCCACTAAAAAAGTTAATTTTAATACCAGAAAGAGACTCTAATTACATAAATTACCCAGGGTGGGTTCCACCAAAGCCTGCTTGTGATTGGATCTCAAGTGGTTATTTATTATATCGGACGGCACTATAAGTAACTAAACTGTGGCTAGGAGCAAACCCTAGGCCACAATACCGTTGACTAAACTGGTGTTGGTTTGTAGGACTCGGTGAGGGGCAGTCGGTGCCTCAAGCTCCAGTCTGCCGGAGTGAGGCAGTGTGTGCCGGACCCGGTGGGGAAATTCCACACGCAGCCGGAGTGTATGGGAGCGGAGTCCCAGTGTATGTAAAAAGGGATACTAAAAAACCCTGTTGAAGAACAGTTTACATTAGGATCACACCTACCAGAGGAGCCCTAACCAAGAACAAAGGAAATACGACTTACCCAATATATCTGGGGTTTTTTCCCTATAATCGGGGCCTGGATCAGGCTCCCGATTCCCACAATAAGGAGGAGCAGCACAGGGCAGGTGGAGACACCAACCAGTCAACAGGCCTGCAAGGAATCGACACGAGGTTAGGCCCGTCGCCACGCGGCCCTATAAAATAGGCCTTTATCGTCACAGCGCTTTTAGACACTAACCTCGAGTAGATTGTGGACGCGCAGAAGGCTTCTAGACCACCGAAGGCAGGCCCTGGTCCACGCTACAGCCTGTGGCTGGTTGACCACGCTGCCGGCCACCTAATTTCCTCCACACAAGCGGTACGAGAGAGGTCTCGTCACAGAAAGGAATGGCCTAGCTACCTGAGCCGACCACCGGAGGTCCGTCGTACCCCGCGTCCCTCGCACCGCCCCGGAGTGTTGCCAGGTGACAGCCATTGACCCTAATTACGGGTCACGGTCGAGGTCTCGGGTAATCATTCCTATTCAATTGTTATTATGGTTCCACCTAACCTATCAGAACACTTCATAGTTTTTCATCCCATGAAGGAAGGAAGATCTGTGAACTCCATAAAGACAAGATTTGCTAGCCCTGGGTGACAATAATTAACTCAACAAGACTTGAGATTTGAGATTACACTATTTTACCCACAATAATATTTACTATTGTTTACGGGAAAATGTCACTGTCAGTGTGTTAACCCTGACAGATGATTTTACTTTTTTAAAGATGCGTTCCATTATTTGCTTGTTTTATTAAATTGTTAAGCATGCGTTCCGGTTTTAAAAACTTGACGAAATTGAAAAAATATTGAAATTGAGTCTAGTAAAAACCAGGGGTTACAATACCCCCCTACCCATCTAGAATTCACGACAGGGAATTCGCGGCTGCCCTCAGCCGTTCACACAAGAAAACGGACGAATAATGAGCCTAATAACTAAATTAATCACAAGCAAACAAACCCTATTAACAACTCAACACCCTGGGGAAACAGATGACTTTTGAAAAAAAAATACTAAGTCTAAGGGTGACTTGAGGTTCTTAAAGTTACAACCTAAGTAATTAATACCCCATAGTATATCCCATATAATATAATATAATAAATATAGTCCCTAATTCGTCACTCGCACATATTCCTGCATACATAAATCCACTCATTCAGACTTCTCCATTTAAGGCGCCTGTACCTGCACTCCCATTCTCTTCAATCACACTCAACTTACATACCGATATAACAGTAATCTGCTTCCATGCAGATTTACTGATTCATGTCTCCTTACATAATTTCCCCAAATGAAGTTGACTGGACCATCCACAGTGCAACTATCATTATAAACCCATCCCCAATTCTAAAATAGATATATGGCTTTAGGGCTTCTTTTGAGAGTTACCGACCGCTCTGTTATTAATAAATAAATCCCGAATATAATAATATGGTTAGTACTAAGGCTTATTTTTATTGGGAGTCACAAACCGCTCCTTTTCAAAATGAAAAGTACCAATCGTCGTTAAGGCTTGTTTTACGAGTTACGATCCGCTCTAGAAAATATAAAAATCGTTAAAAGTAAATGAATAGGTATCTTATCTAAAAATATCATAACCCTCAAGTCACACTTAGGCTGAAAAGACTAAAACTATAACAGTACTAAAAACCGTTTTCAGTATAATGGTGGTGCAGCGAAAACTATAGTCCACTTGACCGACCTACTGTTAAATGCCTAATCAAAAGTTAAACAGTTTATAAAGGAAAAATAATATACCTACTAGTTTGGTAAACTATGGTTACAAGAAAAACTACAAAATGACGAGTTACCTATAACCTACAAAATAGAAAAGCTCAGCGACTCGAGAATATAATCTCGAACCCTCCGTATGCTTAACTTTCCTACAAGCAAGTCTATAAGATAACCTCAGCAAAAATAAAAAAACAAAAAATAATAACTAGAAATAACGGAAGGAAGTCCTACAGGGAAGGTACATACGAGCTCCATATAGGAAAACTTGGCGATCCGAGGCGAATGCCCCGAACCCTCCGTATGCCAAGTTCACCCATACGTAACCAGTACGACCATATCCCGAGACAACCCTACCTACTTAGTCTAAATGGCAACAGCCCCTAATCTGGCGGACTAGGCGGTGCAGTGGTAACACACCCATTGCACGACCAGCCCTAAAAACCAGACCCAACAAAACAAATCTTTCCAAACGTAATTCCAAATCCAAATAATAATCCAGCGCCCGGGACAATAACCTACGCAGCCTATTCTGCGGTCCAGGGGTGATATGTGGTGGACAAAGCCACACATAAGTTAAAATAAGGACAGGTTACTAGAGACCTTCCATATAACTGCTGCATCAGCAACAAAAACTGAAAAATTCAGAGTCGAGCAACTACAATTGAGTCCCCTTTTAAGGAAGCATAGAGAGCTTCAAATTTATATTATCTGCCACATATCGGCAAACAAATAAAACTGGTAAAATACCAGTGTCTCGTGACAACAAAATAAGATCACCGAAAGAAATCAACCTAACGAAGTTGACCCTAGCGGTAATTGGAAGATAATGACGCCTCACAAGCCGAGCAAAGCAGGGTCCCTAATTGGAAAGCTTAAGGTCCTTCACATGCCATGTCCCTGCGTCTCTCCCGTTTTCATCCTCTAACTGATAAACCAGTGGGGATTTCTTGGCCACAACCTTACATTTGACAAATTTAGGTGCCAGTTTCGCCGAAAAGAACCTACCCTTATCGCTTTGGGGATAGCATTTCTTCCACACGGTTTGGCCAACACTGAGTTCCACGTGTCTCCTCCTCAAATTATAGTACTGGAGATTTTTGCCATGGGCTTTAACGAGTTCCTCGCGCACCTTCCGAAAGATTCCTGACAATCCTCCCAAGTGGCAGGCATAATCCTCCCGCTTTGGAAAAGATAGGTCAGTGAAATCTAGCGGAGTAGAATCGTAAAGCGATCCTGACACCACAGCCTCTCTCCCATGTACCAGGAGAAACGGTGAAAACCCAGTTGCCTCGCTCACGGAGGTATTGATCGCGAATTCAATGTGTGGTAAGTGCATATCCCACTCGCGGTGATCCTCTTTGATTAGAGACGAAATTGCGGTAACAATGGTCCGATTCTGCCTTTCCACTGGATTAACCTGTGGACAATACCTGGGACCTAAATGAATTTGAGGAATGCTGTATTTATGAAACAAAGCCTGAATCTCATGTCCAGTGAACTGCGTACCATTATCAGATATCACTGTTTGAGGGATACCATGCTTCATAAACACATCATTCTCCAAATGCCTAACAACATTCGCTGCTGTTGCACGACGCAGGGGAAACAGCATTACATACTTCGTAAAGCAACACATTACAACCAATAAATGAGTATAACGGTTTCTAGAAACCGGAAAAGGACCGACCAGGTCTATGCTAAGTGTCTGGAATGGTCTACAACACTGTTTAGGACTACCCATCAAACCAGGGGTCCGTTGCGCGGGTATTTTATACGACAGACATGTCTCGCATTTACGCACAAAGTCAGCAACATCATTGTAAAGACCAGGCCAATAATAGGTCAAAGATACCTTTTTAAAGGTTTTCTGAATCCCCAAGTGGGCGGAAGTAGGTAGACAGTGGTTTTCCTCCATAATAGCTCTCCTGTCAGGACTAGCGACTACTTCCTTCCACTGGAAATCCTGGTCCAATACGTTTGCTGACTTTGTGTAGCGAAACAGTCTGTCGTTTTGCAACATAAAATTGCGACACGATAATGGTTTGGTCAGACACTTAACATAGAGATCGTCGTACCATTTATCCCCAGTAGGAACAAACGAATCTACAGTCGTGGTGGCAGCTATAGGTATTAACCTAGACAGGGAGTCAGGCACTACATTTTCCTTTCCTGCACGATGCTCAATCACAAAGTTATAAGGAGACAATCTACACCCCCAGCGGGCCAATCTACCGGTTGGGTTCGAGAGATTAAGGAACCATTTCAGGCTAGCGTGGTCCGTTACAATTTTAAATGGCTTGCTCCCTTCTAAATAAGGCCTGAAATGTTCCACTGCGAACACAACCGCCAGAGCCTCCCGCTCCGTGGCGGAGTAGTTTGCCTCACACTTCGTGAGTGACTTACTCGCAAAAGCGATGGGGTGCTCCTTGCCGTCAATTTCCTGCGAAAGCATTGCACCTAACCCGTAAGAGGAAGCGTCACAGTGTAGTGTAAACGGTTTGGAAAAATCTGGGCATGCGAGAATAGGTGCCGAGACAAGAGCCTGTTTCAAGGTTGTAAAAGCTTCTTCAGCTTCTGGTGTCCACTTGAAGGGAGGGGCATCTTTCGCGGAACTAGTCAATCTGTTTAGGGGGGCCGCTATTAAGCTAAAGTTCTTAATAAAACGCCTGTAGTAGGATGCGGTCCCCAGAAACATCTTGACTTCCTTCCGAGAAGATGGGGTAGGGAAATCCAGAATGGACCGGACCTTATCTGGATCCGTATGTAATCCCTTCTCGTTTACCACATAACCTAAATATTTTAACTCCTGCCGGAAAAATTGGCATTTTGATGCCTTGATAGTCAGCCCGGCCTGTTTCAATCGTGACAGGACCTTTTCCAGAAGGGATAGGTGATCCTGAAACGAATTGCTACAAATTATTATATCGTCTAGGTATACAAAGACGTGATTATCGAAGCCGTCCGGACCAAACAGCAAATCCATCAGTCTTTGCTGCGTGGCCGGCGCCCCGGTTAATCCGAAACACATCCGCTTAAATTGAAACAAGCCGCGCCCCGGAACCGTGAATGCGGTCTTTTCTCTTGACGCTGGGTCGAGGCCAATTTGCCAGAAAGCTGAGCTCAAATCTATCGACGAGAGGTATTTTGCGTCACGAAGTCTATCTAAGATCTGAGATATGTAAGGTAAAGGGTACGCGTCATGCTTGGACACAGCGTTCAATTTTCGGCTGTCCAAACAAAACCGCATCTCCCCATTCGCTTTTGGTGTCATTAGCGTCGGATTATTCCACGCACTACGACTAGGTTCCACCACCCCAAGTTCCAGCATATTATCCAGCTCGCGGTATAGCTCCTTCAACTTTTCTGGAGACATAGGATAATATCGCTGTTTAATCGGTTTGGTATCCCCTGTATCAATAGTGTGTGTAATAAGATCCGTATGCCCAAGACCTACCTTCTCAAACGCGATCTCATCAAATTTCTTAATAATATTGTTTGCCTGACCCCGTTGCTCTCCCGATAGCGTGTCAAAAGAATATAGTCGGCTGAGAGAAGCCACATCAAAGTCTTCATTATAAGACCACGGTAATGAATTTAATCGTTCGGGAACTAAGTCGAACGTGCGCCAAAAATCCCAGCCAAACAGAAAAGGAAGAACTACGTTAGGCGCAACATAAAATTTTATAGTTTTCACTGTGTCCCCAAGTACGACAGGAAGTAATAAATACCCTAACATATTAGAAATGCCACCATTAGCCGCCTGTAATTTACCTACATCCTCACATGGCCATAAGGTAAAACCCATGTCTAAAAACTTAACATGGTGATTTGCTCCTATCAAAGAAACCGTGGCACCAGAGTCCAATAGTCCCTTAACAGACTGTCCACAAATTTCCACTGTCAAAAACGGTCGTGAGTTAATATCCCGGATCGAAGCTACGTTGTACGTATTAAAAAATAACTTAAGGTATTGTAACCAGTTTTGCCAGTCACCCCTATCAAAACGGGAAGAGACGCTTCGATCCGGCGTAACTAGTTTTTTTGCTTAAAATGCCTCGAACAATTTTGGCACTCAGGCTTTTCATCCTCCCCACGGCCTTTTGTCTTTGCGGGCTTACCTACCTTCTTTTTTCTACTGCAATTGGGGCATTTAGCGGAAGTGAAACCTTTCATGCCGCAAGTGTAGCAGACTACTCCCTTCTCCGTGCAAGATTTTAATGTATGCCCTTGGACCCGGCAACGCAAGCAGAACAAAGTGTCAGTGTCTTTGGGAGAAGCATCCTTAAGCGCAGAAACCTGCTTCACTCGGCCCGTATATGCGAGATCCGCGGCAAGAGTGTGTGGAGTTACCCTCGGCGGTTCAGAAAAAAACTGCGATCTAATGCGCTGTCTCTCCAGTTCCTTACATTTTGTCTTGAAGTCTGCCAACGAAGTGATGGGGAACAGAGCCAAGCGGTCTGCGAACTCGGGACGGATATTTCGCCTCAGTATTTGTAGTTTTTCGTCGTCACTGAGGGGTGTGCGCAAGCGAGCAAAAAATCCCAGCATGATGGAGAAGTATGCAGAAAAACTCTCATCTACCCCTTGTGTCCGTGACTTTAACTCCTCCAAGAGCCTATAGTCAAAATCAGGAGGCAAGAATTCATCCAAGAGGCTCTCCCTAAGTTCACTCCAAGAACCTACCGACTGCCTAATACCCCTATACCAAAGCAACGCATTGTCACTGAAGAGTTCCGCGGCTGAACGAAAAACTTGTTTGTAGCTGAGTGAACGGGAACAAACCAACTCATCCAGACGTTCGAGAAAAACTAACACACAGGACTTCCCACTGTAAGTTAAATTCAGTTTGTTTATATCAGTTGGGCGAATGTATGTTACTTTATGTATGCAATGTTTTTCACTTGGTAACTCAGGATCCTCATAATCCGAATCTGGGTCCGATACTGCTGCACCTCGTTTCAAACCTACATTACTAGGTCCAGCAGCTGGCTCCTCATAGCCAGACCTGGCTTGTTCCTTGCTCGACATTATCGACTACAAAACCAAAGTTTCAATTCAACAATATGACCGGCAGGCACTAAGTACTCAAAGCAAATTTAGATGTAAACCCAACAATCCTTATATTTCAATAATAGGACTGAGTCACTAGTACTGTCTTAACAAATACTTAAAATTTTAATAATATTCCAACCAAAACATAACCTCCCTATTTGTAAAATTGTTTAAAAAAAACTACTGCAATATTTTTTTATGGGTATTCAATTAACTGTATGTGTGTGTGTGTGTCTGTGTACTATATGTCTGTATGCCACAAATTGAATTTTAAATGCCAACAACAAAGTATGACTAACAATTTAATTCAGTTAAATAAAGATAAAGATGAGTATTCAATTAATGAGTGATAATTTTGATTTAACAGAGGATTGCTCTGAGATCCGATCACATTACAATGTATAAAATATAATAAACCAAAAATAAAACCTACTTCAATTAATAATTGTAAGTGAGGGTATCAGTAAGTTTCAAAAAAAAATTTTTTTTCTTAACAGCAAGAATAACTTATTAAAAACAATAATTTAAAATAGAACTGTACTCGAGAGCAATCAAAGCCAAATATTATTTAAATTTAATACAATTTATCAATTTTTGCAATCAAAATAGTTTAAAAAAACATTATATAATTATGAAAGTTAAACACAATAAAATTCACACAATACACCTTATAAAACAATAAAGTAGGTCACAGCAGGTAATAAAACAACCACATATTTCTTTTTAACAATATTGTTGTTTGGTTAGTACATGTTAGGTTGAATTATATTAAATAGAAATCCAAATCACAGGCAGGTATTTTACGAGTTGGCGCCAGTGTAACGTTTTAAGAAGGTGACTGGCGTTAGGTGGATTAAATAAGCAAGAAACAGATGTAAATAAACACTTTATTAAATACCAAGTAATTACAATATAAAATAGAATATTTTGGGCGCCTTGTGGCCCTCATATCAAAGGTTAAAAACTATAATTAAAATTGCCTTTGTGATGGCCACTAAAAAAGTTAATTTTAATACCAGAAAGAGACTCTAATTACATAAATTACCCAGGGTGGGTTCCACCAAAGCCTGCTTGTGATTGGATCTCAAGTGGTTATTTATTATATCGGACGGCACTATAAGTAACTAAACTGTGGCTAGGAGCAAACCCTAGGCCACAATACCGTTGACTAAACTGGTGTTGGTTTGTAGGACTCGGTGAGGGGCAGTCGGTGCCTCAAGCTCCAGTCTGCCGGAGTGAGGCAGTGTGTGCCGGACCCGGTGGGGAAATTCCACACGCAGCCGGAGTGTATGGGAGCGGAGTCCCAGTGTATGTAAAAAGGGATACTAAAAAACCCTGTTGAAGAACAGTTTACATTAGGATCACACCTACCAGAGGAGCCCTAACCAAGAACAAAGGAAATACGACTTACCCAATATATCTGGGGTTTTTTCCCTATAATCGGGGCCTGGATCAGGCTCCCGATTCCCACAATAAGGAGGAGCAGCACAGGGCAGGTGGAGACACCAACCAGTCAACAGGCCTGCAAGGAATCGACACGAGGTTAGGCCCGTCGCCACGCGGCCCTATAAAATAGGCCTTTATCGTCACAGCGCTTTTAGACACTAACCTCGAGTAGATTGTGGACGCGCAGAAGGCTTCTAGACCACCGAAGGCAGGCCCTGGTCCACGCTACAGCCTGTGGCTGGTTGACCACGCTGCCGGCCACCTAATTTCCTCCACACAAGCGGTACGAGAGAGGTCTCGTCACAGAAAGGAATGGCCTAGCTACCTGAGCCGACCACCGGAGGTCCGTCGTACCCCGCGTCCCTCGCACCGCCCCGGAGTGTTGCCAGGTGACAGCCATTGACCCTAATTACGGGTCACGGTCGAGGTCTCGGGTAATCATTCCTATTCAATTGTTATTATGGTTCCACCTAACCTATCAGAACACTTCATAGTTTTTCATCCCATGAAGGAAGGAAGATCTGTGAACTCCATAAAGACAAGATTTGCTAGCCCTGGGTGACAATAATTAACTCAACAAGACTTGAGATTTGAGATTACACTATTTTACCCACAATAATATTTTTTTTTTTTTTTTTTTCTCTATGGCAATCTGCCGAAGACTACGGCAATTTCTGCCAAAGACGCGTAGTTAGTAGCTTCTCATGTGTATTTTTATTAATTAAAATTTTACATTATTAAACAAAAAAAAGAAAGAAATGTTTTGTGGTGATCCTATAAGGCCTGAAACAAACTGAGGATTAATCATTGTTAGTATTAAACTATGTATATATAAACGTCTTCACAATAATACTTAACATGTAAGCTTTATTATTAGAGTTTAATATTGTTAGTAGCAATAAATTTGATAAAAGCACATATAATTTGGGGATTAGGAAAAAATGAAAGAAGGTGACGGACATTAACGGGATGTTGGATTTTTAATTTTGCGATAACTTGATCAAAGGAGAAAGCACTATTCAACCGGCAATTAAGAAAGATATGGTCCAGTGTACCATCATCCAGACCACATTCGCACAGTGAACTGTCGCGGACTCTAATTTTGTTCAAGAAAACCGGGGTACAGCAGTGGCCAATACGTATCCTACATATGACGGATGTAACAGTTTTAGACGCTTTTTTAAATTTGTAGAACCAGGGTTTCGGGGGAATAGTTGGTTGGATTGACGCGAACAAACCACCCTTTGACTTACTGGATTCGGACCAGTCCATTTGCCAGGACTGGAATAAATCTATTTTGGCTTTATGGATCAGGTCATAGATCTGGACCGAATAATGTTTTTTGTCAGCCAGACTGCTACTAATTGCACCCTTGGCTGCCACGTCCGCCAGTTCATTACCCCTAATATTCACATGACTTGGAATCCATGCCAATATGATCTCAACGCTCTTTGAAGAGCATGAATGTAATATTGTTTTAATTTCTATAATAATTGGACTACGGAGATTGTCTTTGAAAGAATTTTTAACTATAGCCTCCAGGGCACTTCTGGAGTCTGAGAAAATGACTGCTTTGGTAATGGCAGTGTGGGAAGAAATAAATAAACATGCCTCGAGGATCCCAATGCACTCTCCGGTGAACACTGAAGACTCAGGAGGGCACTGAAATTGGAGGAATATCTGAGAATTAGGGTTATATACAGCAATACCAGTTTTACCATCAGTGGTTAATTTTGAAGCATCTGTATAGAATTTATAATGGTCAGGCCACTTGTCATTAACAATTGAAAGAAAATGCTCATTAGCATTATTAGTGTTCTTATCCAAACCGATAAATGAGATAAAATTTGGAACAAATGTTAGAATTTCAAATGGGCATGTATACAAAGGGAATTTACGCACTTGGGAAATTTGAGAATGTTGTTTGATAGCGCATATTTTTCTGTATGAATTGAGTATCAAAGGTTTGCTTTTGTTTCGCCAATATTCACTGTGTCCGCATAAACTATCAAGAGTTGAAAGCCTAGGCAGAATCATGTGACTATTGAGGAAATAGGATTTGTACAAAAATTTATCAGCTAAATATTGCCTACGAAGAAGAAGAGGGGGGTCGCCACTCTCAACTTGTAGGGCATTTTTAGGGGTGGACCTCATACAACCTAGTATAATACGGAGGGATCTTGATTGGATGGACTCGAGTTTAGCAATTGCAACTTTACTGCAGGGTTCGAGCAAAAAGGAGCCATAATCCAATAAACTCCTTATTGTGGCATTGTATATAAGTTTAAGCGTAAAGGGATGAGCACCCCACCAAACACCCGCTAGAGCACGCAACATGTTAAGCTTCTTCTCGCATTTATTAACAATATAGTTGAGGTGAAAGACACCCGATAATTTCGAATCCAAGATGACACCGAGAAATTTAACATTATCTTCAACTTTTATAGGAGATTCTTCTATTTCAAAGGCGACATGCGGAATTACACGTTTACGTGAAAAAACAACAGTGGAGCTTTTAGAAGCAGACAAGTTAAGGCCGTGCAAAATTAACCACTGGTTAAGGGAATTGAGGGATATTTGCATGGATTCCCTAGCACGCTCAATAGAAGCAGTAGGCAAGTACAAACACAGGTCATCCGCATATTGCAATATCTGGCAATCAGAATTGAGGGACTCATGGAGATCCGAGGTGTAAATACTATAAAGTATAGGACTCAGCACTGAGCCCTGGGGGAGACCGCGCCAAACGGTTCTGGGGTCAGAACTTTCATCCGGACTGTAAAGCTTAACACTGCGACCAGACAGCAGGTTACAGATACAGTTCAGCATCCTTACCGGAATGCTCAGCTGGCGTAATTTACTTCTGAGCACGGAAAGAAGGACATTGTCGTAAGCTGCTGATATGTCGAGAAAGACCGCTAGAACGGATTCGTTTTTGCTGAAGGCGATCCGAATGTCAGTTGTCAAAATGCTGAGGCTGTCCATTGTGCTGGCTCCCTTTCGGAAACCAAACTGTGAGCTAGATAGTAGACCTCGGCTCTCAACCAGCCACTCCAACCTGTTTTTTATAAGGTGTTCCAGAATTTTACCTATTACTGGTGAAAGAGCAATCGGCCGGAAATGGTCTGCACTATCGGGCGATTTTCCTGGTTTCAATATGGGGATGATCAGCTGCGTTTTCCAACTTTCAGGGATATGTGATAGCTTAAAACAAGCGTTAATAGCAGTCAGTAAGTATTGGCGACCGCTGGAACCCAATTTTTTAAAAAATGAGTAGGGATGGCCATCTATACCAGGAGCAGAGTCACGAACATACTTAAGAACTGCATCTAATTCGCTGTCCAAAAAGGGGGCGTCTAGAGGGTCATTGGAAATGTCCCCATCATCAGAAGATAAGGGGCATTCTTCCATAAGAGGGGCGAAAGGGGGGGCTAATTTATGGAGGAAAGGTTCTGCAAGGATATTTGGGATACACGAAGAGTTACGAACAGAGCAGCCAAGTTTAAATTTTTTAAAATTTTGCCAAATAAGGGAGGAAGGGGTTGAAGGGGAAAGTGAGGAGCAAAATCTCTTCCAGCCTTCATATTTCTTTTTCCGGAATAGACGCCTGGACTTAGCCAGAATCCGGTTATATTCTATCAGGTTTTCATTGGCCATATTCAGAGCATAATTTCGTTCAGCTTCGTTACGGGACTTAATAATGTCGGAGCATTCACGATCCCACCAGGGAGGGGATGATACTTTTCCAGAAACTGAATTTTTAGTTGGGATGCTATCGTCGGCGGCTGATGAAATGGCACCGGAAAAATGCGATATACATGCGTCCAGGTTGGCAGGTGAAATTTGGGGCAAAGTGGGAATTATACTCTCAATATTTTGTGAGTACAAGTCCCAATTTGCACCTGATAATCTATATTTTAAAAGAGGAGGATTATCCTTATGAGGTAAGGTCCTAGTGGTCACCGTAGTACATATTGGGTAATGGTCGCTACCATATGTGAGGTTCAGTCGTTTCCACTCTAACTGGGCAATTAAATTGGCTGAACACAGGGTCAGATCCACACAACTTCTACTCTGATCTGGTCTAGGTAGTCGTGTGAAGGAGCCATCGTTGACAACACATAAACCCATTTCGTCCAACAGATCAACCAATTCAGATCCCGCGTTATCGCAGTGGTCAGATCCCCAAAGAGAATGATGGCAGTTGAAATCCCCCAAAAAAATAACTGGATTAAATGAAGAAGAAACATTGCGGATAAAATGAAAACATAAGGAGTTGGGAGAAGGGATATAAACAGATATAAAATTAATGCCCAGGATGTTTATTCCTACAGCATTAATCTCATCTCCGTGGGGCGGAAGGGATAGAGGGGAGGAAGGAAGAACATTATTCACTAGTATAGCAGCTCCGCCATAACCGTCAGATCGGTCATCTCGGAGCGTGCCATAGCCAGCAATATTAAAATTGAGATGTGGTCTAAGCCACGTCTCGGATATTGCAAAAAGAGCTGGTTTGTAGCGGTTAATAATGTGGGATATCTCATGTTTTTTGGGAAGAGCGCTCCTGGTGTTCCACTGCAGGAGATGGAATGTTGTGAGATTTCAATGATTTGAATAGATTATTGGCAACGTGGTCTGGTAAAGGATAGCGGGTAAGTAAGGAGGAAAGTAACATAACTATTGTCTCTATAGTCTGGGCGTTCTCATTATGAGAAACAGGGTGTTCAGGCAGGGCACAACCGTTAGGAGAGGGAGGGAACGAGTAGCTATTAATAATATCCTGGTGAGCCCTACGGTCATAGCCAGGGTGATGAGACACATGGGGTTTAGGACGGGACACGATGGATCTTTTATTATTGGAAGAGGTAGAGGGTTGGGAAATGTAATTAGGAGGAGGAGGTCGTGGAGCACGTGGCTCGTGCATAAGAGCCTGGTGGATAGACTGCGGAGGAGGAGCTGATGCCGTGACATCTGCAAAGGATCTGTAGGAGGGGGCGTAGGTCTTGGCTGCTTCAGAATATGAGACATTTTCTTTAGCCATATAGGCCTTGATGTTCCTCTGACGTAAATATTCCGGGCAGTGACGACTATTTGCGGGGTGAGCACCAGTACAATAAAAACACTTAGGCTCCTCAATGGAACATCCTTCCCCAAAGTGGTCCCCACCACAGCGGTAACACCGTGGTTTAGACCGGCACTGGGTCCGGGTATGCCCATATTTACAACAGCCGAAACACTGGACAGTGGGAAAGTTATAAATTTCAACTGGAAGGGAGTTAAAAAAACAGTAAACGCGCTCTGGAAGGGTTTGACCATCGAAGGTTATCACTACACTCGAAGTAGGGACCCATTCTGCCTTTCCTTCATTGATAATTTTCCGATTAAGTCTTCTCACCTTCAACACCTTGCCAAGTGGGGACTTCAGGTTGTCCATGACCTCTAAATCGGTCCAGTCACTAGGGACACCTTTTACTACACCCATCCTGGTGATATTGAACGTGGGGATCATGGTGGAGTATCCTTTTTGTTTCAATGATGCATTATCAATAAAGGCGTTGGCATCCTCAGGGCTGCCAAATTCAATAGAGACCCTATTTCTACCTAATCTCTTAATACCTCCCTGTTTGATATTTTTAATATTTAGTCTCTGCATCAACTGACCGAATCTAATGGGATGGAGGGTAGAACCAGAAGTTGGGTCGGACTCGGTAAGTGACGCATAGACCAAATATGGTTCTTTATCTAGGTTGGAATATTTCGATCGTGAAACCAACGATGGGGCTGAGACACGGTCGCGTTTGGTAGCGGAAACATTCTCGTCAGTGGTGTCTGTGGAGCCGTCTGATACAGTAGCTTCTTGACGTTTTCGCTTTTGAGAGGCAATTTCCGTTTCCATTACCTCAAATTGAGGCAGTGGAACGGTTATCAATGGAGAATATGTAAAAAGGTCCTGGGATTGAGGTAAAATGCTATCGGGGGGGTCTGGCGGGCGGCCCGGAGGCCGATCATCATCCGCCATGATCGCTTTCGTCTGGCATACGCCGCAAAAAAAGCCTAAAACTTACCGCACTAATGCAGGGTCCAGGTACACAAACACAATAATAAATACAAGACGGGCACAAACACGTTTAAGGCACACAAAAACCACCAAAAAAGCCCTACAATTGCTAAGCAGCTTTTTTAGAAAAATAACACATGTGTTCGCCACCAACCAAAGATCGGAAGTTCACAATAATATTTACTATTGTTTACGGGAAAATGTCACTGTCAGTGTGTTAACCCTGACAGATGATTTTACTTTTTTAAAGATGCGTTCCATTATTTGCTTGTTTTATTAAATTGTTAAGCATGCGTTCCGGTTTTAAAAACTTGACGAAATTGAAAAAATATTGAAATTGAGTCTAGTAAAAACCAGGGGTTACATCTGTAACTATAAAATCGAGAACACGTAAAGCGCTATACACAATTAATCTGGCGACGTAAATTAGCAACCTCAATTTTTATGAAGTCCCTATTAAGGAAACTTGCCGACACAACTGAGTAGTGAGTAGAACGGTTAACATTGAAAATCAGTTAATTGACAGGAATCAACTAGCTGTCCTGGGGCCTTACCATGACGGGCCAAAACAAGATTATTTTCGTTATGAAATAGAGATGGAGCTATACGACGTTAATAGCTGTGTCACGCTCTCAAACTTGAATAGTGATTGCAAAAACACGTGGTGGTACAGCCTCTGGTGACCTAGAAGTCAGGCACCTACAACTTAAGTATAGTATCAAGCATGTGGTTTCGAAACCTAGCAAGTACTAATGTGACTTTTTCAAAGTCATAATATCTTCTTTTAAAGTGTCTTGAAACCACGAATTAAAAATCACAATAAGTTTTAAATCGTGATATTGCTTTGAATAAGCATGCTGCTCTGTGCTTGTGCCTACTCTTTAATGAGAAGAGATCTTTACCCAGTAGATTTGTATACTAACTAAAATTTCGACGTTTCCAAATCAATAAGACCACGTTTTCCCAGTCTTTGAACATGAAATATGATTGTTTTGTCTTTGGTATATTGTAGGATCTATGCTAAGGATTTAAAATATGATTATTATGTTGAATGCCCACATCTCACTCTGGAGTCTGGATATGAAATGAAGGGTGAGGTAGCCGGTCAATTTGCCGAGGGCAAAGGCACTTGCAAGATTGATTTTTGTAAGTATTGTTTGAAGTCTCAATTTTTTGTAATATTATTTATGCAATTCACGTTTAAAAATCAAATTACTTTATGGCTAAATACATAATTTGGAACTTTTTTACATAATAATATTTAACATAAAACTAGCAAATAGCAAATAAAAAAATAACTTTGTGATTCGGTAATCACAAAGACTTCATCAAAGACTAAAATAAAATATCTTAGTGTTGATACGGGGTCTACACTAAAATAAAATAATCATCAATCCTTTTGGAGTCAAAGATTTTCGACAAAAAGAGCGTATCGCTATTGATATGATCTTTGGTGGAGTTTTTGTTATGCAAGTTTTTCATCCCAGCAAAAACACAGTGCGATTTTGAATATTGACATTCAAAATGTGCTGATAATGATCAGCTCATTTGATGAAGTGACTTTTAAGCTTATAATTTAGTGGCTACTTAATAATAAGATTGATATTTTCAGTCGAAATTATTACAGTTATTCTTTAAATTCTACAAGCCGTTGATGATGTAATTAAAACCATTTTTTTTATTTTTCAGATGACATTCTCTTCCCCTTCCATGGCGATTTTACGAGTAAAGATAGTCAGGGTGGAACAACGCATCTCAATATGAAAACCCACAATCTCAAAATAGAAATCTCAGGAAAGGTTCACTACGACTATAAGAACCTATTTAATGGTGATAAAGAAAAATGTAAGAATACTATGCTAACTAGATCGTGGCTAAGCAACAGCCGCACAAATGTTAATCTGTGCTTGTCGCGGTCGGCCCATGGATGGGTGACACTCCGTGCCTCGGAAAGAACGTTAAGCTGTTGGTTCCAGTTCTCATTTGTAGATCTTAGACAATAGTTACAGGTAGTCAGAAGCCAGAAAGTCTGACAACCAGTCTTACCAAGGGGCATCGTGTTACCCGGTAACTGTGTTGTGGAGGTCAGATAGGCAGTCGCTCCATGTAAAACACTGGTATTCAGCTGCAACCGGTTAGACTTTAGGCCGACCCCAACATAGTTGGAAAAAGGCTAGGCAGATGGACTTTGCTAACTAATAGTTCTCTCGGAACGCGGGTGAAACTGCGGGTTACAGAAAAATATGTGTTATGATATCAACACTGAATAATTTGATTACAAAACGTTAGATCATTAACCAATCCATGTAAGATTTTTTCATCCTGCGCGTCGCATGCAATATATTATACTATACGGGAAAATAACCAGTTCGAATGTAGGTAAATAAAAGTCATATATGTATTTATTTTCTAGCTGCCGCTTTTCACAAAATCATCAATGAAAATCCGCAGACCATGGCCAAAACCAATGAACCAGCGATGAATGCTTTTATGGATAAATACATTGACAACGTTAACGCTTACTTGAAAATTGTACCGGTTCAAGTGTTGTTTTCCTACGAGTAATACGTAAAGCTAAGCATGTGAATAAAATAACATTGTGCGAAATTATTTCTGTTTTATTTTTCTATTTGGATGCAATTTCAGAGAAACTTTGCTCTGTAACGTTGTTTGAGTATTTAATATAAACACCAATTACTATTATAAATACGGATATCACTTTGTATGGTTAAATGGATGAACCGATTTAAATAAAATTTTGTATAGAGATAGACTGATGCCTGAGGAAGGATATAAGTACGATAGTTTTCATCTAGGTGCGTGAAGCAGTTCCCTGAAGATATATGAGTAAACTCGCAAGAAACAAATAGTTTAGATATATATACAAAATAAGTAAAATAAATACTGTAGGTATATTATTTACTTATTTTACTTATTTATTTTACTTATTTATTTATCACCACATATACACTATCATCACAGTTTCCTAATACAATAGTGTAGTTACATTATTAGTTACATACTACAATAAAAGTTAAAAAAAAAAACTAAAAATAACAAAAACATAGGTAGGTATTCAGATAACAATTTAAAAGTAATAAAAATTATGTGCTTCAAGTATAGCTACTAGAAGCAACACAATAAGCAGTCTTGGTAAATTCATTCCTAGTGCAGCTAAACAAATCAATGTGCTGTGACATAGCATTGAGCACACGCAGCGCGCGCGTGAGCGGCGCGTGCTGCAGCAGGCCGGTGCGCGCGCGCGGCACACACAGCAGCGGCGCACAGTGGGCTGGGATTACAAGGTTGGGTCTTAAGAGATAAAATGTATTTTTTTGGTATCTAGGCATAAATTTAAAACGTTTTTATTCTGAGACTTTTTTTAATTTAACGAGTACTTTCGGAGATATAGCCATATCAAATTTGTATGAAGAGTCATGTTATTTTAGTTAAGCAATTTATTCCAATTAAATTGAAATTGAAAATAATGTATACTAAACGGCCTGAAAACCTCAATACCTACTTAGTTCTTAAAAAAAAAACAATGTTTAACATTTTCCACCACCATAGGTAGGTATGACGTAATTTGTTTTGAGACTTATTTCCGGGAATCAAGGGATAAGAGTGCGCGAGCGCAGCAACAAGTTATGACGTGTCGTAACGTGATTGGTGCAACGATAGGGTACCTACGGAATGTTCGGTTGCATTCAAACGTACTTCAGTGTTCTATTACCCACCATAATAGACGCACTACCCCCACACATTCATTACTTACTTATTTGTTATTTTGTATTTGTGAAAATGTTTGAAAATTTAGTGACAAACCTTGATCTTTTCGTTATTTTAAAAAACAGTGGCAGTATTAAAAATAATGACAGTTTGTGTAGTGAGATAAGGTCTAATTTTTTTGTCGAATTAAGTGATGATCACGAAAAGACCTTAAAGTTGTTTTGTGCAAAATTTTGTTATAATTTAAATAGAAGATGGGAAAACGCTTATCGTAAAGAAAATATATTCAGAACTAAAAAAAGTGAATGGTTACAAGAAAACATAATATGGCCAGACTTTATTAAGTGTTTAATAGGCAGTATTGAACATCAACCAGCACCGAGTACATCAACTCAGTATGTATCACCATCAAAAGTTTCTGTCGGTGTCTCCACCGAACAAAGCCCAAGAAAACCTTTTTGTGAATTAGCGCCTAAACAGAAAAAGACGTGCAGAAAACTTTCATTTATCTTCGGACGAAATAAAATCATATATTGAGCATATTTTGAGCAGTTGAAAGCGGATGGGAATGAGGAGGTTGCTAAAATACTAGAACATTTACTAAAGAATCCCCAAGATGTAAAAAAGTGCATATCTCATTAAAGAAACAAAACTTAATATATCATTAAAGAAACAAAACTTGTGTTTTCTCCGGATGAGGCTTTAGGGTTATTTTTATCACTTAAGCTGACCAAGTGGCAATACAATACTTTAAGAACAAGTGTTAACGAAAAAGACAGTAATATTTCCATCTTATTATCAAGTGCAACATGCGAAACAGACATTTGATGATGACGAATACGAAAATTTTGCATTCGTTAATGTGGATACCCTTGACAGTGATTAAATTAAAACAGTGCAGTGGCCAGTAGTGATTGTGATTTTTACTTATTTATTTATTTATTTTATTAGTCCTAAAGGGGAGACCACTACATAAAAAAAACGCGCCTAGTTCTTAACCTCTATGGTGGTGTGGAATAGAGAACAAAATTTGAAATTGCGACCAAATCGCAGAAAATCGCAACCCGAGAATAGGCGCTAAAATAGGACAAATATACGTACTATGCATACGTAGAGTCAATTCTTTGAGAAAATTTGAGAATTTCGAGATTTTCACATTTTTTTCTTTTGCTTCATACAAAAATTACTTTGGATATTTATAACTCCGAAAATACTAAGTTATCTGAATGACCCTCATAGAAATAATTACTTATAATCGATAGATAAATCCAACTCAATATTTAAAATTTCAGAAAAAGAAACTTTTTTTTTTTAAATGCTAAGTCCTTTACCGGCCCGTTTCAGCCCACTGTGCGGCGGCCGGCGCCGGCGCGCCACGTACTCGTCAGGAACACACAACCAGACCGTGTGTAAGACTTCTGGATTGTGTATTTTACCGTGAATGACCTTCCATAAGTAAGTAGCTAGAGCTACTTCCCTTCTGACTTCCAGTTTATAATAGCCCGTCATGCCTAGTACAAAAAGAGTAGGATACAGCAATGGATATCCAGGGTACACACCATACTGTTTAAAGTACATGAATCTGACAAATTTGTTCTGAATTCGTTCTAACATTATTTGATATTTAGCTTCATGAGGCGACCAAACTACGGCATTGCATTCTAAATGACTTTTGACAAGTGCTTCATATAATGATTTTAATGCATTGAAATTCGTAAATTCGTTTGCTTGTCTTAAAACCATACCTAAGTTGCGGTAAGCTTTCTTACAGACCTCCGTTACATGTCTTCGAAAATGTACATCGGTAGTGAAGCGCACACCTAAGTCCCTAACCTCAGAAACGCGCTCGAGCTGCGATCCTCCCATGTGATATTGATGATGACTGGGGCTGCGCGCACGACTGAACGATAATACGGAGCATTTACTAACATTAAAATATAATTTATTTTCGAGGCTCCACTCAACTACCCTATTTATGTCTTGTTGCAAAATATCATGATCCGTCCTCTGCTCTATTTTAAGAACTAATTTTAAGTCATCGGCATATAGTAAAGGTGTGGACTTAATGACTACTTGCGGCAAGTCGTTAATTGTTAAAATGAACAGAAGAGGCCCCAAGTTACTGCCTTGACTGACACCTGATCTCGTAAAGTAGGGTTCAGACAGCCGTCCGCCACAGTCAACATACTGACATCGATCTTCCAAATAGCTGGCAAAGAATGCCAACGTATGTGGTGTGCATCCTATGCCAGCCAGCTTGGTCAGAAGGATATCATTGTCAACTGTGTCGAACGCCTTCCTGAAATCAAAGTAGGCAACATCCACCTGTTTACCAGCGTCCACCGCTGGTATTACGTTTGTCATAAGGTTCAGCAAGTTTCCTGTTGTGCCCCGCCCAGGTCGGAAGCCGTGCTGTGCATCGGACAACGCAGCGCTTATTTGCGGATAGAGGCTACTATGAATCGTCGATTCAAATACCTTAGCTGGTGTGCATAACACGGCTATGGGTCTATAATCACTGGCTGCTGAACCTCCACTACCTTTCGGCACGGGCACAACCCGAGTGAGCTTCCAACGATCAGGGAACTTTGCACTAGAAATACAGACATTAAATAAGTGTAGCAATGGCTCCACCAAAACTGCACGGCAATTATTAAAAATAAACGCCGGTATACCATCGGGCCCTGCAGAGCGCTTCGGCGGCAAGCGCGCGAGCGCGCGCCGCAAGTCGCCGGGGCGCATGCGCGCGAGGTGCGCCCATGCGCCCGGCGCCGCGCCACCCGGCGAGCCCGCGTGCGCCGCCGCTATGCTCAGAGCGGGAGGCTCAGGATTGTACACAGACTGGAAGAACCGAGCGAACTCATTAGCACATTCGTATTGTGATAATTCTCGTCCGTCTTTAACTATCTTTCTACGATTAGAGTCTACTTTCCTAGATCTTATGTACCCCCAAAACGCTCGCGAATCCCTTTCCATGTGTTCTTGAATGCGGTCTCGGTACTGGCCATGCGCTTGAGCAGTCTCTGCTTTAACTTTAGCTCTATATCGTGAGAATTCCTCGTAATCAGTGCGCAGTCAATCAGCGCAATCAGTTACTCGATTTATATTTTTTATGTAAATTATATTTAAGTTGAATATCCCTAATAATTTCTCTCGTGTACCACACGGGATAGCTATATTTACTACTAATTGCATTAATTTTCAGCGGGACACATTTATCAAAAATATCATAAATCTTATCATAAAATAAATTCAAAACTACGTCAGGATCCTGTAACTGGTACATATCACTCCAGTCTATTTCAATAAATAAATTGTATAATTGTTTGAAGTCGGCCTTATTAAAATTCCATGATTTGCGAGTTGTCGGGGACTGAGAATGTCGCGTACGCGGAGACACGGTACACGCAGAGGGCGCGGGGCTCGCGGGGGGCACGAGGCCCGGCTCGCGCGCCGCGGCACCGATGCGCACGGCTAGCGGAGGATGGTACGCGTCCACGGGCTGCAGGCCCTCGTCCGCCGCACTCACCGACACGCCACCGCGCGCGCTCAATACGAGATCCAACTGTCTATAATTACAATTTGGTATTGTATTGCACTGAATGAATTCACCAAATGTCATATTATATTATATATATTATAGTATATTATGTAGGTCTAATGACTGAAGATTAAACCTACATAATATTAATAGTAAGTACTTATATGTATTTTCCGTGAACGTCCTGCACAAAGATGCAAATGATGACTGGCAGTTTGTACACAAACTGACTCACAACCCAGCATCGCATGCGTTTATTATTACATTTTTAGGAAACCTCAAATTAAAAGCAAGTGAAGGAAATAACCTTATTTATAAAAAAAAACTAAGTACTCCAAATTTGAAAATTAAGCCTTTAACATTAAAAATGAAGAATAAATGAAATACTACAGTACTACCAAAGATTAATTATATATTACATTTCTTATAACGTTTTATTCCTCAATGGAAGCTATAAGGCCTTGTGTATTGTAAATGATCCATAATAAAATTCTGTTTCACCTTCAATTATTTGAAAAACAACACAAGCTCACTTACTAGTCATCTATGTATACCATTTGTGCTCGGCTGACTATAGAATTACAATATAGAGCTGAATGCAAAATGGATGCAGTAAACTTCAAAGGAGGACATTCAAAATCACTTACGGTAAGTTTTCTGGATTTCATATATAAGGAAATCAGAAATGCAACGTAGCTCTTCACCCGTTCGTGCTGTCCCTAAAACACAATAGCAAGTTACTCCGAAGGTCAGTTGAAAAAAATAGTCATAATTAATCTCTAATTGAAGAAAAATAACAAGAGAACTATTTCCCATAGTAAATTTTCATAATAATAGATGATAAATCAGCTCTATTTGCTTATTCATGACGGATTTTAGAGGTTTTTTGCTTTGATTAACGTGTAAAATGTTTATAATTAAACATGAATACCTATTTCCCTTGGTCATGCCAAAATCGAACCGGTTCAGATGAAATGTTATATTGGTATAAACACAGGGGAGCCTACAAATGGCTATAGGCTACTTTTCATCTGGGTGCGTTAAGCAGTTCCCCCGAGATGCAGGTGGACCCGTAGGAAACTGTTAGTTTCCTAAAAAAATGAACTTTTATCTTATCAACAATTTTCTTTATTTTCACTACATAGTATAAAACAAAGTCGCTTTCTCTGTCCCTAAATCCCTATGTGTGCTTAAATCTTTAAAACTACTAATAGATAGACTGATTAATGAGGAAGGTTTTAGTATATAATTTGTCAAGTTTTTGTATCCATTAGCTAAAATATCGCGGGCGAAGGCGCTGGTGGGAAGCTAGTTATTTATATTTCAAAATAAAAATACCAAAAACGTTCTTTCGTTATTGTAACGTTCTATGTTCTACTTGATTCTTTCATGCGTCGCTGTAAAACAATCTTGATAAGCAGACAGCGCACAGCTGAGTGATTATACTATAAACGTTCAATTTGCCTTTTTGAGGTACGCAATCCTAATAGTCCATTGAAATGTTACATTTTTTAGGCCTAACCTTGCGTTTTTTAGAGGACGCAATTTTATTTTTTTGATGTGTAGGGGGGGTCAGTGTAAAGCTAAAACCAAGTTTGTGGGGTCGCCACCCTTGTCCCCCGGCCGCCATCTTGAAAATAGGGGTTGAAATGGTTTTCACGATATATCTCCTAAACTGTTTATCCGATTTAAAAAAAATCTTGACATTTTTGTTGCAAATTAAATTCTCTACAACTTTGATCTGCAACTTTTTGTCATAGAACTATAAATAAAAAAGTTATAAGCGAAAATGTTCAGAACCTTCAGGCCTTACTACCTGTTATTTCGTAGCGTTTCTTTATATTTTCTGAGAACATTTACCATAGAAATGTAAATATTTTTTATACCATCAGAAAGTAGAGATTTCAACAAACAAAAAGACCACCAACTTTTAAAAAAAATATATTATTTGACGCGAGAATTTTCGATTAAAAATTAGGTGTTTTTTCGATATTAAGTCAAAATAAGGGTGAAAAAATAATTATTTTAAATGAAATAAATTACAGTGTGTTTGGGACATAAAAAGGCAAGTTTTCACCAAATTTCGTGGAAAAAAAATAATGATTGTAAAAGATAAAATGAATTTTTCACATAAATTTTGAGGTTATGTGAAAAAAATGTCAATACAAAAGTTGTAGGTCTTTTTATTACCTACAACTTTGCCATTTACCTTTTTTTCATAGGACTTGTAGTTTAGCCGGAAATTGAGATAAACCGTGTTGTTAACTTTAACCCCCCCCCCCCCACTTCCCGACCTCAGATCGCCCGTAATTTATTTTTCCTATCATGTTTATAATATTCTCCTCCTTTTCGAATGGGTTTCATCCTACTATTATTTTATTCACTTTTTACCGTTTTTAGAGGCTAAAAGCACTGGCCTATTACTTCGGAGCGCTGTAAAACCTTAGCTATTGACTTAATGAAAAATGTTTTACATAAAAGTTGTTCCTCGTAAAACGATCTACAAAAATGGTCTAATATCATTTTTTCGTAAAATGATAAAAAAAAAAGTTATATCGAAAGATATAAATTTTTTTCTGGAATTCTGAACATTTTCGCTTATAACTTTTTTATTTATAAGTAGTTCTATGACAAAAAGTTGCGGATCAAAGTTGTAGAGAATTAAATTTGCAACAAAAATGTCAAGATTTTTTTAAAATCGGATAAACAGTTTAGGAGATATATCGTGAAAACCTTTTCAACCCCTATTTTCAAGATGGCGGCCGGGGGACAAGGGTGGCGACCCCACAAACTTGGTTTTAGCTTTACACTGACCCCCCCTACACATCAAAAAAATAAAATTGCGTCCTCTAAAAAACGCAACCCCAAATGTAACTTTTCAATGGACTATAAGAAGAAGAAAAAAATATCATCATTGACAAAATCAAAGTGACGATCGCTTACCTACACTGTTGAAATAATCATGTCACGTGTGACCAATGATGTTATCTTTGTTTAAACTAACGTCGTAGAGGGTTAATTTACGACAATCTAAATTAACATAAAAATATTAATTTTTAGTATTTATTATCTATTATAATAATAGTTTTTTAAATTCTGTTTACCTATATAAAACTCAAATTCGTCAACTTTAGGTACATTTATGTAAGTGATCGTTTTAGAAGATGTGGTCGGTTCATTTTGTAGTAATTTTATTATTTTTAGAAAATGTGTTTGGTAAGTTATATTTTTATTTTTTATTACAATATTTTATTCGTGATTCAACTACCTAATGTCATTTATTTTATCATTTGATGATACGCATTTTCATTTCTACCAAACAAAGTATCCGGGTAAACCTCTAGTACCAACCACTGTAGTGCTTCGTGTGAAGAATCAAACAAAAATATTCTCGGTAGACCATGTTTTTTTTAATTTGCTATTAAATATTGAGTGACCTATGTGATTGGTTGAAGATATTATATATCTATCATAAATATGTTCAAAATATTTTCATATTTTTCCTTTACTCCACGTTTGGGTCTAGACTATCTAGTATACTTTTACATACTCTAAAGTTGGTCCACTGGTCGAAATTCGACGATAATATTCTACACTTCTTCTCCATATAAGCTTTAACTATGTCAAAGAGAGCGCACAGTATTCCCAAAAAGGGATTCAACGTTTTCGTTTCACGTATTAATATCTATGTAAAGATAGTAACTACACATTTTAACCCTAAATTGTTTACATTTTTCAGCTTTAAAAAAGGAAATATGTATTCCAACGGATAACGAATGTTTGAAAAATGCAATAAGGCAACATGTGTATGAGAAATTTATACGAGGTCAGAACGGGGTAGAATCGTCAGACCCATTGCATTTAGGCAACATTGTCGTTGATCTGCCTAATTTGAATTATGTACTTAACAATGCGACTCTTACTGGACTAGGAAATTGTGATTTCCTTAATTTAAGGTAAGTAAAGTACCTACTCGTCAATCTTTTTGGCCGCTCTGAAGTTAGTGACGAGAGCTGTGCAGATGTAATTTTGACCGCTATTGTAGCGACTGCGCATACGAAAAGCTAACTTCAGACAGGTCAAAAATGTTGCTGAGCACTGTAACTTAATGATGTTAGACAATTGAATAAACTTACTAGTCTTTATCCTCCTGCCCTAATCACAAACTGTTTGGAGTCGGCGCAGCATGTCCTTTTCTTCCATACATTTCTATCAACAATCACCCTCATTCACCCTCATTTTATACATATTTCAAAAATAACTAGATCGATAGATAGCTAAAGCTATAGTTGAAGTAAAGTAAATTACCATTTCTGATAAATCAATTTATTTCTGATATAAACGTCTTTTTGAAATCAAACTTACTTAATGAACTATTTTTCATACAAGAATCGTCTTAATTAAAAAATGTTTTTTCTTTCAGACATACTCAAGATCAAGGTGATTCTTTTGTGAACTACGAACTTGTGTGTCCACATCTGGTCATCGAATCGAAATATGAAGTGAAAGGCAAATTAGACGGAGTCACTGCAGAAGGAAAAAACTCCTGTGTAATTAATTATGGTAAGTATTGGGCGTGATTCAATACTAATGTTGTGAGAAAGTTGTGCAATACATTGCAAATCTTTTAGGTATAGCCGCTTGCACCGAACTTTTTATCATTTATAGGTACTTTAAACATTACGAATATCACAAAACATGATATCAATAATTAGCATACCTACTTTCAATTTTTTTTTAAATAAGCAGGTAAATACAAATATTAAATATTTAGATGAAAAACATAAAATATCCTCCATTTTGACAGATCTTTGATGACAGTTTTTCCGTTTCACGTGTAAAGTAACCGTATATTTTTTGATGCAACGTGCTGTTTGTGATGAAGAACTACAGATTTTCAGTAATTTGTACTTTTTTTTTTTGAATTTTTAAATAAATGCTAATTCTATAACATAAAAAATATCGGATAAGTAACATCCACACGATACGTTGAATGCTAGTTAAAACTTCAGTTCACTCCAATTATCTATATCTTCTTCTATCTATACTTATAATAAATCTGTAGAGAGGTCAATTCTGTACATGAAATATATTTCCAAAATAACTATCAGGGGGTGATTAGGGATCGAAACTGATGCCAAAAATGCAATCAGTAAAATTTTTGTCTGTCTGTCTGTCTGTCTGTCTGTCTGTCTGTATAAACTCTATAGAAACAAAAACTACTCGACGGATTTTAACGAAACTTGGTACAATTATTTGTCATACTCCTGAGATGGTTATAGTATACTTTTCATCACGCTACAATCAATAGGAGCAGAGCAGTGAAGGGAAATGTTGTCATTTTGTTTAAACGCGCTAATCTCAGGAACCACTGGTCCGATTTAAATAATTCTTTCAGTGTTAGATAGTCCATTTATCGAGGAAGGCTATAGGCTATATGTCACCAATAGGAGCGGAGCACCACTATTCCAAGCGGACGAAGTCGCTGGCAGAAGCTAGTATTACAAATAAAATCTTGTATACACGTATTATGAATAAGTACGTACGAACTATCATACTGTCTCAGTTTAATAATTTGTTCCTAAGCAGGTATAAGGTTTCCCTTTGTTGTATCACTAGATACGAGAAGAACACTATACTGGTCACAATAATATAATGATTGCAATTATTTTTTTTTTCAGATAACTATTACATAAACATCACTGGTAAATATGAAAAAGCAAATGGAGAAGACGGAAAGCTACACTTCCATATTATAGAATATTGGCTGAAATTGGATAATCACGCCAAAGCATCATTAGAGTACGGAAATTTATCTATCAAGGGCAAAGAAAATGGTAATTAAAGTAATAAAACATTAATAAATGGAATTTAACTAAAAAAAAATAATTAAGAGCACGACTCTTAATTATTATTTTTTTAGTTTTGTATTCTGTTAAAAAATATATATTGGATTCAATGATTTTTTTTTTTCTCTTTTCAGTTGACCAATTTTCAAGAAAGTTGGAAGCAAAAACACGCGATAGCGTAATGAAAATGTTTTTAGACAAATACGTAGAAAATCTGAGGGATTTTCAACGAGTAGAGCCGCTTGAAGACTTACAATACAAATATGTTTGACAGTTTATATTTTAAAAGAAAATTTTCAAATAAAAGTATTTGTTTATAATTATCTAGTTTTACAAATTAATTATTGCGATGCCACGGTTTTTAAGGCCAGGGACCTTCACGGGACTAAAAAGAAGAAACCACTAAAGTTTCATCACAATCGGTTGAATGGTTAAGGAATCCATAGAGGATAAACATACAAACATTTATTTTTATTTATAGAAATACCTAGATAAACTTATGAAAAAAGTGTGTTGTGTGTGTTTATGTAAAATATTTTTTTTTTTAATACATATTTTTTTAAAAGTTTAACTGCATGACTTTATATCATATATTTTATCATTAATAATAAGAACTATATAACACCACTCTTGTAATTATAGTCGTTACATTTGCAATAAAAAAAATAGTCAATGTCACATCAAAATATTATGTGCATTGTGCAATTCCTTTTCCTATTAACTTCCTAAAATATGAATTAATTAATCAGCAACGTAGTAAGTAAGAAATACAATTAAATATCATAGATAAAACAATCATGATTTTACTTAAAAATCTCCTCATATAGTTAAAATATAAAATGAACAACGGAGTTTTAATGACCATTAGCTTTTGGGAATTATAGTCGAAATGTTCTCAGTCATTCTTGTATTGTTTTATTTTAAATGTGCATTAAGTAAGTATTTCTACATATTAATTTAATTTAGTCTCTTTTAAAGGAGTAAAAATATTGTTTTTGCTTATTCATATTTTTTTTTTAAATTTTCAGTACGTATAAATATTTTAAAATGCAACGGACATTCCAATCAATAAAACCTTTTTTCAACATCTTAAATCCAACGATGATTAAGTACTCGATGACTCGATATTATTGGAACTTAAAGTTTTTAGGGTTCCGTACCAAAAATAAAGAAACCCTCATGGTTTCACTTCCTCCGTGTGTCTGTCCGTCGGTCACAGCTGATTATCTTTGGAACTACTAATGCTATCGACTTGAAATTTGAAACAGTTGTAAAGAACGATTGTCCATCTATATAACAAGTGAAAAACTAGTTGACAAATTATATTAGTTTTGCCAGTTTATCGCGTGTATATTTTTATTTCCGGTTCGGAACCTTCGGTGCAAATATAAAAACAAAATAAAAAAAACCAATCAAGTGTGAGTTGGTCTCGCTCACACTTGTCCAGTTTTTTTATTTCTTTTTGTATTTTTTAACAAATCCATTTCCTTTTTTTTTGCAGGCCTGCAAAAACCACTCTGTCGAGACGTAGATGAATGCCTCATAAACGCAATGATTGAGAGAGTGTACCCTAGATTTGTGGATGGAATACCTGATGTGGTGGAGTCATCTGATCCTCTCCATATCAACAGCATCGTTGAAGATCTACCAACCATCAGATATGAGCTATACAATGCTTCGTTGACCGGCCTGAAGAACTGTGAGTTCGTTGAATTAGAGTAAGTAGATAAAGTAATTTAATTATGTTTAAATTGTTTTCCAATTTTCTGCTGTATGGAGGTGATATTAGTTTTGATAAATAAAAATATTGGATTATTAAAAACAAAAAAATATATATAATAATTTATATTCTACAATGTTGTGACAAGGAAAATGTAAAATATGACTAACATTCTTAAATTGCTGAAAAGATAATTCCATAACGGAATCAAAAAAGGAAAATGTAAATTATTTAATATATTCTTGAATTGCTAAAAAGGTAATTCTATAATGGAATTAAACATTATTTTGAAAAATAAACATTAATTTTATGACGCAATTTAAAGTGACTCCGCTATTGTAAGGTAAATAGGCAGCAAACGAAAATAAGGAAGCAATTAGATCTTACACATGACTGTATTAATGCAATAATGTTTTATGCTCATAAAAGAAAAAAAAACATATAATAATAGCGTAATAACTTTATCACTTAAATAAAATAATAAACAACATGTTATACCTATTTAATTTTTTAAGCTTTGCGGTTTTTTTCTACATGAATTATGAGTTTCAAAACTACTTAAACATTTGTTTGCGGTGACCAAATTTTACCTATTCTTAAAATTACTAACAGTTTCATGCATTTTCACTCAACTAGGAACATAGGGGGAAGATTAATCCATGCTGATAATCCTATGTATATTTTCAAACAAAATACTCTGGAACAAATGTATAATATTTTGTAAGGATATTGGGCGCTGATAACTGTACTACTTTAGTCTTTAGCAGTTATCATTTATTTGTAAAATTGTGTAAACTTAAATTGTTCCAAATAAAGTTTTTTTTTATTTTTTTTTTAATATATAGATCCCTAGGATCCAATCTACCTATTTGCCTCATCAATATTGGTTAAGCTGTCTTAACTATTCAAGCGTAAGAAACGGACAGACAGAGTCACGTTCGCATTTTGATTATATTACTCTGCATTAAATTCTCCTTCCTTCTCGACGTTTATAATTTTCTTTTAATATTAAATTTACATTTATTTATAACATTTATTTCAGTACCAATCATATCAGTGATTACACATCGTTTGATTACGCAGTAGTCTGCCCAGTACTTACTCTGGAATGTCAGTATGATTTAAATGGCATTATAGATTCTATACCAACTGAAGGAAAGGGGGTCTGTAAAATTACTTATGGTAAGTACCTACCTAAGTCATCGATTAACTAAGTTTTCAAGTTTCACCAGTTTCGCTGAAAACTCTAATTGTTTTGAGGCACAAAAATGGTCACTGCACAAAATTCTTTGCTCAAGATAAGATGAATTTACTTAACATTTTTTTTTAATAAGTGTACCTATAGTTTCAGACTACACACATACTACAATTAAAGCAATATGAAAAAGAACTGAAAAGTAAAAAATATTTTTTATTTAAACGCTTTACGACCAAAATATCGCTTTCGAAGTTGGTGGCGAAATACTTTTTTTTTTGGAAGTCGGTTTTATTTTTTTTGTAAAAAGCTTTTTTATTTTTTCGCTTTTCAGTGTCTCGGTCTTGCTATCTTAACAAAATAAACACACCACTTTTTTAGGTTGTAATAAGCGTAAATAACCAAATCATCTAAGTATTTGGCATATCAGCAAGTAGAGATATATCGTTATTTTTGATATATTTATAAAACGGCTGAACCGGTAGTGATAAAATTTAAATGGGACCACACGGGAAGCACCAGCTTTCAAATAAAAAAAGAATCATGAAAATCGGTTCACCCAGCCGCAAGTTATGAGGTAACAAACATAAAAAAAAAAAAAACAGTCGAATTGATAACCTCCTCCTTTTTTTGAAGTCGGTTAAAAACTTTAGAATAATGTTAAAAAAAACTTAAAGTTAGGCACCATCATACGCATTTTGGTACTAACTAAAACCCTATGATTGAAGCCTGAGCACCCATACTTTATGTGTTCTACTATGCAGTATCAGACCATCAATCATAATACAATTCTTATTATATTTCACAGAAGGCTACCACATATCAATCAGTGGGAAACTCGAGAAAGTGACGGGTAGTGATGGAAAACAGCATGAGGACATTCTTGATTATACAATCATCGCAGACCTAAAGGATGGGAAAGTTAAAAGTATCGAGTACCATAATTTGGCTTTTAGCGCCGATGATTCCAGTAATTATATTTTTGATATTATTTTATTTTCATTACTTTGTTAAATATACATTATAATCTTATAAGATTTTAGACACAAAAGTTATAAGTTGATATAAAAATCGGCTTAACAGTTTTTGCGTGATGTTTGAACAAATAATAAAAATAAGTTCAAATTTTGTATGATAAATAAAATGTGCCAAGTCCCAAGACTGACCTTTGGAGGTTTTCCTTCACCGACTCTTGTGAGGTTTGAAACAGTGACATCTATTATTCGTTAACGAAACTAACAAGACTGTACAGACGACCAACCAACTAGACTAGACTGTCCAGTCTAGTCTAGTTAGTTGGCTGCCATAAAACTACGATGAAAAGTTTGTTCTGTTGACTTTGATACAGAATAATAATTGTTATAATACTTAATACCAAAAAAAAAACTTATTTTTCGTTATAACTGTACTTCTTAGCCACTATATACAAAGGTATATATAGTACCTAAATATTAAAATTAAAAGGTTTCAATGGTTTGCTGAGTATTTAAACATATGAGATGTAGGCATATTCATTTATTAATTTGTAAACGCACCTACGATGCAGGTGGAATTAATAGTAGGTATAAATACTCCAGTTGCAATGAAACATTAATAAACAAGAATATTATCTTGTAAATTTTTACTTCTAGGTAATCGTGGAATTATTGTAGAAGAGATTACTCGTGATGTAGTGATGGAGGTGTTCATGAATAAATACGTTCAAAACCTACAGGAATTTTACCGCCATGTTCCCATCGAAGATCTACATTACAAATATGTTTAGTAAATTATTTAAAAATAATTATTTACGTTTTGTTAGATTTTGTGAAAAAAAAGTTGCATCTTCAATAAAATAAGCTTAAAAATTAAAAGGTATCATATTTTTTCTGTTCTTTTTTGCACCTATTTACGAAAGAAAATATACTAAATAACCATATCGTTATCCAGTAGTTACAATCCTTACTATCAAAACACTCCTTAATTTGTAAAGCATATTTATAAAAAGTACCCCACCAATTACATAGCAAAATCTATACTTATAATAAATCTGTAGAGAGGTCAATTCTGTACATGAAATATATTTCCAAAATAACTATAAGGGGGTGATTAGGGATCGATACTGATGCCAAAAATGCAATCAGTAAAATTTTTGTCTGTCTGTCCGTCTGTCTGTCTGTCTGTCTGTCTGTCTGTCTGTCTGTCTGTCTGTCTGTCTGTCTGTCTGTCTGTCTGTCTGTCTGTCTGTCTGTCTGTCTGTCTGTCTGTATAAACTCTATAGAAACAAAAACTACTCGACGGATTTTAACGAAACTTGGTACAATTATTTGTCATACTCCTGAGATGGTTATAGTATACTTTTCATCACGCTACAATCAATAGGAGCAGAGCAGTGAAGGGAAATGTTGTCATTTTGTTTAAACGCGCTAATCTCAGGAACCGCTGGTCCGATTTAAATAATTCTTTCAGTGTTAGATAGTCCATTTATCGAGGAAGACTATAGGCTATATATCATCACGCTAAGACCAATAGGAGCGGAGCACCACTATTCCACGCGGACGAAGTCGCTGGCAGAAGCTAGTTATAAATAAAATGTTAATGAACTTACAACCAGATCGGGGTCGTTTTATTGTAAAGTGTATTAACAGAAAAAGAATACAAATTCTGTTCCAGTTCAAGACTCGTAGGATTAGGGTTCCGTACAAACTCTAAAAACCTCAATATGCTGCAATTCGCCTTGGTAACTCCATTCATCACAAATTAATAAAATTTAGTACATTCATTGTTTCAGATAAATTGTAAAATCTTTAAATATTTATAAGAATCAATAATAATGTATATACATAATTATTATTACGAAGAAAACTTCATCGACACCTACTTATAAAAATAATCAATCTTATCTAAACTTTTGTAGTAGGAATTTTTGTTTTAAATAATTTTCTACTAGCTATTTCCCGCGGCTTCACTCTTAGGGAACTACTTCACGGATCCGGATAAAAAGTATCCTATATCCTTTCTCATGTTTCAATCTATCTACATGTGAAATTTCTTCTAAATGTGTTTACCCGTTTAGCGTAATATGCAGACAGACGGTTACTTCCATAATTATAATATTAGTGAGGATAGTGTATTTTCATTTATCACTCTTATACTATAAGAGTGATAAACGATGAAAATAGCTGGCTCTTTGATTTTCGTCTAATAAAAGAAATTAAACAAACTATTTTTTACGCTCATTTATTCCATTTATGTGAAATTAGACCTTTAATTGTACGGAACTCAAAGTGGCTACGGTGAAGGACTCTGTATTATTATTTTTTCTATTTTAAACTTGTTCACTATATTTATAGTTAGTAAGTTTATTAACATTTGAGCTTATAAAACAACCCTTTATGAAAATAAACTTATTGTCTGAAGTACACAAAGAAGGACGAGTCGTGAACATGTCTGGAAGAATATTATTATTATTTTGTGTTATAATTGGAATACAAACAAAAGCAGGTCAGTAAAACTTTTATAGAAAATATTCCTTTCGCCTGATTAATTCATTTGTGTTGATGTGAATATATATAATTATATATATTTTAATTGGTGTGGCTATTAAAAAAGTTCTGAATAAGCAAGTGGTTTTTATTTATATAATTATAAAAATAATATGTTTTGATTGCTATTAATTAATCAATATCTCACATCAATTAGATATGAATAACCAGTAATAAGTGTTCTTTTACCATTTTTTCAACACCTTTAATTTTTTAATTCTGATCTGTAACATGTTTGTATATTCCAGCTCCCCAGTTCACACTTTGTAATCAAGATGACTCCATTTGTGTGGCAAAAACATCAAACATCATATATAAGCAGACGATACCAGGTATTCCGGAATTAAATATTGAGAAGTTGGAACCAATATACCACGATGTAATAGACGGAGACCTTGTGGGTTTGAAATATAAGTTGTACAACACTACTGTTGAGGGATCTCAGAAATGTGAGGTGACTAATGCGAAGTAAGTGAAATCTTATTATAATCTATTATGCTTCCTTTCACATGATCCTATTTTTTTAGAGATAAGACCATACCACAAAGCGATGATATGAGATGAATTTTACGTTTGTGAAGGACTTTTTTATTTCAGCGCCGATTTTCGAAAAAACTTGCTGATAATAATTATCTGCTATTATATTTTTTCTGAAACATCGCTATCATCGTAGTGTTATAGTTATATCCAATCCGCCTGATGGCCTCTGTCATTGAATTCGAACAACGACTTGATCGTACATGATAACACCGCCAAAGGTTACTCGACTCTGGACTGCTTTGTGATTTTTTTATAAATCCGCAAAGCTGCGGCTCGACCTGGGAATCGAACCCGACACCATATTTGTCCTTGCAACAACTAAACCAACAAGGCAGCCAATCATGCATTGACCAAGTACATAACATTCTTTGAATTTCAGACTTGAATTAAAGAAATCAAAGCTAAATCTTGAAATGATTTGCCCTCTTTTGAATTTGTATGGATTTTATGAGATTTCGGGCAAAATCCTAGTAGTACCCATAGAAGGAAAAGGAGATTACAACATGCAATGTAGTAAGTTTGCTCTTTATTATTTTGTTTATTAGTTATTCCTATCCTTTTGAAAAGAGTGTCTATGGAATTTCTTGCCGGTTCTCCCCATAAGACCCACTCTTTGGAACCGTGCAACTAGCTTGACGTTTCATAAGTGCCTGCAAAGACCTATTTGAAATAAAAACATTTGAGTTTTTTTTTTTTTGAGTTTGCTGTTCATATTTTTCATGGAACTAAATCGAATTATTTTTGCGTCCGAATTTTAAACAGTTTGACTTTATTTGCATGAACCTTTTTAACCTTGCATGAAACAATACAGTTTACTTCAAAATCAGATATATAATATGTAGGAATAAGACCGTCGTTGAACCCATATTTTTATTTGTCTTAATTTCTTTTAGTGTACAGGAAAGCATATTATATTCTAAAATACATATGTATAATAATCAATAATGAACAATTGCAGAAGGTTACCATATACAAATTGATACTGAATTAAAGATCAAGCAAGGCAAGAACGGAAAAAAATATATGTCGTTAAAGAATTATAAAGTAAACGGTGATTTACAAGGAGGGCTGACTGCTGAAATTAACAACTTATTCAACGGAAAACAGCCGGAATTAGGTAAGAATTAAGTATCTGCTATTGAAGTGAAAGTGAAAGTCAGTTATCTTCTATACATATAAAAAAAATGCTTTGTTCTGAATGACTGACGGATCAACGCACAGCCTAAACAGCTGATCGTAGAGACCTGAAACTTGGAAGGAGTGTTCTTTGTATGACATAGGCATCTGATACGAAAGAAAGAATTTTCCAACATTCTACTCCTAAGAGGGTGAAAAGGGGGGGAAAAATTTGTATGAAACTCTGACATTTCTAATTTTATGCCACGCGGGCGAAGCCGCTGGCGGAAAGCTAGTTAGTTGATATAATGCGTCTTTTCCGTTAATAGAAATTCACACATGAAATGATTTTCATAGAATCGTTTATATATTTTTCACCTTGTCATTTCACTAATTCTTTCCTACGCATTGACCCGCGTCTGGTGGGGCTACAAAACGCACGCGAATAAAAAGTACCTTTTAAAAAGTCTGCAGAGTCCTTTCTATCTCTAAACATTTTTTTTTATAAATCGGTTCAATTGTTTTACTTCAAAAGCGCAACATATAAGTTTTTATTCGGGTGCGTAAGTGGGTCCCCAGAACTCGGATGAAACTACGAGAAACACTATTAGTTTCTAATTAAACATGTCGCGTATGTGACCTAAGGCTGTCTGTCATTCCAACACTATAATTTGCCTCATTTCTATAGCCGCCTAATCAATTTTCTCCTCCCATTCATCTCCCTTATTAATTCCGGTTTCTATTTAACCAGAAATCCCGTCCATCATTTGGTGATTAGCAAGGCATTTTGTTCTACTTAATTGCCACTCACCTTACTTAAACTGAGCCTCAAGATTATTTGGGTCAACGGTTTTCGGCTCCAGTAACTGGGCCAAGGCAAAGATCCAGTGGCTTTTCTAATAATATACTATGGTTAGGTTAGAGGCAATATATCAGATTAGGAGGACTGGGCTGCAGGATAAACCTTTTGTTAGATTTGTTTTTATTTGGGCTTTTATAACCTAATAATTTGTCGTTAAGATTTTAGTTGTTGCCAAAAGTGGGATCAATTTTCAAAAATAGTCTTACTAAATACTCTTCATCATAACCAATATTAAAGAGAAGGACGCATAATTTAAATAGAAAAAGGAAAAATCCATAATTTTGTCAAGCAGAAAATTTTTAGTGCCTTTATTTAAAACCCAAGAACTTTCTTACTACCTTTACTTTTTCAATTTCCCTACTTTTGACCATAAATCTAACGCACGGACTCACTGTCTGAGCATACATAAATAATTCTTTTGCTTAATGGACCTTAAGAATGTTTATGACTGAAGTTTTCCTGCCGCTCGTATCCAACCGTAAGTTAAAGCAGTTGTTGTTATTGTGTCCTTGACTAAACGTTTGGGTAAAGCTTTGCAATATTTTTTACAAAGTAATGTGACTTGTTATGCTCCTATATGTACCAGTCATAATCCTCTTAGCCCACTACAAAAGTACATTTAGACTTTGAAATAATCTGGATCTGACATTGAATTTGTTTAATTTTATTCACTGAATTGTGTTGTCATCAGTAAGACGTGCAAGTAACTGCTTTTATTATCAACAGTTTAATTACACAAAAAACCGCCACAAAATAATGTATAGTCTACCTTACATTACCATCATCTAATGACTCCTCCCGTTGAGGGCGGAGAGGGAGGGAGTGTCAGATTCGTCCTGACTAAAACCCATTCATGTTCCTTCCTTCGCTCTTTGTGTTCCGGGGCCGCGATAACTCTTTAAAACATCTTGCAGCCCCAGTAGGCTATGAACCTAGGGGTGGGCCCCGTCAATTATGCTGACATTTCTTTGAAGCACGCGTGGAACATGAACGCGCCGTTGACACGGGCTTGGTCCTTACCCACGGGCCTGGTCCTTACCGGGCGGCGAGTCACCTATTGCTTACCGTCATGTTTAACTACTTTATTTTGTTTCATATCCAGCCAATGACGTCAACCGATTTGTAAACAAAAACTGGAAATCTGTGTCAAAGGAACTCCAGGGGCCAGTATTTAACGCCAACATGAAGAAGCTCGTCAAGAACTTCAACAAGTATCTGAAGAGTATTCCACTGAATGAACTTATACTAGATATTGATGTTTAAGAACAAAAATTAAACGACTTTGATTATCTTGAAACGTTTTTTATACCAGAAGGTTATGCTAAATCTGAAATCTTTCGGCGTGCTAGTCTAGAGGCAAAAATTTGGGAGCAAGACTATCTCTTCCCGCTTTGTCTCTCCTTTTAGGGGCTACCACTCCCTAGAAATGAAATGGATCTGTTCACCATATAATAATAATTTGCTGTTTAAAAAGAGACATAATATTGTTGCCCCTCATTGCCATGCTAGCAAAGGGGAGATGTCCAATTTTGTCTTCTGTCAAGGAGACACCGTACCTACAGTTGTCTTCTTTTTATCAAATTGTTGCCCATCTATACTTTATATGGATAGACAATTTAACTTAGATCATTTTGTGATCTCAATCTACATATTTTTAGATAATTCTGTTGCAATTTACGACAGTTAGGAACATACTTTGGATGGTAATATTTTCTACTTCGTGAGTTTTTGTTTAAGAACCAAAACACATGGAGAAATAAACATATGTAGTTCCTTTAAAACCCATGACACAAATATTCTAAGTACTAATTGTGATATAATGAAACATCGTACCATTACTAAAAGCTATTATCTTGTAGGTACTTAAATTAACACAACTTCTAATAACAAGTAATTTAATAAAGTGCCGCTATCATGCTAATAACACCTTGTAAATGCGACAACTAAGGCCCTAGACACCAAACGTACTTGTGCAACATTTTGAAATGAAAGTAATGTACCCTTTTAAATGCGGATGTGCGACGAACAATCTGAGCTTTCAAAATTAATGATGACTGTTTTTTTTTTCATTTAAAAAGGTATTTGTCATAATAATATACATCTGGGTCATAAAATAATTTGAATGAATAATAATTAAACATTTTGGATGATCAAAAGTATTTGGTTGTTTTGAGTCTTCAGTGATAAGAAGTTGCATCATTTTACGTTGATTATTATTTTCTAATCGTCAATTTTATATGGCTGTTCGTAGGTTTTTCAAATTAAAGGAATAGAAAGGAATAGAAAAGCGGAATAGTCCTGTAAACGTAGCACCTATGAGATAATTATACCTACACAATGACTTTTAAAATAAATCTAATGACAGTATTTATCATAAACTATTATAGTATTTAACATTTACTAAGTTCATAGGTGTAAATACTCGTTAATGTTTTACGCCAAATTTTCCTCCACGTGAAACGGAAAGATCAAGGCTATTCCAATAACCGTTGATTTGGGATATTGTGATAGGTTCAAAATTCACAATGCTCGATTTGGGATGCGTGAACAGTTTGGCTACTGTTTGGCTGTACCTTATATTTTTAAGTTATAATAAATCATATTTTAAGAGCAAATAAGACATTTTTCAGAATGCACCTATGCTATTTATATACATAAAAGATGAAACTGACTGGCTGATTGATCGATCAACGTAAACTGAAACTGTTGGTTCCAGATGTTTGAAATTTTGCACAAATGTTCCTTAAATGATATGAGCGTGCACTAAGAAAGATTGTTTCTAACTTCATCCCCTAAAAGGTTGAAATAGGAGATGAAATTTTGTATAAAACTCTTAAATAAGAACTTGTGTAGCCCATGCAGGTGAGCCGAAAAGCTAGTAATGTATAAAGAGGGAGAGAGAGGGAAAGAAAGTGAATATCATTAAATTATTTTAATTTTAAATGAATACGATTCTGAAATCATATTTCTATCAGAGACAATGGTAAAACAAGTAATTTCTGTATCATAACCATTTCATAACGCAATCATATCATTTACATTTCATAACAATGTATTCATTTAAGTGTCAATGTTTCTGGCTACTACCAAAGAAATGTATGAACCAACTTTAGCAGCAGTTGATTTGACAGCCAACACATAGCGCCACTAAGGTCGGTCCAAAACCCTGAACCATTTCATCATGTTTAGGTAACTCTGATTGCTGGACTGTCTGTCAATGACCCCAAAGTGGGGAATCGAAGGTGGAGTCCCTATCATTGCGAGGATCAACAGGTTAAACAAGAAAAAAACTGGTTATATTTTTTAAAATTTGTTTTAAATTTTGAGTTGTTATGCCTCCAAAACATTTTGAAGGTCCCTACTAAACTAAAATAAATATGAATATTGTGAGATGCTAGGAAGTGTGTTGGAATTTTAACGTTCGTTATCCTCCTAATATAAAAAGGTGCGAAGCTTAAGGTTCTGCATTCAACCATAAGAATCGGATGTCTTCGGAAGTGAAGTCCGTGCTAGCTATGTTTTCCCTCCTGCTTTTATTTTTTTGTGCGATAGTCAACGTGCTATCAAATCCAGGTGAGTTAACAATAAACCTTTGATTTGGTGATTTAAATAATATGCACCTAATTGTACTATATTCTGACGAATAAATTTATCTTTCTTTCTTTCTTTCTTTCTTTGTAACATTTTAAAAGAATCAGTACGAACTTGCATGTCATTCATTGTTCAATTATTATTTGTGACATTACTATTTTCAAGACAATTTCCATCCATACATTTTAAGTTACTAAATATTATCAATCGTCTAATAATCCAGTATAGGCAAAGTTTCCTACCTATGATTAATGAAAATGATCCACCCATTTACATCAATGATTCCTGAATATATTACTTTGAATATCATGTAATAATATAATCATTCTTCGATATGGTATCCAAAAACTCTTAAAGGTCACTTTCAAATCACTTTTAAGAAAACATTATAGTAAATAGTCATAACTAAACTATAGTAAATCGTAAGCTTTCATTAAGAATTAAAGTAATTAATATTTTCGACAATATTCTTGTTCAATTAGCAATTCGCTTAAACCAATGCAAGGCCAACGATGACGAATGCGTCACCAATGCTGTGAATGCTGCATATCAATTGATTCTTGACGAAAACTCCGAAATCGGCGCTGAATCTCTGGATCCTATGTACCAAAAAGAAATTGAGGGGAACCTGTCCATCTTGAAGTTTAAACTCCTCAATACAACTATTACTGGATTCAAAAAATGTACAGTTGAGAATGCAAAGTGAGTTATTTACAATCCTAATTAATATTATGAAATGTGAATGTGAGTTTGTTTGTTTGTTACACTTTTATAGTAAAACGAACCCTGGAGATGGTTATAAGCTAATTTTTATCCAGTTGTGTGAAGTAGTTTTCTGACATCACAAGATATCATGTATTTCCGAATGGTAAGGCACGTGTGTCAGTCAGTCAGCATACCGTAATTTTGCCATTTAGGTATGTTTAAAACCCTTATAATACTGAGTAAGCATGTCATCATTCACCAGCTCATTCAAACTAGGTATTATCCGACACGGGGAATCATAAATTATCAAATTACCCCCTGCAGGCAGAAACAAAAAGTTTTAGAGAGAGAGTCTTCTTGACTAAAACCCATCCGTTTCTTCAATTGCCCTTTGCGTTCTTGGGCCGCGGAAAATCTTTCGAACAATCCTGCAACCTTAGTATGAAATCATTTTGTGGGGCATCATCTGGGTGTCGATGAATCCAAGGCACTATTCTCAACAGCTGCGTTAATTGAGCATTAATAGTTTGAAAATGTAGTCAACCTTTGAGTTGGTGTATTCAAACATTCTGAATTGTTTGTTCATCGATTCCGCCAAGAGACAAATAATTTTCGGATTAGGCATTTATTTGCATGTCTTAAGTTTCTAAACGTACAATACAGTCAAAAAATCCTGATGTAGGGGAAATTTTAAGAAAAGAAAATGTCTTTATTTCAATATTGAACCCGCTTTTGTGCCTGTAAAGCGTCATTAAGCATTCAGACCCTGACAATTTCAAGAAAAATAGAGTAACTAAGTGTATAATTTCGTATATTTGCTACTGAAGATCATTTTCCATCCCCAATATTTCAGGTACGATGACGAAAAACAAACGCTCCAAATTGATGCTATTTGTGGAGCCTTTACCTTATCCGGCCAATATGACATCAATGGCCGCCTTATAATTCTCCCGGTGGAAGGAACAGGAGACTACAGCCTTATTACAAGTACGTTAAAGTTAACTTTAGATTGGATAGATTTTAGATTTTGTATGAAACATTAAATCCTGCGAGTATATTTAATGCAATATTAATCTCCATCACCTTGATGCTATTTTGTTTTAAAAATATAAAATCATTACTTTCTTTTGTTTATATTTTATTACTTATCAGGTACCTATCAAGAATGTGTTATTAAATTGCGTAATTAAAAAAAAACTATTTTTGTGTAATTTCTGTTTTCCTGGAGTAGTGACAATGTTACTTACCTAACTTAAGAAATTGCCAAAAATATTTGATTTACTTCGATTAATATAATATTATCATCAGGCACTAGATCTTTAGTACTTGAAATTCCCTATTTTAAATTATATGAACCTCAGAACTTCACATGATGTGTATTTATTATTTTTTTCAGAAAAATACCGCCTTTTAATCGATCTGGAATTGAAAACAGTCACCGGGAAAGACGGGAAATCCTACAAAAATGTCAAGAGCTTTAAAGTAGAAGCGGAACCATTGGAGCCAGTGGTTTACGATTTTAGAAATCTATTCAACGGACAGAAAGACTTAGGTAATACTATTTATATTTCTGGCCTACCAAGATAAATGATAAATGATATTTATTTTGCAAATTGGTTATAAAATAACACTTTTACACGTCAATTATTATTTTTAAAGCTAGATGAGGCCGGTATTTCCTATCTGACTACCTTGAGAAGAAACACCGAAACAAACTCAAGGGTCAAAGTCTCTTTTAAGGTCCAGACATAATGTAATTGCATCATGGATGTACAACGTAAGCTGGAGTCTGAAATGACCTTTTGAAGAAAGAATCATACAGATCCGAGTGGGCCTGTCCATTCAGTTGGCACGCAAGTGTCGGTCTTTGTTTGCTCAACAGTAACTTAGGAACTTACAATCCAACGAACAATACCCCCAGAAAGGACATTTGGGTAGGCAATGCAGTAGGGTAGGCAGATGCGGCTCGATTAGCCATACTGGTTAATCAGACAAGGTTAAGTTACGCTTGTCACGACTGACTGATGGGTCATTCTATTTCATAATGACTTGGTCATCCTAAAAGTTGGCTGTGATTTCTTCTTCATCATCTTTGGAAGTCCTTACCAGCAGACAGTCAGCAGCCTGAAAATCTGAGATCAACTCATTGGTTACCAAGGGGTATTATACAGTGCTACCAAACTGGGTTGAGTGCCTACCTTGGGTATAAGGTTAGACTAGAAGCCGATTCCAGTATAGTTAGGAAACGTTTAGGAAAATACATTGTGGTCTTTTACACATATATATGAATATTTTAATAATTTTCAGCTGATGCCGTGCTAAAATTCGCCAATGAAAACTGGAAAGAAGTCGCTCACGAAGTACAGAGCCCAGTATTCATGGCAAATATCAAGAAAGTTGTTAAAAATGCCAATAAGTATCTAAAGTCAATCCCTGTGGAGGAATATTTACCACAATGAAAACGATGATTTTTGTTTAAGAAATATGACCTAAGGAAGCGCTTGGACTGTTTGTTTATCACAATAAAAACTGTACTGAAATATGGGATCTTTTATATTTTTATTTTATTTCTGTCTTCAAATTGTTTACCAAAATATATTTTAAATTTCTGGTTCTGACAATTTTTTTAAGAGAGAGTTGACAAAGAATAAAAAACAGCTATTCTAAGCTGTTATTTTTTTCTTCTCTTATATGGTGTGACTCCCCCAAATAGAGGGCAGACATAGCCGTAAGTGACAATGTCAGTCGTATATATATTGTTTTCATAATGAAGAACACTGACACAATATCAATGCAACAAGCTTGAAAGAAAATAAACCTTGCAAATGCAAAATTGTTTGTTTACACTGTAAAACAGCTAAACCGATTTAGATTAACTTTCGCAAAGAGATAGATTGAATTTTGACAAAATATAGAGTTTGTTTTTATTTGGGTGCGTAAAGTACTTCACTCGGGACGTGGGAGAAACTGTAGGAAACGGTAAGCTTACTCACGAAATTGCCATGACCTCTGAGACTGGGGAACAGTGATCCATCTTCAGCCATATCCTAGTCAGCCGCTCACTAATGGATAAAAAAACCGAGAGCAATGTCGATATTTAATTGAAATACCGATTTCAATTAAAAAAAAAACCTCTCGGTACCCCACCTACTTTGCATTTCGTATTAAAATAGCTGTCTGTATCTTTCCTATAAAAAGATAAGCACCACTCAACATGGTGGTTCATTGACACTTCTAAACATAAATATTTATTAAAATAAATTGGAATTTATACTTTTAAAATTAAATTAGAAAATAATTCAAGAAAAGTTCATGACTTGCATATTTTATGTACAATATTTTTCACTTAATCTTTGAATACTTCTAAACTATGCATGGTGTACCTATAATAGTGATTTGACCCACTATTTAGCTCACTTACACAACAATTTATCAAATAATAATCGCAATTCGTGTTTTTGATTTCATGTAGCAGACTTGACTTAACTGTCAATTGTTTATATTGGAATTGTTCAAAAATGTTTTAATTAAATAAATAAGTAGTTTCATCATTTGCCTAGCCTGTTTTTTAAAAGAGTAAGATGTTGAAAACTTTCAAAAAGGCGATTCAATAAGTTTGAAAGAAAATAATATGGTCTTAAAATTGCCATGTTATGAGATATTGGGCAACTCAGTGATCATCCTCCAGTCAAGTCCTAGTCCCCTGCTCACGAACAGATGGAAATAACTGGTAAGAGTAACGATCCTTGTTGGAAGTGTCTGACCTTGACAATTCGGGTAAAAGTTCCTCCCAAACATGTCCCGTCTCCTCCCTCCGAAACTTGCCCCATGGGGCTGTTACTTAGGTACTTAGCCAGGAGGTCCTAATGCAGTTTTAGTGAGATAAGAATTGCAGACTCGCCAGTATCATCGGCTGGTTGCTTCATATAAATTGATCTGCTTTGTATAATATTAGATGTCTTTTTTTGCGGTAGGTAGGAAGGTAGGTAGGTACTTTTTGCGGTAGGAAACTGCGTTGCGATAGTGAGTATCTATTTGTCATGTCTTTTTTATTATATGATCAAAGATATATTTTTCAAGTTCAAACGTGTCAAAATACATATCCGTCATATTTTTTCTCGGCGGAATATTCAAAACCTGAATTTCTGTCAGATTTCTTGTTTAATTATATACTGTAAAATCTGTCGGACCACGCGCTATAGGGTTCCGTAGTAAGTTTTAGTTATTCGACTATAACTCTGTAACCGGTTAAGTCTACTTAGCCGTGATAGTTTTCCTAACAAGTGTGTTATATATGCTATGTCTGTGATTTTTTCCATAAATCTAGGAGCAGCCATTCAGAAGTTAGAGAACGGGGACGGTCGAACCGAACAAAAATATGCACTTTAAAGCTTCATATTTCGCAAACGGCTGCCTAAATTGGAAAATGATCTTCACGCACCTGCTTTATTCTTGGAAGATCTATCCATCTATCCAGCAATATAATGGGATACACGAGAAATATATATTCATCCACTTTACGTGCATGGGATGCAGACAAAAAAAAATTATTATATATGTCATGCCTCTTAAGCTATGCCGCGGACTGAAACTACAAGGTTCCCCTGTCGACTACGGAACCCTAAAAACCAGAGGCTTTTTTTGATAAATTTTGATTCAAAACCACACTGTTATATAATTAGACGTCAATGCCAGCAAAGCTGCAGAAAAATCTAGCTATGGTATCGAAACCTTGCACAGTCACAGCTTCATAATCTAAATCAATTTACATTTCTAGGGGAACGTCCTTATATAAGTTGTAATTTCTTGATACAGGAAAACATTGACAGTTCATACAATTGAGTGCAGTCGTGTCTGTAAAAATTGTCCTTTAATTTAAAAATAATTTAAAATGTGCTCTAAAGGTTTTAGCTTAGTTCTTTTAGCGTACATTTCTTTAGTGACTTCGGACTTGGGTAATGTATTTAATTTATCTTATTAAAATAAATTGAAACTTTTACTAATCTTTAAAACTTTTAAAATTAAATTAGAATATAATTAAAGAAAAGTTCATGACTTGCATATTTTATTAATAATATATTTTTACTAAATCTTTGAATCCATCTTAATAGTGCATGGTGATGTATAATAATAATTTGACCCACTATTTACCTCACTTGCACAACAATTTATCAAATAATAATTGCAATTTAATTCGCGGTTTTGATTTCATGTAGCGGACTTGACTTAACTGTCAATTGTTTTATATTGGAATTCTTCAAATATGTTTTAATTTAACAAAAGTACTGCCAAAATCCAATAATTGAATCACATTATAATTATTCATTAGATATATCAAATTAAAGGAGCTCTTTAAAATTGTACTACGTTAATCATGAAAGGAATAATTATAATGTAATTAATAATTAATTTATTATCTAAACTAAAGTCAAAACTTTAGCTTAGGTATGTTATATGAGAAAATACTCATTTTCTATGTGATTGGTTCTATTGTCTGAAGACGTAAGCCATCTTTAAAAAATATATTTTAGAAACAGTATTATTTACTTTTAAAAATAAAATAACTTCCCCGTAAAACAATTAGTATTTATCTATAGTGTAAAATATAGACGATGCATGCTCATTAGCTCATTGATATTGAATTCAGTACCTAATCAATTTGGGAAGTTTCTATCTCTTTTGAAGCTCTGTAACCTCCTTTTCATTGTCCCACTGCTGGGCACAGGCCTCTTTTCATACAGAGAAGGTATGAGCATTGATCACCACGCTTGCTCACGGCGGATTGGCGATTTCAGAATTTTTAAGTCCAGGTTTCCTCACGATGTTTTCCTTCACCGTTAATCAGTCTGTAGTCCGTCTAAGATATACTTAGAAAGTACATATGACTTTATAAAAGTCACATTGGTACTTGCCAGGTTTCGAACCCACATACTCGTACACGAGAGGCAGGTGCCTTAACCACTAGGCCACCACGACACCTCTGTAACCACTACATGATAAAATCTAGAGCAAAAAGACAAAACAAACAACTAGCTGTAAAATTCTCCACCAAAAATATACAAAGTCACCATTATCATCGACCTCTTCACATACATTGAAGGCATGAGCATTGATTACCAAGCTTGATCAAGGTGGATTGGTGACTTTTAGAGATATCAGACTAAAAAAAGACGATATTTTCCTTATTTCGAACCCGCACACTCGTACACTAGATGCAGGTACCACAACTTAGTACAAAGTAAACAAACTCAATTATCCTTTCGATCTGTTTCAGCACCTTTCATCACAAAATGTAAATGGGACGACTCAAAATGTATCAAAGAATCATCGCAAAAGGCGATACCACTGTTCGCAGACGGAATTCCTGATCTGAATGTTGAAACACTTGATCCTCTTGTGGTTAAATACGTAGATGCTAGTACATCGAATCTGAAGCTGATTGTCACAGACATTGTTGTCACCAAACTGAAGAACTGTGAACCTAAGAAGATTCAGTAAGTATATTTTTGGTTAGTTGCAGTATGAATCCGTTTTTCTATTTATGTGTTAAACAGTAGCTGAACTTAGCTACTGTGATCTTGAAGGTTTAAAATGAACTAAATATTCAAGTACATACTTTTTTATGTGCCTGACCACGGCCGCTTCTCATGCTCGGAAGCCACGCTTGCTTAGGACGCGTGCCGTCTGGCGGAACTTATCATCCCACAGCTGCTATGGCTATTTCCTCAAAAGGCCATTCCATTAATAACACTAACATTATACACGTATTTTTTTAGTAATAAGCCTTGGCTGGAGGCCTTAATTTAATTAATCAAATTAGGACCCCGCCTCATTGTTGGATTAAACAGGCCGAATGCTGTTAGGAGCACCTTCAAAGAGGTCATGTAGAAAAAACTCGTAATTTAATATTGTCTGAAATTTTAAAGAGATCAAGAAGAAACACACGAGTTCGTTTCGTGAGGCATTTTCTCTTCGGGATTGTCAGTTAAAAAGTGATTTTATGTCCAATTTCCAAATAAATATTTTTAATTCATTACGAATTGGTGAGCCTGACAGCGATATAATAATCTGGTTAATTCTTTCAGTTGAGAGCTTTTCTATACTTTTCTTGATCAACAAATTATCACTTTTTATAAAACACAGTCAAAACTTTAAAATTCATAAAACAGCAAAACCCATACCCTTCACCACTTCTTATGTATTTTGCTGCCAAGAAGATAAATAGACGCGCAATAAACTCCCCAGACACACGAAATACTTTCATACTCTTACGTCATCTATTTTAGGTACAATGAAGTGATATTTACCTACCGTACATTCCAATTACCGAAGCAGAAAACTATTATCTATGCACTGCACCAACCATCAATATTTAAGCCACATGTTTATGTTTATAATTCTTCTGTACGTGTGTTTGTCACCTAACTCCTCCTAAACGGCTTGACCGATTAAATAAAGTTTTGAGTGGATTTCTGGATGGTTTGAAAATACAATTGGACCCTGTAGATGTCGTCGTTTTCATGAAAACGCCAAAGTTAAGAGAAAATAAACAAGCCCAGGCTTATATAAATTTAATGTAAACAGCACATGATTTATCAAGTTTTTTCGCGGCGATGATGACCTTACAAAGATTAATTCACTCTATTTTTTCTTTTTTTACGAGCTTAAAGCGGAAATAACCACTCTTGAGAAATATTCCACCTAGTGATTATCTATATTATACTCGTATAGTCCCACTTCTGTTTTTTATTCCCTAGCAGGTAGATTAAAATCAATTAATTAAATCCCTGGTAATCATTATTACTGATATTCAGTTGTTATCTCAAAGAATTTCGATTCCCTTTAAGAGAAGTGGGATAAAAAAATCTCAGTTAGTATTTATTTACCAGTTCTTACATGATTCTCTTATAGACCAACAGTCATACATACTTGAACATAACATTTCTTCCTTCTATGCCATCTTCTTCTGATGCTGGTTCAGAGACGGTTAAATATTTTCCTTAAGTCCACATGTTTCTTTGTCTCGGAGCTTTTCTATAGGTCGCAACTTTTGCTTCAGGCTTGCAGAAGTAGGTGAAAATATTCTATCAAGTGTCATACTTACGTATTCGACACTTAATCATCTCCGTTAAAGACACTCGCTATAATATTTATATTATCAAGAACTAGCAACATTGAAGGAAAATCAAAACCATTCGACATATTTTTTGTTTCCTCTATTCCTAGATACATTGAAAACCGGTTTATTTTAATAAAAACGACTAATGATATTATAATTACGAAGACAACAAGAAAATATCCTATAATTATGTAGATATGCCTGGACAATTATATCGTTTGACATGTAACTATTACAGACAATTGTGCGGCTCTACTTACATTATTATAGTTAATTTTGTTTGATGCATTTTCCTTGTGTTGACTACGTTATCGTGCTTCAATTAAACCCAATTGATCTTTCTTTGATCCTTGTTTAAGTGGCACATAATCATTAATCAAATTAATGGACTCATCATTGACGTCATGATCTGGACTATATCAATGCGATATCGTTTCTTAATGTAAACTTTTCGACCAAATATTTTGCCTGGAAGATGATCAAACTGTTCTCAAGTTCCAAAAATAAAATTTAATTTTTAATTAAAATAATTAAACTTCGAAAAGCACCTAAATAAAAACCTACGTTCAAAATTTGGATCAAGGGCCTGACACAGAAAACAGGAGTTGGACGATTGTTCAGACCTTCAAAATAGTTGCACAACTTGATTGTCGAAATGTTTATTTTTATGTTCGCTTAAAAGAGTCTTCCCATTACACCGTATCATATCATAACCGTGTTAGGAACGTTTCTGACAAAAAGATTATTTGTATTGAAAAGTATGAGACTAAGCCTAAGACTAAGAGAGGAGCTCGTGGTAACAGCCGCACGGTTCCGACCGATCAAAGGTTAAGCTGCGCTTGGCGCGGTCGGCCCATGGATGTGATCTTTGTCATAGTGAAACTCCTCCGTGCCTCGGAAAGCACGTTAAGCTGTTGGTCCCGGTTGTCATTTGTACATCTTTGATAGTCGTTACTGGTAGTCAGAAGCCAGAAAGTCTGACAACCAGCCGTACCAAGGGGTACCGTGTTACCTGGTAACTGGGTTGTGGAGGTCAGATAGGCAGTCGCTCCATGTAAAACACTAGTACTCAGCTGCATCCGATTAAGACTGGAAGCCGACCCCAACATAGTTGGGAAAGGCTAGGCAGATGATGAGACTAAGCCCACTAGACCATTCCGTCGCCGACCTATTATAAGGGACCGTGACATGTCCGGACCGTCAATAATTTATTATACGGTACGTAGTACGGTGGCAAGGTATGGTGTAGTGGGCAGTCTCCTTTAAAAATAAAAATGTTTAAATGCAAAATAAATCGACTGTTCGTCATACTTGACCATAAGTGCGTAGGTCAAATGAAGTTGCAGCTTTCAAGGCTCGTTTAACCAGTTTAATGCATCTTTGAGCGAGTTTGATGTATAAGTGATTTTAATTGATACTGCCATTATATTAACATTATCGCTTACAATTTACCTATTACAAAACTTTTGATATTAAAGGAAGATATATTATAATTACTTCCATAATTATTTTAAAAAGAACATTATTCAAAGCTATTTTTTGGATGCCAGTATCCGATTTATTTTATATCGTTATTTTGCTTTGGCTATTTACGATCCCACTGTCGGGTAAAAGCCTCTTCTCATACAGAGAAGGCATGAGCATCGATCACGCTTGCTCAAAGCGGATCGGTCATTTCAGACATCGATTTCATTTCTTTTACTGTTTGTCAGTGATGTCTAAGAAAATACATATGACTTTTATAAAAGTCACATCAGTACTCGTATTAAAAATGCAGGTGCCTTAACCATTTGGCGACCAAGAGCTGTTGCTGGTATCTATCACATTTAAAACATGATATTCATGACCCGTGTGACAAGCCCCCCGAGATACAAGCCCCCTTATTTAGAGGATACAATACAAAAAAAAAGGATAAAACACATACAGGATTTTATTTATTTAAATTAATTTAATCCTATATAATAATAATATGTTCCTTACAAAATATAAAAGTAAAATAATCCTTACTAATATATTTTATTAATTAACTCTGACTGGCTATATGTCTCTGACGCAATCAAGGTATAACGACTGATTTAGATGAAAATTTGTATAGAGATAGATTGAAAAGTTGGAAAAGTCGAGGCATAGTGTAAATCTAGGTGTAGCAAGTAATTATTTCAGGATGCGAGTGATACCTCGGGAAAAAGCTAGTATTTTATAATGTAGAGCATAATCTGTTTCAATCATTTTGTAAAGGCAAAAAACCAGTTTGAAGAGAAGTCGATAGCCTTGGTGACACGAGGAGCGACAGAGTCAACTCATTTACTTATATACACACACATTTTAATATTCTGAACACTAACGCAGTCTACATAGGGAGAAACTTTATGTTGCGCAACATTACGTTTCATTTATTATGCAACTTTTATTATAATTAAAAATAATTCCTGAAACCTGAAAGTATAATCATCATCTTGATATCATCTCACACCAATGAGAATGAAAATATTTGCTACCATCAGTTTTGTAACATTACTTTTAAGTAATTGGTTCATAATTATAATATACTAGCTGTTGTCCGCGGTTTCACCCGCGTCCCGGGGGAACTACTTAACACACTCGGATAAAAAGTAGCCTAAAACCTTCTCCAGGGTCCCCGCTATCTTCGTACTAAATTTTATCCAAATCGATTTGCGCGATTTGCGCTTAGCCCCACATTCAGCAATTCATTTTTATATTATAGATATTGATCTATAGCATTGATGTATAACACTATGCAGTACTATGCATTAAATATAATAGAAGAATTAGATCATTCGATACGTACATTCATTAATTATTAAAAAAATATGATCATTATCGTAAAATTCATTTTTTCAGGAGAGACATCGCCAAGTCAAAGTTGTTCATCAAAGTTCAATGCTCACCAGACTTAAACGGAAAGTATGACATGAAAGGACAACTCTTTGTCCTGCCTATCGAAGGCAATGGAGACCTTATTGCTATAGTCCGTAAGTACTTTTTGAGTATTTTTATGTTACCTAATATTTTTCAATGATTTACATTTTTTCTACAAATATGTATTTTTATTAATATCATTCGGAATACTTACTTGGTAGATTAAATCATTTACAGGCTGCTTTCAAATTTTAAAGAGTCAATTAGGTAGGGAAGCATCGAATATCCTACCATTTAGTTGATTTAGGGCTCATTTTTCAATGGTCAGATAACTTTTAACTAAACAATAAATATTATAGTTTGACATATTCTCTATACAAAATCTGCCAAACTGACATATTTATTCATCAGGTAAAAGTTATTTCACTATTGTAAAATTGGACCTAAATTAAATATTGAAGTAAATGACTGAATTAAGTAATAAATAAATGACTTGCTAAAAAGCAGAAAGAGGTAATTTTGTTATACAAATAATCGACACAGCTATGTTATTGGACTTAGAATTATGTACTCAACTAAATTAGAAACCGTTTCAGGCGCAGTAATGCACGATTATTGACTAATTGCTTGTGGATTGTGTCTAATCACTTGGATAATCGATACCCCTAACTGCGCTGATGTAGTCAATGAAACAGTAATACTTCTACTAGGTATAGGTAAACCTATTTTGTTCGTGTGAATAATAGTCATAATTCCTATATCTTTCTTCGAATAATTAGATAAAATTAACAATTATAACTACGAGAATTATTAATACACATTACTCATGTACTAAAATAATTATGATACATATAGATAGGATTCTCAAACGTATTCAAGAATTTAATTGAAAAAAAAATATTTATTTCTCCAATAATATTTTGATGAGTATAAAAAAAATGCTTTAGTGTAATTAATTTTAAGAAAAAACGGGAAACAAAATTGTTGCGCAACAAAATTGCTAGGTGTACAAACGGCATAACCAATTTGCGGTTATTTGATAACTTCTGTACCAATTTGGAAACAGCCAGCAACTTTATTTTTATCGTCGCTGTTACTTCCCCTATAAAGCTTCCGTAAAAACGATTAATGTAACCAGATGAGTTGATAAAAAATAAACACTGAACTGGTTATGTACGTCACATATTTAATTGCATGACAAATATAGCGTGTTTTTTTTTCTGGAAGGTATAAAGTTGTGTTGCTATCGCATTAATTAAAAGCCAAATAAACATCTAGTTATTATTTTAAAACTTATTGGACTAAAACAAAAGTAAAAAAAAAACAATAAGTTTTTATCTACCTGGCTTATAAACATAATACTGGTTAATAAGCTAGGTAGGTAAAAACTTTCTTAAAATAATCCTATTTTTAATTGAATTGAAATGTGTAAATAAATAAAAATAACATAGGTTGAAAAACTAACTCCATCATCAGACCCGCGTCACTAAGCGTTAATCTATTGGACTATTCAAAACGAATCATATAGACCCAAACTTGAGGGATTTAGGTACTAGTAGCTACTGACGAGAGACCAAATAGACCATATTCAGACCATGTCTCATTTGATATATTTCGTACGACAGTTAGACTTTCAAGATTCGATAAGATTGTTCGTTGAAGTGAAGCGTGCTTACAACATTCATATTACTAGTTACGTAAATAATAAAAACAGTCAAATATAAAAACCTTATTTTTAAGAAGAATAAAAGCAGTAAAAAATATTAACTAGCCCTTGAGCAAGCTTATGCATGAATTGTAAGTAAAACATGCGGTAAGCATAAAGTCAATACAGTTGATATTTACGCTCGCGAATCATTTGCGCTATTTTTGACTATTTGACGGGACATGTCATGGGCAACGATACAAGACCAGCAGACCTTCTAGATCATTAGATTATTTTGTACTCCGTAAGGGGCTTGTGGCTAAGTAACTAAGGTTAGGCTACGCTAGCCGCGGGCTGTCCCTTCCGTGCGTCAGAGAGCACGGGAAGCTCTCGGTCCTGAGCCTGATCTCTCCCCGGTCGTTTCGGATTGCCGACGCATCGGACTATTAGAATAAGGGAACAGAGAGTGCACCCGTGTCTAAGCGCTTGTGCACTTGTCTTGTCTTCATTGAGATTGGCCGCCATGACAGAAATCGGTCTGGAGATTATTATTAGGATTCTACTTTTAGATAACTCCAAAAAACTAATTGGTTGTGCATTCATCATTTTTTTTTATCTATTTATGCCGAAGGAAGAGCTCGTGGCTAAGTAACAGCCGCATGGGTCGACCGATGAAAGGTTAAGCTGCGCTTGGCGCGATTGGTCCGTGGATGGGTGACCATCTATGTCTCTAGGAAAGCATGTTAGGCTGTTGGTCCCGGGTTTCATTTGTAGATCTTTGACAGTCGTTACGGGTAGTCACAGACCAGAAGGTCTAACAACCAGTGTTACCAAGGTGTACCGTGTTACCCGGTAACAGGGTTGTGGAGGTCAGATAGGCAGTTGCTCCATGTAAAACACTGGTATTCAACTGCATCCGGTTTAGACTGGAAGCCCAACCCACCATAGATGGTAAAATGATGATCAGCATATGATGATCTATTTATACCAAATAATTACTTAGTGCTTCATACTTTGAATTTAGTTTAATTTATTAAACTTAAAAAAATATTTTACTTTCAGCCAAGTTGGTAATCAGTGCTGAAATAGATTTGGTTGACAAAACTGGCAAAGATGGAAAGAAGCATTGGAACGTGAAATCATGGAAACACACCTTTGAATTAAAGGACAAATCTAATGTGAAGTTTGAGAACCTGTTCCCGAACAACGAGTTCTTACGTAAGTAGTTATTAAATTCGATAATAATTCCACTAATGCAAAATTTAGTGTGGATGTTTACATGTTTGTTCGTGAAAGAGCATCACGCAAAAACTATTGAACGGATTCGGATGAAATTTAGTTTACACATAGTAACCTGGATTATTTATTGAATACTTTATCCAGCTAAATAAGACCACACAGAATCGCGGGCAAAAGCTAGTATTTTATGTGGAAAGAAACTTAGAAAAATATTTTAGGTAGTAACTGGTAGTTTGAAACTACGCCCAGTTAAAGTTAATAGACTCAATAGTAAAATCAATAATTATGATTTGCTATAGGTTCAACTCTTCACACTTTTTCTCGGAAGGGTTGAATATTAAATAGATTTTCATAATTTTTCTTTAACTTTTTACAGGTAACTCAACGAGTGAACTGATAGCTCAGAACGGCAACGGTGTAATCACTGAAATTGGTCAACCAATCATCAAAGCCGTCGTTGCAAAAGTCATAGAAAACATTAAGAAATTCTTCAATGCCGTACCAGCTGAAGAATTAGCTTTAGATTGAGAATATTTCACTAATGTACTAAGTATTAACAACTAAGTATTAAATAAATCATAAAACCCATCAGAATATTTAAATATGCACCTATTCCGTTTTTAAGGTTTCGTAGTCGATAAGGAAGGTTTCGCCATGTCCGTCTGTCTGTATATCGTCGGCATGGCTGAGAGGTTCTCAGTTCTATCTGAAATAAAGAATGGATATGCATAGTGATCACGCTGATAAAGTGGTAAAATTAATTTTTGAAAATATTTTTTTAGGATACCTGTATGCACATAAAGTATGGAGGAATATATTTGTTCTCAGTTATCCCGTCTTGTCTACTATCAAAATACTGTTAAAATTTTTAAAAATGAATTAAAAATGTCATAAGTTTTGAAGAGCATTTTTCGATAAAGGAGCCATTTGCGAAATATCAAGCTTTAAATTACATATTTTTGTTGGGTTCGAGCGTCCTTCCCCCACCTCTAACTTTTGAATGGCTATACCTAGATCTATGTGTGAAAAAAAACACGGATTATACATCAAACTTCAAAGAAAAACTATTACGACTTGACTACTTACAGAGTAATAGTCAATGAACTAAAACATGGTACGGAACCCAATTGTGTTTTCTAGCCGGTTTTGTTTTCTATGCTCTCATAAATATTTTTGTAATAGCTTTTACTTATATCACTCAAGAATAATTAAAACTACTAATAAAATTGGAATTCGGTGAAAACTACTTAGCGCATCCGGGTAAAAAGTAGCCTATGTAGTTCCTCAGGGTGGGAATTTCGTTCTTAACTTCTGTCACTGAGGTGTCCTTATTTATGGAGTTAAAGGCGTTCTTAATGTCAACCTTAAATATGACCTCTGTTTTATTACTATTTACTACTATTTAGATTATATCGACCTATCCGTAGAATAAAGTTACTTCTGCAAAATCGTTACTTTTGAGGAGAGCGATTTGAAATTTGTCATGCACAAAATCTGCATTAACACTTTACTTAATTGTTCTAGAGGACTGATTATTTTCCTAAGCATGTAAAATACTATTTAGCATTGTTTTCTATAAATACATTTGCTTAAAAACAGTTTTTTTGGCATTTTTGAGTGTTTATATGCATATGTAACCCATTTACTATGGAAATGTTTACGTCGTATGTACACATATAACCTTATTCTTGGGAAAACTATTAGAATCATGTGTAACTTTGTTTTATGTAAATTAGTATTGTGTTCAAAAGTTACATGTGATTATAGTGTACGCTTTGATACAAGAATTAACATGTATTGAGATCTCTTGTTATTCATTTTGAAATCATATACAAACTACTTTGATAAAAATACGTTTTGACAATATTGCTTATTGTTACAAAGACGTGCGCACGGGTCGCCTCCCCGAGAATAAGGTGACGACTGCCGATGTTCCCTTGCGTCCGCGCGGGTCTAAACGGCGAATAAAGATACTCGTACGCATATCGCCTTCTTCTTTGGAGAAATAAATCACATGTAACTTTATTCGACTGGTATCTTCGAAACTACATAACGTTAAGAAAAAATGATTTTACTAATACAAAATATAGGTCAGCTTAGCTTTATTACTACAATAAAATCGATTTGGTATCATAATCATATATAACTTTGTTCTTCGCATAGGTCGATATTTTGTTAATAGGATTAAGAATTATACTATGCAATTAATAATAAATTCTCAGAAATTGGCGTAAATCTCATAATCGAATGATTTCCGTAATGAAATAAAAATATATTTTGACCTTAATTTCGAAAACAAAAATTTTAAATATCAGACCATACTGCCCGACGCATATAAGAAAATTAAAATAAAACCTGAAACATTATTAAATAATTATATACTTCTATGCTAATATAAATATAGTTTTTACAATATTCATGAGCTCAGTAGAGATCGAACTGCATGTGTAGCAGATCGTAAAAAATGGTGCCCAAAATATTGGTTATTTCAAGTGTACTAATTAGTTTAACCAACAGCCACTTAGGTAAGTAAAATGATATACTTCATGTTAATAAATGAATTTCAATACGGTCCCTACATCATATCAATAATTATTCAGTCTCATACATTTACCGAGAACCATTTTGCCAATTAACAAATCCCATCAAAATTTTACTTCTTTTACTTCTTAATATATGTTTTTTCCTTGATACACAGCGCCGTTTATCACACCTTGCAAATCCAGCGATGAGGACTGTATAACGCGTAACACCATAAAATCAATTCCACTGTTTGCTGATGGCATCCCAGACCTTGGCGTTAAGACTTTGGATCCACTTTACTTTGAGAATATCGACTCCAGTTCACCAAATCTAAAATTTATTCAAAGTGACCTCACTTTAAAAGGTTTAAAATCTTGTAAACCCCTTAAAGCGACGTAAGTGCTTACAATAATTATTACTATGAATTTTAATACAGAAGAAGAGGAATAGAGTATTCATGGATAGACTTTAGTGTTAGTGAATACTATCATAGTATTCGGAATTGCGATTCCATATTTTTTTAGTAAATCAATACTTATGGTTATCGTTCGGGTAGCTGTTAGTGGTGTTGATTATGAATATGAGATCAAGTCATCGTCTTACGGACCCAAAATGGCGAACGGGAGTTTATGAATAAAATCAAGATGGACATCGTTTTCTAAGTTTAAAAAAAATGGCGAGCTATAAATAAAATTGTTAATCCAACCGTAGTAACATTGCAAGAATTTCTAAAACATATTTTTTTACAGCCGCAACCCAGAAAAATCCAACGTCTTCTTGAAAGTCTCATGTGCTGTAAATATTGACGGAAATTATGAAATGGATGGGCAGATTCTTGTTCTGAAAATCGCTGGAAAAGGAAAAATTCGTGCATTTCTCCGTAAGTACAGCTGACAATGTTGCATAAATGAGTTATTAGTTTTGAAGTTTCGCAGATGAAAGGCAGTTAATATTATATTTCCTATAATGTCTGCGACCTTTTTTGTTTTTGATAAATCGTACATACCAAGTCGAACGCGAAGCAACACTGCCGTACCATCCTTTTCTGTAACCCTTTCGCCGCATTTTCGGGCCCCTATTTGAGAACCTCTAGATGGGACTAGAACGCTGAAATTTGTCATCTAGTAAGCTATATAATCACATACTTGAAATTCAAAATTTCAAGCCGGTAGATCATTTAGTTTCAAAGCTAAGCGAAAGCAAAATTTCGCATTTTCGACACTTAAATTTTAACTTCAATATCTAGAGCGTGAAAAAATGTTCAACCGTTGAATTTTTTTACGCGTTAGTGGTTACAGGTCAACGGCCAAGTCACATAACATTGAATATAGAAATTGTAAAGAAATTGCAGTAAGGATCCTTAGACTTGGCTCAACGTTGTCTAGAGATTTCATGACTTTTTAGAGATAAACAACAGCTCCATCGAGACTTGGCTATTTCTTTACAGAATGTTTTTGGTGGGATTTTATTTATTTAATACACTTTCACAGTACCCATGGCAATTCACTAGTATTTTTATATATTTTTAGTCGAAAAAAAAATACATCTTTTAAATAAAAGTATTTTTATTTTAGCAAATTTGGAAATATCGATTACATTAGAAATGATAGAAAAAGAAAAGAAAGGGCAGAAATACTGGAGAATCAAGAAATTCACCCATACTTTCGACGTAAAAGGAAATTCAGAAATTGTCTTTGACGGCCTGTTACAGGAAAATCAAGTTTTGAGTAAGAAGATATTTATATATTTTATTTTTTTCTCTTATTTTTCATTCTTTGTGTTTCTTTTAGAGCGTAGTGTCTGCAGTTTTATTTATTTGTGCTAAAACCGAAAGGGGGTAGATTTTGTACTCTTGTGTTCTTACCAGTAATTAACATATAAAATTAATTATTAGCTAAAGACCTATTATAGTATCTATCTACATACTCCCTAAGTCAAAATTGGAATAATTACAGCATGCGGCTAACATTGTCTCAATTTATATTCCAGGCCAGGCTACCAATGAACTCATTAAGAACAGCGCTAACGATATCGTCAAGGAGATTGGAGGCAAGGTGGTCGAGACTGCTCTTACCACTATCACAGAAAATGTCAACCATTTCTTCGGAAAAGTTCCTTATAATGAATATTCTCTTGATTGAACAAGAATATATAGAAACATGTTATATAAGTTGTTTTGTCAATAATCACATAATACAAAAAGTTTAATAGCGTAGGTACCTAGGTACTGTTTTAAGACTCTTCGTCTGTATGTCTCAAACATTATTTACTTAAAATTATAAATCTACATCCAAAACCGATAACTAAAGAATCATACTAAATAAATTATACTACATTAGATTGAGAATATTTTACTAATGTACCTACTTATATTACTGTACTATTGTATTCGAATAAAACTTATCATTGAAAACTGTATACCACTTTTTTCACCAAACTCATGAGAGAGAGAGAGAGAGAGAGAGAGAGAGACAGATTAGACTATGGTTCTGTTTTCTAGCTGCCTATGTCATTACCCGTGTTGCATGCTTTAAGAATATCAGGGATCTAGGCGGAGTGGGAATAAGTAGCCAGAGCCTTGCTGAGTAAAACCCATCCATGTTCCTTCAACTACCGTTTGCGCTCTAATTTTGGTATGCTCGGGTCTCGCCTATCATGCGTACATCTCCTTGAGTCGCTAGTAGAAAACTACACACTGTCAACCTGGGGCCTTATAACGACGTGCGACTACTGGCTGGCCTGAAAACGGTGAAGTAGGTTGCTCGCTATCCACAGGCCTGCGCCTACAGTGGTCGGAAATCACTCTGTGACTCCCGCCACCTAGGCCGTGAGGGTGGGAGGATTGAATGATAAAATCAACATAATATCTTCTCTTTATTGCATGCTACAGACAACAATACAAAAGTAAATATTTTGTATTTATTTATACTGTTAATTATGAATAACAAAGCTCTTAGACCAATGGCAGACGACTACGTTTAAAAGTCTCACATTCTTATTTTTTTTATTTAACCAGTAAACGAAAACAAAAGATTATCTTTGATCAAAGTACTGCTAAATGTCAGATTGATTATATCAAAGTGACATTCACCAATGCTCAGCGAGTCCGTGAAATAACCTATGAATAACCTACAGGTGTCAGGAATTCTGATGTTGAGATGATGATGAATGTAGAAGACACTACGGTACAAATATAAGTTTATTAGCACGTGCCTTAAGTATATTTCGACTCGGTCTTATTGTGTCAATTTGAGATTTGCGCAAGAAAGGGATACAGATAAGCCATAACGTGGCCCAAATAAGTTCAATTTATCATCGCCCAAATGAGGCTCTATATTGTAGTTACTTCTCATACATATCGAATAGTGTTAAGTAATTCCGAAAATATTATTTATCTATACTAATGTAATAAAACTGAAGAGTTTGTTTGTTTGATCGCGCTAATCTCAGGAACTACTAGTACGATTTGAAAAATTATTTCAGTGTTAGATAGCCCATTTATTGAGGAAGGCTATAGGCTATCATCACGCTAAAACCAATAGTACTAAGAAAAAAATAATATACAAAAAATATTATTCATTTGATAGCTTAACTCTTATGAAATATTATGGCATTTTAAATCGTGCAAATATAATAAAAACAGAAAGATTGCTAAGTGCATACACAGTAAAAGCAGACTCGGGCGATGCGGGGCTGTGAGTGAAACCGGGGGGCATAGCTAAATACACAGTGTTCTTAGCCTACACATGCTCATTGCTCTTTTCTGTTGATTATTTATTACCAAGGAATAACCATGAAGTTTCTAGCCCGTTCCCCATAAAAGCCTTGGAATGGGCAAGCTTCAACTTTTTTTCACTAACTGTCGGATTCGTAATAATTATTTGACAATTTTGAAGTGAATTTTAACCGACAAAAAAAAAACGGAGAAGGTTGTCAATTCGACACGTACGTATATATATATATTTTATGTATAACATAACTTTTTATGGAGTAGGTAGTCCGATTTTGATAATTCTATTTTTAAGAATAAATGATTTGTTTCTTTTTATTGACATGCTTAAATATCACATTTGATATGATTATTTGTATGTCCGTGATCCGAAAGTTCATATGCAGGATAATTATTAAGTTTATTATGTAAATATACTAGGTCCGGTTTTTTTATTTATACGTTTACAGACCGTGTCGTACGAATGTGTCATAATAATTGAATATTTATCATCCACAAACATCAATTAATAATTTAAGTACTTCAAGTCAAGTTTTTTTTAGATTCAAGTAAAACTAAAATGTGTAGACATTACACTTATGGATACGCGCAGTTGTTTTTTTCACACTAGATGTTCAAATAACAACTGATATACTATTTGTATAACACTCTGGAAAATTATAGACTGAGAATAGATAATTTGAGATCATTCTACTAATGTTATAAATGCGAGTCTGTAAGGATGTATGTATATAAGTTTGCTACCCTTTCACACAAAAACTATGTAATGGATTTTATTTTAAAACTAAGATTAACACATAGGATAGTCCTCGTCCGGGTTTTTTTTTTTGTATGGCATCTCGCAGGTCAACCTAGAAGATTGTCGACTGCTTAACCAGGCTTGTTTCGTCCGGGTGCGCAAAGAAATTCCCTCAGGGTGCGGTCAAAACAGCTAGTAGATACTAAAAGAAAATAAACTTCCTTTGATTTTAATGAATAGATTTTATAACTTTTTTGTGTCTTGATAACATTCATGCTAGGACATAATCACCTTCATATGTTGCCTTACAATAGCATCTCTGCTAAGAAAAAAGTGGAACTACATCTTTATTAGTCTTTTTGAAGTAGAAAAAATGTGCTTGGTTTATTTTGTTTCCCGCGGTTTCGCCCGCATCCTATGGAAACTACTTCGTGCGCCCAGATAAAATGTAGTCTATGTGTAAATCTAAGTTATAAACTATGTGTGTACCAAATTTCATCCAAATCCATTCAGTAGTTTTAGGTGAAAGAGTGACAAACTTAGATACATACATTCTCACAATTTGGCATTTATAAAGCGATCACCCTCCAACCAACCTAAGCAGGGTTTACCTTAGAGCCAATTAAGGATCAAGAGTTTCATACAAAAAGTGGTGCTCAAAGACGCATTACAAGGAGGTTTCCAACTCCGATACGATACCCTTGCCATCGGTAGTTGGTCTTCTAGAATTTATAGAAAGAAGTAATAATAGATACCACTGAACTATTATATAATATAAAAAGAAATAATACTAAATAAATATAAATAGTCTGTTTTGCGCCGAGTTTTAGTACCTGAAAAGTGTATGTCGGACATTCAAAATTGAGTACTCGGACGTTTGATATAAATATCAAAATCGAATGTATTGTACAAAAGGTTACATAGTACAAAATTATTCCATGCATAGGTCAATTTTTTTAAAATAAAATCTAAAACATAAGTGCAAAAAACGACATCTATGATATAAATATCGTTTTTAATGCATTCGTTAGCTCAGTAGTGACCGAATTGCATTTGGCTAGCGTGCAACATTGATTTTTAAAAATGGTGCCGAAAATATTGATTATTGCAAGTGTAGTTATTAGTTTAACTAACGGACTTTCGGGTAAGTCAAGTGTTTTTTTTTTTCAAATTTCACTAAAGGAGTAATTTCATAATAAATCATTGATAATACTATAGTAATTTCATAAATTTTTGTTGGGGCCTTACATCTATAAAGGCATTTCATATGTATGGCGCTGATTAATAAATAAATTTCACACTGTCGTATTGATTAAGAAACCGACAAAACTATCGGCCAATAGAGAGTCTGTGTTCTGAGGTTCTGATTAAATTAGCCCCCAAAATTATAGCCCGTAACTCGTCACCGAATAAGCTAAATATAAGTAATAATAAATCTCCAGATCCGATTTCGGTCATGACGGCCAATCTCAATGTAGACTAGCCACGTACGCAGGAGATATTATAGTGCACAAGTGGTTGCGCAAAAACAGGTGAACTCTCTATTTCCTCACTCTCATATTCCGATGGGTCAGCAATCCGACACGACTGGAGAGTGATCAAGAACAAGACCTGCAGCGCCATATGCTCTGCGAGGCACGAAGGGGTCTCGCTATGACCAGAAAACGGTCACCACTCTATGGACTGCCCGCTGCTAGCAAAGCTTAACCTACACAGCCGTATTATGCGCATAATCTTTCTATCTATTCAATACATACCCATACTTTTCCAATGCAAGTAGTGAACATTAATCAAGAATCTTTTTCTTGACATATTATATATAACTAGGAATTTATTTATTTTTTTACTTTGAAGTATGTCGTTACCCAATCCATTTCTAGTTTCATCATCAGCCTATACATTGTCCCACTGCTGGGCCTTTTGTCATACAGAAAGGGCATGAGTATTGATCACCACACTTGCTCAAAGCGGATTGGTGATTTCAGACTTTTTAAGTCCAGGTTTCCTCACGATGTTTTCCTTCACCGTTAGTCAGTAATATCTAAGGTATACTTAGAAAGTTCACATGGCTTTGGAAAAGTAACATTGGTACTAGCCAGGTTTCGAACCCGCACACTCGTACACGAGAGGCGGGTGCCTCAACCACTAGGCCACCATGACTTTTTTTCAATTTCTAGTTTACTTAATATTAATAGCAAATACAAAACTGAACCCCACATTTTCTAGAATAATTTCAAAATTAATGTTTATATACAGCGCCGTTTATCACACCTTGCAAATCAAGCGATGACGACTGTGTAATGCAAAACACCATAAAATCGATTCCACTGTTTGCTGATGGCATCCCAGAACTTGGTGTAAAGACTATGGATCCTCTCTTCTTTGAGAGTGTAGACTCCAGTTCACCGAATCTGAAATTTATCCTGACTGACCTCACCGTGAAAGGTTTAAAGAATTGTAAGCCCCTCAAAACTAAGTAAGTACCATTGTTGTTATTATTAATCCTACTAATAATAAAAATGCGAAAGTTTGTGAGGATGTACGAATGTATGTATGTTACTTACTTTTTCATGCAAAAGTACTGAATGGATTTGAATAAAATTTGGTACATTTTTTAACCTGGATTAATGCATAGCCGGGTGCACGAAGTAGCCCCCTCAGGATGTGGATGAAACGCCCAGAAACAGCTGGTTTTAATATAATACATTATGAAGAATATTATGTTAGTGATTATGGATATCACAGTATTCATTGACACCGACTTAACAATTACTACCAGAGCATAAAGAAACAAATTTTACCTTCTAATTGTGCATTTTGGATGAAATATTATACATATTTTTATCGTCTGCCAAGCAAGTTCTGAAATGTTCTGTTTTTTTTGTAACATTTACCAAAATCATCAATAGCTACTCTCTAAGATGCATCCACATTTTGCTATTTCTGAATCTCTAATACACCGATGTGTAGGTATTTAAGTTCTAGAAATATACAAGGAGCATAAGATAATAAATCGTCTTTATCAGCATTGCTTTTTCTGGAGATTTTTTTGAAATGAATAATAATTATTGTCAATAATAACTACCGGTGAGACTTGATATTTTAGACTGGTTTAGTATTGGTAATTTTCAAGCCGGTCTGTTAGTAGTAGATACATACCTAAATATGCGTAGCCAAGAGCAAATTCACTTGCAGCATAATCTACTTTATTCTTGATCCTCTGTTGTTCTGTTCTTATTAATTTCGGAGCAAATTCCAAACACCTTTTTTTGGAAAATATTTTATGCCTCAAAACTTTTCTAGCATTAGGCATTAAGCTTATAAATATTTCAGGGAATGTAAATAGTGTATCTGGTTTCCACATGCACAGAACTAACAACAAAAATATTTTCCAGGCTCAAACAAGATCGATCAAATATGTTTTTAAAGCTTTCCTGTCCTTTGAATCTTGATGGCAATTATGAAATGGAAGGGCAGATCCTTGTTATAAAAATCGCTGGAAAAGGAAAAATTCGTGTTTTCCTCCGTAAGTTACATATAGCTGAGTTAAAATAATTATTATGGTATCTACTTTCCATCACTACCTTGATTTATTCCATTATGTCACTTTTCAAAAATATTCATTTTTCAGCTAATTTGGAAATATCGGCTACATTGGATCTGGTGAATAAGGAGAAAGACGGTCAGAAATATTGGCGAATCAAGAAATTCACTCACGCTTTCGAAGTAAAAGGAAAATCTGAAATTGACTTTGAAGGCCTGTTACAGGACAATCAAGTGTTAAGTAAGTGTATAGTTTAATGATCGAAAGAGTCATATTGTAATAAAAAGCTGGAATATATCTTTAACCCTAAAGCTGTAAAAAATCTAACATTGAGAATTACGAGTGATTGTTATGAAATGCACCCAGCTCGTGTTGTGGACAACGATAAAAGGAGAACTGCGTGCTTTTTATATTTTTTTATCTTATTTGAAGAAAAAATGTCTATTATGTGTTTACAGGCGCTAAAAGGAAACTAAACCTAATCGCCAAAGCCCTTGGATCACGAAAAATTTCAATAAAATCACACAAAACTAAAAAAACTGGCCAAATGCGAGTTGGCACAACACATACCAAAATAACAGCTAAGAGCCTCTGACTAAGCAGCGGACACACAGACAGACAGACATGTCGAAAATATAGGGGATCCTTATTGACTACGAAACCCTAAAAACTAAAACTTTGAGAGTTATAGGAACAACCTTCTTCTTTTAATATGTTCTTTAGCTTATGTAAAGATCAATTGTTGTCCCCAAGTCAAAATTTAAATCTATTTGACTATTCAACAGTGCCTGCAAATGTTTTAGTAGAAAAAAAAAAATGAAAATAACTATAGCATGCAGCTAATATTGTCTCATTTTGCTTTCCAGGCCAGGCTACTAAGGACCTTATTAAGAATAGTAGCAACGAAGTCATTACGGAGATTGGAGCCAAGTTTGTCGAGACTGCTGTTACCGACATCGTGAAAGAATTCAACCACTTCTTCGGAAAAGTGCCAGCCAGTGAATATTCTCTTGATTGAATGATTGTTTTTTTTTAATAATAGAAAATCTGTTTGATTGATGACCACATTTTTGTTTTTTACTCTTAGTATTTCTGCTTGTCATAGCAGGCTTGCAAGCTTGATTAAATTTACATTATTCTCTATTAACCCGCCCCAACTTCACATGAGTTCTATATACTTTTTATTGACATTTCCATACAAAATTGCTATCAGAATTTCAGCCATTTCCACTGGATTAAAAAAAACTGTCATACAGCAAAGTGTAAGTATGACAATTATTATGAACACAGCAATATAAAACACCTACACAGGGAGTGATGATTTTTTTATATTTTTTGTGTAGAAGAAAATAGATATTCATTTTTTTTTGTGATACGTGGCATTTTCCAAAGTACTTACTTATGCTAAAATGACAAATCAAGCAGTCCTGCTAAGAAATTACCTCCTCATAAACTTCCTGAAGCTGTGCTCTAATGTATAAAAGCAGTTACAGTTTCGTTACGGAAAAGGGATGATGTTACACACACATACAAAGACAAAAACACGATATTGAAAAGCTGTTTTGATATAATGTTGGTGCCTAATACCATCACATCCTTGTTTGCGGGGTTAATAAATGGCGGTAGATACCTTAGGTGTGGTTTTCAAAATAAGAAAACGGTCTTCAGGAATGAATAAAGAAATTATAGAAATCGATGGATAATAGATTTGGAAAGGATAACGTTATATGGATAGGAGCTCACCTCATAAGCTGCGATGATTTGGCTTACACTTTCCTTCCAGCTAAGATACTTTGCGGCCGGCCACGTTATGTTCCTCTTAAATTTTACATCGAGATCTTCTCTTTTTGTAGTATAAGAATGTTCACATGATAGACACAACTACACGAGTACATAAAATGATTCCACTTTGCGAATCCACAAACAGAGTTGCAGACCGATGCACTAGACGGTGATCACGCACGCACTTGAATTTGCGGACAATGCAGGTGACCAGCGTCGTCGAACTGAGGTCGCGGTGACGTTAAGTGAGCGGTGAGATAAGAATAGGAAAAAAGGGCGGTAGTTCGAAATTTTGGAAATGATAACTACTATACTATTTATATACTATTTGGATCATAAAAATATAAAACTCGACATATATTTTAATTTTTTCATAAAATTAGGTCGAGTGGTAACAATTTTCACACTAATAGGTAATGTCGTCCAGACCAAATTTTAGTCACGGCAACCAGATTAACCTTTTTTTAGCACGAGACTTCAGGCCGAGATCTTTGGTAGGTAAATGTGAGACCGAAGCCAACATGCAGAAGACACCTTTAAAGAAATGCAATGGTCACACATAACCAGCGTTTATCTTAGTGTATGGGTACTCTATAGAAATGGATAATCCCCCCGTAATGCAGCATATTGCAAAACACTGAAAGACATATTACTTGACTTGAGCTATTGATGGGATGATAGTGGACTAGGATGTGGTAACCTATGGAAATCTATAGCGTTGGCCAAAACAATGTAAACTATTCATGTAAAAATGGCAATAACGATTATATTTATTACTACCGTGCACTATTTTAGTGTAGTGCAATAGTTTTTAAGCTTACACTGGTGCATTCTTTATTCCCTCACTCTCATAGTCGAATGGAAAGGCATTTCGATGCAACCGGAGAGAGATCAGCAGGACCGATGGCTTTTTGTGCCCCCTGTCACAATGTGGTGATCATGGATAAATTAAGGAAAAAGGCCCATTCATTGACAGACCGCGAAGACCGCGCTTAACCTAAGTGATGATATGCACTGTTGTTACTTGGCTACTAGTCTCTGCCATGCACGGGACTACAGGATCCCGGACCTCTGGGAGACGAACGTGTGACCGAAACCAACACGAAAAAGCCCTTTAAGACAACTTTTATTAAATGTGATGGTGACACATTACCGGCGATTATCCCTGTATACGAGTACACTATAGAAATGCACCCACCACAATCCCCGATTAAAAAACGGAATGATAGCGGACCAGGATATGGGGAACTATGGAAACTTACTACTAGTCTATAATACCACAATTAAGTCGTGAATATCATTTTTTTTTCTTAGCCTGTACTGTCCCACTGCTGGGCAAAGGCCTCTCCATCCTGCTTCCACACTACCCGATCCTTCGACCGAGCCCACCAGTCTCGATTGTAAGCGTCTAGGTCGTCGCGCCATCTCTTCCGGGGCCTACCCCGTCTGCGGTGTCCATCCTGGGGTGTCCACTGGGTGACAATAGTGGCCCACCTCTCCGGATGCATTCGGCTGACGTGTCCGGCCCAGTTCCATTTTAATGTTGCCGTCTTTTGCCCTACATCAGCCACTCCTATTCTGAATATCATCAATGAAATAATAATACAGCTGATTGATTGTTACTAATGGATTGGATCAAACCGTCGATTTTCATGTTATCAGTTAGCGGCAAGTCTTTGAGGTTTTGTTTGTATTGAAAATGTACAAAAAATAAGTCAATAAACTTAACAAAAGTACAATGTTTATATTTTAAAGGACAGTTAAAGTTTACAGCTAATTTTAAATATGCATTGACAGAACAATGGTGACAAATTTTGTAAATATTAATGAATGTGTGTTTGATAGACATTATGCCTACTAACATAGTAAGTCATCGGTACATCCTACTAATATTAGTCATGGGAAATTTGGTGAGGGAAGTATGTTGGAAGTGTGTAAGAGTATGTATGTTTGTTACTCTTTTACGCAAAAACTACTGAATGAATTTCAATGAAATTGGTACACACATTGTTTATAATCTTGATTAACACGTTGGATACTTTTTATCCAACTAGTTCTTACAGGATGCAGGCGAAACTGCCAGAAACGGCTAGTAGAAATAATGAGTAAAAAAATTAAAAGTAACTTTAAAATTAAAAGGAATTAATAGTTGGTAGATTTTAGGTTTTATCGTATCTTAGGATTTACCGCAGTTCAGGCTAACAGTAATGGATATATTATAGACTCTTTGTTTGGTTTATTAAAAATAAATTTACAATCATTCTATTATTAATATACTTCATGAAGCTGATCAATCCCAGTACTTATTGTTAATTCAAAATAATATAATAATTATAATTCTGTAGGTGTAACATACAAAACCGGTACAATCGCTAGAATAATAGACTTTTAAATACATTTTACTGAATTTTGTAGGATGTCATTCGCGTAAATGTGATAATTAATAGTGGAGATCCATTGTTCAAAAACTTTGTTTAATGGATTATTGAACCATCGGCTTCACGACATGATGTCATAATCGCAGGTATTTTTCAAATCCTTAACTCATACATAGACATACTTTATACTCATACAAACTTCTTACTCGTTTTTTCTCGGCTAATTAAAATGAAGGTTCCTTAAGATTTATAAGGAAAGTAAGGTGCTAGCTATATCTATGTTTAGATGAGACAGTTTTCTTCTTCGATGAAAATCATGGCCGTATGCTGAATTAGTAGTTTCTGCAACTACGAACACCTAATAAATAATTATCATAAATTTTAAATATGTCAAAAGTTGATTAAAATTAATAAATAATATAATTAATCGCAATGGATTGATTCGATCCTGATGCCACTAATGCTCGACACGTGGAGCTGGTTTAAGATTAATATTTTTTAGTCATTCATTTATTACTCGTAGAAAAAATATTACGCATCAAAATAAACTAGATACAAGTACTACAACTACGCTATTGTATTAGGTTAAGACCTGTGATAATAGTTGTATGTGTGAATAAATAAATAAATAAATAAATAAATAAATAAATAAAATAAAATAAGATCATACATAATTAATATTTATTTATTTTCTTTATGAACCGCACGCCAGAGGGACGATGATTGTGCTCCATTATAGAAAAACGAGTGTCTTCAATTCTGTGCAGACCCAGCTGGATACCATTAAAAAAAATCTTATCATAGGAGAAATGTTCGGAAAACATGCCTCTTCCGCTATATTTTTCTGCCATCAAATTATACAGAATAACTTTAATATATAATAGCAAACAAGCAAGTCTTTCCACTTAGCAAAAGATCCAAATTATTATATTGAGTAATCAAAGCTTTTCTACCTATCAAAATATATTCAACTTTATTCCTCAGAGCTATGGTTGGCATTTGAATGCTGCGGTTATTTGTTTCGGAATATTATCAGATTTAATTTGCGGCAAAAGTAACGTTTGATTAACAATATTGACTAATTTATACAGCAACGAGCTATTTTGAGTATTCTCCTGTTTGTGCTTACAAAACTTGTTGACGCCATGTTTTATTAAGAAGTTCGTTATTAATTGGTTCACTTTTATTTTACATATAATTTGTATCTAATTTTATGGAAGAATCGTCTAGAGACTAAGTTTTTTCATAGCTAAATAGTTGCTCATGTCGTGATCTATCTAGTCTTTGGGATAAGGAAAATGAAGAGTTATTAACATCCTCTATTTTGGTTATTAAATAGAGTTTTTTTCTATATTTAAATTTTAATTTAAATTTAAACGATTAGTCGTTTTTATATATAGATAATATCCTCATAATATTATACTATATGCAAAACTTTGTGAGGATGTATGTATGTTTATTTGTTCCTCTTTCACGCAATAACAGCTTTTGTGCGTAAAAGAGTAACAAATATACACACACATCCATCCTCATAAACTTTTGCATTTATAATACTAGCAAGATAGTAATGTATTAAAAAAACAGAAATATTATAAAATAAAGTTTCAATTTTGTTAAAAGCTACTACTTCAGCAACTTTAATATTTTTTTCAGCAAATAGCTTTACTTGTTTCAGGATCTATACTTTACAAATAATTTCCTGAAAGTTCATTGCTTCATGTTCGTTCAGTGGCATAAACAGGAAAAAAAAGGAATATAACCTGGGGGGTTAGACAAGTGGCAAAACGCTAACGCTAACGCTAACGCTCAATGTATGGGAATGACATATAGCTAGTCGTAAACGAATGTCATTCCCATACATTGAGCGTTAGCGTTAGCGTTTTGCCACTTGTCTAACCCCCCTGTTGTTTACCTGTACATACCTAATGAAAAGTCAACCAAAATTATACACACTAATACATAAATCTAACTGAACACTAAACAAAAAAAATCTAGGCGCAATGTCAACGTACTTCAGAATTTTATTTATTATTATCAATTTTTATTGAAGTACGAAGTGGCTCCGTAATGAAAGAAACTAGTTTTTCTACATCGCTTACGTATACATAGATATGTTTAAATATCCTATATATATATGTATGTGGATTGGTGGTACTTATATACCGCGGAAGAGCTTCGAACCAAACAGTTGTGCCCAGGTGAACAATTTAATTTTTCGAAAATGGATTCAAGATATTCTTTGTTGTTGGTTGTATTGAGCATAGTTTGTTCGGCAAATGCCGCTTCCGGTACGTAGTATTCTTTAGTTACTTTTTTCCAAAAAATACAAAAAAAAACCCATATAAAAAACATAAAATAAAAATAATATATACAAAAATACGCTGCAGTAAATTATATAAAAAAAAATCGTAATTCAAAATATAGACATCTATCTATTTAAAAAATATTAAAAAAATACATTTTACAGCACCGTTTATAAAAAAATGCAAATCGGACGATACGAAATGCATGAAGGAGACTACTCAAAACGCCATCCCAATCCTGGCTGCCGGCATCCCTGAGCTAGGAGTAGAAAAACTAGATCCGTTCTTCATGAAGTCCTTGGACGCCAGTTCTGCTGGCCTCAAGCTTCAGCTGTGGGACCTTAAAGGGACAGGCTTGAAGGATTGCATCGCTAAAAAAGTGCAGTAAGTGTACATTTAAGTCGCATTTATAAAAAAAAATTTTTTTCTTTCTTCTAACGGTCTCAAAATGATGGCTTGCCATAAAAGTGCTGTCTTATTTTGCTTATTTTTATCACACAACGAAAAGGAGTATAATGTTTTAATTCGTTTTACATTGCACGAGATAATTTTGAGGAACATTATATTCTTGATGCTACCGCTACATAGTGGCTCAAATTGCTACTTTTTTAACTAAATATTCTTATAACCGTAGTGTTTGCCCGGCAAATAAAATATTTTTCGGCCCATAAAACTTTCATGGATTGATACGACAGATTTTCTAATACATTATAAACATCACATCTGGCTTAAAATATTTTTATACATAGGTACTTACAACTCCGTTTTTTTAGAAATTACCCAGCAAGTATTACAAAATTCAAGTAAATAGGCTTAATAGTTTTCAAACTTTTATGACCAGTCCGTTTACATCTCATCCCATACAGGGAAAGCATGAGCATTGATCATTACGCTTGCTAAGGCGGATTGACAATTTCTGACTTTTTGAGTAGTCTTTGATGTCCAAGATATACTTAGAAAGTACCTATGATTTGGAAAAAGTCAAAATATTACATGCCAGGTTTCAAACACGCATATTCCTACTTAAGATGCAAGCACCTTAGGCCACTGTCATATCAACTGTTTTTGTTTACAGACGCGATACTAGCAAATCGAAGCTTTTTGTCAAGCTCCAGTGTAGCGTCGACTTCGCTGGCAAATATGAGATGAGTGGACGTCTGCTCGTCCTCCCTATTGAAGGAAAGGGAGACGCTCACGTTGTTCTGAGTAAGTACAACTCATTTTTAACATTTCTAGTTAAACTAGCTATTTCTCGCGGTTTCATCCGCGTCCTGAGGTAACTACTAAACATACCCGGATAAAAAGTAGCTTATATCGGTCTTTAGGGTTCCATCTATCTCCGTAGTAAATTTTTACTAAATCGATTGAGCAGTTTTACCATGAAAGCGTAACAAATAAACAGAGAAACAAACTCCCTTTCGCATTTATAATATTATTTTGGATAGTCTAGCTTTAATTTGAAATGAGAATGAACAGTGACCTATGACAGTTGGTAAAACAATAAAGTACTATTTGTTATATATTTATGAATAGCTGTTCCCCCGGTTTCGTACAAACTTTCATCCCCTATTTTAACCCCTTATGGGATGAATTTAGAAAAATCCTTTTTTAGTGCACACTTACGTCCTTTGTGCAAAAGAACTAGAACTTTCTTACTTATTCCTTTCTAGAACCACCGGTTTTAACTGTGCGTTGATCGATCAGTCACCCAGTTAGTTTCTTCTTTTATACCACCTATATATAGAATAACTTTTATATAAATATATTTTTTATCTATAATTTAACATATATACTCTATATGTTAAATCAGAGATAAAACTACCTACTATATGCTGAATAATAAAAGACTTTAGAACGTTCATTAACCCCGCATGGGAAAATAAAATTTAACTCTACAAAAACATCTCAAAATAGACAGTAATTAAAATTATGACACTTTACTTAGCACATCATTTTAGAATGACGTTAATTGACATTTTATTACTACAGAATCGTAAACTTGACAAATATTCATAAGAAATTGATCTTGACAGTTAAGGAGGCGAAAAAGATAAAAAGTCGAATAAGACAAAGGCTCAGTGTACCTTCTCATAGATACATAATCATTATCTTTATCATTTGCCTAGCCTATTCCTAACTATGTGTTATAGACTCCACTGGTACTAGTACCAGCTTTTTACATGGAGCGACTGCCTATCCTGACCTCCACAATCCAGTTACCGATTAACACGATGTTTCTTAGAAAGACTGGTTGTTAGACTTTTTGGCTTTTGACTACGCGTAATGACTGTCAAAGTTCCATTATGATAGTCGGGACTAATCTCAGCATTAAAAATGGTCACCCATCCAGGGATCGCGGCAAGCCCAGTTTAACTTTGATCTATCGCTCACCAGTCTCTTTGGGGGAAGCCTACGTTCAGCAGTGGACGGCGATAAACTGATATCTTTATCAATCACTAGCTTCTGCCCGCGACTTCGTCCGCGTGGAATAGTGGTGCTCCGCTCCTATTGGTTTTAGCGTGATGAAATATAGCCTATAGCCTTCTTCAATAAATGGGCTATCTAAAACTGAAAGAATTTTCAAATCGGACCAGTAGTTCCTGAGATTAGTAGCGTACGCAAAAAAAGTAATTTTTCTGGTTGATTTCTTACACCTTGTGTCCGAAAAACCCAAATATCTTTCGGAACCCTATTTTTTTCAAAATAAAATTTAGCCTATGTTACTCGTGGATAATGAAGCTTTCGAATGGTGAAAGAATTTTTAAAATCGGTCCAGTAGTTTTTGAGCCTATTCATTACAAACAAACAAACAAAGTTTTCCTCTTTATAATATTAGTGTAGATAAATAAAACCTTTTAATAGGCTTTGTCGCATTTACATAGACAGCAACTATTAAGGAAATGTCACATTACGCACATCTTTATTTTATTGCGTATATCTATACATATAAAATATTTCCGTGACTAAATCGGTGGCAAAGGAATCAACATAAAATATATGTATAGGTATATTCTTTTTAGGGTTCTGGTTTAGTCGCCAAGGAACCCTTATAATTTCGCAATGTCTTCGCCATGTCCATCTGTCTGTATGTTTGTCCGCGGCATAGCACAGAGGTTCTTAGTATGTACTAGAAAGCTGAAATTTAGTATAGGTACCGACAAAGTGGTAAAATATATTTTTTTATAAAAAACACTACACGTAAAGTGGAGATGGATATTAATATGTCGCATATATAATGAACTTAAAAGGAAAATTAATATGGCTAAGTTGGCTTTACTACGGAACCCTAATGCGCGGCCGACACGCACTTGGCCGGTTTTTAAAAAGTAGTTTAATTAAGAGTAAAATGCTACCACTGAGTTAATATAGGAAAAATACAGTGGCAGTTTATCCAGGCTCGGATATAAATGTGGTTATTCTTGTTAAAGCAGTATTTATTTTGTTTGCTTTGAATATCAATTTGCTATATTTTTTTTAATATATGCGTAGCCTTGAACTTTCTTTATAACATTACGGGGATTTTAAAACATGTTGATTTTATTATTAAAGGTATATATATATATATGATAATGATCATCACAAATATTCAATGTTTCTGGTTTAGGCCTATACTATTTATATTATGTAAAATCATCAACGATAAAAGAAATATTGTTTTATAGTACGTACAGTCAAATACTTAAAGCTCGGGTTACAAATTATTTGTCCACAAAAGATCAGAAGTATCAAACAATTTCTTTTTTTAATATTTTATTATTATTTGTTATTTTCATTTATTTCGCACTGGGAATAATATAATTGATGTGTCTATTCTTCCTTGGTAACATTTTTTTTATTTATTAGGGAAGGTCGTCATTGCCGCTGAAGTCGACATTAGCGACAATGTAGGCAAGGACGGAGAGAAACACTGGAGCATCAAGAGCTGGAAGCACTCCTATGATGTAAAGGAAAAGTCTACCATCGAGTTGGAGAACCTCTTCAATGGAAACGAAGTTCTTGGTAAGTACTAATTTTTGTCCTATTATTTTTAGTCTGCGCTATTTTTCTTTCTTTATTCCCTTTAAAACGTCATCTGAGCATTTATGCTCATCCTTATATTTTTTTGATCTTCTCCCTTCGTGTATATCCTGCTCCTTCCGCCTACCCATTGTCTAATTCGTGACTGATTATCTCTAATGACTGTCATCTCATAAAACGTCCTTTCCATGATTGAACTCCCTCAGCGTTTCTGACACTGTCTTCATCTATCATGAATATGGTCTTATTTTCATCCATTATAAATATGGTCCAAAAATAGCCTTTTAATTTATTTGCAAACAAATACTCCATCAACTGACGCAAATAGAATCCTTGATGTTTTTCTCAATTGCTTAAAATTGTTAAATAAATATTTGTCCATGTGAATAAACAACAAATATATTAAAAACACAAATAATTGCCATACATTATAGTTATTATTTTTTGGCTGATGTCAGCTAATATTTGTATTGTATTACTACTTCTGGGGTGTTACGACGTTGTATAGTCACCCACCAGTCACCCAGATGTCTTGAAAAAGGGAAGGCGCTATTGTGTCATATAGCTCCATCTCTTTCTTAAACTGGAATCTGGATCTGTCTTAGCTTAACTTTTTTTTTCTTCAGGTCGTGCTGCCCGTGAGCTGATTGCATCCAGCAGCAACGAGATCGTCAAGGAAGTCGGACCTCCAATTGTCAAAGCCATCGTCGCCAAGATCATCAAGAACGTTGACAACTTCTTCCAAAACGTACCTGCTAGCGAATTATCAGATGATTAATGTTCCTATTTGAAAATAGAATGCGATTTATGCAAAATTTAATTTAAAGATAATTTGACAGAAGTTGGTCCGCCGCTCAATAAACATTAAATTAACTTATTTTAGCTGTTGCTAAGTCTGATTGGAAAAGATTTGTATTGTAATAAGTAGTGGTGTCAGCAAGTTAATATGGATTTCAACATTATTATTAAACTGCTGCTTTTATAAATAATTTATGTTTTTTTTTTCGTAAACATCCCTAACGTATATGATACAAATGACTCACGTAATATACCTACCTACATGTAAGATTGGATGTAATTGGCAACCTCCGTCAGTAGGTACCTACTGAACAGATTTCAAGTAGGTATCTCTCAACTGAAAAAAAAAACTGCATTGTTACTTACTAGCTATTTCCCGTGACTTTACCTGCGCCGCGAGAGATCTACTCAACGCTCCCGGATGACTAACTTTGTGCAAATTTTAATTCAAATCGGTTTAGCCGTTTTACTATAAAACATGACAAAGTCACTTGCGCATTTATAATATATCAGTTATGAAGTTGGGATACTATAGTCAGATGACGTTATTGTAAAGTTTTGAATTGTGGATAACTACCTAAATACTTAAAATGAAACTATTCTGAACAGGAAATCACTTTTGCAAGTGTAATAGGTTTTAACAACATTAATTTCTCATGCATTACAATTCTATTTAATTTCCAAAGCAAAATATGAAACACGATTCGTTCTAAATGCTTCAAATAAACAGTATTATATTGTCATCAAGCTGTCATCGACACTAAACACTGCGTTGGTAACATCATAAACCATAAAAGTACAATTATTTTGGATCTTCACACGCAGCCAAGGAATATAAAAACGTCAACAGAGCAGTGAATGTAAGAAACACATGGAGGCAATGAATGTCATCGGTGTATTTACAGACAAAAGCGTATGCCGCTGTTTAATCTGTTTTCGTATAAAACAATAAGAGGATGTGTTTTAACATCGTACTGGCCTGATGTTTTATGAATGAAAAGTGTTAGCGTTAGAAGAAGAATTTCTTTTTCAACTATATCTATCTATCTATACTTATAATAAATCTGTAGAGAGGTCAATTCTGTACAATGACATGAAATATATTTCCAAAATAACTATCAGGGGGTGATTAGGGATCGATACTGATGCCAAAAATGCAATCAGTAAATTTTTTGTCTGTCTGTATAAACGTTATAGAAACAAAAACTACTCGACGGATTTTAACGAAACTTGATATAATTATTTTTCATACTCCTAAGCTGGTTATAGTATACTTTTCATCACGCTACAATCAATAGGAGCAGAGCAGTGAAGGGAAATGTTGTCATTTTGTTTAAACGCGCTAATCTCAGGAACCGATGGTCCGATTTGAAAAATTCTTTCAGTGTTAGATAGTCCATTTATCGAGGAAGGCTATAGGCTATATATATTATCACGCTAAGACCAATAGCAGCGGAGCACCACTATTCCACGCCGACGAAGTCGCTGGCAGAAGCTAGTAAGTAACTATTTTGACTAATCTTATTCCACTGTCAAACTTCATCTAAATTATTCAGCCATTTTACCATGGAAGCGTATCAGACTGGCAGACTTTATTTTACATTAATGAAATTGGATTGCAGTTAGATGAAGTTTTGGCGAAATAATTTAAGAATATTAAAGATACACATGAATAAACTGATCGTGACAATTATCTTTTTATATTCTTTAACTCTATTACCTGCAACTTTAAAATTCACTATTCTTATTTTTGCGATTATTATTACGGCACATCCTGATCAGATCGAAGACCAATTACCTTTTATTAATGTAATATATTAATATAATAACATGTAGATAATTACCGTGTATGTGATGGAATCTTATAATAAATAGACTTTGTATAATCCATAGTTTGTAATTAAACTGTGATAAATTATATCGTAGATTCCAGGATAAATCCTTTACTGATCGCTAAGTAATTATTATATATTATAAAATATAAAGCACTCAACAGATATCTCGCCGACGTCGCTAACACAGTTCGGCGACGTTCGTACACGAGGTCGCCGGGCTGTACTAGCAAGTCGATAGGTTTGGTGTGTACAGAGCTTTATACTGCATCTATCATCAATCGATCTGTAACACTGTTTATGCAATTATTTAGTTGCTATGTCACGACTCTTCAGTTAGAATATCTTCTACTAAGCTTTTTTCCAACTAGTTAAAATCGATTTTATCATGGAAAAAAAATCTACTGATTTATGCATAACTGGTATCAAACTAACCACAACCACCATAATAGATTTTTGGTTGACTTAGGCCCAAGTTCACGGACAGGTGGTTACCTAATCGGCCCATTAAACAAAAACGTTTTTTTACTAGGAAGCTGGAATTTTTGAGTAACCCACTTCTTGTTCAACCCTGGTTTGGTAAAGGACCGTTCAGGAATAAAAATCTCAAATACTACGTTACTCATCGAAAGTTGGAAGTTTAAATTTATGGTAAACAGCTGTTAAGTTAATCAGACCGTCATCTTGTCGGTGAACTTGGGATTGCTAAAAAAATCAAAATTATCCTATATAAATGTATCGTCCTTTTTTTTTAAATAATAGCTGATTCAAGTTATGTACAAAGGAGTTTGTCGTTTCAAATTCACTTTCCATACAAATTGTCCGATCAGCTGACGACTTTTCTATGGGAAGTGAAATATTTCCTCTTTTGAAGTTTCATCATACAAAATAATATGCCTTCATGATGTCCCATGTAATTACAGTTCGAAATCAATCAATAAATCTTTACTAACATTGCTTAGATCGTATTTCCTTCCTACATTTATCTTTCGTCGTTGCGAGATTTAACTGAGGGTAAAGGTACAAGTTATGAGGGTCAGCGAAGGGAAATTCTTGGATGTTCGCAAAAGATTTGTGGATGATGTCCGAGACCCAGTTCCCTATATGATGATGGTTGCTGAGTGTGAGAAAAAATATTGAACCGTAAATACAGACTGTTGACTTATAAGACGTGGATAGATACTATTTTCTTTATCCAGATAAAAGGTATTCTACTCTTTTTGTACTTTAACACACTTATTTGTATCTTAACTGTATTTTTGTCATGTGAGTGTTTTATAAATGAGTTTAGTAATGATTCATCAATAATATTATAAGGATAATAGCTACCACCTCCTTCAAATGTTTCCATCACCACTGCTCTTAAAGTGACAAAGGAAAAATCTTAAGGAAACAGGTATTTTCAAACCAGTATAATGTAGGCTTTGTTTTTTACCTACTTGTTAAAACTTCATTATAGTCTGGGCTAGTAACGAAGATGTTATTTTACATGTATGATTCATTATTGAACTTAAAAGGATATTTATAGGGTATTTTTAAATATACCCAATAGGATAACAATGTGAATTCATAATATTTCGGAATATATAGTTTTAGTTTAGTTTTTGTAGTTGATATTCACTTATGAGTCAACCGGTTAAATTCTAAATAAAGCATCTATTTACATCTTATGTAAATTTTAACTATTCAAACGGTTGTGTATAATGTTTAAAATAATCAAAGAAAAAAATATGTTTCGTATTTATAATACCTATCTACTCTAAAAAAATACGCATACTAAATAGGTTTTTAAATCGAAAACATTGACCCTTTTGAGTAATTTTTTCCTATAAAACAGGTAAATCTTCTATACCTATTTATAAAACGAAGTCGGGTTTGTTCGGACACTTAACTCGAGAACGGCTGGAGCAATTTTCATGGTTTTTGATATATTGTATTTTTCCCGTCCCGAATAGCAGTAAAACATAGGAAAAATAACGGGGAAAATCCAAAGTTCGCCGGGCCGATATTTCAATTATTATATTCATATCATATATCATTAGACAGTATTGTCAAGATAATCATTGATGGTTATACTTATTCGGGCTACGGGACTGTTCGAAGGACACCAGTTACACCGGCCTAGAACCTAAAGGATGAAGGAAGAAATATGGATAGTCAGTAAGAGTCTGATACTTTCTCCCACTTCTCCCACAGCAAGAACAAGGCTAGAGTCATTTGAAAACTTCTCGTCCCGAAAAAAAATGTACAGTTATTTTGTTGATTAATTTCGGGGCCTCGATACTAAAAGTTACTATTTGAGTATATACAAATAAAAAATAAAATTAAACAAAACTGTACAGACATGCGCAACAATGAGATTAGGCGTCAAAGTACCTACTCCTCCTCATCACTGTCACCCGGAAATGTGCCCAGAAGACTGGCAGCATTGCCACGTTGAATGGCAATGCTTATTCGCTGTCCAAAAAATATGCCAGCCCTCTGGTCTCGCGAAGTATCGACCAGTCTTTTTGCGATTTCCTTGAACAGGAGACGCGAACTCGGAAACTATTTGAGTTAAATGTATCACTTTAAATATCTTAATTAGATTAAGAAATAAATTATATTTGCATCTGAAAACGATTGGAACAATCTAAAAATATTTCGTCGATTAGCTTATGAAACAGGTTAGTTAATAACTAAAATAATATTGATTGATAGCAGTGACTTAGCAGATTGCAGTATGATCAATGTATTTATATATAAATCATTATCATATAATTATGAATATATTTCCTTTATTTGTCAGATTAACATGAATATTATTTAATTCACCAACTGCCTTCGAAGTGTATTTCGGCAATCATCTAATATTTTATATGCAAAAGTGAGTTTGCCTGTTTATTTATTGGTTTCTTATGATTTCATGGTAAAATTGCTGAACCGATTTAAGTGAAATTTGGTGTGAGGATAGAAAGCACCCTGGAGACGTTATAGGCTTTCTATCCGGGTGCGTGAAGTAGTCCTCTCATGGCGTGACTGATGACGCGGGTAACCACTAGTATCGCGAGGTTTGAAAAAAAATGTGAGAAAAGACACTAGAATTTTAATGGCTTATCACGTTATTTAGAGAGAGGTGATAAAGCCATGTACTGTCTACCTACTCTCAATCCATAATCCCCCTTTCATCCTCTTCTCCTTTAATAATCCATCTGGTCTTTTTTCTATTGTTTTTTTTTGTATTTGATATGGGTTTCCTCTTGACTCTAGTATTGGTCTGAGGTGACAGAAACAAAGTCGACCATTGAGCGAGCTTACCCAGAAGAAGCCATGTCCACACACTGGTCTACCTTTTCACACTATTTCTTCAAATATGCTATGCTATAAATATGATTTTAAGTTATTAATAGATACAAAATTAAATGTTACATTATTACAAATTCGGCAATCGCATCAAACGGCCAGTTCCATATTGTTAGTGTTAATATTTTATTTATTTATTCAAAACCGAAAAACTTGAAGTAACAACCAAAATCTGCTAACATCTGGTTAAACCTGTATTTTTGAAATGTAACCAGTTATTGTAATTATTTACTAATTTAAAATAGGCTTTTCGTTCGTGCGTTTGACTAGACCAATGTATTTGATTTGCACTTAAATGTCTACATTAATATTACTGATTTCATTAATATCTCGTAGGCCTCTTTGTAAAGGAGCTCTTCCGGGGAAGTAGGTACTACCGTCGTATCTATTTTTGCTGCCAATCAGCGATGCCTTGATTTGTATATGTACTCAGTAAAGTCACAAATATCTTCTTCTTTTACGACCGCATGAATAAGTTTGTTTGTAAAGGAAATGGCTGAGTATTTCAAAACTTTCTTAGAATCATAATTGTATTTTTCCTGTAATATAATTTTTATTGTTTTTTTTCCCTAATTTACTCAAATATTGTGATTATTTGCAAAAAAACACACACACAAAACTGTCAATCACACGAGATCTCGAAATTGACAAGATCTCGCAGTATTTTTATTCATAAACTCGCGAGATCTCGCTTGAGCCCCAATCTCGCGAGATTTGCATTCCCTAGTTCGATACCTACTAAAATATTTAGTGTCACCCGCGTCCCCAGGGAACTACTTAACGCACAAGGACAACGTAGCCTATTACCGTTTCCTGGGCCCTATATATCTATCTCCAGTGGCGTGCAGTTCATATAGGCAAAAAGACACTGCCTACCCTACATAACTCAGAAAATATTTACTATCTTTATTTTATTTTAATAAGTATCTAATATTTTATCTCAGAGTAATTACTATTAATAAAAAAATCTTGAAACTTAAATCAGCTCCACCTGTCGAATATTGGTGGTACCTATTACGAAGAATCAATACTCGCGATACATTTCAACAACACACAAAAGTTTGCGCGGTACTAGGGCGCCCCTAGCGAAAATAGACAGAAAACGTGATTGCCTCATTTCGTATAATAGTATTTGTAAGAAGACTCGTAGACATGCGAATACAATGCAGTGTGCGTTCGTATAAATATTTTGCACACATTGACACAAATTACGCACACAAATAACAAAAAAGGCTGTGTCTTTTTGCGATTTATACGACGGAAACATCGGTTCGGAAACCTTCGGCTATCGACAAGGCCACAAGGGACGGTGGCCGATGTTTTCCGAACCGATCTACATTATGATGTAATGTAACTATTTTAAAAAGTAGCATGTTTTGACTTTCTTATCTCTAAGTAAACAACATTTCTTTTAGTCGTATTTTTTTTTTCTGTGACGTGAGTTTCGCGCGCTTCGCCCGCCGTTGTTATTGTTTATCTGACTTGTTCTGTGCTAGCGAATATTTCTTAATATTTTAATAATAGTAAGTTTTAAGCGTTGATAATAGTGTGAAATGGAATATATTCACTGTGAAAGTTGTTCAGGTGGTGTGTGTGTGTATAGAAAATTAAAAATGATGCGTTTGTAAAACTATCTTTCGAAGAAAAAAACAAGTGATAGCGAAAGGCCGCTGCACCTATACACCAAATCAGATACAATTTATACAAACTAAAGGTATAGTCAATCAATCGTATATTCAATACTAAACAATTTGATTCCTATTATTAGCTCTCGGATTGCATACACGCTATTTCCCTTACTTACCTACTATTTTACCGCAATAAAACCGTCTGGAACGACGCAGGTTTCACCTATTCATATTTATCTCCTACGGTAGAAAAAACCACGAGCAATATGACTTAGAAGCTTCCGTACACTTGGAGAAAATCGTATTGAAACACGATGAAAGTACGTCGAAACCGAATTATTATTCAATCACTTTTTTATTGTTAGTTTTTGAAGTAAACATGAGTTCACTTTACGTAAAAGAATTTGTTCCTCAGTGAATAAGGGAAGTTATTAAGAGAGGTCAACTTTATTGCGAAATATGACTGAGTTATGGAAAACTATTTACGAAATTGCTCTTAGATATTCATGTGCAAGTTTTTTTAATCAAATCTGAATCTATGATTATTTGAGGCGGCAAATTACATGCATCATTATTTGATCGACAAGACGACGAACCAAAACCAACATGCGGAATGTATTTTTGAAAAGTGGGTACCAAAGCCAGGCTGGTGTCACCAGGTGTCACTCAGCAGTTTAGGCACATTTGGCCCGTGCGCAGCGCGGCGGCACATGTCTCGGGCAGGCGTACCTACCTATCGTAGTAAGGTCGTGCGCTGCTCGGCTCGCACGCTAGCGGCAAGCCGCTTAGCGAGTAATTAAGATAGGTACCTACCTATCGATTTTCCGTATAAAAACTTTTTGGCTTTTCTGCCTACCCTACCTAAAAACTCTGTGCACGCCGCTGTCTATCTCTATACCAAATTTCATCTAAATCGGCTCCACCATTTTACCGTAAAAGAGTAACAAACAAAGAAACTCACTTTCGCAAGTATAATATTAGTAACGATTATCTTAAATTATCATAAAGCAATAGAAGATAAGTAAATACAAATAAAATTAATTGAAATGCTAATAGCAATAAATGGTGTTTTATAAAATATGTCTTCGAAATCGATTAGACAACGCATTTGTTCAATGTTTCCTTATTGTAATGTGGGTTTGATTCAGCGAACATGATCTTGAAGCTAAGAATCCGCACTAATTGAATTTAATATTCATAAGGCAACCTATTCTAAACGCTGTGATTATAATAATATTCGTTCTACTACCTACTAATAAGTTTCAATATAAAATATTTTAAATATTTATTACTATCTATTTCGCATAATTCAATTATATCGTAAAGAACTTTTTCATGCACCCGAATAAATATTTTATGTTCCTCTTGAAGTTTAATCTAAGTATCATGATACCTAACTTCACCTTACTTACTTAGCGTTTAACCTATAACATTAACTTAACTTATTTGATTACTAGCTTCTGCCCGCGACTTCGTCCGCGTGGAATAGTGGTAGAAAACCCAAATATCTTACGGAACCCTACTTTTTCCAAAATAAAATTTAGCCTATGTTACTCGTGGATAATGTAGCTTTCGAATAGTGAAAGAATTTTTAAAATCGGTCCAGTAGTTATTGAGCCTATTCATTACAAACAAACAAAGTTTTCCTCTTTATAATATTAGTGTAGATGTTATTCCACAAACAAAGATTGAGATCCAGCTGTATAGATCTACAGAAGTCGGTTTAGTAACTTTCAGTAAATCTTACTTAAAAAATATTCTGAAATGTTAAATCACAAACTTGCGTACATTTTTGGCGTTACCGCCAAAACAAAGTTCCTAGAGGTCGAACGAGCTCAAAGAGCTGTCCTTAAAGTTATGTTTAATAAACCTTTTCGGTATCCCACACATCAGCTATACGCCAATCATAAAATTCTAACCGTGAGACAGCTCTTTCTGCTCAGAGCCACACTCTGGAAACATCAGCAAATACCTCCACCAGACCCAAGCAAACGGGGAAACAGGTTAAATTGTCCGAGTGTGTCACATAAAACCACCTTTGCTAGAAGACACCTGTACGTATTAAGCTCAATAATTTATAGAAATATCAACAGATCCTCATCTATATCAAGTCTTAACAAACACGAAGTTAAAATAAAACTACAGAATCTGTTGTACCTTCTTGACTATGCGCAGACCGAGAAACTGCTGTTGCCCATGTCATAAGTAATTCATTCGTAAGGGCACTGCATAACAACTCAAACTCACTTCTATGTAATATTCTCAACTTCAATACACACGCACACACATATATACACTGCACCCACACACACATGCACACCCACACACACAATCACACATTCACTCACAGTTTACACCTTATTCACTTTTTTATTATTTTTTTTATTTTTCTTCTCTTTTGTTTATATTATATAACATTTATTTTAGAGTACCTGTACAGTCTGCTGATATAGCGTTTGTTTCCTCTAGTAAAAGGGTTAGATTAAAGTCCAAGCGACAGTAGAACACTGACTCCTAAGTCACAGGGTTTCCTAGTTTAGGAGGCAGGGTTTAACTTTTGTAAGCCTTTCAAAAAAAAATTGTAATACAAGCTAGACACTAAGCAAATTGTAAGGTTTTTGTGTCAATAAAGATTTTTATTATTTATTATTATTATTATTTTCTTATTTATCTTTCATTTTGTTTTGGTGTCAACTACATTCATGCAATTTATCTGGAGCGCCGCCCCAAGATGACGTTTGCAAATAGATGTATCATCGACCTTTTTACTATCCTACTGTTGGGTAATAAGGCCTCTTCTCATGAGCATTGATCACCACGCTTGCTCACGGCAGAGTGGGGATTACCAGGGATTTCAAACTTTTCTTCACCAGTCTGAGATACACTTAGAAAGGACATATTATGACTTTAGAAAAGTCATATTGGTACTTGCCAGATTTCGAACTCGTGCACTCGTACACGAGGGTATGTACTATGTATGTGATAATTGTATACAGTTATCCAATTGCCTGCAATTAATAAAAAGTTTTAATGGAAAAGTTACAAGGTTTAATATGGGTTGACCACAATATTGTATGATTTATTACTCTTTAGCGTTTATCGTTGAGTAAAAACACTTATATCTAAAATCCAGGAAGCATATTGATTATACTCATAAATAATAAATGCGTAATCTTTGGTGTTAGCTTTCTATTGATTTATGGCTTTAAGGTTATCTCAGAGATTCGTTGATAGCCCTAGGGTGTTTGTGTCCTAAAGATAAAACAATATTCGTTGCTTCGACTAACTAATACTGCTAGTTTTAGGGCCCGTAGTCAACAAGGAACTCTTATAATATCGCCATATCCGTCTGTCTGTCTTCCACGGCATAGTTGTAATATGGAATGGATTTGCATATTATTCCGTATTACATTTTATTTGGTCAACTATAACTCCGTAACCGGAAACGCCTTGATAGTTTTCCTTTAAACTTTGTTATAATATGCTACTACTGTAAAATTCATATACCCAGGAACTACCATTTAGAAGTTAGAAAGGACGCGAACAAAGAAACAGAACGAAAAACAATCAAACCGACATTTCAAGGGTTCCTTGTTGACTACGGATACGGACACCTAAAAATAAAAAGCAGGCCTAGCAAATACATACAGGTTGTCATTAAAAATATATTATTCCAATATTCTGTGATTTTTTTGTTGCGCTATATTTAGTCTCCTTTGTTTAAAACCAGGGGGGTTAGACAAAACGCTAGTAGAATAGAAAACAAAATGTATGGGAATGACAGATAGCTAGTCATAAACAAATGTCATTGCTATACATTTGGTTTTCTATTCTACTAGCGTTTTTGCCACTTGTCTAACCCCACTGATATTACTTTATTACTCAAATGTATTTTTGATTATGCACGGACACTCACATCTAAGTATATGAATTAATGATAATTTTTCGTACCCTAGTCAATGACCTCAAAAATTATAATGCTTAAAATATGTTAATCACATAAAATCAAATTTCGCATTCAAGGCCTGCTCACAAGCGCTTTATTTGCGGAAATCGTTGATGATAATAATTAATATTCATTCCGAACATCTTCTGTGACTCACTGTACTTAATATAACTAAAGCAAAGTAAAGGAAGGGCTATGTTTTGTTTATCAACAATTGTGGTGGCAATGAGATCATTAAATGCTAGTAATTATATTTGAATTAAATTGTAAATGCATTATGTAACCACTAAACACATTAGCATTATCCACACATGCAACGTATCAAGTGTAGACGCGATCTTTTCCTTGACTTTTTTAAAGCGATCGCGGTAAACTAAATTAGACTATATAAAACCTGCTTGCAAACATTAATGATGTGTCCGGTTAAGCAGGTCGAATGCTGTTAGAAGCACCCTGCAAGAGGTTATGTAGAAAAAGAATAGGAAAAAAACATTAATGATGTTTCGATAACTGGCGAGAAACACTCATATAAGTACACTACCATACTGTGAATTAAGCACACGTCACATCAACCCTTTTTTTTTAATATTCTGTACCTATTCAAAATCGAAGTTAATGTGTAATCACGATTGGGTCATAATATTCATCATCATAAACATCAGCCAATTTACTACTGCACTATTGTGTAAAGGCCTCTTCTCATACAGAGAAGGCATGAGCATTGATAACCACGCTTGCTCAACACGGATTGGCGATCTGTGATTTTTTAGTCCAGGTTTCCTTAAGATGTTTTCCTTCACCGTTAGACAGTGGTGTCTAAGAAAAGTCACTTTGGTATTTGCCAGGTTTCGATCCCGCATACTCGTACACGAGATGCCTTAGCCTCTAGGCCACCATGACTTCATAATAATATTAGTAGCAAGCAAAGCACACGCATTTTTTTATTTTTTTTCTACAATCATGTAAAAAAAATAACCCCCTTTAATTTAATGACGCATATTTTGCAATACAAAACTTGTTCGTAAACTCTCACATACATTATCATAATGTAACATGAACCCCCAAATGAGGAAGAAAACCGAATTAACCGGGGCGTTACTAACTACCAATCAATAACAAACTTGATTTATTCCCGTGGGGTGTTGATATCAATGAAAAAATCTCTAACTACATTCAAGGTTCGGCCACAGTGCTAGCGGGCAATGACGTAATTAAAATACGTATTTGTTTAAAGTTGCCCCACATTTAGACTTTTGTCCTGTATCCTAGGCGCGTTTACTATTATTACACATGCACAAACACCCAGACTCGGAACCATTTAAGCTGTCCCGTACGGGAATCGAACCTGCGGTACACAGCGCTACGCCAAATGTACCGTCAAACATTTTCTTTATAAAAATACGTTTGCCCGGAATCCTGACATGGGATGAACTTAATCTTAGTGGATTATAATTGCTTCTGATCAACTGTCAATATCAATAGCTCTCGCATCGGATTTGATCAAATATGTGGTCATATACTTACTAACTCGCGCCCAAAGCGTCACACACAAAATCGTCGCACAAAAAAAAACATTATTCAGGAATAATGTAACTTTCTATTAGTAACAAAGTTTATAAATCAGTCCAGATATTTGATTATAGTAAACAAACTTTACCATAATTATACATTGGTATAGATTATCGTTGTTACAATAGTCATCATCGCAATACCGACCTCGGCAGACGCGAGTAGAGATAGCTTCGTTAGTTCATAAGGCTGGCTTCCACCAGGCAGGCGGAGTCAGGTCACATCGCAACGCAAAAATACGCGTGTTTTGTATGAAATATCAGTTATCTAAGAAGTTTAAAATATCGATGAATAAAAGATCCATGATTCTGCTAATTTTGTTGAATAATAAATAAAAATAAAGTTTTTGTCAACTATTTACAATTTGTTTACGATGCTCGTAAAACTTCAATGTCAGTGCCAATCAAACATATACGTAATAAAAGGTACCATCTACAAGTTATTTGACTTTGAATGACGTCAAAAAGTCAACACTTATATAAAAAATATTTAACATAATCGTACTTTGTGCGTACATCAGCTTATGGCTATTTATAGAATTTTATAGTTCACGCCATTTCAATGGCGTGAACTATAAAACAAGTTAAAAAGAAGTATAAAACAAGTTAAGGAAATACAAGTTATTGGTAAATACCAATAACTTGTATTTCCACAACATAAAAAAAACATATTTAAGTCCTAAAAACCCAATTAACTTTCAGTCAAATTTTCTATAATATTTTTGTTATTTTCTAATAATTGTTAACAAATAAGTCACGTCATGAGTTGCGATTGTCATGCACAATATAGGAAGATATTCTGTTATGACAGTAGGCCCATAAAAATAATGACATTTTATTGATGGTGACAATTACTGCTACTACTACTACTTACTTCTAAATGCTGAGCTGAGCGATACATAACCCGCTGCAATGTGCCCGCTCTCAAACCCACCCCGCCCTTACCGCAGTATCATGTAAACAGCCAACATTTTACCGCTATCGCTGAGGGGCGGATGACACGTGCCGCAACCATTCGCGTGACGTATCGAGATGTGCTCTTGTAAAACGACTAACGAATGAGTTGAGGTTTTGTTCGGATTCCGAGGGGAAATGGCTTTACGAGCTACTGGTATCAGATTGGATGTGAAGGGAATAGAGCGAAGGTCTCGTGTAAGCTGCAAATCGTTTTTTTTTTGTATATTGATACCTATTGCTAATTTTATAATAACAATAGATATATTTGAACGCGACTATGCTACGCTTGCTCGTTATGAATTTAACTTATATTCTTTAAAGTCCAGGTTCGCTTATGATGTTTTTCTTCATCGTTGATCAGTGGCATCTAAGATGAAATAATTATAAAATTTGCTTTTGAAAGTCCTACATGCCGTCTTTACTTCAACATGTCCCAAAAACACCAGTGCAAAACCTTTATCCCTGAAAAACATCCTTGCTTTACAATGTGTATATTCGACATATAGTTGTCTAAAATCTAACAAGCATAGTTTTGTTATGCCTGTTAGATTATATCATCAAATTCCAACCAGAACTCTTCGGTACATGACCCGACAGAAGAATATTTAGCTCTAGTTTTATTTATTTATAATTATTTCAGTTTAATTATACGTATATAACTAATCATTATTCTGTAAAACGAAACTTTATGTCCGTCATGATAAGTCGTCACTCAATCTATTAAAATACTACATGCTTAGTAATAAACCAAGCTAGTACTGCCATCTGCCAGCATACAACAAAATTACAATATCTCTCACTCATCGATAGAGGTCGCTACATATAAAAACTCATTTTACAATCAATCAACTATCTCTAAACCTAAACCAGCCAGCATCACAAAAATTTAATCATTCATAATTGGAATATTTAAAAATCGAATCTATTTTATTTTTTTCAAGCCATAGCAACATCTTTTCGGTCAAGTATGACTCGTCACTTTTTTTGCTCCCTTTAATGTAATTTAGAGGGTTCGAATGTTCGGTAACTGACTTCCGATGATAGATAAAGCTAATTGAACCTAAGTGACGGGTAAAAAATACGAGAAGGAATTCGGCTCTCTGAGAGTAAATACATTAAGGTCTTTAGCGATGTTATCAATGTCTACTAAACGGTTGCTGATATTTTGATTTCCATTTTTAGATTCATCTACTTTTTTAAAAGTAATGAATTATTTTGTACTTTTTCTATGAATACATCTTTTGGGGGTCTAAATTGAATTAATTTTAAGACTTTTTGTTAATTACTGAGAATTGTCTAATTTATCATTTCCTTTTGTAAAGTGAAATAATGTTATTTTGGTTTCCCTGCACTTTTTGTATTGTTTTTTTTTAATCCGATCTTTATTTACTCAAAACAAAAACGTCTACCTTTTTTAATTTTAATTCCGGTGTAGCCGCAAACGAATAATCACGAGCTTAATCCCACTTCCGTTTTGCATACGCGTGTCACTAATTAACATTATTTAAAGTTTAATTTGTTCCTAATTAAATATTTCTTTTTTACAACGAACAATATTTGTGGTAAACACGAACCCATTTAAAAACATATTTATTTTACTTGCAAAATAGATCGTAACGAGAGCCAAATAAGGTTGAAGATTGTCTAAATTGGGTGCACTGGTGTTTTGGTAAGCCATGATTAGTGGTTGTCACACTTTGCAGTTGACATGCATTGACTGGGGCTTTGAAAACAGCGATTAACATGAAATTGGACGTATTCAACTGTAATTGTAAATTAATCACTAAACGAAAGTAATGAGGGACCTATGGTAAATTGAAAACTTAATTGAGTGTTTATATGAAGTGTAAATTAAAATCTTTGGCGGTTAATATAATGCGGGTGGCTTATTATGTAACTATGAATTTGCAGGAGGAAAAAATACTTTGCATGGGGAAGAATACTGTGATGATGTTTGTGTTTAATAGCATCGTTTAAAGGGGTATTGAGGGTTTTTTAGTTATGGTGTCAAGATAGCCAACTGCTTAGTACAGCTCTCGGTATCATACTGGATGCAAGAAAGTCGCTACCAACTGTTAATGGAATGTATGCATCAAATATTACTAATAAATTCTTCTTCTATTATTACTAAATGAGGTTGGATGATTTGTAGATGTTAAAACCAATAAAATTGCTACTATCTTTTTTCACGGTAGGCGGATCTCAGTATTTTCATCAGGAACCCATTTACATTAACTCTATTGACGTTTTTTGTCACATACAAACAGGAATTGCTTCTAGTAGGTACATTTTACCCGACTTCAAAGAAAAAGGAGGTTATTAATTCTTCGGAATCTTTTTAGTCACACAAATACGCGAATATATGCAGGTAAGTAAAATATGATCCCATCTTCTAACGCCGCTTTCGTGGCCTTATCAGTAAATGAATACTGTGATTAAACTTTAAGTATGAAATATTGTAAGAAATAATTTACTAAGTCAAACGCTAGTATTTTCATGGAATGCCTCCATTACAATAACAAACGGTCGACATCGCTCTGAGCTAGCTGTACTTGTTACTAATTAAAAGCAATTTTAATTTCAGTAATTATTTGTTCGAAACATAAAGGCGAGTGGTTAACCAGAACTTTGTATACCACACACTTTGTTTCTAATATGAGTATTTCGACCAAATGTGGTTTTGTTAATAAACTTCTTTAATTATTTTTAGTACTGGCTGTTTCCCGCGGTTCCACCCGCGCGCTGGGGAAAATACTTCAGGCACCTGGATAAAAACCTGTAACAATCTTAGGATCCCATCTAACAGCCATATATCATATATTTTATAGAATCAGCTCAATAGTATCAGAATATCCATTACCATACAAATTTACCTCTTTATAACACCAATATATTATTAGGATTGACTGCTATTAGCCCTGGCTTACAGTATAAAAAGATTCTGATGAATTGAGAACCTCCTTTTTGAAGTTTAATAAAAAGAATGAAAATGATGCCGATTTATTCATTTTTCATCAATAGTTTAGTTTCCAAATTATTGTACCTGATTTTCAATTTTGCCTTGTTCATTATCAGATGCTACTATTTAAAAGTTTTAATGAGTTATTTAGGTTTTGGAGAGTCTAAAAAAAATCCAATAGAAAATAACTGGTACCCATAACCCAGAAAAAAAATATTTTTTGTAGCCAAATAAAAATAATTTTCGAATACAGAACAGAAACCATTGTGGAAAATTGTATGTGAAGATAATGCTTTCGAAATAATGTTCCTATTCTTAGTTAAATAAATTCCTCAAATAAACCCGCGTCAAACATCTCCTTTGGTACACAGATAATGGGAAATACTTGACTCATATAGAGTTCATAAGTCATCGTAATCTATAGAATTGACATTGATTGAAAACAGTTTGTTAAGAGGCGTTCACAGTTGCTATGTAGTACCTATTAATAAAAAAAAACAAATATGTTTCTTCGTCCATAGGAATTTATTTGTATTAAAAACCGAAGCAACTAAACATACACATAAACAAAAACATAAACACACATGCATGAAAATAATTATTTTGTTCCAATGTAATGTGATTTTTAAACTTTTTGTTGAATCTTTGGTATCTTGTAATCAGTTTCAGATGTCATCTGCCTAGCCTTTTCCCAACTATGTTATAGTCGACTTCCAGTCTAAACCGGATGCAGCTGAGTACCAGTATTTTACAGGGAGCGACTGTCTATCTGACCTCCACAACCCAGTCATCGGGTAACACGATACCCCTTGGTAAGCCTACTTGTCAAATTTTCTGGCTTCTGACTACCCGTAACGACTGTCAAAGGTCTACAAATGACAATCGGGACCCACAGCGTAACGTGCTTTCCGAGGCACGGAGGAGTCTTGCTATGATAAAGATGGTCACCCATCCACGGACCGACCGCGCCAAGCGCAGCTTAACCTTTGATCGGTCGAACCGTGCGGCTGTTACTTAGCCACAAGCTCCTCCAAATCAGTTTCAGATGTAATAGCAATAAAATATTTAAGCAGTTTTATTTTGTTCTCCATTGAAATTAACCAGTCTAGGTTCAGAAACTAAGCAAATACATAATAGTAACATGTACATTGTACAAGACAGGTTTTAAGGGCATTTTTATTATGACCGCCGTGGTCGTTTACATAAATTATAAGTGTATTAAAATTAATTAATACCAACTTTTATCTTTCTCATAAATAAACATATCTGTATAATTATCTTGACATGGCTACGAACGAATGCACATTATTAAGATTCCATATTTTAATTTTCTAATATTTATGTCATTTATTCACGCAAAGGTTTAACCCTTTGTATACTTTAAAACCTTTTTAACATGCATGCTTGATGACTTATTGCCAATATTGGATCAAACATGTGCTCATTATTATTAGGGTAAATACTCCGGGAATGATTGCCAAATGTTGGATCCAAAGTGTGGCGTCAATATTACTGGCTCGTTTACTCATAGACAATAATGGGGCCAACCTTCCCCTCTCAATAATTCATTGCCACCGCAAATCATGATAAGTAAACAGTGACGGGTCGCGTGTTGTTAGCAACGATGAGTAATACTGTGAACTGATATATACTCACAAATATTATATTACTTATACTTAAGAAACATGATAATATGCAAATATTTATTGTTACTCACCACAGAAATAAGAGAAAATAATTGAAATGAGAAAATCATTTAATTAATCAATACATTTATGAAATTAATATATCTATTAAGCTTTAAACACATTAATAGCATAATAAATTATTAAATTATTTTTACAAAGTTTATAACACAGTTATTAAGAAAAAAAAATTTTTTTTGCACATAAAAAATAGTATTGCCATGAATAAAAACACTGTATCTGTATTTTAATATAAAAAAATATTTACTTTCAAGCATCTAAAGACATTTTAACCGAAACAATTATTCCGTCGATAGTTTAGTCGTGAGTGTGAACTCTGCCTAACCCATTGAACTTGACCCTCAGCCACCAACTCGCCTCCGTTCACCACGACGGCCATACATCACCGAAACATACCTCAAATCTCGGGTCATTGACCACGTAAGCTTTCACCCAGCTGATTTGTATGCATTGTTTATATTAGCGCTCAAGCACCCGTTTATATGAGAATCGATTGTTAATATATCTAAATGTAAATCGAGTGGAGTTATGTCATTAGGTAGTGATCGGATACTTATCGATGATAGTTGAAGGTGTATCGAGTGTTTGTCTTTTTAATGTTATTGCTGGCTACAGATGTAGAATAATAACCTTAATATAGACTGTCTGTTTCCTGCGGTTTCACTCGCATTCCGAAGGAACTGCTGGACTCACCTGGATAAAACGCCCTTCCCCTGATTTCCATACAAATTTTCACCCAAATCGGTTTCACCATTTTATCGTGAGAGCGTAACAAACAGGCAGACAAACAGGGTTCCTTTTTTAAACCTCCAAAATGTTTTATGTGTGTGTTTTAGTGTTTTATTTCTTAATAAAAATTATAATAATGCATCTTGAGTATAACGATATAAAGATCAAGTTAGCAATAAAAACTTAAAATCAAAACCAAATACATAGCAAATTTTGCAGGCGCAACGGCTATAGTCAAGTAACGTCAAGTACTTTCCTACTTCTAAAACAAATAAGTATACACACGCCCTACATCAATCAGCTGACACTTCATATCCTTACGTCACATACATCTGTGTACAAATAACCTACTTAAAAGCCCCCATCGAACACCCATTAGCTTAGCTATCTCACACCGTCCCCGGAAGGACGCATCGTTATTACGTACGCACCTAGGATGGTAGAAATATAGAATTCTGTCGTAACAACATGCCCAAAGCTGGCATGTTATTAGAGATACAGAAAATACAACTATATAATACTAGCTGTTTCTCTCGGTTTACCCCGAGGAAACTATTGGACGCACACAGATAAAAAATACATATAATCGTCCCATTTCCCATCTATCTTTATACCAAATGTCCTCCAAATTGGCTCAACCGTTTTACCGTGATAACATAATAAACAAACATATTTTTGCATTTATGATATTAGGATAGCAGAAACTGAAAAGGCATACAAAAAGTATTTGGGAATTTTAAAAAAGGTTGTATTAAAAAGGTCCACTTAAGCAACCAAAAAAAATACCAAATAGAGATAAAACTGTAAACGTCAACTAAATTACTCTTAAAGCAATTTGCAATTCTTATATCCAGTATTGATGACGCTTTAGATTTCGCACAATGTTTAAAAATATATCAAAAATAATCTTTAGCGTGACATCCGTTTTTACGATGATATGCACCAAATATAGTATTTTATTGTAAAACCATCAAACTGATAGCATATCTGCTTTCCATTCCTCATCCATGTTACGCACATTGATCGCTTTCGCCATGAATAATGTGTTTTGACAGCAGTCATTACCGTCTAACCTGCTAGTGTCATTAGCTTTTATGTCTCTTATATCTTGGGAAATTACACGATCGGCAGAATGCTTATCATATCGATTATATGGCACACGTGAATTGTATAGAACTGGGAGATTATAGATATATTTATTGAGTAACTTAGACGTCTAGTTTATGCCAGAAGGCATAAAGGCATAGTGAAATATTTAATCACTACTAAAAATTAACGAAGTGGTTTTATATCAGCGTGACCTCGCAAGATTTTGGGAATAATTAAAGATCCTATTAGCTTACTACAGAATACGGTAATATGTGATTGTTTTTTCCGCAATTTAAACATACTTGAGCATTTTGTATTTCCAAAATAGCAGCTAAATGCTTACGAATAAAGCTCATTTTACCTCAAACATATCTGCGTGTAGGTACTGCAATATATTTCCATACGTAGAGGTCTCATTTAAATAGCAAAGCGCTAAATCCTTCCTTTATAGGCCCATCTCCAGAACAATAGAGGCTTACACGCAAACTAATCTACCATTTATTGTTTAAGATCGACAATGTCTGATCCTCCTGTCTATTCGATAGTTCGGATTGCTCTATAGCGATTTAATTGGCGCATTTCCCATACAACCTTGTACTGTTATACCAAGATACTAATCAAATAGCGGTATAGAAATCAACATTAATTGTTCAACCTGATTGTACTGCGCAAAGAGTTCGGTTATGCGTGAATTATGTACACGCAATACCCACCATTGTTGCAATGAATTAAGAGATGTTATTGTATGCGTAGAAATTGTGTTTTGAATCATCGAGTTGAGCGTTGTACGCGCCTCATCAACGACTTTAATTCTCCTGTAATTGAACTAAATAAAAAATGGTCAAGTTTGTCCGTAGAGTATTGACATTCATCCAGTATGGTTATGTACAATTGAACTATTTTTATTATTCTATATTGCTTCTTAAAGTAGCCATGTGGTAGCTTAAACTGCCAGAACTTCACATCCCGTTTGTGATTTAAATAGCTATTAAATCTCGTAGCCGATTATATCAGATGAATGAGCAATAGATCCACCTGTACTGTGATACCATCTAACTGAGATTAACAATCCATCTGTCAAGCGGGGTGATCATGGGATTATCAGCTCTGAACCCTGAATCGTTCGTCAGCAACAGTATATCGGAGGGATTGGCGCTGTATTATCGTTTACTTTGGTTGAATTTTTATTATTTTTGGACTTTGCTTAGAGTTTAGAATTGAAATCTTGCTATTTGTTAATACCTACCAAGTAGATAAGAATAATTACTTTATGAAAAATTAAAAAATATTAATGATATAAAATAAAATATTTTTTTACGCTATAAATAAATGGACACGTCAACCTTTTGGAAAAAATGTGAATATTTGGAGTACCGAGAGTATTTACGAACAGAAATCACAATACCTGTCTCTCTGTCCGTTTAGATCTGCACGTCAGAGCCTGTACATCGAGCGAGCTCTCTAGCACGCTGATGCCAAAGTGTCCTTTATGTGAATGGAGCGTTGTGATCGAAGATGGTATAAACAAGTCTATCCGTGCAATCTCCTAATCATGCAGTTCTTAATAACAAAAAATATAAAAACTTCTCGCCCGCTGCTGCCTGTATTGATAGGAGACAGTTTTTAACGTCTCGTGGTCAATCTTGTCATCCTACTCTACCTCAGATTTGCGTGATTCCCATCTAGAAAAAGTTTTGTGCGAACATCGCTAGATATCCTTAGCAACAAGGGACTATCCTCCTATAATGTACTGAAAATGTGAAAGTTCGGATGTTTCATCAACAGCTGAATGCATTCTCACACTGATAGACAATAGTCAATATATTGAAGGATGATTCTCTTTACTGTCGAAATATATGTACTTATACGGCTTCTACACGATCGGCAATCTTGGATGAACTCGCAAGACAAAATACAGTGTCCACAGAAGTGACACTATAACCACATAAAACACGCCATCTAAAACAAGACAACGATATTCATATCGCCCACAAACTAAACAACAAATGAAGGGCCATTACAAGCGTGTTCGTGCAACATGCAATCAGTTACAGCAGCATAAGTGATTGCCGCAAACTTGCAAACTGCTGTGCTTTGTGCAACGCCAACACACGTTGCATAACGACTCATTAGTTTTCTATTTGCTTTAAATATACGTTGCTGGAGTTCGTATATTGAAATATGAGATTTTGTTTTCAACAATGTAACAGCTGGTGTCCTATATATCAACATTTATTTTTGGGATGCTGTATGGCTTTGGGTTGGTTTTACGTGGTTCTGATGTATGGGGGAATGTGTGAACAAGAGAACAACAACATATGGAAGACAACAAATCACAGAATAAGCTTAACTCAATGATTCTTAATTCCGATAATTAAATATATCAAAGGATTCTGAAGCAGAGCTACTATAAATGGATTGCAAGCTCACTATCAAGTTTTTGATACAAAATTTTCAGAAATCTAGAAAGCAGGTGTTGAAAAGTAAATACAACATCCAAGTATTATACAAGAGGCGTCAAGCTCCTTATCTTATTTAGAATATCGCTGAAAGGAGACAGACAGCTGAAACATAATGTAAAATATTTCGCACAGTATTTTCGTAACATTTTCTAATTTCTAGACCGATAAGACCTTAAGACGAAATAAGAGTATTGTAACATATACCAACAAGTAAAACGTGTACAATAAAGAAAACTATTTTTATAACATCTTATCCTAGTAATATATACATACGAAAGTTTGTGAGGATGTATGTTTAAGTTTGGTAACCTGAACTACGGCATACGATACTTATTATTCAGGTGCAGGAAGTGCGATGCAGGTGAAACCGCGGGAAATACCTAGTATACTATATCTACAGCCAATAAAGGTACGAAATACGTGACGTCATAAAAGTAGTCATAAAATATTCATTGTGGTCATACCTATTTGGTAGTCACTATAGCTATATAAAAATTTCTTGTCGATTATTAAATTTTCTTCATTTTTAGGGTCGGCTACCTCGCTATTATAAAAACGGAAGTTACGTTATGAGGGTATGCTAAATTTTAGTGAATAGCCCCCAAAAAATTTGGCTACGCTGTTGTTTAGGTCAAGAATAAATTCCAAATTGCTATGACGTCGATGCTGTAATAGCTGTTGATTTAAACTACCTAATGATAACTTGCTTTACAGTGTAAAGGATCGTAGCTATCCTGAGAATGTATTTGGAGGTGGTAGGACCTTGGAGATGCAATCAGAAGTAACCAGGTTCGAGACTTTAAGTCGAACGGTACTTTTAAATTCATCTTGAATGACACTGACAGTGAAATTAACGAACCTGACGGAACCTGGACTATTAAAAACATCTGAAATAATGATCGTGCCTACTCTATTTAAGAAGAATGATGCCTTTGGCTTTGCACTGTTTTAATAAATATACCGTCGATTTTTGAAATATGTATTCTCAGTTAGTAAAAAGAGAACATGCGCACAAGACACCTACTTTGCTAGTCTCTAAATCATAACTTAAAATATGGAATGCGAATAGGTACTTATAAGTGTTAAACTTATAAATAGGTACCTATTAGTATTCAAACTTTTTGCAGTGGACATTGTGATCTATTTTGAATTATTATGTGAAGACCACATTGTTTTCCCAATATGTCCGCGTACATTCAACAGCTGCCCACGACCTGTCCCGATACACAATATCATTCATAGGCATATCGCAATAGTTAGTGTAGTCAAAGCATTGATTTTTCATTGTTTGACCCAGTTTTTGCCAGTGGCTATTTGATTAGAATCACTGCAAACAATATTGCATCAAAGTTCCTTTACCGTGAAATCGCAATACATGAAATTGCAATGCAAAGCGAAATTGTTGCAGAGCGCTTGTATTTACGTTAAAGGGATTAATGTTTGTTGTTGTTCAAACGATAGATGTTTGAAACTTATATTGAAATGAAACCTATTGTTTCTACTTGCCAATTTTAGCAATCGGACGCTGTAGTTATTGGTAGTGTATTTTTATAACAGGGTCTAATTTATTTTGATCTCTCTATTTTTATGTCCACTATTCCTGGAAACCAGCAACAAAATCTCGAGACTGCAAAACCGCAAAACAAAAGCCAACCACAATCCGCTACTAAATTCAAAACTCACAATTATAAATCCTGATCTTCACTCGGAACTTATTACACATGACTAATGTCCTTTCGCGTCGACCGTCCTTTACTCCACTTATATTTATTTTGCCGATACATCACACAGGCTGGAAACGCATTAAAATACTTGTACGCCACTATAATTCATATACTGTTCTCCGAAAGGTATATACGGCTTTGGGAGTCTTGGCACGATATTGACTAATAAATTGAATTAATTACTTGAGCTTGCGGTTTTATTTGGCAAAGGATAATTTTGGTGGGATTTGCTGCTGGTGTCTCGTTTGAATTGCTTTTGTGGGCATTTGAAACAGGTGTGGTTGAAATTATGATGTGTTTTGAGCGTCAAGAATTTATCACGAGTGCGAAGTTTATGATTTAATTATCATTCCATGTTTGTACTTCATCTAAGTCAAAAAGCGAACTAAAACCAGCCAGTAGAGTATGTATCTAATATATTTCAATTTAGTATTACGTTCCTATCTTGCATTTGCCTTCAACCAAGATATTACGTTCAAATGACTCGCAACATATCCTTATTACGGAATGCACTAAGCCGGCAAGCTGGCGAATCATTATGAGCCCTCTCGCAAAATTAACCCCCGGAATAAACCCTGCGGAACCCCACTAGAAACGTCATTCCATGATACTCGGTTATAAATGACAAGGGAAGATAAGACCGGTGGATTTAAAGCATTCTGAAGGGGCCAATAATAGGTCCACCTTTATAATAGTAGGTAGTTACCGCCTGTCTATATTAGGATTCGTATATGTGAATAGATGACTTAGAATTGCACTGTAATTTATAGACAGCTAAGTTCTATATAATTATTATTCAATAAAATACGGGAAAAAGAGAAAAGAGAGAAGGAGTCCTCATTAACCCCCAAAATCCACCTCTTTGTTGGCAAAAAATCATGTGCCTTTCTATACAATACAAATAGCTATACGTCATCAATATAGGCCATTGGACACGTTTGAAATAGTGTCACGGCCGCAATCCGCTTTGTGTGCATCGCCCGAGCAATTTCAGCATTAACTGGATGCTTTACGAGCGGGTCCATGTTGACAATGCCTGGATAAGGCACCGGAAGTTTGCGGAGTAACCTGTACAGTTATCGTGAAAATATATAGGTACCCACCCTCATGTGCAAAATCTTTGCGTTATAAAAAATCGCCCCAAAGTGTTTCTTGTGTGAGTATAGTTTCATATATCTCGAGTAAATAATACTATAAAACCTCACGTTCTTATAACTAAGTTGAAGCATTTCAAGAAATATTCTTGAGTTTCTTATATATAGTTTGATATAGCTCGAGTAGATAATACCTTATAACTAAATATTATGTAGAACTTTGCGTTCTTATACCTAACTTGCAGCATTTCAAGAAATATTTCTACACTTTTAAAATGCAAACAGTGAATATACACTTCTGAATGAACTGAATGACTTTTTAATGTACGAAATATCAAAATTGTGTATATTGACATAATGTGCAGACCCACTTACTATAGCTATGGCAAAGGTGCCCCCCTTTGCTTATGAAATAAATATCATCACTCCTCATAAGTTACAAAAGTGGTCAAAAGCTAGCATAATTAAAAAAAACTTTGTTCTCTACTTTTATGCTTCGGTAGAACTGACGCCATATTTTCTTGGAAGTTAAATCTGTGTCCGCGCCCACCTGACTGCCGGCTGTAATATTGAGGAAGTAAATCATCTCGGCCCCCTGACCCGTGTGAAAAAAAAATGCCTGAACTGCTCCTGAATGCTGCAAAACCTTAGCTTGCTGTTTTGTAAGGTGCAATGTAGGTCAATGAGTGGTTTCTTTTGGAGTTTTTTCTATGAAACATTTTGTTGTACACGCGGTGTGGTCACATTACAACTTAATTTTTTGGAACGAAAGTAAGGGATGTGTTAGTTTTTTGAGGTTGTAAGAATGTTATAATTGTTTAATATAAATTGCTGTATTAGTGCGTGATGAGGCCAATGATCTGGCAATCGCCTTTAATCCTAAATAGGAATAAGTCAGTTTAAATGAAAACTATTGCAAGATCTTGAAAATATCGAATGTAGTAGTAACCTTGATAGTATTTCCTGATAGATATTTTTACTTGAGCTATTGAGAAGAGATACGAGTTCATAAACCTACATTTTTTTCTACATGACCTCTTGCAAGGTGCTTCTAACAGCATTCGACCTGCTTAACAACACACAAAACAATGACATAAACCTACAAATTAAATATTTGTATATAAGTAAATTGTTTTTTTCTAAAAATCGGCACATTAAAAACATCTAAACATAAACTTATCAGCCCAAAATACATTTGTGACGTAGGACCATAAAAAGCTTTATGAAAAAAAAGCGAGGCAACGGAAAAAGCGTAACAATTCCGCTCTATAGTTTCCGCCCCTCGCATTATGAAAATGAAGTTTTTATGTTCAAAAGAGGTACAACACCGTAATCTTTGGATTTTGCTCGAAATTAATACAAGCCTCCGTTTGGGATATCATTTATTAAGAAAGGAACTATCGTCCTATTGTTCATTTTGAAGATACCTATTTTGTTTGTATCAATTTACTCGAATTCTGTGGTCGATGTTCTAACTTAAGGCAAATCAAAACAGTTTATGATCGTGAAGTCAATATTTACATACCTACTTCATATTATGTGTCGACTTCTTTGACCACAGAAGCAACAGTGACCAATGGTAATATTCTGGAGTGGTAGGCTTGTATAAATAATCTATACATATAAAATGCTTTGTCCTGAATTACTGACTAACTAACGGATCAACGCACAGCCTAAAACGCTGATCGTAGAGACCTGAAACTTGGAGGGTGTGTTATTTGTATGACGTAAGCATCCGATTAGAAAAGATTATCCCAAATTTTACCCCTAAAGGGGTGAAAAAGAGGGGGCAAAGTTTGTATGAAACTCAGTAATTTTTTACTTGAATTCGTATAGCCCATGCGGGCGACGCCTCTGGTGGAAAGCTAGTATTATGAACATGAGGCCTACCAATCTTCAAAAATCTCTAACAGTACTTGTGTTTAGTTTTAGTAATGAAACCGCTTGAAACAACTTACAAAACTATAAATAAAACAGTAAAATACCATTGTTGCTAGTAATACTTATAATATAAAATTTTCACACAAAAACATCATGCAATTCAAGCACCGTGTGTGCGGATGTAAAAACATTCCTCGATCAAAAAAACACTCATTACTGCAATATGAAAACGCGAGCTAACACTAAAACGCGGCATGTGTAAAAATAGCTTTACAAGTGCAGAACAGAGATAGTATAAACTAGATGTGGCTAGGAGCGTTTGCTAAGTTAATGTATTAGGTACATCTAGTAAACATGGCAATAAAATTAAGTCAGCCGGTCAGTTTCAGTTTGTTGAAGTAGTAAATTTGTTGCTTGTGTTGTAGAATAGCTTATAGCTGTGTTGCTTTTGTCAGTTATACGTGTCTTGGTTATATATGGATAATATACTTAATTTATTAAATACTACCTGTTTCCCTCGATTTCATCCACATTCTGAAGGAACTACTGCTCGCACTTGATAAAAAGTATTTTGTGTTGATCAATTTACAAACTATATAAGTGCCAAATTTCGTCCAAATGTATTCAGTACTTTTTGCGTGAAAGAGTAACAAACATCCCTCAACACCTCACAATCTTTATTATATTAGTAGGATTACCTACAACATACTGACACATCTTTTGGCTAATTATGAGATGATATATATATATCTAAAAACACACACAACAACAGAAACAGACGAATTATGAGTTTTAGTAGTTTAGAGAGCAGTTTTAAAAATCGAACCATTTTTCCAGACACCCAGCAGAGTAAAAAGTTACCAGCAAATTGCACCAGACAGTAAGTCGCGAGCCATATGAATGAAACAGAACACATGGCCAGAACACAGTGCAGTACAAACGTCACGTCGCCGACACCAGCTACGAAGCAAAATAATTTTCATGTGAAAATACAGAACAGTTTACTTAAACGATGTTAGCGAGTTGAAATAACTCTCCCACACGCTGACGCCTAGGAATTCTCTAATTGCAAGGAGACAAACCGAGTTACGAGTAATTGCTGTCGAGGCTCACGCGATGCACCGTCAAGTGACATCGTGCATTTACCGGGACCTAGGAAATTACTTCAGCGAAACTCTTTAGCGCGGTGAATTACCGACGAAAGTAATAGCAATATTTTGTACTAACAGGTGTTGCTTTAATGAAGATAGTTGAAGGACCTAGAAGAACTGCCAGCTATGTACATATGTACGCTTATAGCAAAGGGACCTCATTGGAATTATGGTGTAATGGGATCTACAAACCCCGTCGACAAGTTGTATAAAAAATCTATAGAGTCATAGATGTCTCAGATATTCATTTGCGGTTTACACCTATGGCTATTTTCTTACATAGATCACATGTCTATATCAAATTATTTCAGCCAGCTCTCGGGTGGAATTCTGCTATACCTCCAGATAAATAACGATGGAACATTCGTCCACGATATGAGAAAGGGGTTGGTCAGGTGCTTCACAGTCGCTTTATACCGCCTTTTTAGGATAGGAGAACATACTCCTCCCGCTGAGACCGGAGTGGGAGGAAGTTTAAGACTCTTACGGACTAAAACCCATCCATGTTCCTTCCTTTGTCCTTGCGTTCCAGGGATACGGTAACTCTTTTGCACAATCCCGTAGCGCATTGTTCTAACTTCTGACTTGCCTGCAGCCCTTTAATAAAAAGAGCTAAAATGCAACAATATTTTCGCATTCACTTGTACATTGAATGGGCAATAAATTATAGTATCAGCTTTTCTAATTTACTATTTATTTTTCAGTGTGGTTGAAATCCCGTTAACCGCAGACTGTAGGTACCTATTTCATCACGCAATGTCGCTGGCAGGCAAAGCAATAAATATTCCTAGTGTCACGAGCTCTGGTAAACCTTCTGTTACAATAGTTTTTTATAAATATTTTATTGTATTGCTGCATTTTTATTCAATTTTCAAAATCTTTATGTACATAAGGAGCAATGTCAATGAATAAAATCCATGGGCACATTATTTCGTACTTATCAGGACTTCGACTAAAGAAACATTAAAGCTTATGTTCAAATGTGTCTCTGGGATCTTTAACGAATCAATCAAAAGTGCATTAGATTTTAAAATACTACCCATTATAAAAAAATAGTAATAATTTTTAAAGTAAAACAGATTAAAAAGCGATAAAATGCAATTAGAGTGAATAATATTCTATCAATTCATTTTTCGAATGAAAAAAATACAGCACGATCCTTTGTCCACCTTACGAGCCAAATACATATGACTTCAAATGAAATTATTCAATATTTTTAATGTTTTTATAACTTCATAAACGTCACCTATTAAAGTTTCATAAATGTAATAAAAACTGTTCTCAGTTCTGAAACAAACTTAACTTTCAATGCATCTTTATAGCGTTTTAATATTTACAATAAATAATCTGAGGATGAATGTTATGAGTTATCAAATTAGTAAGAGTATTAAATGTACAATCAGCTTTAAGATTTTCTTAGAGACTATACTATTATTTTGTTAAAAAAAATATTTATTAATTAAATCTGAAGTTTTTCTACCAACTTCAATCAACATCCATGCATCTATACAAATAAAATCCTTTGTCCTGAATTACTGACGGATCAACGTACAGCCTAAACCATTGATCGTAGAGACTTAAAACTTGGAGTGTGTGTTCTTTGTATATGAATTTTCCGAAATTCTAACCTTAAGGGAATGAAAAATGGGGCAAAGTGTGTATGAAACTCTGTGTTATAGTTTTATTAATTGTCAGTTGTCAATAGATTACTTAAACATAGACAAATTGGTAGGTCCATACAAAGTAAACATCTACATATTGTAGAAATAAAGTACCTATCTAGATTATCTTAGCTACCACAGCCCAGATTAAAAAAATAAAATCAGAAGGCTAACAATTTTTATTCCGCAGTAAAAACTTTTCATCGAAACCCTCGCTCGATACTCATCTCATTAAAAAGAATCTTTAAGTTATTCGATTCTGCTTTTATTACTTCAATGACTCTTTATCTTTATAAGTCCTAGAAGACACGGTCATTATAAAGCGGTAGCCACATTTATGGCATTATCAATTCAGTTACAATGTTACTAAAATTTATAATCGCATAAACGTGGGACGGTGTTTAACAGCTTGTTAACTACAATTGCTGAAATCATGTTGTGAGGTAGTGGTAATTTAATTACTGGTACAAAGTAAGGCGATAAAGATGTTATTGGATATAGCAACATTGTTTAACACGTTTATGATTTTTTCTCTGCAACATCCTAACTATTATCTTCTTATCTACTTATAATAAATCTGTAGAGAGGTCAATTCTGTACATGAAATATATTTCCAAAATAACTATCAGGGGGTGATTAGGGATCGATACTGATGCCAAAAATGCAATCAGTAAAAATTTTGTCTGTCTGTCTGTCTATCTCTCTGTATAAACTCTATAGAAACAAAAACTACTCGACGGATTTTAACGAAACTTGGTATAATTATTTGTCATACTCCTGAGATAGTTATAGTATACTTTTCATCACGCTACAATCAATAGGAGCAGAGCAGTGAAGGGAAATGTTGTCATTTTGTTTAAACGCGCTAATCTCAGGAACCGCTGGTCCGATTTAAATAATTCATTCAGTGTTAGATAGTCCATTTATCGAGGAAGGCTATAGGCTATATATCATCACGCTAAGACCAATAGGAGCGGAGCACCACTATTCCACGCGGACGAAGTCGCTGGCAGTAGCTAGTTATTAATATGACAGTGAGTTTGTTTGTTACGTTTTCACGGTAAAACGATTGAACCGATTTGGATGAAAATTGGCGTGGAGGTAAAAGGGAATCTGCAGATAAGTATGGGCTACAATTTATCTGGGTATGTTAAGTAGTTACCGTGGGACGCGAGTGACACCGTGGAGCTTGGATCTATACCCGGTTGAGATATGCATATTACACTATACGGTATACGGTACTTCATCTGTCGATAAATGGGTGTAATATTATATATAGGTACACTAATGATATCACATCGTTAAATACTCTTACTATTATTATTTTAATATAAAAGCAAAAAATAACACAGCGTATCTTAAAGAAAATAATAATAATCATTTTGAAGAAAACTTACATAATAATGAGAAACTGTTTCTTCTCATTACATTATATTAAATTTTCTTCCATGCCGTGTCCATATTTTGTATAGTAAGTAAACAAGTACCTACTTTAATTTACTCTGTTTCTTATACATCGCTCCTTCTACGAGAACAAAAACTTTAGGGTCCAAAAAAAGAGCCCTCGGCCATAAAAGCGTTGTAATACCAACTGACTAACAGAACAACAAAGTCTTATACAAGACGTGGGATTAGACAAAGTACGGACAGTAAAAACCAAGCCTTGAATTTGAGCCAGAAATTAGATACCAAAGTAAGAAAGTCAAACAGTTTCCTACTTTTTCACGGGTTGCCAAAGAAGCTATTTCTTTAAAAATAGATTTCCTTTTCTGTTAAGTCTAAAACAACAGCTTAATCTAACTATATTTATTTAGATTTCTTTCATCGTTCTTGTAATACAATCAGCCGCTAAGATCCTACTACAAATTGCGCAATAGCTATTCGCTCAAATACTGCGTTAAGCAAGCTGTCATATTCTATATATATTATAGAAAAATAAATTATAAAAATCTATTCATGGGTATGGGGAAGCATGAGTGAGAGTGTCTGTTAGCAGCAATGATACTTAAATTAAAATCTCAAGATGGCCGCTCTCAGCACATAATGAGGAAGGGTTCTAGATCTTTTTACTGAAACGCAGCGAACCTGGTCCCCTCCTGTGCTATGCCATTAACACGTTTGCTATAATTGCACGAGCGACCAATAACGCGCTTTTTAAAACAATAATTAAACCTCAAAACAACTATTAAAAGCAATGTAGCGTTCATCGGCCACACGTTGCGCTAAGTACGCCTCAACAAAAGTTTTAGCTTCGTGCAAAGCAACACTTACACCGGTCCTTAATTATTAATTAGCAGGTCCATTAGCGTGAAGTGAGATAATCTTTATGGTTTCTCGGAAAGATAGCGCCATCTTAAATCACAGCTGATTTTATCACCTTTGCGGGTTGAACCTTAATGTCGTCTTTTAGTCAAAATATCACGTATCCTACGGATAAGTATGATATACGGTGAAGTTTATGTGAATTTTAAATTCAGGAGAATAGGGACGTAATGTGGTTCCTTTACTAGTTTGGTAGTTAAATGTTTCTGTAGAAATAATCCTTGCATGGAAAATATAACGTGTCATCACGCCTGTTATCCCCTAAAAGCTAGGTAGCGTTGCTCCTAAATTGGGTAAATTTGTAATGAAAATATTCAATAATACTTTTCTCAACTCGAGTATTGAACCTGGGGCAGGTCAATTTAATTACATTGAATAGTCAGTAGCATGGCATAATGTTTTGAAATAGGTACCGAAAACAAAAGTAGGTTCTGAGTTTTGACCCAATCATGAAGTCACCAAGTTGTGAATTAAAAATTAACATATCAGCACTAAACAACGATAACCTTGATATGTGCTAAATTCCCGATAAGACAACAATAAAAAAAACAATAGAAACACGAAACCTCACTTTCCGACAAAATCGCAGCTTTTTCTTATCGACGAGCATCTAAGAGGCCGACACAAAAGAAAGGCCAACATTAGCCTCCAATTAACACCACGGACGAAAGCCTCACGTTATCTTTAGAGAAAGATAACGATTCTGTTTTGTTACGCTTCTGCTGTGCGATAAGAAAGTCGAAATTCTGTCGCGGCGTTTTGTCGCCTTCCTCAGACGCAGGTGCCAAGTATTTGGTAGTGTAGCACAAAGAATAAGTATATTAACTTTAACAGAGAAGCCATTACAAAAATTATAATTTTAAGACACGTATAGCAATTTATTTATTTCATGACAAGCAAACAAGATCACAGATGAATTATTGTAACATTATGATGGTGGTTTAAACCTGCGAAATTTTGGGCTCTAAAAGTATGCTCACTCAACTCCCTTTTAATAAATCCGAAATTCATCTAACATTAAAACTTATTGAGCTCAAACCAAATGAAATCCTTCATACAAATAAATTATGCTACTAACAGCCAATATTAACAAACTATCTACCGAAAAATAGGGTTACTAAAATAAGATTTTGACATTATTTGTGAAAACCGACTCACTACACCAGGCCAAAGATCGATTTCTTAGAAGTTTAGTCGAGGACATCGTGGCACTCAGCAGTGAGCAATCGACTGAGGAGGAGGAGTGAAAACTTTGTGTCAAAATTTTACCTTTAGTACGCAAATGTATGATATAAAGTTTATTTATAACTAGCTTCTGCCAGCGACTTCGTACGCGTGGAATAGTGGTGCTCCGCTCCTATTGGTCTCAGCGTGATGATATATAGCCTATAGCCTTCCTCGATAAATGGACTATCTAACACTGAAAGAATTTTTCAAATCGGACCAGCGGTTCCTGAGATTAGCGCGTTTAAACAAAATGACAACATTTCCCTTCACTGCTCTGCTCCTGCCTCCTATTAATTGTAGCGTGATGAAAAGTATACTATATGGTTATAGTATACTTTTTTTATTTATTATTTGTATCTATTAATTGTAGCGTGATGAAAAGTATACTATATGGTTATAGTATACTTTTTTATTATTTGTCATACTCCTGAGCTGGTGCTCAGGAGTATGACAAATAATTGTACCAAGTTTCGTTAAAATCCGTCGAGTAGTTTTTGTTTCTATAGAGTTTATACAGACAGACAGACAGACAAAAATTTTACTGATTGCATTTTTGGCATCAGTATCGATCCCTAATCACCCCCTGATAGTTATTTTGGAAATATATTTCATGTACAGAATTGACCTCTCTACAGATTTATTATAAGTATAGATGGATGCTAATAAGGCGAAAAAGCTTCCTTAACCTCTAGGAATAAACAGAAAAGTAGGCACAAACCTAAACGATCATTCCGATTCTTTACTCTATGAGAGCTACAGCTTGTCCAATCATACCACGGATTGGAACAGTATCAATATCGGTGTGACGCTAAACACCTGCCACTCGGATTGCCGGTGTTTTATCTTCATTTCAATGTTTTTTGTCGCACGTCCATTGACATACACCTTGCTGAGTTTTCGGTCCCGCAATAATAAATCAATAATGTTCTGGTTACGCCTCATTAGGTTTGGAAACGCCATTGTTTGGGAAAGGATTAAGGGAATACTTGAATGAATAGGTCATTTATTATTTTTATGTTAAAGCATTTAATAACACTATATTATTTATGAACATTGAATGATATGCAGTAAAAAAAATATTTATATTTATCTCTGAAATATTTAAATTCCATCCACAACAAAAATGGAAAGACTATAAAATTCATAGAAAGTACCGAACACCATCACCACAATTAAAATTCACTTAATAAACTTTAGTATCGTCATAACACTTAATATAAAGCTATAAACACATTAATTATTTTGATTTAGAACCTCTCATATTGCATAAACATCACGTTTGTGTAAATCACAATAGGTACATCAAAGAATGCGTTTTATGTCTTCCATCATTTTTTAACACTTCAAAAGACCATTAAAAAAAGGACCGTGCCCACAACTTAGCGGCCCTTCGTTTCTGATAAAAAGAAGAGGATTTGCGAGTAATGAAAGCTCTCACTGGCTGGCTTCTGAAGTCTGGGAATTCAATATCAAGATTCTAAGCAGGTGTGTTTTAAGACAAGGCGCCTTTATAAGCGTGACATAGTGTCATTAAGAACGCTGAATATTTTCTACCCTTATACCCTTAACATTTAAAAATAAGTCGAATGAAGAGATCTAGAAGATAGAAGAGACCCCAATAAAAGATTTTTAGTCAACTTTTCTGGAATGTGCTTTATTTCAATTGCAAATATTAAAATATTGCCATATATATTGAATATTGCGACTGAAATTTATTTTAATTGAACACATCGCTATTAATATATTATTATCCCTTCCCTCTGGATCTCGGTTACGAGTAGACGTGCCAAAGAATATCGCAGTTTTATTTTATTTTTTATTATAAATTAAATTGTTTCGTAAATTAAAACACTCAAGAAAATTAGGAGCGCATAATTGCAAAGGAGTTCATTCTGTGCTTTGAGCCGCAGGCATCGCACACATAGACGAGCATCCATTGGAAGCCCCACCCACCGTATGCTGCGCATGCACACGCACGTGAAATTCTGTGTTGCATCGGCACCTTCACACCGACACTAGGACAACAGGTACGCACCACTACATGAACAACAGTGTAAAGATACTGGGACAAAGTACTGTATAATAGAGGGGTCAAGTTACGCTGGCCGTCAGTGAATTTGTTCTGAATCGTCGATAGAAGACCATTTTATTGACCTCTCGGTTGTGAAGACGATTGCCGATTGTTTTGACTTATGATAGCCTGGTATCTAACTGTGAACGACGAACATAACGATAGTCAACGAACGTCATGTCACAACACATTACTCCGCCCACCTCATCTGCCGTTCCTGCGCCCCAACAGGCGTATGACTCTGATACTCCTTCTGAACGAGGAGGCTTTGTTAACACACGGCAAAAGCGTAGACGCGGCAGCGACGATGACCACAGGGAAATCAGGAATGAAGTGTCAACGTTATCAAACAAACTCGACCAATATTTTTCGGAATTGAAACAGCAGAATACCGAGCTTAGAGACAGCTTACAGTTTATGTCTGACAAATACGACTCCCTCCTTAAATTGCTTGGCAAAGTTGAAGAAGATAGGGCTGAGGATAAAAAACTGATTGCAAAACTAGAAGAAAGACTAGAGATCATGGAACGAAAATCTAAATCAACAGGAATAGAGATACGTAACGTCCCGATCAACCTGCATGAAAACAAGAAAAGGGAAACAAAAGAAGATATTTGTGGTTTGGTGCAGTGCTTGTCGAAAAGTGTGGATGTAAGTCTCAATGATTGCGATATAAAAGATGCTTACAGAGTAACTACCAACAAAGAAATTATAAAACCAATTATAATTGAGTTTAACAGCGTCATAAAAAAGGATAAACTAATACAAGCAGTAAAACAGTTTAATAAAAACAAGCCTGTTGGTGACAAGTTGAGCACTAAACACCTTGGGATTCCAGGACAGATGAAACCTGTATTCGTTTCTGAGGCTTTGACAGTCAAGGCACAAAAGTTATTCTACATGGCACGACAATTTGTAAGTGAATACAATTATTTATTTTGTTGGACCTCAAGGGGTATAGTGTACCTACGCAAAGCTGAAGGAGAACTCGCAATCCGCATTGAGGCTGAGGAAGATCTACTTAAACTTAGGTCAAAGCAATGACTAGCCCTAATGTATTTAATTTTTAGTTTTTTTATGTTTTTGTTTTATCTATTTCTTAAAATTTATAGTTTCGTTCGAGTTGCTATAGATTGTAAATTACACTTAGTAAACCTAATTAACCCACACCAAAACTTAACACAACAGAACCAAAACAACAGAATTACACTTACATACTACTTTTTTGGCATACATATCCTGCAATTATTACATAAAGCCTGCAAGTATAGGATTATTACACGTCATAAAAAAACAGAATCTACATTTAAATCCACACTGAGTGCTCTACTACACTGTCTAAATCACTGTGTCCTAATAATGATTACGTATTTTATAACACCAAATTCGATTCTATAGTAGACAATCACACAAATAGCATAGACGAGATTGAAGTTTCCGATTCTTGTAGATGCGAGCCTGAGAATTGCAAGACAATAATTGCACTAGACAGCCTGAAGATACTTACTCAAAATATCCGAAGTATATCGGCAAATATTCATAGTTTCACAACACTGTTAGTTAGAATGTCCGTATCCTTAGATATCATTATACTTACAGAGTGCTGGCTGTCTTGCAACCCGCACATACCTGTAATTGATGGTTACAATTCATTTTCAACAACTAAATGGACAAATAAAAATGACGGAGTCGTAGTTTATACTAAACGTAATCTTACCAATGTCATTGTCACGGAACCGTTATTCACGGATGCTAGTTGTCTACAAATACTAATAGGAAAAACTACCTGTATTCTTGCACTCTATAGGCCGCCATCATTCAAAGATATAACCAACTTCCTTTCCTCTTTGGATCAAGTACTGGCAATGAACTCTTCTTGCACTAATTTAGCATTTATGGGTGACATTAACCTGGACATTTCTAATGCTAACATAGATAATAAAACATTGGAATATTTAAATCTTAGTGCTGCTCATGGTTTATTACCAGCCCATAATCTGATTACACATGGAAAAACTTCACTTGATCATGTCTTCCTTAAAACTAAACTCAAAGCCTTAACTGCTGTTATTGACTCAACTGTCACGGACCACAACGCTGTTTTACTAACATTAAATAAAATTAAAATTGATAGCACAAATAAGATAATTAAGAAAATAGATTATATTAAACTAGAGAATCAACTAAATACAGCAGATTTTTCCTACATATTCGAGTGTACAGATGCTAACATTGCACTTAATTATTTTAATAATTCACTCACTAGGGCTATACAGTTCAGTACCACAACTTATAGTGTACCACATCGCCTTAGGACTATTAAGCCGTGGATTACGCCGGGTATCCTGAGGTGCATGCGTAATAGGGACAGGATGCACATGAAATTGAAAAAGGCACCGGACAATGACATTGTTTGTATAACTTATAAACGGTATAGAAATTTCTGTGGTCGTATTTTAAAAAACCTCAAAAGGCAGTACGAGGAGTCTGAGCTAAACAAAGCTAAACATGATCCAAAGAGGATGTGGAATGTTATCAGAAATGTAACCCACACACAAAAAAGAAATGTTTCTGCTAGTCCACTACTTTTGATTAAAGGTTCTTGTGAGGAGTCTATTGAGGAGGTAAATGAATTCTTTGTTAATACCGGAAAACACATAGCTCGGGAGGTAGCTAAAACGTTTGATAGTGGTACCAGCACGACTAATAAGATACCTATAAATGCTTCATGTAAGTCACTAGTTTTCTTGGATACTGACGAAACAGAAGTGGACCAACTTATTCAAACACTGCGTAGTGATTGTGCGATAGGCTTTGACGGTATTTCGTCCAATGTAATTAAGCAGTACAGGAGATTCCTTGTGCGGCCACTGACTTTTATATTTAATTTATGTATAAAAACAGGTGTATTTCCTGACCTATTTAAAAAAGCATTAATTCATCCTATATATAAGGCGGGGGATGCAGATCGTGTAAATAATTATAGGCCAATATCAGTCTTGCCTTGCTTGTCTAAAGTCCTAGAAAGAATAATGAATAATCGCTTAAAGAAATACTTGGAAGACAACAACATACTTTCTAATGATCAATATGGCTTTAGGAACAACAGGTCCACAAATGACGCAGTTTTCGAACTAACTAACCATATTGTGCAGGCTTTGGATAAAGGTAGGAAAAGTGTGGCAATCTTTTTAGATCTGGCCAAGGCCTTCGACACGGTCTCTATCCCCAAACTTATTATTAAATTAGATCGTATTGGTGTAAGAGACCGGCAATTAAAACTTTTCGAAAGTTATTTGACCAATCGGACACAGTGCGTGAAGATCAATGAATACACCAGCAAAGAGCTTCCTATTGAGTTCGGGGTGCCGCAGGGCAGTATACTTGGACCCACGCTTTTCCTGGTTTATGTCAATGACATGTGCAAATTGAAAATGACTGATGGCAAATTATTAGCTTTTGCAGATGACACCGCACTTATTTTTACAGGAGAGACATGGGACCGGGTCTTCGATGCGGCTCAATCCGGATTCAATATAGTAACTCAGTGGTTAGCAAATAACACATTGTCTCTCAATGTTGAAAAAACTAAAATTATTAAATTTAGTATTAAAAAATCGAACAAGGCAAATATTGATCATTTTATTATTGCTCATAACCATATAATTAGTACCGGCAGAAATTTAACATGCACTTGCCCCAGGTTGCATAGTGTCACAAACGTAAAGTACTTGGGTGTAATCATAGACGACAAACTGAATTTCGCACCTCACATTGACCTACTTACAGGGAGAATTCGAAAGCTTATATATGTATTTAAACACTTAAGACATGTGGCCAATCCAAATACTTTAAAAAGCATATACTTCGTTCTGTGTCAATCCCTGTTGGGGTACTGTATTTTATCTTGGGGTGGGGCTTGTAAGTCAATTTTAATAAAGCTTGAGCGGGCACAGAGAGCCGTACTAAAAGTAAGTACTTTTAAACCGTTTCGATTTCCCACAAAAGAGCTATACGAATACTGCGAAGTTCTGACAGTACGGCAGTTGTTCATTCTGCAGATTGTAGTGAAGCAGCATACAGTGAGCAAAACAGATGGGACACCATCGTTATCATCTCTGCGACGCAAACTGCGTTCTTTAAAGCTTCCGCCAGCTCATAGCCATAGGACCACATTTAGCGAACGGTTTTTCTACTTCCTCGGAAGATTCATTTACATAAAAATTAATAAAGCCTTAAATATATATCCATATAATAAACATCAATGTAAGAATATAGTAACGAAATGGCTCCAAAAACTTTCATATGACGACACGGAAAATCTTATACGTCCAGTAACATAAGGATACACATACATACACACACACACACACACACACACACACACAACAACACCTCATATCTCTTATATACTATAGCAGGTTTACTTAATCCCTAACATTATTCCTAACTTAATATTTAAATTCCGTTAAAGCTTAATAATGTGAGTAGGTTTACTTTCATATTGTAATCATTAGATTATTACCGAGTTTAACTGTGCAACTGGAAGGCTGCTGGTAATTATAGCTCAGGTTATCCTATTTTAACTACCAGCAGAGCATTATAAATAAGATTTTCTGTACCTTTTTTTAGTGCTTCTACTACTATGTACCTACTTGTTTTGTGGCAATAAAGATTTTATTTTTATTTTTATTTATTTATTATTATTATAAATCTGACGAATACCAAATCATTTGATTCTACCGGGCTTCGCCTTCCAAAACTCCCCAAAAATCGAATTTAAAAAATCCGCACCCTATCCAGTGTCAATCAATAAAAATCTTCGCAATCGAAGCTTTGTTGCGCGAACATAGTATCTGTATGTCCCATCGGCAACCGGCAACGTGCAAGAAAAAACGTCCGGTTAGCATGAACGGCGCGCCATGCGTCTCTGGATGTCGTCTGCCCAGCTTTGTCGGCACTTTTTCCACCCGTGACTGTTTTAGTAATCGGATAGCGATCTGTTTGACTCACCGAAGACTATGATCAGGTAGCGATGAAGTAATAAAATATGATTGAAATAAAAAACAGTAGGTAATGAAATTTCATTTCATAATCCGGTCTCTTCTGCTCTAACGCATGTTTAAGTTACGTTGATTGTGTAGGACGCGTATTAAGTAACCCGTTCGGCTTTTTATAGGTTCATCGTATTTATAGGACGGGTGAGTATTGAGCTAACCGCAAAGTAGGCATTATTTTTTAATCAATGTCTGTTCGTGTTTTTTTTTGTCTTATTGTGTTAACAGTGATGTTACATATATGCTTGTTGTAGCGTGTCAATTAAATCTTGTAAGTGTAAAAGTGATCTTCGAAATGTATTGGTTTGTGTGGCAACGTAAACGTTCTGTCTGTCTGTTACGCTTTCACGCCAAAACTACTGGACCGATATAAATGAAATTTGGTACAAAGATAGAATAGACCCTGAGGAACAACATAGGCTACTTTTGACTTTTTACCCGGGTGCGCTAAGTAGTTCCCTCGGGATGCGGGTGAAACCGCGGGAAACAGCTAGTGGTTAATAAAAGTATTTATTACTTCTTCAATGAAAACTATAGATGATTCCCAAAATCCTGACTAATATTATAATTCCGAAAGTCTGTTACGCTTTCAAAGGAAAACAGCTTTGTAGTTTTTATCCGAATTCATGAAGTATTTCCTCCAGTTGAAACAGCTAGTACATGATAAATCGTTTACCAAACCTGAAAGGTCAAACACGTTATGCGACCACTATCGCATAACGTGTTTGCTGTAAACGGGGTCTCAGGATCGATTCCCGGGTTGGGTCGAAATCGCTTTGTGGATTTCTGAAAATTTCACAAAAAGCTGAGTCAGGAAGTTGGTGGTGTTATACCCCCGTGCCTGAGATGCCACGCTAAGCCATCGTCCCCGGCTGTCATCTTGATAGGTAGCAGTTGTTGTTATAATTACATGTCAGAGGCCGTCAGGCGGATTTGAGAAAACTCTGTCACTATATAGGGCCTGTTAGGTTACTAAAACCTGCAGCCTTACACTCTATGGAGATGAAGTAAATAAAACAAGGTAAAATGATCTATTAGTAAAAAAATCTTCTTAGTTTAAACACAGCTCAAAGTCTCAAAAAAGCTCTCGTTTCTTGTTAAAACATTACTTGACATTTAACGGAAAAGATATAAATAAAACCTTTATTTATTCATGCAAAGCAGCGCAAATTCTTAAGCTTTACCAAACCATTGTATACATAAAATTTGGCGCTCATCAATATTCCCAAACGACATTTATTATAATCTTCAAACAGTATTCCCATTCCCAGTCGCTTTTCAACACATTTTTATCAATAAAGGGAAAGTTTATATAAACAAGATAAAGAAAGGCGAGGCGCAGAAAGTAGGATATTAACAGGTTTTCAATCAATGTGAAAACGTCTGACATACTCGAACGAAGTGAACGGAAATGTTTTATTGTTAACATAATAGATGGATTGGGAAAAGATTTTAACGCTTTTGTCCTTTATAAAGTTATCCGAGGGGATGATATATATAGTCCATTGAAAAGTTACATTTGGGTTGCGTTTTTTAGAGGACGCAATTTTATTTTTTTGATGTGTAGGGGGGGTCAGTGTAAAGCTAAAACCAAGTTTGTGGGGTCGCCACCCTTGTCCCCCGGCCGCCATCTTGAAAATAGGGGTTGAAAAGGTTTTCACGATATATCTCCTAAACTGTTTATCCGATTTTAAAAAAATCTTGACATTTTTGTTGCAAATTAAATTCTCTACAACTTTGATCCGCAACTTCTTGTCATAGAACTATAAATAAAAAAGTTATAAGCGAAAATGTTCAGAATTCCAGAAAAAAAATTATATCTTTCGATATAACTTTTTTTTTATCATTTTACGAAAAAATGATATTAGACCATTTTTGTAGATCGTTTTACGAGGAACAACTTTTATGTAAAACATTTTTCATTAAGTCAATAGCTAAGGTTTTACAGCGCTCCGAAGTAATAGGCCAGTGCTTTTAGCCTCTAAAAACGGTAAAAAGTGAATAAAATAATAGTAGGATGAAACCCATTCGAAAAGGAGGAGAATATTATAAAAATGATAAGAAAAATAAATTACGGGCGATCTGAGGTCGGGAAGTGGGGGGAGGGGGGGGTTAAAGTTAAAAACACGGTTTATCTCAATTTCCGGCTAAACTACAAGTCCTATGAAAAAAAGTTAAATGGCAAAGTTGTAGGTAATAAAAAGACCCACAACTTTTGTATTGACACTTTTTTCACAAAACCTCAAAATTTATGTGAAAAATTCAAAAAACCAAGTTTTTGGTTTTTTATTTTATCTTTTACAATCATTATTTTTTTTCCACGAAATTTGGTGAAAACTTGCCTTTTTATGTCCCAAACACACTGTAATTTATTTCATTTAAAATAATTATTTTTTCACCCTTATTTTGACTTAATATCGAAAAAACACCCTAATTTTCAATCGAAAATTCTCGCGTCAGAATATTTTTTTTTTTAAAGTTGGTGGTCTTTTTGTTTGTTGAAATCTCTACTTTCTGATGGTATAAAAAATATTTACATTTCTATGGTAAATGTTCTCAGAAAATATAAAGAAACGCTACGAAATAACAGGTAGTAAGGCCTGAAGGTTCTGAACATTTTCGCTTATAACTTTTTTATTTATAGTTCTATGACAAAAAGTTGCGAATCAAAGTTGTAGAGAATTTAATTTGCAACAAAAATGTCAAGAATTTTTTTAAATCGGATAAACAGTTTAGGAGATATATCGTGAAAACCATTTCAACCCCTATTTTCAAGATGGCGGCCGGGGGACAAGGGTGGCGACCCCACAAACTTGGTTTTAGCTTTACACTGAACCCCCCTACACAACAAAAAAATAAAATTGCGTCCTCTAAAAAACGCAAGGTTAGGCCTAAAAAATGTAACATTTCAATGGACTAATAGTGTAGCCATGAATTCTGATTTAGGAAAAGAGGATAATTAAAATAAATCTTGGAAATAAAAACGACATGCTGGCTGGTTCTTAGGTCCTAACAAAAGCCAAAAAAAAACACTTAATCTCTTAAGCCAGCATCAAGTGGGTTTTTGTCTAAAGACATAATATAAAGATAATTTCCATAACTCATTCATGCGACTCAATAGTTTTAAGAAAAAAACCTATATATGTTTTAAAGAATCGAAAGCCCTCTGAATTAAAAAAAACCTTACGTGAACTTCAATCAGTCGGAAACCCCATCAGATTCACAAAAAACAAATAAAAATATTTGAAAAAAATCATCGTATATTCCACACAAATGTATTTAATGTTCCCGTGATAAATACAATAGGCAGCAGACAGCCCCAATCTCATGTTCCACCAGGCTTGTTCCAATATTTCGATTATATCCCACAAATTACTTATTCAAATCTCGATCCCAAAGTAATTCCTTGCAATCTTTTAAAGAATTATTTGTTTGGTTTAGTTATTAAATGTTTTGCCTATTTATGATAATTTTATTTGGCTGTAAGCCAATTTTCTTAGAGGACTTTGAACTTCGACAAAATTTAAAGATGTTTTGCTAAGTTAGACTTTTAGCTACTAAAATTAATTTAATTTGAAAAGGTACAATTTTTACATTATTATCGAAGTAGTTACAAAAGGATTGTTTTTGTTGTTTTTTATATTAATACATTGTTATCATTATCTTGATCTATTTAAATCACACGAAAACAAACGACTTAAATAATATCCCAATATAGGTACCATTAATTAGACCAGTAAGTAAAAATAAAATGCTATCTAAAATAAATACAAAACAATCAGCTAATTTCACTGTTTCCCATAACATTATCAAAACGTAAAATAATAAAGAGTTGGAGAAAAAAGCAGGAGATTCTCCCCTGGAATACAATATTAAGTTTTTCGTATGCAGACCTCGTAATGCACACAAATTTAATTGACTATTATACCTTATTTAAATGCAAAGCCCGGAGAAGAGAGTAATTAAGACAAAGAAAATGCACTAAAATATACTAATTAGCCGCACTTTGTTATTTTACTTGGATTATACGAGAGTATTTTTTTAATTAATTATGTGAAAGTTGTTTTTAAAATTAACCTATTTCAGAATAGGGGTTAGTGTATCTCGGGGAATATCTAATATTGTCTGCTAGCTTTAAGAGAATGACTGTCATACATGTATGATTCACCACTTTGCTTAGATACAACTAAAGAGTATAAACTTCTATGCTTATAGGTCTCTTGGCACCTCTAATCATAATATATCATTTTTTTCTCGGAACGTTGCTAATAGTAACAGGTACACCTTATTCTGCTACTACAATAACAATATAGACATGCAAAGAGTTAATATAACTTAAAAAAAAGTATCGGTCCTGAAGTCTCGGATAAATTTTTAAACATGCTACAAAATACCTTGAATCTGTTTTGCATATAAAATATCCAAAGAAAATTACATATCCATCACTAATACGACTTACAATTTCACGTTTCTGCTTATCCTGCAAGGCACAATATATGCAATAAAAACATAAAATGTTCGACCAGTATAAAGCCGACCATACACCTTCCAATTAGTCTTTGATCACATATATGGCAGACTGACGAGGCGTCTGTCTTTTGTTCGTTGCGAATGCGTCTTATTATTATTTATACTTACCACAAAAAATATTACTGGCCAACTCTTTTATTTACTTATAAAAGTTTGCAAGTGTGCTGTACGCATAATTACTCCAACAATACAGGCAATTAGGTAGGTATTTGACCACCAACTAAAATGTACTAAAATGCTGTTTCATTTAAAAGATTCCATAGAAACAAAACGAAGTGTCGAAAAATAAATTAAATCAATGTTAAAATAAATAACATCCATGCTTTTAAAGTTTTTGGAAGGGGAATTCTCTATCCTTGTCACGCGAAACATAATTTGTTCTAGGAAATGTCGAGTTATACAGCGTTTTGACATAATGACGTCATAATGACGTGCATCGTGCTCTCTTTTTCTAGCAATGACTTTTTAAATGCTTATAACTAGGCCGTTTTTTAGGATAATACATTCGTATTTTAACTGTTGTTAATCTTTTCGTTAATTAGTTATGTATTTCTAATAAAAAAAATATAGTCAAATAACCAATTGCATAGTCGGTGTTATCGAAATCTTTAGTTACGATTCTAAAGTCGCCAGATAAATTGCTAAGACCTACACATCGCTAACGATATTTCTAACAATTTCTATTCAATTTGAATTATCAGATTTTATTGCGATGCTACGATATAGACAGCAATAAATCGAAGGGTGTATAGCTTGCTTAAGACAAGTTGCATTTTATGAACCAGATATGCGGGATTCATTTATGTTTTATTTCCAAGATGGCCGTTGGCGATAAGTCTGCGTGATAGAACGCTTTCCTGCTAGCGACACAGTACACATTAATTAACACGGAATATTTATAGGCTCACCAGATAATAATATATATGAAAGGTTTTATAGAAGGCAAAAGCTTCCGTTTGCAGTATCAATGTTATATCTTTCGTTTAAGTGTTATTGTTGTTTATGGTAATTACAAAATACGTTTAAAGCATTATATAAAAACAAAGACTAAAGACCAATTATTCAAAAATTTAAAGAATACATCGTGATTATCCCAATGGCCGATAGACCTAATCATTTGAAGACATAATGACGTCCACCAATCCTAAGCACGCGAAGTTACTATACTATATATATCTATAGTTATAGTTACCTAGCTGTTTCCTGCAGTTCCGTCGGCATCCTGAGGTAATAGTTCACGCATCCAGATAACTATTTCCATCCCCAGGTCATCTGTCCACCTCCATATCAAATTGCATCTCCATCGCTTCAACCGTTTTCCCGTGAAAGTGTAACAAATAGAAAGACAGATTCACTTTATATTTATTAGTATGGATATCGTCTGCCTCCACACTAGCGAGCCTGCCTGTAGGCTTTAACACCGCTTGCTCATAGTCAAGGCTAAAATATAATATTAAGTTGTTCAAAAGACGGCTAATTGAAGGCTAGCTAGCTAAAATATTGCTATTTAGTATGCACATATTTTAGCCCTTTATGTTTCAATTTAAATGTATAAAAACAAGTAATTAACATTTATTGCTATAATTTGTGGTTTTGCCAATTTATAGCACTTCATTCCGGGCAGCGGATGGATGCAAGCTGCCCAAGACCGGGATGGTTGGCGCTCTTTGGGGGAGGCCTACATTAAGCAGTGGACGGCGATAGGCTGATGTGATGATGATGATGATGAATATATTTCTATTTATATTTTCTATAATTAAACCTACTGTAAAATGGATGGACTTGACTTATTTTTGTCTTGATTTTATTACGGGAAAAGAAAATTCCAAGCATTTTGCGAGACCTATTTACATAATAAAATACAGATAGGAAAATCGGAATAGAATAGAACAGAACAGAACAGAACAGAATAGAATAGAAATATTTATTTGTCAATGTAGGTAAAATTTACATTAGGTGTTACATTCTTAAGCTAGTTCGCTACATTGTACCCATAGGCATACAAATTTTAATACGGAGCAACAGCGACGGAGATTTTAATTATACAAAAGCAAAATAATACCTATGGACCCGCATCGCTGTTGACAGGTAACAAACCCAAATCTAGCGATATACATCGTTTGTCGACAAAATAGACCTGTGCCGTTTCGTCACGTATTAAATCAGTCTATTGCACCAAGGCTTACTGCTGAGTGTTAGATCTAGGGGTCAATTCGGACAGTGTTTTCAAAAGAAATTTCGTAGTAGCCACAGCTAAGCATAGACTTGGGCTCTATTGGAGAAAATGAGCTTGCCCTTCGATCCCCATTTATAGGACTAAAACATAAATTCTGTGTAAGCGAACTAATTAAAAGCATCCTTCTCCCACTTTTGCATAATTCTTTGGTAAAAAGGTACCTATCATTTTCATGTTTATTATTTAGGATTTTATGGGTATATATAGGTACAATATCGTATGGCCCCCCTAACACATAAAATATAAATATGAAACCATTTAACAGACTATTCGTAATCCGTGCCTCCACCTGAAAAGCTAGCACAGGTACTTCGGCAGTTCGCACAAGATGGCGCCAATGTTAACGCGCCGACAAACAGGATAAGTGGACGGCAATTCTACAAATGGGAAGCAATGCAGTTTCCTCTCCGAGTTTCATTGCATTGAAAACGAGTGCAATCGACTAGAATAGGTCGATCGGCACCTACAATGCAATCGAGCTTGGCAAACAATTGAAGTTGTATTGCACAGCCGCGGGACTTGTGAGCCGTATAAGAGAACTGGGTCTGATGGGATTCTAATATTACTAATAATTTATGTTTTCCGAGCAATTGGATTGAGGTGTAAGCATAAATGAAATCAGGAACATCAATATTAGGCTTTTATGGCGGACTGAAGGTAATAAGGTAGGTTACCAATGTGACGTTTTTTAAAGACTGACAAATAAATAGCTAAAAGTCTAATTATCAAAAGTAGGGTTTTAACCCAAAGAGAAGTTTTTTCACCTAATTCTGGCGCAAATGATGCTTAATAGACTAAACATTGACTCTTTTGAAAAAGATTTAAAAGTATCTTGAAAGAAGAAGAAAAGAAAGTCGCTTTCTCTGTCCCTATATCCCTATGTATGCTTAAATCTTTAAAACTACGCAACGGATTTTGATGCATTTTTTTAATAGATAGTGATTAATGAGGAATGTTTAGTATATAATTTGTCAAGTTTTTGTATCCATTAGCTAAAATATCGCGGGCGAAGCCGCTGGCGGGAAGCTAGTATATTATAAATGCGAAAGTGGGTTTGTGTATTTGATTGTGTTACATTTACATGGTTAAACGGCCAAACTCATTTGGATGAATTTTTTGGCACGGAGGTAAAAAAAACGGTTATAGGGTGCTTTTTAACCGGGTGGGTTAAGTAGTTCCATTCTTCAGTAATTCATTCTTGGGGCAATCCATTCTTATAGTTACAATAAACCTACATATATACATTAGTTACCTACATATAGAACTGTTGTCTGACTACCCAACTACTAATTACAATATCAGTAGATGTTGTACCATCAGTCTATTCTATTCTACCATCAGTCTTCACATTGTCTTTAGAAATCCACTCATCAATCTTAAACGCTAAGCCCAAATCTTTGGTTTGTCAAACAATACCCAGCCATGATACAAATTCTGTTCCATCGTAGAACATAAATCAATTTTGTCACATACGCGTAAACTATAATTGTTTCCTGCGGTTTCACCCTCATCCTGAGATAAGTACTTCATGCACCTGAATAAAAAGTATCTTATGTGGTAAACTGACTCATAAACTCTGTGTGTGCGTAAATTGCATCCTAATCCATTCAGTAAATTTTGCTTGAAAGAGTAACAAATATACATACATACACACATCCTCAAACTTAACATCCTAATATTTTAAATGTGATAGTGAGTTTGTTTGTTTATTACGCTTTCACGGTAAAACGACGGAACTGATTTCGATGACGTTTAGTATAGAGAGAGTTACTGAACCCTGAAGACGGTTATAGGCTAATTTTGATCCGGGTGCACATAGTACTACCCTCGGACGCGGGTGACGTCACGGTAAACAGCTACTTTATAATATTTATTATTAGGATTGCGAAACAAAACTTGGTGCAGTATAAGGACATCAACATTACCACTGGTAATGTAGATGATCCAAAGATATTTAAAAAAATCAACCATATCCTTACTAGTATTATAAATGCGAAAGTAACTCTGTCTGTCTGTCTGTCTGTCTGTTACGCTTTCACGCCTAAACCAGTGAGCCGATTTGGATGAAATTTGGTACAGAGATAGAATAGACCCTGAGGAACAACATAGGCTACTTTTTACCCGGGTGCGCAAAGGTGTTCCCTCGGGATGCGGGTGAAACCGCGGGAAACAGCTAGTACTATATATGATGATGATGATGAACCATATACCATCAAGATACGCAGTCTTTTTTTATTAACCGTTACTGTCCCACTGCTGGGCAAAGGTTTCCCCCATCCTTTTCCACTCTTCTCTTTGCGTTGCTTTATCTGTCCAGTCCCTAGTAAATGCATCCAAGTCGTCCCGCCAGCGTTTTCTAGGTATGCCTCGGCGATGTTTTACAGTCTTATTAGACCAAATTAACACTATGCCGTCACCCATCAAAATACCATTTCACACATCACCATACTCTAAAGACGACAATATATTTCACTTAGCTGAAGCTTGGTTTCAATCTAAATATTAATGCTACCACGTAATATTACTTCATTAATAATGCCTGTGTTATTGTTGTCTTACTTGTAATTACGGTAGAGGATGATTTGCACAATGAATTAATTAAATAACCATTTAGTAGATACTACATAATTATTAGATCTGGGTTCCAAGCACGAGAATGTACCTAATGTTAACAAGCAAATAACTTAGTGGTAGATCCTTATATTAAAAACCGGCCAAGTGCGTATCGAGCCACGCGCGATAGGGTTCCGTAATTGGTGGACTTTAATTCCTTAAACTGTAAAGCCTAATTAACCGTGATAGTTTACGTTTTAAGTTCGTTATATATGCTACGTCTTTGAATGTTTTCATATATCTAGAAGTCATTCAAGTTTGAGGGGGACGCCTGTACCAAACAAAAACTGCACTTTAAAGTTAGATATTTCACAAATGGCTAGTAATCTATAACCGTCTCCAAGGTCACCTCTATGTCCGTTCAAATTTTATCAAAATCGGTTCAGGCGTTTTTCAATGAAAGCGTAATAAGTAAACAAACAAATTCACTTTCGCATTTATAATATTATTTAGGATAGCTACTTAATATTCTTTTAAATTTTTGGGAAATTAAAAGCTAAACTTTTATTATACAATCTCAATTTCGCCACCCGCAGATTCTACAAAATTCCCCTAACTATGCATAACTTTGTTGAGCGAAACAAAACACACTCGATTGTAGATTAGACTTCTCGTTTCACATCTAATAATTTCATTGGATCCCGACTGTGCCCACATAGTTTTCAATTAGACGCACCACAGAGGGTCATTAAAAGAGTTTAAATAGTTTTTGTCGTGACATAATTATTATATAGCACCATTATTAATACCTAACACTGAACTGGGTTCGAGTTTGTAGAGGTTCTGTTTAATTTTCTCTTAGTCTTATTTCTGTAATTTAATTTTATACCATCTTATGTAATGCGATATTTTTTTAATAAATTCTTATTTACACTGTGAATAAGAGTAAATTTGATATAAAGAATAATAAGAGGGTAGGTAAACGCTGTTTTCTCTGAGCTAAGTAGGTAACTCGACGTTTCTGACGCGTCAAAATAATGTTTTTTTCTTTGAAATAAATTCTTATTTTAGTAGAGTTTTTTTTAAAATTATGTACACTGTAAGTAATGGCAAAATATGCATGTCATTATGTATCTTTACCATCATACATTACAACATTATATTGTATACTGTATAGTTGAGTTATTTTTATATTTTATCTGATTCATACTTCTTGTGAAATTGTGAAGTCAAACAGACATTAAAAAATATAATATATCTAATTTGTTTTACGAATGGGAAATCATCAAATGACTCCTCCTGTTATGGGGGGGGGAGCGGGAGGAAGTGTCAGACTCTTACTGACTAAACCCATCCATGTTCCTTCCTTAGTCCTTTGCGTTCCATGGCGCCGGTAGGTTCTTCGAAAAAAAATCCCAGAACATAATAATAATATAACATAGGTACCTACTTTATACGTGTACTCACCTGACAACTTATTTCAACAATCTTAAATCATACCGTCCACATAAAAGGGTTTAGCTGCCAACTTTAAATACAAAAAGTATATTAAAAGAAAAGAGTTTTAGTTTAAGAAGGTTTTTATGACTTAGTGAAATGTTTTAAGGACTTAACTTAGAGGTGAATCGAGAACACAGAGGTCATATGCTAAGTAAGATGTTATAAAAATATTACGAGTCTAGCTTTCAACGCAGCAAATGACAAGAAGAGGGCAAACATAGATTAGCCTTTATTATTTAGCCTTTATTCTATGCTTTTTAACAGAATCATCATCGTCAGCCTTTATAATGTCTCACTGCTGGGCACAGGACTCTTTTCATACAGAGAAGGCATGAGCATTGATCACCACGCTTGATCAAGGTGCATTGGCGATTTCAGACTTTTTAAGTCCAGGTTTCCTCACGATGTTTTCCTTCACCGTTAGCCAGTGGTGTCTAAGATATACATAGAAAATACATATGACATTAGAAAAGTCGCATTGGTAATTGCCAAGTTTCGAACCCGCACACTTGTACACGAGATGCAAGTGCTTTAACCACTAGGCCACTACAACACTTTTAACAACAATTTGATTTAATGAATCCTAATAATATTATAAATACGAAAGAATAGATGGACGGATATAAGTTACTCTTTCACGTAAAACTGCTGAATGGATTTTGATGAAATTTGGTAGACATATAGTTTATAACCTGGAATAATACATAGGATACTTTTATCTGGGTGCGTCAGGTAGTTTCTTCAGGATACAGGCAAAACCCCAGGAAATACTATTATATAGGAGAAGTAAATACTAGAGATACTATTTACGTACAACATACATTAATTGTATAAGAAATACCTATAAAAAACAAAGTTATATATCTAAAATACACCAGTATACAGACTTCGCACACAATTATGTGACCACTGATAAGGATCTGGTCAAACTGGTTACGTTGATGTTATTAAATAGGTCCGGAACATACTCGTAGCGTGCATACACGCGTGACGACTGACGCAAAAAAGAACAGCTGCTTCATAATTAAATATTTTAGGTATAATTAGGATACATTACACCATGCACACGGTAAGAACAAAGAAGTTTAAGTATGGCAATGAGTTATTATTTTTTTTTTCTTTAAGAGATCAAATCTCATGTCACTCATTGTATGTACCTGAGTAAGTAAACAAATTTGTGTAGAACAAAAATAATATATGTATGCATGCGTGTCATGATTCAAATCATGCATATATTTCCCGGGGATGGAAGCTGGTACTGCATCTTCGGAAACATCTATACCACGCCCTCATTTCGTTAATTTTGCTTTTAATTCATATTGCTTCGGGCCTCGGTTTCGATTCCCGAGTCGAGCCGACATCGCTTTGAGGGTTTATAAAAAAATACAAAACAGCTCGGGTTCAGCACGTTAAGTCAACATCCCTGACTGGTACTTTGATAGCAGTCGTTGTTACGATTCCTTGGCAGTGACCGTCAGGCGGATTTGAGAATACTCAGACATAAGGGCTTGTTAGGTTAACAAACTTGCAGCCAGCCAGCCTAAGACTGTATGACGATAGACTCACAAGTCATATGCGTAACAACCGGACACGATCTAGAATCCTAGCTTGCTCTGAGAAATCCCTAATCTTAAAACCCATTAACACTGCCTGCCAGGTGATTTAGTCGGGACCGCTTGACGAGTCATGGTTTCATCCACATAACCAGGCTTGATAATTAAGGAACAGTATAAAGCTCAATAATCTATACTTATAAAATGCCTTGTCCTGTAGAGAGTGAAGAGAGAAACTTGGAGAGTGTGTTCTTTGTATGACATAGGCATCCGATAAGAAAGGATTTTCCTAAAAAAGGGGGGGCAAAGTGTGTATGAAACTATGATTTTTTTTTTTGAATTCGTGTAGCCCGCGCGGGCAAAGCTAATCTAGTTATATACAAAAAGGCAAAGCAACACATCACGTTAATAAAAGCATCGCAAATCCCGCCAAACAATACACGTGCAGAGAAAATCCGCATGAAAAACAAACAAACATACCGATCAATTTAAAAGGATAAAGAAACGTTACGATTGCAGGTAAAACAATAAAACAGTACAAACAAACACGAAGCTTTAACAAATCTATGCGAACATAAGCATACGGTTTACGAGCATATAAATTCGAACGACTTTAATTATTACGAGCTAACAAAAGATTGAATTAGTTCAAGGCGATTTGCATAATACTCGTAACCGTACGAATTATGGACCTATTTATTTTACGCAGTCTATTAATACGATTATATTTGCTATATCACATACAATTTTAATGGATTTTGTATGTAGAATTTGCCTAATATACATTAGGAAGCCATGAAGAGTATCTGATAAATAGTATGAATAAGCATAGGCTTCCGAGAGCGTAATAGTATTTTTAAGTAGAATACTGTTTCTAAGAGAGTATAATTCTGTACAATATTAGTATTGTTATGTAACTACTATACACAATACATATAGGTAGAGCAGGCCAGACAGACTCCCGCTCTCGTCATCAGCATCAGCTTATATTAAATACCATATAGATGGAGTTCCGATAGAAAGAGTGTCAGCTATCCGTGACTTGGGAGTCACGTTTGATACATCCCTATCTTTTCGTCAACACATAGATAATATAGTGCTAAAAGCCAAAAAAACTTTAGGTTTCATAATTCGTATGTCTAAACCTTTTCGCAACGACAATAGTGTCATTTTACTCTTTAATGCTCTAGTACGAAGTGTCCTGGAGTATTGCTCCTCTATCTGGTCTCCCTTATATTCGACTTATGCAGAGAGCATTCAGTCCGTTCAGGCTCGTTTTGTTAGATATTTAAGCATAAGAAATGGTGTACGTAAAACTATTCCTGAGTATGTAGATAGATTGGAACATTTTAAAATGAAAAGGTTAAAAGAAAGACGTGATATTGCAGACCTGTTAATTCTTCATAAAATTATCAGCGGATCCATAGACGCACCACTAATTAAATTGTTTAACTTTAAACTTCACCAACGAGTTATGAGGCATCATCGTTTATTTGTTGTACCCACTTCTACTCTTAACACCACATTCAATAGTCCCCTTACACGTATGGCAAGGCTGTATAATGAAGTATCCATAACGTCTAACAATTACATTGACCTTTTTTCTATGAAATTTGAATCATACAGGCACTTCTTGATAAATAACTAACAATGGTTTCGTTGGTAACGAATTAAAATCTAAATAAGCTACCACGATACTAAAAAATAAATAAAAATAATATGTAAGTCTTTTAAAAAAAAACACATAGTATAGTATATTATTTATGACTATTTGTTAGTTAAATAAAATAATTGTCTGAGTTACATTAATGTGATGTACATTTTGTAGTCTCAAAAAGCGAAATTATGTCAATGTCATGCATACCTGTGATTTGTGTAATTACTTTCATGATATATGTTGATAATTTTATATTAGTATTTAAGGCTCTGTGTAATTATGCAGTTGGTGTGCTTATTGTTAAATAAATAAATAAATAAATAAATATCGGTCTTTTGTTGGATATTGCCTACCGTTTTCCCATGCAACTTCTGTCTGCAACCTTTAACAGGTCGTCACTCCATTTTATAATACTTGAAACTTGCACGTGCACTCGCACAGTTTTCTTTTATACTCATCTAAAGAGTAACGTTTTGAGGAAATGGGTTTGTTCTGAATCTATTCTTTTTGGAGGGATCGATACTAAAACTTGAATAATGTAACTCAAGGTGTTAAAAAAATTGACCACGCGGGCGAAGCCGCGGGCGGAAAGCTAGTGTATTATATTTTGGTAATAAGTTATATCAAAATGTAATTCGAAAACCTTTGTATAACACCTTATTGCGATGAAGTTTAGTAGAATATTCGACTTCAATAACAACGAACGAATACAATACCAAGTACATTTTTACGATAAAATTATATAAGGTGAACTTACACAATATTTATTACATTAATACCATTAGACAGATCTATCAACATTTATTTCTGTATAAAACAGTCGTAAAAGAACTATATTTTATATCTTAGAGGAATATTAGCCACGGATAGTCAAAATTAATTGTGCGTGTAAAGTATGACTTAATTCATTAACTTCTGTAATAAATAGTAGTTAGAACTTTGAACGTAATAAAAACATATTTATTACAGTGTCATTAATAATATTTTTATGCTATAAATGACGTATTAATATCAAGCCAATTATGTTAGGCAGATGTTTAGGTATAAAACAGTTGACGTTTTAATTTTTATGGGGTGTCAGCCTCTTTCATCATCACCACACTACGATTCAAATTTCACATAGAAAATTTTAAAAACGCTTCTCAACCCCAGAACGGAACCCAGGACTTCATGTTCAACATCAACGTGCGGTGCAGTTGTTTTTGCCAAAAATACCACTAGGTATAATCTTGGAAAAAAATATTATCTATTTTCAATGTCTAACAATATTCCATCTCTAACAATAATCCAATTTAAAAAAAATATCCCTTATATCTCCAAGTGACACGTACCTACCACCTAGTAATAAAGACATTGCAACCCTTACATCGAACGCATAATCAAATTCCCATCCACGTCAAATCCCCGCAAAACAAAACTGTACTGTTATTTAGGTATTCAGTGTACGCTCTTAAATCCATTATCTTGTGACAAGCCCAGCTGATCCGATACCAATAGTACTGCACACAAATTAGATTCGTATTCCGTTGGTGTAATCAAGGCAGACACTTGCTTGCACATCTGCGTCCTACAGGACCTTGCAAATGTGATAGGATATTTAAACTTCAACCTTATGAGCTCGTAATAGGATACAAAACGACATGTGTGTCAATTTTCGCAACGGCGGTAAAAGGATTACGACTGCGACTGCGTGAAGATGCTCGATAATGTACTTAGAGTATGGAATATACGTGTTTGTTGGCAGATGTGACATTCAATTCATTTTATTAAATACCTAATTGCTGATTTAAAATGTACAGTCTTGAAATATATTTTAAACTAGCTTCTGCCAGCGACTTCGTCCGCGTGAAATAGTAGTGCTCCGCTCCTATTGGTCTTAGCGTGATGATATATAGCCTATAGCCTTCCTCGATAAATGGACTATCTAACACTGAAAGAATTATTTAAATCGAAGCAGCGGTTCCTGAGATTAGCGCGTTTAAACAAAATGACAACATTTCCCTTCACTGCTCTGCTCCTTTTGATTGTAGCGTGATGAAAAGTATACTATAACCATCTCAGGAGTATGATAAATAATTGTACCAAGTTTCGTTAAAATCCGTCGAGTAGTTTTTGTTTCTATAGAGTTTATACAGACAGACAGACAGACAGACAGACAGACAGACAGACAGACAGACAAAAATTTTACTGATTGCATTTTTGGCATCAGTATCGATCCCTAATCACCCCCTGATAGTTATTTTGGAAATATATTTCATGTACAGAATTGACCTCTCTACAGATTTATTATAAGTATAGATATAGATAGATAGATTAAATAAAAGCCGTTCTTGTTTTTGCCTCACTGAGTTATCATGTTTATTTCAGGAATTAAAGAGAGACTGGCGTGATTATAGCTTGCAAAAGTGGGACTAAATATAGAAACGTTGGTGAACTTATAAAACAAAATTTTCTCTACCATCCGCCCAATTAATACTAGCAGGATAAAAGATGTATGAATCACAAAAGAAAATAACTGCGCATCAATATATCCTGTATCGAAACAAGCGCACGAGACATTCTCACGAATAACGCTTGAGTATTATAGGCAACTTACTAAACCTTATTTGTCATGTCTACATTTTATAATATTCTTTGCCACCACATTAGAAACCAAGTCCTCTCTAATCCCGCTCATTGGTTTAAATGTGAGTATTAAATGTCTGAATAAAGGGGTGAGCACACTATTTGAAGGACCGTGACAAATGGGCTTATGGAATTTTGTGACACTTTAATATTATTATAACAATTGTGAGTAATTGAAGTTTTGTCCCTAAGGCACGCTTTTAGTAACTTGAGATGATAAAACCATATTTTATGTAAAAAAAACTTACGGTTAATATATCATTGTACATTAAAAAAATATTTGACTAATATTTAAAAGTAGACATTGGATGAATTCTCTATTGCATTGGCAGACAAATGGCTTTTTAGACATCAAAAACGTTTTTGTCAATGTTTTTTTAAACATTGTCTACGCTGAAGTACCTATATAGGACTTCTATTTAAACTGTTGACTCTATCTACTGTTCTATCTATCAATTTTGGAGTTTCACCCTTATCAATATTGCAATTATTAACATTATACAACTAGCTGTTTCCCGTGGATTTACCTTCGAGCTGAGAGAAGTACTTCACCAAGCCGGATAAAAACCGCGCCCCCAGAATACAAAGGGTTGAGGAAAGAACATGGATGGGTTCCCTTCCGCCCCACCCACGGCGGGAGGGAGTATCAGACTCTTACTGACTAAAACCCATCCATGTTCCAATGTTCCTTCCTCAGCCCTTTGTATTCCGGGGGTCCGATTTACTTCTGAACCAAAATTCATCAAAATCGGTTCTGCCGGTTCCGTTAACGCATAACAAACAGACAGAATTACTTTCGGTTTTATAATATTAGTAATGATTCAACGTTTTATTTCATAAGACTCACAACATAAAATAGAGCACAAATGGAACTTGGAAGCAACAATAAAAAACCTTTAGGTGAACGAAGTTTCGGACTGATAGTTCAAGCAGTACCTAACTTATAAGGTAGATTGACATTTATATTTAAGGCAATAAAATAAAATAAAATAAATTAACAAAACACAAATAAAATAACTAGAAAATAATTAATTCTTAAAAGTTTACGAACTAATGTATTTAGTAGAATTAAGTAACTATTTTTTTGCTTTTATTTAATTTATTTGACTCGACTGACTTTCTGTAAAGTTGGAAATAAATCACATTTAAGTTGAAGCGTTTGTCTTAAGAATATAAAGAGAAGTATAAACATTTAATTGGGTCTTTATGCGAAGATCTAAAATGTTTCATTTTAATAATAGCTCTATATTTTTTTAATAGGCAAAAGTTTTATCATTTTTATAGCAGCTGCCTCAGCACTCAAAGATCTCAGAGACTCTAAACAAGTCTGCTATATACGAGGCTGATCATCAGTTCTTCTGCCTAGCCTTTTCCCAAGTATAACGGAGTCGCCTTCCCGGTAGTTTAACCGGATGCAACTGAGTACCAGTGTTTTCCATGGAGCGACTGCCGATCTGACCTCCACACCAGTAACACGGTAACCCTTGGTTGCCCGCGGCTTTACTGGCTTCTGGCTTCTAACTACCCGTCACGACTGTCAAAGATCTACAACGTGCTTTCCGCGAAGAAGTCTCGTTACGACATAGGTGGTCACTCATCCACGAACCGACTACGCCAAGCATAGCTTAACTTTTGATCGATCGACTGTTACTAAGCCACTTATGCGGCTGATACTTAGCCATGAGCTCCTCCTCCGAGGTTGATCATATTTCATGTAAAACTGATTAAAATACTAGTAATAGTTTCACTACTCCTATAGGTAGTGGTAGACCATTACATTAAAAAGATAACTGATTAAAAGGACCAATAATACTAGTGGTTTCCTACGGTTTAACCCCGGAGGGAACTACATCACAAATTCAGACAAAAACTGTCCTATATGTTTTCTTTCCCAAGATTCAATATATTGACTTATCCGTAAAACAGAGTATGATGTGATAAACTATCAACCCAACAGATGGGACGTTATTCTACGGATGAGTCGATATCTCCATACCAAAATTTATCTACATAAGTTCAGGTGTCTTCCCGTGAAAGTTTCCTAGGCAAGTGGTTCCGCAAATGGAGAATCGAGGTCAATCCCGATAAGAGCCAGGCCGTTCTCTTCTCGAGACGCACTCGCAATACCGGCTCCACCCCACCCCTCAAACAGATCGAAATGTTCAATCGCCCCATCCCATGGGGTGACAAGGCCAAATACCTGGGTGTAACCCTCGATAAGAATCTCACGTTCGGTGAACACATAAGGACGGTTCGTTCGCGCGCCGCCTTCGTTCTCGGACGCCTCCATCCCATTCTTAATTCACGCAGCAAATTGCCTCTCAAGTGCAAATTGCGCATCTATACAGCGTGCATCCGCCCCATCATGACCTATGCCAGCGTAGTGTTCGCACACGCCAAATCTTACCGCCTCCATAGGATGCAAACCCTCCAGAACCGTTTCATGCGCAGGGCCACAGGATCCCCGTGGTACCTTAGAAACGAGAATCTCCACCTCGACCTCAAACTGCCTACCATAAAGCAGTTTATGAAACGCGCTTCGAAGCGCTACTTCGACTCTGCCGAAAAGCACACCAACCCCCTGATCGTATCGGCTTCCCGTTACACTCCCTCCCAGATTAGCTCGATTCGCCGTCCGCGGCATACTCTCACGTTCCCCGACGACGAAATCACCCTCCTCCAAGAGAGTAATAGGGGAACCAGCACAATACACAAACACAGACCGCCGTCATACCGTCCTCGCCGCCGAGGCCCGTCGCGACGTCCCCGTCCATGCCCTCCCCGACTCTTGCTCGACGAGCCAGCCCGCGCGCTGAGCCAGTAGCATAAAAAGTCCCGTAATAATAATATTGTTATGATCCAGCTAGTCCCTAGTTGTCCTCCCCAGTGACGCCCTAAGCCGAGGATCGTTCCCCACTAGGGGAAGCCCTTAGCGCGCTGTCACTTAGTTTTAAATTTAGTTGTAAGCCTTGGCTGGAGGCCTTAATTTAATTAATTAAATTAGGACCTCGCCATACTGTCCGGTTAAGCAGGTCGAATGCTGTTAGAAGCACCCTGCAAGAGGTCATGTAGGAAAAAAAAAAAAAACCCTGAAAGTTTAGCAGACGGACAGACAGAAATAGTAATCTACCTATTAGTAAGCAAATTCCCGAATGTTTGGTCCCCCATCTAAGATTTCTCATAAGCACCATTAGCTAACCTCACACCTCGCCTTTGTTATTTAGCTCTAATATTGGCCGAGCTTCGCAATAATTCTGCTAGTAAATAAAGTTATTAATGTCCGATTTACAATAACCCGGATCAGTGGGTCATTTGATTGGATCGCCGCTAAGTAAGCGTGAAAAACAATGATATTTCAATTTGCTACTATTTCATGTATTTGTTCGTTTATGTGGTAAAACGTTATATATTTTTGGTATTAGTAATGGTAATTAATATAGTTGGTGATGCATAACGATTATTTGTTAATTAATAATTTCATCGAAATTATTCACATCATTTTATTGCATACTAGCTGTTTCCCGCGGTTCCCCCCGTCCCTACGTAACTAATTAATACCCTATAACCGTATCCAGCGTCTCTTCTATCTCCGTACTAAATTTCATCCTAATCTGTTAAGTCGTTCTCAAGTTATGGTATGACCAAGGTAAATAGGAATTCATTTATAGAGTATTTATATTATATAACCGACTATTTCCCGCAGTTTCACACGCACTTCATTTTTAATTACTTCGCGCACTAGGATGAAAAGTATCCTATGTGTTAATCCAGGTAATAAACTATGTGTGTACCAAATTTCATCCAAATCCATCCAGTAGTTATTGTGTGAAAGAGTTTCAAACATATATACATACATCCTCACAATTTTTCAAATTTACATATAATATTAAGTAGGTTATTAATTTACATTGACGTAGCCTGAAAAAAATACTTGGCATTATATGGTCACCGCGCACTGGTTGACTACATAATATTCAGTATCATAATACCATCAATCAGGTCCCTAACCTTTTAATATACTAATGACTAACGTAAAACTAGACATATTTTGCAAACTAAATGCAAGATAGAATGTGTCAGCGACTCACGCACTAGTTAAATGATGAACTAAATTATCATTTCCTTAGCAGTCGAATAACAAAGACTTGGAAGAGTCATCCGCCTAAGGAAATGGTTCGTTTAGCCGTTTGTGAATGATAAATGCCGACTAGTGGCTAATTTTAGATGAGTAATGTCACCGAAAAGTCGTGGTAGCCTAGTGGTTAATGCACCTGCCTCTCGTGTACGAGTTTGCGGGTTCAAAACCAAGTATCAATGTGAGTTTTCTGAAGTCGTACGTACTTTCTAAATATATCTTAGACGTCATTGACTAACGGTGAAGGAAAAAAATCGTGAGGAAAACTGATCTTTGTAAAGCTTGGTTTACAAAAATATGTAATATATAAACCAGGGGTTTCAACTTAAAAAGACTGAAATTGCCAATCCGCCTTGAGCACGCGTAGTGATCAATGCTCATGTCTTCTCAGTAAGAGAAGAGGCCTGTGCCCAGCAGTGGGACAATATATAGGCTGATGATGATGATGAATGTTACAACGTTTTTTCCACAGTTTCCCTCGCATCCTTAGGAAACTGCTTCACGCACTCAAATAAAAACTATCTAATGTGCTTCCTAAAGGTTCAATCTATATCTTTACCAATTTCATCAAAATCGGTTTAGCATTTCTCCGTGAAAGGCAGACGGATAGAGTTACTTTCGGATTTATGATAGGTAATAGAGTAAGGATTCAATTTAATTCAATGCATTTTGGGACAACATCTACAGAATATTAACTACTGTACTGAGTTCCTACTGCAGTCTTCTAATTTTCACACCGTCAATCAATTTCTGTTTTAGTTGTCATCACAATCTAGGTCTAAAAACCTACATCAATAAAAATAAACTTTACATAAGCTTAGAAAAATTCACACAGCTACAGACATATACACAATTTCATAATTATTAGACCATTAAGAAAACAAAATAAACTATACAAATCTAGATCATCAATCATACTTTCATAACAGCTAACCGGAACACAATAATCACGAGTAAGCAACAATTAAAGTTTTTACAACGCCAAGATGCTTACCAGACAACAGTATTATCTGGCTGGTTTATCTCGAACAAATAAAACAAGGGAAGCATTTAAACGCATCTACTTTCAACAAGATATTTTATAGTACTCCTTTGATCTATAGACCTTTTTGCTGACCGCTATAAATGCCTCGCTTTAAGAGATAAAAAGTTAAGTTCCTTTGTGTAGAAGTCGGTCAAGTGACTTGAAATGTAATGAAAATCTTTAGGTGCGCAAGGGAAATTTATTTCTTCCAATAGTTGTTGTTTATCGCTCGCTCTTTGTAGTACACGATGATTTGATTGTTTTACCGTAAATCTTTTTAGTTTACTTTATCAAGCTGTAGTGTTTGTGTTTCTTTTTTTTTTGTGAAACTTTAGGACGAGTTCAGATGAAGAATATTATTAAACTTTAAATTATAATACTTTGTTTCATTTTGTTTATATCTAACGACTTAGGTATTTCAATAAATGTTTATTCTAAAACTAGCTTTCCGCCAGCGGCTTCGCCCTCATGGGGCTATACGAATTCAAATTAAAAATGACAGAGTTTCATACAAATTTTGCCCCCTTTTTCACCCCCTTAGGGATAGAATTTCGGAAAACCCTTTCTTATCGGATGCCTGCGTCATACAAAGAACACAGCCTCCAAGTGTCAGGTCTCTACGATCAGCGGTTTAGGCTGTGCGTTGATCTGTCAGTCAGTCATTCAGGACAAAGCATTTTAGCAGGTGACCAAATTGACTTCAATAAACAAAATCGAATACAACGAACTATAGTTTTGTTTGTTATCGAACTATAAAAGCTTGACTCTGAGAACATAATATCCAAATCAAATAACATCTTACAATGTAGCAATGTAGATTGTAGAAGCTGCAATGGTCGATACGGAGATCGTCATACAAATTGGTTTTCGGCGATATGTATTCTGATAGCACTTTGGTCATGCATTATAAGTAGCTGCTGACCTGGAGATGGGAACTAGGCCGAATTGAACTGATGGTCAAAGGGTTCAAACTGTATATTTGTAGCAGTGTGAATAGTATCTGAATTTTGATATTCGTTTTATTATGAATGTTAATGGAATTAGATTTTTGAGTTGAAAGTCAACGTGAATCAAAATATTTAACATATTATGTCTAGGAGAAGGATTTTGTATTTAGTCTTCTTGGTGTTTTGAGTTTCCTTTTACGGATTCAACAACTTCTTTACTTGAACTCATCATATCGTAGTATCACACGATAGCCATATTATTATGCTTGAGACTCAACGGTAGTTAAACAACCGATCACACGCCTGCTCATCAAAAACATCAAAGCACAGACAAATGAAAAAAAGACGAAAGTATCTAACTCAAAAGAACAAAAACTAAAAGTTAAAAACAAATAAATTTTACCAAACAAACGTTAGCCCAGCTCAAACAAAAACACGACACATCTCATAACAACAATTGTTGACTACAAACAAATATGATGACCACAATAACGTGGTCGCAACAAAGTGCCAAGATCTTGCGGTACCACGCTAAATTTTAGACCAAACGCTGCGGTCCGGATTAGGAGAACGGGGTCAAAAGTGCTCCACAGCGTCCGAAACTTTGCCGCGGATTTTTGGGGACTTAATTCCATGGAATAGGATTTGTGGAAAGTGGAATTCAAAATAATAATTCGCACTCGTTTGTAGTTGGTTTAGTATATCACAAAATATAGAGAGTGTATTTTAAATATATAGGGAATGAGGAGCTTACAGCTGAACGACCTAGCCAGTCGTTTGATCTATCATTTCATAAATAGGTTAACGTTTTATAACCTTTGAGAGACCATTTAAGTGTAGTGATATGAAAATTAAACAGTAATATTTAGGGTGTTAGAGCAGAGTTCAACAATCGAACTTATAGTGATCACATAAAGCTAAACTGAACGCGAGATAAATGACGCGTTTAAGTTTAAGCTTTTATTTAATGTGAACTGAAATTATTTGAATGAAAACGAGTTTGCTTTCCAATTGTCTAATTTTGGTAACTGTCACTAAATTGAGGATGTCCTCAGGTAGAAGCTAAGAAGTAAAGTTTTATCGTAGGAAGTAATAATACTAATATTAAAAAGTATAAAAATATATTCCCAAACAGCAGGGTAGGTACCTACTGAAGATAACTCCATAATAAAAAATATTTACATTTTATGTTTTTCATTTCCCAAAGAGGAGGATTCTGTTCTTGGAAACCGTTAGCTATATTTAGTATACAATTTCCCAATCTATTTTACATTGATTATTATGAAAACAAGATCGTTGTCAAAGCTCTCATTTATCGGAACTAGTCTAAAATGAGCATCGCTTTTTCAATCCCAGTTAGCCTTCGGCTATTTATTCAATATTATAGCTGAGAATTGTCAATTTGGATTGAAATTTCATTATGGAATAGAATTCTATGACAAGATTATTTAATTTGATTTCGATATTTGATAAATTCCATCTAGAATATCAAATTAATATTTTGCTGTATTTTGCAACTTATAAGCAAGACGAATTGCGTCTGCTGAATTGGTTTTATAACATGAGCACTAGACGAGTTTAGATGTTTTATCTATACTTATAATAAATCTGTAGAGAGGTCAATTCTGTACATGAAATATATTTCCAAAATAACCATCAGGGGGTAATTAGGGATCGATACTGATGCCAAAAATGCAACAGTAAAATTTTTGTCTGTCTGCCTGTCTGTCTGTCTGTATAAACTTTATAGAAACAAAAACTACTAGACGGATTTTAACGAAACTTGGTACAATTATTTTTCATACTCCTGAGCTGGTTATAGTATACTTTTCATCACGCTACAATCAATAGGAGCAGAGCAGTGAAGGTAAATGTTGTCATTTTGTTTAAACGCGCTAATCTCAGGAACCGCTGGTCCGATTTGAAAAATTATTTCAGTGTTAGATAGTCCATTTATGGAGGAAGGCTATAGGCTATATATCATCACGCTAAGACCAATAGGAGCGGAGCACCACTATTCCACGCGCACGAAGTCGCTGGCAGAAGCTAGTTCTTAATATTTCTTGCTTCGATTACGTATCATATCCACAAGTCAAGTCAATGTTATGATGTCATAAGTTTTTTGAATCAATGTTTTATGAATAAAGTCCTTTGTACGTTCACGCCATTGTACATATTCTGTGCAAAAAGTATAAATAATATTAATGCATTACCAAAATGAAATGAATATTAATTGGTTATTCTGAACATTCAAATCTTTACCAATTAGAATCAGTTGTTTTTACTAAATGTTGCCATGCTTTTATATAATGCATAGATACCTTACTTAAAAGAGTAAATATAAATATATCCTAACAATTAACATTCAAAGACATTATTTCCACAATACAATACAAATGAACAATAAACGTGAAGGCAAGCTCAGATCTGCGACGTAACGATAAAACGCTTAGTCGAGCGGTACGTCTGAACTGTGTCGGAGAAGTTGAGGCTTGTGGCGGATAGCTCAGCAGCTCAGCTTATAGCTGGAGGCAAGATGGAGATGGAAGCGGTAAAGCGGTAGAGGATCTCAGCATTATTCCTTGTGCCGATATTCTCTTTAACAATGTGCATCTCAGCATCGTCTACAATTGTTTCGAATGTTCTTAAAATCACTATACCATTATGAAGCCGTCTATACTAAAAGCTACAAAAAAAAATCAAGCACATTAATCATTTCAAATATGCTCCAAATAATTATACGTATTGCTACTGGCAAGCAAATCAAAATTCTTCAAAAATGGCAATGGTCAAATAAAATAATCAAAAAAAAACTTTTCCTGCAACCGATCACACACAACCGTTTTCTATCTTATATAGCGTGTTAAAAAAGCAAGTTCGTTGATATTAAACAAGTTTGGTAGGTACTGTAGAGGTTCTATGAAATATATATATAGGAATTAAACCTTATTAGGTAAACTGGCCACACAATCATTTGAAATTAGAATGAAGGAAAATTAGTTAGCAGATTTTTATATTAATACGATGTCAGTAGAGCCAAGTCGATTCCTGAGCATGAAATAAAGAAAAAGTCTAAAAGTTTTCTTTGATTTAATCTTCAAATCCTCCACCTCTGACTACGCAATCCCTACAAATGGTGGAGGTCGCGCGGTCGTAAAGATTCTGTAGAAAGTACGAAAAAAGTTCGCGAAGTAAGCGAATGCTGCAAGAGCCTGGTGACGGAGAATATCCTGGGCAACTAAAGAAAATATAAGTTCTGATGTCTCATTGGAACGCCGGAGAACAATAAAGCTAAGTGGATTTATTAATATAATAATTAAGCATGGCCGAGACGATGTCTTTTTTCTCAGGCATTAATAATGTTTGCTTGGAGGACTTTTTAGTCCAGTTTCGCGTGATTGCTGCTATCAATAAATGGGCAGAAGGCGATTTAGCATTGATCCTGGGTGCTTATTTGCAAGGACCCGCGTTAGCGTATTTCAAATATGTTTATGTCGAAGGCATAGAATATAAAGCCTTATGCGACAAATTAAGGGCAGAGTTCCCATCAAATATTAATTATATTGAGAGATTTTATAAAGCCCAACAGGAGCCACAAGAAGAGCTCTTGACATATTTCTATCGTCTATGTGACTTACAGAAGAAAGCTGATATTGTAGATGATAGCATTTTTATTAAGACATTTTTAAAAGGGCTAGTAATGAAATATAAAGTTAAATTGAGTACGAGATTGTACGAATCAAAGACGGAGTTGCGTGAGACTCTTGTGCAAATTCGAGATTTATTCGGCGAAGAACAAATACATTTTCCGAATTTGCCTATCATTCCACAGTGGGGTGGTAAAAGAGAACACAAGAAGTTCCATTATAATAACGGAAGTCAACGAAGTTCTCCGTATACGAAAAGTAATGACAATTTTATTTCTAGCATTAGAAGGAACTCGAAGACTGATGAGAGTGCTGAACTAGAAAAGATGCAGCCAAAAGATGAGGAGCTGCATGCTGTTATTGTGTCAGAAGAACAATTCCCAAGCATAAATAACAAATCGGGTCAGTCCAGTCCTTATATTAATGTTTGTATAGCCCATCAGGTTCATAGTGCGCTGATCGACACTGGAGCTTCCATATCCTGTATATCGGAGCAGTTGGCATTGAAGCTGCAAGTTCAATACACCGGTGTTGAGTCAAAGTACATGTAGAGGTTCTATGAAATATATATATAGGAATTAAACCTTATTAGGTAAACTGGCCACACAATCATTTGAAATTAGAATGAAGGAAAATTAGTTAGCAGATTTTTATATTAATACGATGTCAGTAGAGCCAAGTCGATTCCTGAGCATGAAATAAAGAAAAAGTCTAAAAGTTTTCTTTGATTTAATCTTCAAATCCTCCACCTCTGACTACGCAATCCCTACAGTACTATCGTAGCCTGAATTACATAATAAATTAAAACGTTTTTATCAGCAAAAACATCGTACTATTTCCTACTAAAACAGAATACATTGGCACATTTTCCCATTAGACTTACATTGGCACCTCGTAAAAAGACCAAAAATATCCAAGTAGTGTACTTTGCGCGAAAGATTTCAATCTAGATAAATCGCAATAGTTCACAATTTACGGCAAGCACAGACGCCTCTGGTAACACAGCCTTGTTGCCTCGTTACTACTCGCAGTAGCAAGCGAATAAAGTTTTCTTTGACGTATTTGCATTGACGATACACCTAGATCTTTTTATATTTCATATCGGCAAAGACTTGGTTGCAGCATTCGGTCTTAAAAGCAGTTTAGAAAAGTCTTCATGCTACTTCTGTGCATATTTTAAATTGTGTGGCCATTAGTATGTCATAAGGGTCTTTTGTTTTATTATGTTCGTAAAGTATATTATGTTCGTAAAGTACCTACATTGGTCATCAAACATATAGCCTTTTTAACCCCCGACGCAAAAAGAGGGCTGTTATAAGTTTGACGTTGATGTCTGTCTGTCTGTGTGTGTATCTGTCTGAGGCATCGTAGCTCTCAAATGGATGGACCTATTTCAATGAAAGCCAGTTTTCTTACGGTGGTTCTTAGCTATGTTTGGTTAATATCGGTCTTTTCCAAAATGGTGTAAGGCATTTTTACGTAGGGGGTTTTTTTTAATTACATCTACTTACAACATTGTTACTTCAAACATGAGATCTCTCGGGATTTCATACATATAGTGTTCACCTAGCAATGAAAGCTTAAATAAGCAATTCGATTGTTGTAGTTGGCTAAGAATGAACAACGCAATTGTTAAAAATAACGTGTAATTCTTTCTCAGACATAAAAAACAGAGCTTTAATTTTATTCGAACACTCAAGATCAGTTAAGACAGTGATTCATCAGACGGTTGCGAAGCCTCGCGTTGATTACACGATGTAAGCCCGACATGCATCGCGCTACTGACGCCCCTCCCAACGTCAATCTGAATCACGGATTAAAAGTGTGTCAGAATGTTAACTACGAGCGCGTGATGAAAAATAAAGGCAGTTTATTCGTTTTCTAGTATGATCATTAATTAAATGCAACGTTTTAATACCTACTATTCTGTTTCATTATGACAAACATCATAAGCGAATAAATCTAAATTAAACGGTTTCCTACATAATAATGTTACTGATTGACTAAATTTGATAAAGCAGACGAACAGATATACAAAAACGATTTTCAGATAATGGATTATTTATTTTCATAAAGCCACTACAGGTTCTCTTACGTTAACATACAAACGGGAAATGTGAAGAGCGTGCTTTTGTGACGGAATGAGCTTTCTGTGTCCATATTCATCTGTGTTCTGAATATTGTAATGTAATAAAGTTATTTTCTCGTATTTCGCGTAGGTGTTCGGTTATTGCTCGGTTTGATTTGTATTTCTCAGTAATAAGCAGGTATCGATACTAACCATTACGAATAGGTACTTTAATTTCGTGAACTGTGTTAAAATGTAGGAGAATTAAGAATATAACCGGTGACTCTGCTTTTGCTGTCATCCGTTCATCTAGAACTATTGTTACTTGTATCAGTGAACAAAACTTTTTTTTATTAATACATATATTTATTAGTAATTAGTCGACACTTCGCGAGACCAGAGGGCTGGCTTATTTCTTGGACAAAGAATTAGCATTGCTATTCAACGTGGCAATGCTGCCAGTCTTCTGGGCACATTACCAGATGATAGCGATGTGGAGGAATATTTTAACGCTTAACCTTGAGGTGTTCCTTTGGGTGTTTTTTTTTTGTATTTTATATTTATATTTAAGTAGTAGTTTTTAATCTTTAGCCTTAAGTAGTTTAAATTTAAAATCATGTATATCGTGTAAAATTCTGAATGAAACATTATTTAATTAAAAATATATATATATTAGTAATAGGTAATAAAAATATGCTTATCGTTTCAATAGGTATTATAATATATTTTAATTATACTCAATTAAGTATTTCTATTGTTGTACACAAAACATCATTTTTTTATCAACATTGTTTTTGGAAATATTGAAACTAAATAAATGATTTCTTTATCCTTACCATCGACGAAGCAGTGAATTTGAACACCTTGCCAATATATATTAAAATGATTATTTTCTTATTAAATTAATGATAATTTAATAAGAAAACATTACATTTTATTTCTTAATTTTATTTTATAATCCCCAAGCAACTGCAAACAATTACCAACAATTAATCCAAAAAGTAAGTACACTTTAATTTGATTAAAATTACACCGTCTCATTACATTCCGTCTAATTAAACATCGTAAACGGGAAATATAAATACGCTTTTTATATTATCCGTACTAAAATTACGTTGTTCTAGAACAATTTTCGCTAAAGCAATTAAGTTTGCAATTAAAAGCTGAGGTATCCGGGGAATGTCGGCTGGTTGGAATTTGTCAGCAACCAGCTATTGTGGACCGACCCTAACTGACCTCACCTTTAAGTTTCAATTAATGGAACAATTTCATTTGTAGGTTCACACGGCTGTCGGTACTTGAATCGAAGTTTACTTCGAACATCACATACGTAATCGGTTACTCGGAAAGTCTTATTATCGTTAAAAAATATGGTTCTCAGCTGTTCTTAAAGTGGCTTTAACAAGCATAGAGCTTTTTTAACGGTAAGTTCAAGGGAAATAAGAGTTAAATAATATTGTGTCGTTAATCTTCATTCTTGTTCGTTGCTATGGTTTTTGCAAGTTCTATCATTGAATTTTAAAGAAAAGTACCTAGGATGTATGTTCATAATTCAATTCTCAATAGTTAGAAAAAAAAACCAACGGCGTATCATAGGTATATTTAACTATTTTTAATACTCGTAGAAGATCTGACTATCTTTTGGTATCGTTCCCGATGGTCCTAACTCAATTAGGTATACCTACATTTTGTAACAGAAATAAATAAGAAAGTGACACCTTATTACTTTTCTGGAATATCCAAAAAGAAATCCGTATCCCTATTCCGTCTTTTAAGAGATTCCGTTTATTTACTAAGTTGTCTCTCCTCATAATAGATATTTATGTTTCATGGTATAAGAAACTTCTGACACTTAAATATGAAGTTATTCACTTGTTTTGCTTTGGCTGCTAAGAAATTTGGTACCGTCTGAGGAGTTTCAACCCCTACTTCCACTTTTACGAATGAATTATAATTTTTAACATATTTAATGCATCACATAAAGCCAGTTTTCCGAGAAAAATAAATTAAAATATAACAATGAAATACAATACAACATTAAATCTCTTTGTTGTACAGATTTCCAATAAAAAGAAACACCACCAAAAGGCTGTTACATTATCTTAATTAAACTTATTTTTTACATGTTAAATCCAGTAACGAGGTCTTTTATTTAAAAATAATATTTAATAAATTACATTTAAGTTATTTTTCCAATGTCGTAGTTATAAAGATTTTTTCAGTTTAAAGCCAATTTGTATTAAACTCAGTGATTACTTGAAGAGACAAAGCCAACAAAGCAAACGTGCACCTAATGTTACCATGACGTACCAAAACAAGATTATTTTTGTTATGAAAAAGAGATGGAGCTATACGACGTTAGTAGCTGTGTCACGCTCTCAAACTTGAATAGTGATTGCAATAACACGTGGTGGTACAGCCCCTGAACTCTAATCTATTTCCCGGAATAAAAGACACAATGGCGTCAAATAAACTTCATTTTATTCCACGCTTCGTTCGAGTTTTAAACTCGTAGTAAAAGTCGAGCGCGCCTACTTGCATCTCACACAATTACACTTGCATCGCCAGAATGCGCAACTATCAAAGAAGGTTCCCGCTTCGTGAGAAAATAACTCGGCTGTACAAACGCCAACGCGGCTTTAAGCGAGCACATCATAAAAGACCCATTCCTCGCCACTCTACGAATGCACTACATTTATTTATAAGGAAAAACGTGAAAAACTTGCAGTTTAAGCTCCGCTTAACAAATGGGCAATGTCTTAGGTTTTCAACTGTGATTTGCCGGGATAACCATTTTATCTTTGTGCTTGAAGTCAGATGTAATTTCATTTTCAGTCGAGTCGCTTCACTACCCGTTACTCTTTCTCAAATAAAACTAAGAAGACAGTTTTTATGTTTCTTAGCATCAGACAAATGAAAAAAACAGGCGAAATTGTATAAGTTTTCTTGTTGTAGCAAGTAAGCCTTGAGTGACACATAAAGTCATTGTCGGTGTTATAACAAACGCCAATAATAAACAGACATCACAATAAATGTAGCACTAAAATATATTCTGGGCCATCCATGTATTTGCTCCATATGAAGATATTCTCAGAATGATATTGGCAGGAAGCCAAACATTTGCACCACCAGATCAATCGCTTTCAGTTATTTCCAAATAAACAACACGTTTCGTAATTATTTTCTATTAAACAACACCAATCATTAGCCTTAATTGTTCAAGGCAATTTGAAAGTGCCATGTGACTTTAGTTGAGAACATTGAGGACACCTACGCACCGCCCACGGCCTCATCAAGACGAACCGTAAACTTTGTTTGAATTTTCGACAACTCGAGAATCGTCTAATAAGCCATCGCCTTAAATATTAATTAGTTACAAGCAAGGATCCAAACTCGCTGATTCACACAAGTGTACAATTAAACTGAGGGAGCAGGTGGTGATTAAGTAAAAGTTTCTGTCTGTAAGTGACTACTGCACGCTACATGGAGTAGATAGTAAATGGAATATTCACCTGATTGCGCTTTAAAATGTTGATGATATGACCGCAAAAAAAAATAATAATCAAAAGCTTACAGTTTTAACATTTTGACGAGAATATAAAAAAGTTTTACGCGAATGATTATTATAAGAAAGCAAAAGTGTTGCTGAGGGTTTAGAAGGTGTGTTGACTATTAAAGTAATTCTTTATTTTTTTAATAAACGTTTCTACTCTAGGAATTTCTCCAATTGTGGGTGTATTAACAAACAAACATTATACATGCAGAAACACCCAGACCCGAAATAATTTATGTTATCGCGTGCGGAATTGCTCAGTCAAACGCCATTGTTTTCTTATGAAACGAATGAATTTGAGATATATTACTAGGAAGACAGTGTTAACAGAAAAGATTATAAATCAGCTTAGATAATTTCACCAAACCCAACAGAGACATTTTAAACAAACATTTTGTTGTTAACCCTCCATTGACTCACTACTTCATGGCAGCTGCATGTAATTAAATGGAGATGCAACTTCAACGAAGTCTGATACTGCAACATGAATATTCCATTGCTGACTGGAACTGTAACTTTGAGCTGATATCAATGTCATGTAGCTATTCACAAGGATGTGCTCTGCTATCGCCATTCATATTTTAACTAGTTCGGAGTTAGGAGTGGCGCGGTCTCGTCACGTCGCCAAGTTTACTTTGGCTTAAGATGCTGCTGCGCTATCCTCTCTGTAACATTATGGGTTAGTTAGTTAATATTATGGTAGTATTAGTGGAAAATAATTTGAACACAGTAAAAGACAAGTCACTATAGAGAATTTTAAAACTTTGCTTCAGTAGGCACTTTAGTATGCTCTGTTATTTTATTTTAAATTTTCATTGTTTTAAAGACTTTTTAAGTTGTGTTATTCTAGAGATATTCTAGTACAGATCTTGCCATGACAATAGATTTTATTGCTTTCATCGAGGCTTTTAGTCAAGATTCATAGAATTTCTAAAATACCAGATACAGATAGATACACATATTTGTTTTAACTTTTTTCCTATCAAAGATAAAATAGTTTTATACGGATAAACAATGCTCAATACAACAACAAACTATCCCCATTGAGAATCTATCCTCCATGGTGTAATTAAAGATAAAATCCTTACAAGTGCGAGGGGCGTCCCTGACTATCGAGGCACGTAGGTACAATACATAATTGTGACGCGTTACAGTATGTAATTTGCTACCGTATTATTCATAATAAAGCTTTTCGCTTAATAATGTAGCTATATTTTTTTTGTAGGTATGTCAAATTAAAATGAAGTTACACGGAAAAAGACAAAACAGTTCAATAGTTATGAGTACGTTTACAAAAATATTGGTACAAAGGTTTTGGACATGAACGTGGATGGATATAGAAGAAGGGGACGACCGAAGAAACGATGGATGGATTGTGTGAAGGTTGATATGATTAGAATTAATGTTACTAGCGAGATGACGGCAGATAGAAGAGTATGGAAGAAGAAAACATGCTGCGCCGACCCCAAATAAAATTGGGATAAGGGCAGGAGGATGATGATGACGTTTACAAAAATAAGTCACAAATCACCCAGATCCGGAACAATTTTAGTTGTCCCATGTGGGAATTGAACTCACGATACGCAGAACTGTAGCCAAATGCCCAGCCATAACGCCAATCATGTCATCAGGGTGATATGTTATCTATCATTTATCTACCAACCATCATAAATATGTTTTACGAAACGAGATTTTTTCTTTAAGGTACAATTTAAATTCAAATATTGCTAGACCTCACTATAAAGTTAAAAAAAATGATTAAATTTCCATGATTCTAATTGTATTTACCATGTATGCAAATTGTTTACCAATAAAATTTAAAATGACGTACGCGACTAAGCCTCTTGCAATGATTACGAAACAGTTTAGAGCAATATAGCTTCAAATGGTAAGCCAGTACAAACCTCTAATTTGAATTTATTGTTGTTTCGACTTACTGGGGCAATTTAGTACAAAACAAAGACTTTTGGTTAAAGGAAAACAAAACTACATGTATTCAAAGTGTCCAAGAAGTTTAAATTAACTTTATGCGAGAGAATCAAACCTTCTAGCACTACGTTGATTTGACATTTGAATACATGCTTATTTACCTATTAAATAATTATGCCATTAAAGTTGCAACCATGTTTGTATTTACCAAAATAATACTTAAATCTGAAAAACTTTTCAGTTTTTTTAACTGCCTCCTTGAATAAATGAAATCCAAAAACATTTTTAGAGAAATCACTTATTAAAGCTCTCCCTTAAAGCGTAATTATACTTTTACATATTCGTCATCCTAAGTGCCCACTTGAGTAATACTCAGATATTTACCAGACTATATTAAAAGTCTGAAAGTAAGTAGGCACAGTTATAGTTCACAAAAGATTTCTTTGACAGCGCCCCTACAATATCTCCCCAAGTTAAACATTAGTGAAAACTTTCCGAATAATTATGATGCGTTGCAGTGAGGGATCGACGTGAGAAGTGTAGGCACTTCAGAATAATGATGCTCGAAGGGAACGTGGATGTTGAATGATAAAAAAAAACTGGATATGATAAAGTTGGAAACTGAATCGTTGGTGAAGTGGCTGCAAGCTTCACTGCTGAGCACAAGATATTTAGGGGTTTCAATGCTAAATTCTGGTAACGTATTTAAGGGTTTCCCACCAGAAAATTAACTGTGGCAGCCCAAATTATGATTTTTGAATAACAGTAACCTCACTTCCCTGTACCTATATGCGAATTAATTCACCAGCAAAATATATGATTAACTAACACCAATACTTTTATTCATAAAAAGGCTGTCTATAAAAGATCGCTTTTAGCGATATGACCGCCCATTGTGTCACCTTTGTAACTAATTTTCCAATTTCTTTTGTGTACATAATAAAGAATATTCTATTCTAATGTTGCATAGGTCACCGACTCAAGTTTTAGAGCTTTCCATCACAAAAAAGTAAGTCTAGCATTGAAATAAATGTACATTAAAAGCTCTCGTCTTGTCTATATTGTACATTACAATCAAGAAGAACAAAACCCACAATGTTCTATTTACTGACGCGCAACAATTACTAGCGCAAAGAAACATTTTCTTCCCGAACACCACCAAAATAAGGCACCGACAACGTCCGCGTTCAGCCACACTAATCTGTGTTTATCGCATTTATCTAATGCAGAACGGAACACGTCTAGCATATAGATTTTATTCAACGCTCGTGACCGGAATCCGTTGAAGAGTGTGGAGGGAAGCGCGAAGACACATTGTGTTTAGCAACCCTCGCGATACGAATGAATCGATAGATGTTGTCGAGAACTTTTGATAGCAAAGTTGTACGTAGACTCGGTATAGTACACTCGGGAGCAATTAATAGTGGTCAATCATTAAAATCTTTGAATTATGTAGTTACTCCATTATTTAGGTATACGTTAATTCCATTCATTTATTTACAGAAAGTATTTACAATATGTAGTATTAGGAAAACATAAAAAAAAGTTGTAGTGATTTAGGTAATCATAGCTTAGTAAAGTAAAATGTGTTTTTTTTTTCAGCGTTCGTTTTGCTCTATGAGCGAATACAGTTTACAGTTCTTAGATCTCATCGTGAAATTGTATTTAGTAGCTAAGAAAAAACGCCCATAGAATCACCTACTACATACCTCAAGATCATGCAGACGTATAGAACAATACCTATAGTATGTTCAAACAATTCGCATAATTAAGAATTTAATTTATTTATCGAAATATAATGAATATGAATTTTATTATCCCAGTCCATATATTAATATTTGTAGCAAAAACATTATTAATGAATCAAACTGTAATGTGATAGGTATAATAATATGTTCATCAAAATAAATATTAACTAGCCAAATTAAAAATAAATGGCTTATTTATACAGATACTTTATTTTACATTTCAATGAGGCTTTTATTCATTGTTCTCTATTTTTAATTATTTTAATCTTGTTTGTAAATATGACTATCATTATTTGTCCTTATGTAGTATTGAAGTGGGTAAGTAGAATTCTATACCTACTTTATTTAGTTTATCACAAGACAAAAGTTGCAAAAAAACGCGTGCAGTCGTACGACCCCGTTGGGAACTAAGTTCCTTACTGGCAAGTGCATACATAAACTCATATATAATAGAAAGAGACAGAGAAAGAGACACTCCAATGGAGGGAGGCATAACGCTTTTTCCTTACGTGGCGACTTCTACCAGTCAATTCCTACCGCCTTCCAACTAAATACTTAATTGTTATTTTTTTGTTGACTCAATTAATTTACGAGTATATCAAATTAAACTAGCTATTCCTTTTTTTTTTACCGTAACAAAGTTAAATTAAAACAACCATTAAACTTAACTCCATTTTAACCAAATTTTACAACCCAGAGTATTTTTAACGTTGACTTTAAACCGATGCAACGAGTGCAAAAGCTTACCCCACAATGTAAGGACCATAACACTAAAGATAGGGGGGGTAGGTACCTTTTATACAAAGATAACGGCTTTACGTACATTTTATGCAGAAATAACGGGTTTTCGAAAGAGTTGGGCGTCTATTATCACTGATAGTGTTATTAAAATGTCGCTTTTTAAGATAATCATTCTTTACTTTATTATTATTAAGATGACTAGCAATTTGCCCGCGACTTCGTCCGCGAGAGATTCGGATTTTCGCACACATTCCAGAGGTGTCACAAAATAGCATTATAAACATTATTTTTGGATGGCCAGTTTTACCACCTCCAAAATACCAGTTTCCATATAATTTCAAACAAAAAATGTCCCGATAGTGTAAATCATAATGTCTGTTAGATAATTAATTTACAAAGGCAACGAAACTGAAAAATACCTAAGAGTTTTTTTGAAATACCATAAGCATAACCTCTCTCCGTGCAGTAACAGTTCAGGTCGCATAGGACTATTTTATTTATTTAACAATTTATGAACTGGAGTATTGAGAATCGAAAGAATGTACTGATCTCATACGATAGCAGAGTGACCTAAGAGGTCCAGATGGGCTTCAGCTTGTATGCAGATGATCACATGAGAGGTTCTCTCTAAATAATCATATGCGGAGATTGCGGGGCTCGTAGTTAATTAAAAGCCATGCAAATCGATAAGAGACCCTTTTCTAAACCGACCCAACCATGCCTAGGAGAGCATGAAAAGCTGTCAGTCCTGCGCCTGATCTTTGATTGGGGATAATTTCATTTTATCCACGTATTGTAGCCACATCATTCAATGCGTCACTGGGTATCTTGTATCTTGAGGGAGTTGGAATGCAAACACTATCTAAACCAGCACGCAGTTTGAAACAAACTTAAACAACAGATTTTGGCTAGAATGCCAGCACCAACCGCTATAAGGGAGCTAACGACAGCTGAGTTAGATGATCCCTTAATAAGGTATTAAAGACATCATTGATGGATTTACAAACAGAAGAGCCCCAGGAGATAATATACTCGTTACGAAAAGTTTGGTGAACATTTGTTATTTTTTGAAAATACACGTGTGTACACACAATACACATGTGGCAAAAAACACCTTTTCAACAGAAACTTAGTTTAAGACACCGATTTCTAGAACGATGTTTTAGCAGAAAATAAAATTAATTTTCACTTTGAAAGCCGTTTGTATTTTTGTGAAAAGTTTTTTTTTCTGATTTCATCGCGTGCATTGAACCCTAAAATTCGCATGAATATTATACGGACTTAGGTCCGGTAAATATAATCTGGAAAAAGATTGTTTACTTTTTTAGGTATATCATTGCATTATGATAATTGGAATACCATAATTACTCTATCGCACGTCATCGAAGAAATTACATGAGATACAATTTACATCAAAGTGAAGGGTACAACGACGGTCTTATCGCTAACAGCTTTATTATTTTAGGCGCATACGGAAAGCGCGACAATATTTTCGACCTTAAGGCGGAAGGAAATGTACATAAATATTAATATAGTAGCCACATAGGCAAATATATTTTCGAGTTGTTTGTGGTTGAAACTGTACCCACCTTATTTTAAAAGATCAGGGTGTCCACTCCAAATGCCTAAAAACCCTGACTTTCCCTGATCACTCTACCACATTTCCCTGACGCAGTATTGTCGTCGTATAAGGCAAATATGCCATTTTCTCATTTTAAACCAGATTATGAATGTATTATACTTTGCACTATTGAAGTAAAGGTCTAGACTATGTGCACTAAATAGGAGAAGATATATAATTTGTGTTTAGACTTAAGTACCCCAAATAGTAAGCTACGAAAATAGGCCAATAAGATTCAGAGCGTGAGCGAAGCGAGCGCGATTTTTTTTTTAGAAATATGAGGAACATAATTCTTAGGTTTTTATTTCCATGAATTTTTACTCTTACGATGTTATTACCTGACAATCCCTGACCACCTATAGCTTCTCTGACATTTTCCAGATACTGGATATCCTGGATTTAGCGAAGCGGCTTGCTAACACTTCCCGTGACCCAAGGGCTGCTTTTATCTTTGCCTAAGACTAAACATTGCAATCCAACGTGGCAATTCTGCCAGCCTCTTGAGTACGCTTCCAGTTGACGGTGATGAGGAAACATTTTTTGACGCCATATTTTAGTTAAATTTTCATTTTATTAGAATATATTTTTGTGGTTTCTATTTTCATGTTTCTTACTGTAAATAATGTGCATACTTATGACTTGAAAGCGCTTACTTTTAACAAATTCGTAACTTGAATTATTGTAACCGTCTCTAATGGTTATTTTTTATTTAAAAAAAATGTGAATTCAACCAAAAAAAGAAAAATATAATTTACTAAACGCAAAAAAAAAACAAACCTTCGCGGGATTTGAACTCGAAGCAAAAGCAACCGAATCGGATGGTCGTTAATACAGGCTACACTATTCGTTGACATTTTAGTTAAAATTGACGTTCTCATACATCGTTCGATTCATAAATTCTACTATTCTACCAATGCTTTCGTGTTTTCAATCTCAATTACTGCTTATCTTCTTTAGGAATCAGCGTGATGATTTTCATATCAATGATTGTAATAACAGCTAAAATGCATAATTACTAAAAATTTATAGGTCATCCCATTACAAACTTTTATACAATATCTCACTGCTCATTCCTCATAATATTTAGCGTGATGTTTCATAGCCTAAAGCCTGACCCGATTTATAACAATCATTTTTGCTGAATTTCAAGTAGAACTGTTCAGTCGTTTTGGCGTGAAGCTCAAACAGATAAACACACAAACAGACAAACAGACAAAAATTCTAAAAATCATATTTTTGGATTCAGCATCGTTTACTGGTCACGCCGAGACCACTTTAAAAAAAATATATTCAATGTACAGATTTTCTACCATTACAATTTTATTATATGTATAGATAAAACGTTTTACGTTTGTCATAAAAAGTATTAATTGTCTACTGGATTGTACCTTTGGAGTTGATAGATGAGTCTTTAATCTTCGATATAATTTAAATTAAATTAGTAAAAAACTTTGATTTGATTTTATAAGAATTTAAAATGTTTTTCGTGTAAAATGACACAGACTTTTCTTTTTTAATATTACTTTCCAACGCTCTATTTAATTGTTAAAAATACAAGAATCACTATATTGATAATAAGTTTTAATTAAAATAAAATACGAGTCTCCAAATATTTCTATTCTAAGTCTCAACATATCTCATAACTTTGTCTGTACTTTTATAAATATGAACGGTGACATAGAATTAAAAAATAATTATGCAGACAACACTACTATGATTACAGTCACCCATATCGTATGAGTTAATATATATATGACTTAATATATTCAAAAATATTCTAAAAATATGGGCAATCAAATACAATAATTATAACTACTAGCTATTTCCCGTGGTGTCCCGAGTCCCGCAATTATAAGCCTATAATCGTATTTAGAGTTCCAGCTATAACCGTACCAAATTTTATCGAAACCGGTTCAGGCGTTTTACCTTGAAAGTGTAACAAATAAACAATCAAAATATTATTTAGGATTTAGGTGCGTATTTTCTGAATATTTTGCACATCCAATCGAAGTCAGAAAATGTTTAAAATACACAAATAATTCATTTTACCTCCATGCCTATATGTATAATCTCAAATATACTCACGACTACACGAAAATAATTCCCAAAACGCTCCGAACCTGTTTTAGAAAATAAAAAGCTTTTAAAATTTCGGCAACCATTACTTCACTAAACCCATACACTGCTAGTATACGAACACCTACCTTTTCTGCTTGCATGAAAGGAGGTGCTGTGTAATGCTTTCTGAAACCAGGCTAAACATCCTTTCAGGAAAAACTAACGTAAAACGTAACGTAACGTTGTAGACCGGCGAAAGGTGCAAAACTATTTTTCAAAGATAGTTTTGCACCTTGCAGAGAATCTTAATTTTATCTATTTATTAGATTTTCTTTCATCGCCGAATAGTCCCCGATTTGTAATAGACAATAATATACAATGAAATCGATTAATTTAATGATAGCCATTCGAAAAGGTCAGTTTGGAAAACTAGCTTACTTTTTTTACATGACACATTTCAGCCTAATCTGAATATCCAATTATTTTATTGTAGACTAGCTTCTGCCAGCGACTTCATCCGCGTGGAATAGTGGTGCTCCGCTCCTATTGGTCTTAGCGTAATGATATATATAGCCTATAGCCTTCCTCGATAAATGGACTATCTAACACTGAAAGAATTATTTAAATCGGACCAGCGGTTCCTGAGATTAGCGCGTTTAAACAAAATTACAACATTTCCCTTCACTGCTCTGCTCCTATTGATTGTAGCATGATGAAAAGTATACTATAACCATCTCAGGAGTATGACAAATAATTGTACCAAGTTTCGTTAAAATCCGTCGAGTAGTTTTTGTTTCTATAGAGTTTATACAGACAGACAGACAGACAGACAGACAGACCAACAGACAGACAGACAAAAATTTTACTGATTGCATTTTTGGCATCAGTATCGATCCCTAATCACCCCCTGATAGTTATTTTGGAAATATATTTCATGTACAGAATTGACCTCGCTACAGATTTATTATAAGTATAGATATAGTAGGATAGAAGATGATATAATTAGGTTTCGATGAGCACTTACCAACTGATGTGTCTCCCAATTGTTGTAATTACAACAAAAAACTAATTTAATGGTATAAATTCTTGTCATATCCAGGAACACCTTATTTGGTACAGTCGGTGCACTAGTTATTATCTGCTTGGCCTTATTAGATTCCCAACTTTCTACTACTAGTGTTTCAAATGGAGCAACTGCCTATCTGACCTCTACAGCCCATTTATTGGGTTACACTTAGTAGTACACTTTCTGGCTTCATCTACGTGTAACGACTGTCAAAGATCTACAAATCATAGCTGAGATCATGGGCTAAACGTGCTTTTCGAGGTAAAGAGGAGTCTTGGACGGACCGACTGCAGCTTAACTTAGACCTATCGACACGTGCTGATTTTATGATTTAATGAAACCCTTCCCGACGTTTTTGAACTAAAAGCAGCAATAATATACACAACAAATAATTCTACTAAAACTTTCCTGCTCCTCGTACTACATAAGTTGCTTGTCACTTCAAAACACTAGTATTTCTAAGTAAAAGCAAACCCTTCTTACCTACAGCCGGCTTTGTGATCTATGTCACCGGCACGTAAGTGGAGCGTCTCAGGTCGTGCGATTACCGTGCGGGGCACGTGGCGTGTCCTGTCCATTTGCATGCTAATGCCGTGCCACCGGAACCGGCCCGTCCTGGCGCGGCATTGTATTGTAAACACCGTGTGATTCACGTCACAACAACGATGCTATTTGATGTGATTAGAATTTTATTGTTTTGCACACCCCTTATAGATTGACACTTTCGCTTTTATTCTGGTTATTGAAAAGGAAAGTTTGGTTTGGTTTATTTTTTCAGTTTACAAAAAAACTGAAAAAATAAAACAAACCCAAAAAACAAGGGTCTTACAATTCCCTTAATCACCAATTACTACTTTTACTTCAGCTAAGGAAATTGACATTTCTCAGCTATCGTTAACCTCATCAACACTTGGCTTTCACTTAAATGGTAGGTCGGATGGTATTTGCAGTTAAGCACATTATAAAAACTAACAAAATAGTAAAGGAATGTTGAAAGGCGTCTATACCAATATCATCGTACATCTTGATGAATCCCATCCGAGCTTCCAACACAAACTAAAAAACGAACTCTAAATACTACTCGATGTCAGTTCAAAGGAGTACAGTCAATCGTGAAGTAAACTTGGACCGTAGTCCCCGATGCTTTGAGGGAGCCGTTGAATTTTGTATGAAATAGCTGATGCGACGGTACCACCGGCAGATAAATGATATTTCCTTCCCACGACTTCTTAGCACAGCATCAAATATGTACGATGTATTTTCAAATCTTGATTTTACGTTTCAAGTAGTAAATGTCAATTTTTAGTGTCGTGCTGTTCGGTAGTAAATTAGTTTCGCGATAATATTAGTCGAATTGGATGCGAGGTGATGTTGGCGCTGCAGATTTCGAGAATTTTCGATTTACGCTTTGGTATAAAATCCGCAGCATATTCTATTTCTGTTTCAGTATGAGAATAATACAAAGATTGGTATTATTTATTTTTAGTAGACGTATAGAATAATTTCTACGAATAATTATTAATCTCTTTTTACCCGACTGTCAAGTAAATGTTATGTTTTTTCCTAATTTCTATTTAATATTTTAAATGTGATATTTTTTCTGTTGTTTTTCCTTCCTTCAAAAAGTAATGAAGCTATAAATTGACATGATTTTATGTACAATTATTCTATTTAATGACCAGACGTATGAATGCATGATTCCTTTAAAATCTCAGCAGTGATACCGCAGGCAAATAGCGAAATTTATGCGTGCAACCAATTGGAGTGTTTTTCACAGTGAAACGGTTTCCATATTTGAAGCTAAAGTACAAAGGTATAATTCCCTTTGTGATTGTACCAATAGGCCACATGTTTGACTGTATTTGACATAGTGTTTGAACCGACTAACGCCGTCGATTGCCTTTGAAATGGACCATGAAATGTGGTTCACGTGACACAAATTCTCGTGCCTGCAAATACCTGCCACCACACTTTGACATTATACTAACTATTCCCCGTGACTTCGTTTTTATTCTTGCAGGACTCAATAGATGATTAACCGTAAGGGTAATTAAAATTTCGGCGGCTGCATCTTAGCGAGCTGACTAATTTATTATATTAAAAATCTAAGATATTATCTTTAGCTCAGTTTACGTAAAGTGCGAACTGAGGAGTTCGCGGCTAAATAACATCAGCACGTATGGATCAAGGTAAAGCTGCGCTTGCCGCGGTCAGCTCATGGATGGGTAACCGTCTATGCCATACCAATACTGCTCAGCCGTGCCTTAAAAAGCAGGTGAAGCCTAAGGCATAGGCTGTTATTTATAAATCTTTGACAGTCATTACCGGTAGTCAGAATCAGGGTATATATCGTGTTACCCGGTAACTGAGTCCAACATAGTTGAGAAAGGACTACGCAGATGACGACGACGATGACGCCAAACGTAACTTGGCCGCTAAATTTGATCACGTAACGCATAAATAACATTAATACGTAACCAAATTACCCACAAATAAATCTGAACACACAATACACAACATCGAAAATGCAAATTCGGAAATTAATACAAAACAATCAAAAATATTTATTTATCCACAATCATTGAACTGTGCCGGCTGCAGCTGTCACATAAATAGATACTGTCCGAGTATTTTACTTCACTGGAACATTTAATCGAATATTAATTAGTTAATGTTTTATTATTGACAGACGTGATCCTGCAAAATTAACTTCGAGCATTATTCTTGTTAGGAAAAGAAAGGAAAAATGAAAACACGCTTATTTCTCATAAACACAACATCAACAAAAAATACTTCGACACATAACATGACTTGCGTCACGTCTGCCCAAAATAGAATCAGTTCATCAAAGACGTCAAGCAACCAATGCCTTACCATGGTTTTCAACTGGACCAGGGGCCGTATCAACACCTAGTGTCTTTGTTCAGGAGTGGAAGTTTGACGGAGCCAAGCGACAAATAATAATATACCTTTCTCGCTACGGAATTAATACTTCTTTATTCCGTCGTGGTACGGGCCCAGTGTTGAGTATAACGGAACCGTACTATATTAAAAAAAATACTTAGACCAAGCCATGTGTGGATACTCATATTTCTCATAATGAAACCACTCCGCTCCTTCTATAATCCTTAAAATGCAACAATTTGCAGTCTTCATATAAACATATAAATACCTATGTCAAACGATACGTGTAATTATTAGACTGAAATTCTAACACCTGGCCCAACTAATAATAGCGATATTATCCACTAATTTGGTAGTGGAAGTAATTAAGCAGTAGTTCCAGGTAAAATATTGTTATTCAATATTTAGGATAGTAACGTTATCAGACATTGGAGCCGATCACAAAACTGTAACGAACAGGTCGAGTATTATTGAAATTGTATTTTCTATTTTGATACACGTGTATTGGCAAAGTGCAACTAAAGTTGAAGACCCGAATTCAGAGTCATTACATGCAAAAAGTCCTAAAATTCACTCAACGTCGCTCAATAAACTCCTGTCAAAAATTTCTACGACGCGCTCGTCACCAACCTCTTGACAACTTTGTTTTGCATTCCATTGTGTAGTTTTTGTTAGGAGAACCACTAACAATATGCTTTGAAAATGTTTAGATTTCAGTGTTTGACAGAAATAATATATTTTCTAACGTGACAATGATTTATTTCAGAATAGATAGATTTTGATTAGAATGATAGATGTCAGTTTCTGCAGTGTAGTTTATAAAATAATATCTAATATTAAACAAAAAATCCTTTAGATCAACATGGGCGATGTTGATCTACAAGCACAAGCTAAATATATTCAATTTTATTAAGTGATACGTACACAATTACTAGAAAACCCAGTTTTTGTTCAAATTCGTTAGAGAGATAAATAGTTATCGTGATACAGACAGTGTACCTAGGTACACATATTGTTTTCACGACAGTCCATCAACCAATATTACCATAATATTATGAACAATTGCCACAAAAATAATATTAGCCACAATATTTCGTAATTAAATTTCGCGGTCAACGACTCGCAATTTATTTAAATAAATTCGCATAAATATGTAATAAGCTGCTCATTAACATTCGGCTTATTCCCATGTGCACAAAAATCACGACCAAGCTTAGTAAACCTATAGCTCTTAGTAACTTATTGAATGTTTTGTTTTTTACCCGACGGCCAAAAGAGGGATTGACAAAGAAAGAGTTTTTGGAGCATTTGGGAATAAACCGAACCTTCAACTGTCTAATAATACTGGTTCTATTTTAGTTTTTTAATTGCCTTCTTAAAAAAAATAATAGTTCTTATATAAAAGTACAAAGAGGACATTAAAATACATCTCTAGGAATGTCCGATTCCTATGTATCAGTAGGGGACAAACAAAGGTGAAACATGCTTTGTTTGAAATGTTAATGTGTATTTTTGAATTAATCATTGGTTTGTCATTGGTTTAGTTTATAGATTAGCAGGTTTAGAATTTTTTTGACGTACAAAAATACCTACATCAAACATTGCAAACAGGTTGAGCAACCTCTTTTAAATTCGCTAAAAGATCTCATTATCTAACACCATATTGCCACACATTACGTAAGGTCCTTTATTTAATCCGTAGGATCCAAATAGTATTTATGTAATACCCTTAAAGCTTCTACGTAGATCGTGTCACAAATTATACTTCTAATTCATGGGAGTCGGCAATGGCTTCTATTAGGCACAGTTTAAGCCTCCCCGGAGACCGCGCCGCACGCAATGAATGGTCTTATGTAGCCATAACAAATGGCAGTGATGTTTTCTGTTATTGTTATATGCTTGACCAGTAAATTATTGTGCTTTTATTTGATTACAAACTCTTTCCCGAAGTTTCACTCGCGTCCCGGGGGAACTAATCAACGCACCCAGATAAGGCACAGTTTAAGCCTATAACCCTCTCCAGAGTCTTCTCTATCCTCATACGAAATTTCATGCAAATCTTTTCAGCAGTTTTACCGTGAAAACGTCACAAACAAACACACAAACTCTGCAACGGAGAAGGCAAGTATTTAGTAGATCATCACGCTTACGCAGGGCGTTTCCTTGCGATATTTCCTTCATCGTCAGTCAGTGACTTCTATGATACCTAAATTTAGAAAGTAAGATTTTATCTTCCTTATATATCTGTCCTTATTACATCCAACCGGTTCAGTCTTTTACCCAAGCGCAAAAAACAAATAAACAATATCACATTAACATTTATACTTAATATTAGCTAGTTTCATATTAGTTTTACCCAGCAGCTGAGTTGTGGAGGTCATTATATTATATTTATAATTATACTCCATGTTAATAATGGATACCGCCGCATCTAGTTTGCCTAGATGCTGAGCCTAATCTAGGTGAATAAAGGCATGATCAGTGTGTCAATAGACTAATATATTAACTTCTATTAGATGTATGCGACAAACACCTGCTAAATAGAGAACCTTTCACAGCTTCGGAGTTTCAGCCAAGCAGTAAATATTCAAGAGTGACGTCATACTCTTACACGCCCGATTTCAGCCTAACTAGTAACAGGACTGAGTCATACCGACGGTTCGTACTTCGGACACGAGCTGCGCAAGCCATAAATGTTCGAAATACGACGTGCAGCGAGCCTATGTGCGGCGGTATGGAGGCGACTGACGACCGTAACGGCCGGAATCGACATGTATGCAAGACACTTTATGCCTAGCCGGCCGATACATTGCAGGATTGGACTGCAAATGCCTAGTGTATGGAAATTACCTCCAGTTTACTAGCGGCAAATCCGTTTAAGTGGAAAAGTTGCTGTTACATGCTAAAATTTTTTTTTTTCTTTGTTTATTAAAACTGTCTCATTGGTCACAAATGTGACTGCTGAGGAGGAAGTCTCGAGTTTAATTCTCGGATCGGTTCGACATCATTTTGTGGGGTTTTAAAAAGAGCTATCAGGCAGATTTGAGAAAACTCTAGCACTAAAGTTTTAGGTAAATAAAACCTACAGCCCACTTTTTATGAAGATGATTTTTATGGAAAATATCGTCGTGATGCATTTAAGAAATCCCCATCATTTCAATTAAGTTAAGAAAAAAATCACTTCATTAAAAGCCAAAGGAATGAAGAGAAAGTTATCGAACTGCAATGCCTTGCTATCGTTCTATCAACACTTGACACGAAAAAAACTGCTTAAAACAGCAAAGAACCTAATTTCGGCCTAGTAAATTGAGAAGTCACGAATGTTAGTGAAGTAATTAATTGTTGAGATAAAGTAAATAACAGGTGCAATCTAGTCCAACTGTGGCACCAAGCCAAACGTGGAGCCTCTGCGAACTTAACAAATAGAATTTCACAAGTTTTAATGTTGGCTACATACCGGGGTACATTGTTAGACAAACTAGGGTATGCACTTGCTATTCACCTACAAATCTCTATGAATACCTTTTGTTTTCACCCTTGAGATGATTTTGTTACTGGACGACGTCGCCTGAACATTTCTGCGACTTATAATGTACTAACTGTTCTCCGCAGTTTCGCATGTATCCCGAGGGACCTACTTCATGCACTCAGACTCGGAAAACCATCTGTCCTTCTCCAGGATTCTATATCCATGTCAAATTACATCCAAATCATTTTACCGTGAAAACATAACAGACAGAAAAAGTTAAGTTTCGCATTTATAATTAGTAAGTTTTTTGTACTAGGATAAGGATATCTCATCAAAAACTGCTGACAGCAAATTTGCCTTTTTCCACGATGGCTATGTGCAACACAATGGTATTACCTCTAGCCTACTAAAGTCGAGTGTAGATAATCTAAAAGAAAAAAAAGCCCTATCTATAAAAATTGAGGATGCGGGCTTCAAGATGATCCTAATCCACGTTTTCTCAGAGATAAAGCTTGAAACTTTAAAAGTATAAAAAATAAACATCCACATAGAGAAAATATTTATTTTTTACTTCATCAATGACAAATCATTCTTTTTATTAAAAAATAATAGTATCCATTCGCGTGAGCAAGAGTCTCTATTTTATCTTTTTCTAAGCTGATGACGTCAATAAAGCAAAACAAAAATAAATTTACGAATAACAAGCGACTGTGTTGAGTTCAAGAAAAAAGGAAAAATTTTAGCATTATTACCTAAAAGCACTAAAAGTTGAAAATATGCATATCATATATCAAACTTTTACTACTGTCTGTTGATTCGTAGTTATTTTATGTGTATTGCTGGAATAAAATGTCATATTTAACTAGTTCAACATTTTTTACTCTTCCTATTTAAAATAAGAAATACCTATTACACCTTTTTTACAGTTTAGTTTACAAGTACCATATTAACAAGAAACCAGTCCAGGGTCAACTTGCTCCGAAAAAATCCTGATAGCAAAACTCAATATCAATTAACCTGATCTAGGAGTGAACCCAAGACCTCACCTTCGGTTTCAGCTTGAGACCACAAGACCAACGAAGGATTCTTTTTTTTTTCTACATGACCTCTTGCGGGGTGCTTCTAACAGCATTCGACCTGCTTAACCGGGCAATAAGGAGGGATTCTTTTGCTAACACATTTAAATATGTCTTCCAAAAAGACAATTTAATCTAAGAATATAAATATATTAATCATTGCAAAAAATATCGGTGTGTCTTCTCAATGTTGATCTATGCAAATGACATTTAATTTGCGCTTGGCTACAAACGCACGACATTATGTGAAACATTTGCTTTCTGTTTTTTTTTTATACTCTTCACTCTGTCTGCGTTTCTTTGATCACAAATAATAATGCAATAAGTCTCGAGGCATATGCATAGAATTTTAATGTTAAAATCCTTTGAATTTATCGAAAAAAAAATATTTTTTATACTTCAGCCCAGGTGCAAATCGTCATATTTTAATGAATTTCACATTTATGGGAACTTAATGAGTAAAAAAACGTAATAATCACTTATATGTATCAGAAAAGAAAATTACAATAAAATCTTTCAGTAATACGCCCAATTCTTCAATAAAATTGAAAATTCTATCCATAATAATTACTATAAAAATCTAACACCTACGCTTAGGGCTTGGGAGAAACAAATTACATACAGATAAACAATATTCTCTTTTAGATCTCGAGGCAAGAACGTTGTTGACCAATTAAAAAATACAAATACAGATAACACTTACACCTATTAAGAATAACACTATGTTAAGGAAAGAATTTTCTTAGTACCAGAGATCACTGAGTCCGTTAGCAACTCAAAATAAACCAATCACAGGTCCTTAATCGACGATGTGCGTTCGCAGACCACAGAAAAAGGTTGATAATATTCCTTTCAGCATTTTGATTATTCTATCCTAATTTTATTTTTTATATCTTAATACCAAAGACTATATTTCTCTATGCTTAATACGAATGAGCGCTCCTCATTTTAGAGAGATAATATAATGACACAATTATGTACTTGATCAAAGAATAGTGATTAAAACGCCGTGATAATAGGCACTTATTTTTTGTGAGTAATTAAAGAATGATAAAGTTTTTTTTTTTATTTAAATATTCATGAATTTTATTATGGCTTACTTAGGTAAATTATTTTTAGCCAACAAGAATATAGTTTCAGGTTCCGCTCGTTAACACATCCTAATCTATCTTTCAATACATATAAAATGCTTTGCCATGTATGACTGACGGATCAATGCACAGCCTAAACCGCTGATCATAGAGACCTGGAACTTGGAGGGTGTGTTCTTTGTTTGGTATAGGCATCCGATAAGAAAGGATATTCTCTGCAAAGTTTGTATGAAACTCTATGATTTTTAATTTGAATTCTTATTGTCCACATTGGCGAAGCTGCTGGCGGAAATAGCTAGTCGTAACTATAATATTATAAATGCGTAAGTGAGTTTGCTTTCATATTCATTTGTTCCGATTCCACGATAAAACGGCTGAACTGATTTGTATGAAATTTGTAGCCTATAACCGTCTCCAGGGCCTTACCTATAAGGCCCTTATAGATAAGGATTAAGAAATTCCTTCGAGATGCGCGTGAAACCGTGGAAAACTACTATTAGGTACTTTAAACAATAAAACATAAATATACATATACGTCCGATACACATAACCGGCTCTTCTTTTTGAAGGCGGTTTATAAGAAAATATTCTTTTTATCTAATTAACAAAAAAACTCATTCAACAAAGCAAATGCATGCACATAGAAACCCCGCGACGTAAGAAGTTCTTAAAACAAAAAATAATAGGACGCAAGCCGAACGACCTCCGAATACTATATATTGAGTCGCTTCTTGAAATTCATCATCAGTGTTATCTTTACTACTAACAATAGAAGGAGCTTGCCAAATTATTCTAAAGAATAAATAATTAATTAATAATGTTTAAGTCAAAGTGTTTGTTGTTGTGTTTGTGCTTCGTCGTTGGGTCTTATGGCCATTTAGGTAAGACAGAACACGGGATTTTCTATTTTAAATGAACCGGCAAATCTTATTATGATTTTATTTTTCTATACCTACATATATATATAGCTATTCTAAAAAAAAATACAACATGGTATTTTACCTGACTTGATAATTTCTCGCCGCTCAAGTTATAATTTACCTAGCCTTTTCTTTACAATGTTGGGATCTGCTTCCAGCCTAATCAGATGCAGCTGAGTACTATCATTTTACATAGAGCGTCTGCCTATCTGACCTCCATAAATCAGTTACCGGGTAGCTCGATATTCCTTGAATAGATAGAAGCAGTAACCATGTTAAATTCAATGAAGTCGGTTAAAAATATCATTTTGTACCCTTTTGCAGATAGGTCGTTATTCTGTTAGATAAGCGTTAATATTATGTAGATCTTTGCTTAACGCTTTATTTTCGCAAGAGTTACCGCGACCCTGGAACAGAAAAGGTGGAGGAAGGTACATGGATGGGTTTTAGTCAGTAAAGTCTGGCACTCCCTCCCGCTCCGCCCACAGAGGTAGCAGTAATCTCATCTCATCCCTAAAAAAGGGGGCGAGTTGAAATAAAATCTTCATGTCATCCAATAGTTGCTCGTATTGTATAAGAAAATCTATTTTTACATATTATATTACTTGTTTCTTTGATGCAGCTCCTTTCATCGATAAATGCGAATGGAATAACAATGCCTGCTTAGTCGCGTCCTCACAAAAGGCCGTGCCGATTCTAGCTGCTGGCTTAAAAGACCTTGGACTTCCACCTTTCGATCCCTTGAAAATGGATAAGGTTACGTTGAAAGAGGGAGAATTGACTATAGACTTTGAGGATATGACAGTGACTGGGATTGGCAAATGCAAAGTAATACAAGTAGAGTAAGTAAATTGTATCTTCAATTATTATAAATGTGATAGAAACTGTATGTTTGTTTGTTGAAAGGAATGTGAGCATTTTAGTATGGACTCTTTTCTTCAACTTGGTCCAACATTTTCAAATGAAAAAACCGTTTGATCCAAGTCTCATTTATCATCAATCATACATCTATCCACTAACTGGAGTCTTTAAACATAATTTTATACAATTTACAACAATAGTTCCTCTACATCTTTATACACAAACGTGTGTTAAATAAATTTACGGGACAATAAGTATTTGTCGCCTAATAAAAAATCCTCGCTAGGGCTATAACTTTTAAATGCTATACCTAATAGCCCACTTTCTCTCTCTGTTCTTATACTTCGAGAAAAATAGTCGTCATGTGAAGTTATCCGTAGATTATAATAAAAATATACTTTATTTTTCTTAAATTTATATACATATGGATATTTTAATATTAGGTCTGTACTTAATAATTCACTTGTTTTTTCACAGACGTAACTTGAAACAATCGAGTTTGTTATTCAAAGCCGAATGTCCAGTTGACGTTGTCGGGACCTACACTGGTTCTGGCAAGCTCATCTTTGTGCCATTCGAAGGGCATGGTAAATTCCAGGTGAAGACAAGTAAGAACCTTTAGTTATTTTACTTTAGGGTCGAAAGTAGATCTTTTCAGAAACACTTCTTAAATCAATAAGAGTAATTATTCATTTGATTTTTTATGTTAATTAGTTTATTATATTCCTTACACATATACACTTAACTCTGTCTGTCTGTTTCACCTTCATGGGAAAACGGCTGAACGGATTTAGATGAAATATGGTTTAGGGATAGACCAGAACCTGGGGCAGGATACTCGGTATGCGCGTGTAAGCGAGGAAAGCAAAATTACATCTTACATAACCCATTTATTAAAGAATTAACACATTTTTTTTTATATCTATAGTAAACCTATAGTCTGTGATTCGCCAAAGTATAATTATTTATAAAAATTGCAGATAACGTACTTATCGTCATCAAAGCGACCCTAGGAACAGTTACTGGCGCAGATGGAGAGGAACACTGGACGATCGGAGAAGTTGAACAAGACTATACAGTTAAAGAGAAAGCGCATTTTACCTTCGAAAATTTGTTCAATGGAGATAAGTCAAAGGGTAAGATTGTAAAACTAAAAATAAAATATAATAATATTTAATCCTTACAATAAGTAAATAATTTCAAATTAATTATTAAATTTAAGTTTAAGCCAAAAAGCATTCACAATGCGACTTAGGCAGCTTTCTTTGACCCTTGAAGTTTTTTTTATTTATATTATTCAAATGAAAAAAAAAAACAATAAAAAGACTTAGGTACATTCTTATTTCATTTATTTATCAAAATTGTACAATTGTCCTTAATTCAGCTTAAAAATTAAGCATTCATAATGTGTTTTAAATAATTTATTATTTTCGTTTAAGTAGTATCTCACATTCGTAATTCCATTATTATAATTAGCACGCCTTTGGTAGGCTTCATTGGATTGGATCAGAATTAATTACTCGGTCACTCAAAATATGGATAGACATGAGCTTCTTCAACATTCTAGAGTAGAAGTCAGGAAAAAATATTTAAGTGTACTATCGGCTAACATATTTACTATGCAAAAGGCCGCTTCTCGTAAAGAGAAAACACAGGCATTATTACCACACCTATTTAAGGCAGATTGGCGATTTCAGACTCTTTGAACTTTAGATTTCCTCACATGGTTTTCTTTTACCGTTAGCCAATGGTGTCCAACACAACCTGAGAAAGTATGAATGTACTTTGAAAAAGTCACATTAATACTTGTTAAGTTTCAAAGCCTTACAATCTAGGTGCAGGCCATGATGGTTAAAGATGCTTTTTTTTACGTTTATAACCAAATTATTTTCTGTTTCAGCTGAACCGATAGAAGCAGTCTTTGACCAGAGCTGGAAGGAGCTGATGCATACAGTTGCCAAGCCCATTGTTACATCAGTCGTTAACAAATGTCTCGATGGCGTAAAAATCTTCATCGGTAAAGTACCGACTAAAGAACTTGAGAAGTAGGAACGAAACGTTGCCTCAATTTGAAAAAAACAAGATTTTTTTCCTTTTGAACCTACGCTCGTAGAACCTAAGACCAGACAGTTCTAAAGTGTTCTCTTTTTACAACCTCGTTTTTACTTTTAAATTTAGAAACTTTTACTACTAATACTTTTTTTAAAGTGAATGCGGAATAAAATAAGGTTGTAAAAATTCTTCAACAATGCATACAATATATGGCTCAATAAATGGTTACTTCTGTACTTTATATTTTTGTTTAAATTTTTATGACTAAGTCTACTTAACAATCCCGACTGTCCATACTGAAACCAATAAAACAACTAACATTAAATACCTACTAACCATTTAAAAGGCACCAAGTCGTTATTAATTATTTAATGATTATTAAAACAGTCTTTAATGTGAGCTGGGCGGATTAATTAAACAATTCTATAAGTAGCCGGTTATAAAATACAATATTTATTTACACAGTAAACACGGTAGGCGGTGGAGTCGCCATCAATTGCATCATTAATATTTTTTATCGTTAAGAATATTTACGATGATTTAATTAAGCCGTTCATTTATGTTAAGGTAATTAAAATAAACGTACAACTCAAGCGCATGCCTGTTAGGCGTAGGTAGTTTTACAGCCTAAAACTATCCGATTGTAAAAAATAAACAAATAATACTGCCAACTTAAGTTGACTCTCGTTGGTCCAGTGATCGCAAACACAACTGCTGTGAACGGGTTCCCGGATTCGATTCCCAGGCCGAGATCGCTGTGTGGGTTTAAAAATAAATTTAAAACAACCCGGACTTGGGTGGTTGCCGTAGTTACACTCCGTGTCTGGAGATACGTCAAGCCGACATCTCCGGCTGCTACTACCTTGATCTTCTTCTTATCGTGTGGGCTGCAGCTACCAACCTACCTGCTGTTTTTTTCATTTATTTTTTTGTTAATTCAGGCAACAATGGCCCATATTAAAAATACAATAATACTATACAAATAATTTAAAATACTATACATAAACAATTCACCATATACACCTAAAAACTAAAGTTATACACGATTACTACTATTATGCAGCGTCGGCGTCGTGTATCGCGCAGTATCAGGTATACCACGGAATCGCCGGAAAATAACACCTTTCGGCCAAAATTCAGGAGAAGTGAACTTTGAAAGATGCTCAGTCGGCACTCTCACCACAAAGGAATTAAAATTGACACTGTGATGAGATTCCAACCTCACAACCCTCAAAGTAAACTTTGTCTTGATCTGTATGTACTCTACAATCTCTTCGGCCTTTGTAGAGTAATGCAGCCTGGACACGTACAGCGACGTCACCGGTACAGCGGGACGCAGCAAATGGTTCGGTCCGGTCGGTGCAGTGCCGCACTTGTTTTGGGTTGGCTTCTTTTTTTCTTCCGTACTATGATGAAGCCATCCTTGTCGACCTGCTCCTTCGGCTGTATCCTGATGTCCTTGGCTTGGTTTTTGCTACCGATTATTATCCCATAAAAGCCGTTTATATTTCCTTATTTCATTCTCCCGCTCATAAACGATTTGAAATATCTCCAAAAAGTCACAAACAGACAATTAATAAGAACAGATTAATATTAGGGATTTGTTTAGGTTCTGAGTTTCTTTAAGTTTTATTTTGTTTAAGTTTTTGGGTTTTATATAGTTAATAGTTTTCTATTGTATTTTTTTTTTTCAATATTTTCGTCTAGTGTTGGCGATCTTCATTTGTTTATACATCATTAATAACCAAAATGCACTACAATGACTGGCGTTAATCATACAAATCACTTGGCACCAGACGACGAACTAAATTCAAATCGCATCGGTTCTCCGTCAATATGCAGGGTTGTCAGCTGAGTGCTCTAATTAGAGCGCTGCCAGTGAAGGGTGACGCGGCCACTGGACAAATGACGCTTCGAATAATGGAGTAGGTGTACAGTGGTACACTTCTTGAATATTAAGTGACACCCCTGTGCAGTTTTGAGAAAGCAATTTGTTTTTAGTGCTTTTATTTTTATTCTTTTGTTTTGCTGTTTATTTCGTAAATAGTCTTTTAATGTACATTTTACAAAAAAAATGCTATATATATGCTATGGTCTAGGAATTCCCTTATATATAGTTAATGTTTACTTACAAACACAAGTACTTACATGTCTGTGTAACAGCCAGACCCCATTTTATTTTGCCCCTAGCGTTGATTAAAAAGCATTGGCCAATTGTTCAAACACTTCACCATAGTGATAATATTGCAGTAATTTTTTAATCTAAAAATGAAATACTTTAAAACAACTGTTTCCTTGAAAACCATCTGCTTTCTTAATAAAAAGTTAATCCATTCTTGAATCAAATAATTTGAAACATTCACTGAAACAAGGCATCCAAAAAATAAGTAGCAGATGCCTATGTATTTAACAAAAATGAATATCAAAGATTATTTTTACTACAAATAGCCGTACCTATTAATGTAGTCATAAAAGTAATACTTTAACTGCAAGTGGTGATTCGTTTGGTTTAGTAATATAAGACACAGAGTAGCAAAGCGCAGAAGAGAAAGTCTATACAAAATATATTTATAAACAAAACAAAAGTTCTGCTGAATTTTAACCACCCCATTTAAGTGGATGTCAGTTAAATTATATGATTTAGAGTATAAGTATGTAACAATCATAGCGCACGTAAACAAACGAGCTTTTCATATTCGAGAAATCATATTTGAAAGCGAGCTTATAAGCCGAATGACGTGAATTCGCTTATGTTGCTGCTACTACTTATTTGAATCTACATGAGCGCCATGATTTAATAAATAGAATTGCCACTTGGACAATCTTGGCGCCAACTTTTCTTGAGTATTGTGTGTGAATTAAAAAGCTGGCTACTACAAATATCTTACTTAGCATAGCGTTACTTGCACATTTCTATTTTGTGAATACGAGTGTTAACCTTCTGTCAATCTTTTATCTGTTCTGTCAAACTTCAGTTGTTCTTCATTATATTTTTTATAAGTAAACTGTGGGAATAAACTCGTAAACAGACAGCTATAAACTAACAAAATTTTTGAGTTGTTCAACGTGGCGGACCGCAGAATATTATTAACAGTTTTTATTACGGAATGCGTCTCGTAAAACCGTTTTATTTTCATATTTTTATAAACAATATCGCGCCTGTTTGTTATTTTATTATAGTTTTTATCTGCTTTTTTTAATCATCATGCTTTCGATGACCTTTGAATTTGGTGTGTTTTTATCGATCTTATTATACAAAATCAGAGATTTCACTAAATCTGTTAAGATAAGGGTCGTTGGGTCCGAATGCTTACCTTTTATTTAAGGAAATATCGAGGCGGCTGATTGACGCTTTTCGACACTCAAAGGCTGGCTGCTATTTTGGCCAACGGATAAGCATAGCTATCCAACGTGGCATTGCAGCCAGCCTCTTGGGTACGCTCCCAGTTGACCGCGATGAGGTGGATTTTTTTTACGCCCTATATTAGTTAGTAGTTTTCCATATATATAAGTAGATAAACTAGAGTTCGGTCTTGTCCGTCGTGGATGGACGGCATTTTGTTGCACAAAATCACCAAAAAATATATCCATTTACTGCAAATACTTTAAACTAATATAAATAAAAAGCTTAAGCAGTTAGGAAATAATATTAAACATTACTTTTTCTAAAGTTCTATCACACTTCAAAACTTATACCTAACATGAGTTAAAGCTATCTACAATACCTATTGAGTTGTACTAAGTTCGGTCGCAAAGCTTCAACTGTGAATTCACAGATGCGACGAATACAGTTTAAGTGAAAAGTTTGACGTTAGACTCGTATCAAGTAACTTGTAAAATAAAACGTCGGACATCTTGTATTTTTTTTCACTAGGTAATGTAAGAATGGAGAGAGAATGACAATATTGATTTATATTGTGTAATCTAAACGTTAAAAAGTAATGCTGCTGTTTTAAATTCTAACGACTCTTTCTGAGTATAACTATACTTCTTCGCTTCGTATGGAAGTGTAATAATAAAAATGTTATAAAAATGTAAAATAAATATTGTAAACTAAAAACACAATGAAAAAAGTAGGTACCATGAAGTTCCTTGCCTGTATTTCTTCACAAGAATCTACACTTTGGAACGGGCAAAAAGCGTCAACGTTTTTTCTTAGTGAAGCATTCGTAAATATTTGACAATTCAAAAGTGCTCGTAAATGGTCTAGTTTAAATAAATAATTGGAATTTGAATATAATTCATGACCTAATTCGAGTAGATACGCATAAAAGCATTGCCATGCAATATTAAGGTGTGTATGTAATGATAACCAATATTTTGGGCTCACTACTTGAGCCTTTAGAAAAATAATTTTACACAGCGTAAAAGAAATATTTTTAGAATACATAAACTGCATTATTTTTCAACTTCTATTATTCCGATGTTAAATAAAATTTATTTTATTACTTGAATACTGTCTATGTAGTTCTATAACTAACTGAGCCTTAGTACTCCATCGACACACTCATCTGTGTCCGTCCTTACTTCACTGTAGTGCAGTTTGCACTGACGAACTTAACTTGTGTTTTATGTTAAGTCTTTTGTTACGAAGATTTATTGCTCTCTTTGAAGTTCTGTGAAGACGGACTGTGATCTTGGACAAGCATTATCTACTTTCAGTGGTTGTGGTTTGAAATGTATAAATTCCCGGACTTATTGAAATAATATAATTCAAAATTACGTTGTGTTTTAAAAATGTTTCTTTGATTTCTCAACATTATTTGACTAGCCGTTTCCCGCAGTTTCACCCACATCCTGAAAGACCTACTTCTTATTTTTCTTATATTACTCACAGGCTCCGTGTGAATCGGGAATTCGCGAAAGTTTGCAATGATGTATTTATACGTATGTATGTTTGTTACTCCTTAACGCAAAAACTACGCAATCGAATATTTAATTTTTATAGTACTCACATAGTTTATGACCTGGATTAATACACAGGATACGTTTTACCCGGGTGCGTTTAGTAGGTCCCTCAGGACATGGGTAAATCTACGGAAAACAGCCTGTTTTTAATTATTAAAAATAATTCCGCTCTCAAGGTTAAACTACTTCATGCACGGTCTTACATTCAAGAACTCCTTGAATAATTCACGTACAAAATTGTTCATCAAATATCACGAATATTTCATATCATTCACATATCAAATGCTGAAATAACTGCGGCAGGCGTAATGAAGTCGCGGCTTCACAGGTGGCTTTCATGAAATTCAGTTATATGTAAATTACCTTCGCTCTCATTTTCCATTTAATTTATGAAATGCATTATTTTGCGCCACGCTTACACTACACGAGTTTATTAAACAACATATTGCGTATATTATGTTTTATTTTAATTAAATTCTAATTTGGTTCAAAATAGCTAATTGCGAATTTGTTAGTATGACAATATACTCATTTAAGTAAAATATTATCTACATTTTGTTCGCAGCCTTAGTAAGAGGAAATCTGCCAAAAGTTTGGGATGCATTAAAATAGCTTCCCTGAACATTGATCTCAAAAATACCTCGTCTGGGAAGGCAGCCGGCTACCATGTTGCTAAGTGAAGAACTCAGTGAAGTCAGTTAATTTCAAACGCCTTCGAATTCAGAGTTCGACGGCTCCTTACTTTTTCTTATTCTTCAAAGATAAAGGATATTAAATTTCTTCGAAGTTTTATAACTATTTTTTTCTGTTATTAATAGGCTGTGCAGTACCCATTTCTGCTGTTTAAAAACGTCTGTCAAATTTGCTCTATCTTCAGTGCCATTGGCGAAGTTATTCAACATTTTGAAGACTATTATTAACTATCCCACTTTTACTATCTATTGGGTCTATACTTTCACATTTACTATCTGTTCTAAAAGCCTCTTCTCATAGAGAAAGGTATGAGCATTGATCACCACGCTTGCTCAAGACGGATTGGTTTTTCAGACTTTTAGTCCAGGTTTCCTCATGTGTCGTCTTGCACCGTTAGTCAGTGATGTCTAAAATACACTTTAATAGTACAAATGACTTTAAAAAAGTCACATTGGTATTTGCCAGGTTACCTATGTTTATTAATCAAGTTAGTTCTCATAATAATTAAACAACTTTTCTCTAATTAAATTGATTGTTTTTATGTTTTCGAACGATAAAAGGTAGTAGCTCCATTATTCCATTGCTTGTAAAGTTAAGTGTATTAGCTTAATATACCACGTCGTAAAACGCAAACTGGGTTAAAAGGATGACCGCAAATCTCTTAGAGTATGGACTGGCAATCTCTCACTGCTTATGTCCGATTGGCATACATATTTAAAGGATATGTCAGAGCCATGTTCGGATAATATGGTTTGATTTTTGAAGAACAGACTTTAAAAAATGAGGGATTCAAAATGAAATAGGAAATATCACATTGTTAATGGGAAATCGAACCCAGGAGCTACATGAAAAATCGCGTTTATGGTCAATAGACTCATGTTGCAGTTGTATTGCTATCAATTCAAGAAAAACTAATGTAGTTTTGAATCAAATAATCAGAGCGGTAGTTAATAAGCTACAAACCCCTTACAATGGTAAGGGGTAGATACTTAAGAGATCAGTTGTAAATAAGACATGACTAATGTATAAAATATTTTTTATTCAGACATATTAGTATTTTCAACTTCATACATAATTATAGCGCCTAACGACATAAGCATAGCAATTAATATAAATAACTAACTAAATTTGCTCAGCCGTTTTACCGTGAAAGTGTGACTGACAGATTTACTTATATTAGTAAGGATTAAAAAAAAACAAACTATATTCAACAATAAACATAATTAAATATTTATTTTAGGTAACTTAATAACGAATGCGTATAGCGTAAATACAAAACCGATTTAGAACAAACTTAAGTAAATCTTTATTTGAAAAGTTTTGTATCGTGCAGTCTTTTATTTTGTTTCTAAACAATAAATCAAAGACATATTAAACTTATTTAACATATTTATTTTGTTTGTCAATACTTAACTGTTTGATAAATCAAATTAAAACTTAGTCCATTTAACATTTTATGACAAGAATAATTTATACCTAAAAGCTAGTTAAAATTATGACACATATTTTTATTAGTATTTTTTTATCATTAGTATATTTCAATGGGAGAAAAGATAGCTCAGAAAAGATCGAAATAAAAAACAAGTCGGGACTTTTAAGTAATGAAGTAATTTTTGATCTTTTATTTTGTACAACACTGCGTTTTGTGAGAGAAATACTACAGAAAACATAGCTTTTTCAAATTTTGTATTCTTTAGCCTAGAATAAGGATAAGTTTCGTTCGATATCAATCTTGCTAAAGAGTATAATTTAAATTATCCAATAATATTATTATGATGCAGTAATCATTGACACTAGAAATTATTAATAATCTACTATGAATTCCCAAAAGCATTTATGCTTCTCGTTTTCTGACGTATCACTTAGATAGTAAACAAAAATATTTGCAACCGCATCTATTGTTAACACCAAAATTTAGCAAAATCAAGAAAAAAAAATCCATGAAAATATAGTAGGAGGTCAATCAACCTTTTTGATACATTGAGACTGAAGATAACGCGTTCCTGCCAATCTGCCATACGTTTCCATCATCATCATACTACACCCCATCGGACATGGCACAACTAGCACTAAGCAAACAGCTTGAGCTATAACTCGCAAGCAAGCCAGCCACACTACTGTCATCAATGTGTTACTAGAAGCGTTGGCAGCTTAGTAATTAAACCGGACGATATGGACAGACTTGGTCCCGGATGTACGATACAAGGGAACTGGGAAATTAGCTGGGAATTTCTACAAATAGATCGCGAATTGGGATTTAAGCTGGGAATTTGTACAAATAGATAGCAGTGGCTGCTGCTTCTGTGAAATGATAGTTGAACTAAATTGACCGAAGTTTAATTAATGTAGAGGAGTTATGTTTGTGATGCAAGTTTTTATTTTAGCTTTTGTTTTAAGTGGATATCTCATATATACAAATCTAAAAGATTGGTTATAATATTTATATTACTATTGATTAGTTTCAGATTTTGTTTTTTGCAAATGTATTTTATTGTACCATGCATTATGTGCATTGAATTATATCAAATTCTTGATTCTTCATAGGAACAGGATTTGAAGAAGAAGGACTTCTTAGACTTGTTGTTAAGTCCAATGAACTTCTTCTTCTTAGCGGGTCAATTACAAAAACATTATAATTATATCAGAGGCCCAATATTTCACCACGCATACAGCATTATCAGTAGCAGCGAGCAGCATAGAAGGTGCCTCATGGTCTGTGATGTGGCACTACACACGCATTTACTACGGTCTGTATGGCCCTATCGAAAGAAAACCCCACAAAAGAAAATAATACGTATCTTCTTATGCCGTATTAAGATTCCTTATATCCATACATGAAGATGTACCTAACTGCCAAATCTCCGACAATAACTCAACCAAATCATTAGTCCCGATAAAAATAAATCAGAAATGTAATTTCTAAATGCATCCACGCGTCGCCTGAAGCGACAGGTTACGAAGGGGGACAAATACATTGGCAACAATATCAGTCCCCTCCTAGTCATAATACATAATGTCATACATATGGTAGGAACAGTCGAAAGAAAAAAAATACGTTTCCTTAAGTTCTGTTTGTTTTTTTACACGTGACTGATGAGAACGGGGACTGGTATTTGTTGTTTATGCAAGTATCTTTGTGTTTTGTGTTTGGCGAGCTGTTAGATTTAATGAAAAAAAAATGAAAAAAATGATTATTGAACGATTTTCTGTAATCACTGCTGTCATAATCAAATGTAGTACTTGAATTTCTAATCATCATCAAATGTTGCCAGGGATCATATTTGTTCTTAAAATTAATCATTTAAAACTGCTTTCATTCGCCGTCATCTTTTGATGTTTTCTGTAAGTACATCTATAGCATATACGAGGAAAAACACACACGTTTGAGTACAATCGTCTTATCGGTAAAAGCAATTTCTTTTAGACACATTTTGTCTTATTGATTTTGACTAAATTTATGTGGCAGCAAGAAAAACAACGTACTTATGCAGCATAAGCTTGACTTTTCCGACCTTGTGTCGACAAAGCCAAAAATAATCAATTAAAATAATGATAACAGTCCTTCTTTAGCATATTTCCATACGTAGAACATTTAGTATAAATGCTTTAAAAACGCATATTCAAGATTTAACACTTTGCAACAATAAATAAAAATGGCTAAATACCAAACAAAATATTTTCGTACTTTGTATAGGTTTATGTATGCGCGAGTTCAAAGCCATTCACGTCTCAGAATATAATTAGCACTACTATTATACTGTAAAACCTTTTCAATATATAAGTACAACAAACGCATTCACCGCTTAGTACATTAGGGTCTGAAACCCATAAATATTCATCCTCTGAACTCAACAGACTGGCGCAAGTGGAAATTGAAGGCATTCCAGGCTGGCCGGTCGATATATCTACGGATATATCCCACAGACTGAATGCTATCGACCATCGTTCAATGCGACACCTTTATCTGTATTGTAACTGTAGGTTATTGGATGCACGAAGAATTTTAGTAAGTCTGGAGTTGTATGGATCGTACCATAGTCAGGGACTGCGAGGAATTCTATTGCATTCCCGGACACTCGATACTTTATGTCGATTTGAAAGACAAATAATTAAAATAGCAAGTGTCTTTATTTAAAAAACACATCCATTTACACCATTAAACCAAATTACCACTATTAAAAAATGTTGACCATTAACCTATCAACCATTGATTTTCTAGTAGATATCAATAACGGACGTCTGTTATTAAATAACTTGTAAATTTAGGTACTAATGAGCTACGCAATATTAATTAATTATCCATATATTTGAGCAAACCACAGTGATAGTTTTTTGCCTAAAGCAAACGCTAAGCGCAATCCAAAAATACCTTTTCTATACTTTTACTACTACCAACTTCCACTACTTACAGCATTTTTTTTGTATTATTAATTCGGACTTTTGTTTCAAGTTGTAGGTACGCGATAAAATCAAAATCATAATAATTGTAAATTGAAGGATCCGACATTGACCGCTCTATCCTATAGATTATCCGCAGACGTACCGAACCCCATCGAGTATAATTCAATCTGACATCTTTATCTCTTCACTGGGTATTGTTACTGATGCTACCGTGATGGTATTGGATTTGAAAGGAATATATTATTAGTATGAACAGTGGTTATGTTCTATTCAAACTTGTTCTAGAAGATTTTCTTTTGTTCTTTGTTTTGTCATATTCTGGAGTAGATAAGTCTCAGTCTAAAGGAAACCACGAGTCGTTTACTATCTAGCTGCTTATTTAAATGTATGTCAACTTAGTATAGAACTTTATTGTTATCTTTTTCTTAATATTATTTTATTTCTTAATTCAAGATATCGCATCGCATATCAGATTAAGATTACACTTCAACAATTAATTAAAGCTAACAAATCATAGCCCAGATCCCTAATATCAAAAAGCAAATTTCACACAAAAACAATTCACGATAAATCCAAGTAATTTATATCTAGAAAATTTCCTTACATTTTTATCGCGGCGTAAATGTTAACAAAATATTTGGGCAGCTTTGATACTGACGTACCCTTCGTATTAATCTCCTAGTGAGATAAGAAGCATTTCTGTCTCGACAAAAACGGTAACGTTTTTCACGGAACGAGGGAAAAACTGAAGTATCGATTGCGAAGACATGATTCGACACGCGACTCGAGAGCTCTCGTCTCCAAATGGTTCGAGAAACGACTTGAAACAGATTTTTATATCCCTTTGTGTTTTATGTTTAATATCATAGCTTTTACGTTACAAAAGATATCGGTAACGGTTCAGTTGATTTCCTTTGTGGAATTAATACTGATATCTCGATACTTTCAATCTGTTTGTCATTCACAAGGACAACCATCGCTTCGCAAAAAATGTCATGCTATTAAAAGAAGTAACTGGACTTCTTGGTAATGAACGCACATTCAATTTCTTTCGACCCAACCAAGGATCAGGGAAAAAGCCAATAGAATATATTCTCGGAGCTCTAAATTGTTTTTTCGTGGAATCTTCGCCATCCATTAGTTGAACAATAATGACTTGACATGTCACTAAAAGTCGTTCCATTTGGCTAATACCTACATACGTAGTGAGTTTTATTTTTGCTGAGTTCACAAACAAATAACCAACAGTGACTTATTTGATATAAAGCTTCTAATTCATACAGTAGAATTCCAAGATGCACCCTTTGTTTACATACTGCCTATACACAGACACGACACAAGCCGAACCACAAAGCCTTCCGTGAAACACGAAATGAAATAAACCCAATACCGTATCATCATTGTCTATCCACATTTGGTATTTATGTAATATCGAGTTCAATAATCCGAGAGTGAAGCCGGGCTGCGAGCGACACAGCCGCGGGCTCGGCGTCAAGGGTGCTTTGGGGGAAGAAAACCCCGCTTTATAAATTGCCCCGCTATCTAAATCTGAGAGATAAGTGCCTCTGAACTTTCCAATTTCGCTACACATCAATAACACTGACAACGTAGCTGGGATAACAAATCAAAAATCCAACTCTTATGGGGGTGGGTGACGAATGGCACACGTGACAGATACAGCGATATTTGTTCACGACTACGGTAAATGGAATCGAAAGTACCTAGGAATGTCGATTGACTTTATATAAACTGAATCGGGAAGTATGAAAATAGCTTTGATTGAGTATTTTTTAAATTCAATCTTATTATTATAAACAAAAAAAATATTTGAATCTTTTAATCGTGTATTTGAATGTTTTGTTCATATTCTAATATGAACAAAAACTACACGATTAACAGTCAGTACTATTTTTGTTAATTACACGACTATCTATAAAGAGGAGTGTCATGTTTTAAATTCTACTGTACTTGTAATGGATAAGAAGAATTTATCCGAGATAGGAAACCCGACATAAGCAAGCATTAATGCATAATTGCATACCTTGTTGCTTCAATCAAAGAAAGAAAACACTGAAGATAACTCTCAGTGTTTTGTTCTTTGATCATTAAAACATAATACCTATCTACTATCTATTTTAGCTAATCTATAAGTCATGCTAACCCAGTGATGCTCATAGACTAGGCTAACAAGCTGTCATTGGTAGGCACGGGGTGGCTAGAGTAGCTTGTCTGAAATGTGATAACATAATGGCGTCTACAGACGATAAACCGACAGGTTATCAGGCTTGCTCTATTAAACGGGCACTATACGTTAGTTCAATTACTCTGGTAACAAAAGCCTTCTATCACCCACACAAAGATAATTATTATGAACACTGCATACTTGTTCCTCGACATTGGAATATTGGTGCAGATAAACTTTTGGAATTATTAGCAAGAACTCACGCAATAAAAAAAAACATGATATTTATATTATGACACTTATTCTTCATGTCATGGAACCAAGGCAGAAAGCAGAAACAAGACGTTCTTAACGCCTGTTACATTCAATTCACCTATTCTAATAGGTCACTGAAAACATAACAGAACCCTCAAAAATTAACGAATAACAAGTTAATAACAAACAAACATTAATTATCGGTACGTTGTCCGCGCGTCAGTTCGCGCAGGCGAGTGCTAGCGTAATTAAATTAATTTAGGCAGTATCTGATCCGTAAATAGCAGGTGTCAAATGTCCGAATGACGAGGGTAGCAATACACTTCCACGTACCCAGGAATTGGGCATAATCCTCGCGGAACGTGCCGAGGTTGCAATTAAAAGGGGTGATTTCAAATTGATGTCAAGTGTAAATTTCATATTTTTAAAGGTTTAAATTGGGCTTTGTACTTACTTCATCGATAACCCAGCTTACCTATTTAATAATCATATTGCATGAAACTAGACAAACGTACAATATCGTGCGTATTATTAGTGTTTTGTCCTATTCACTATTGCCATCCATGCATAGAAGGTCCGAGCAATATTTAGACACCATACAACCGCAGCAGCGAAAAATGCTTTGTTAGGATCGAGCCAAACCTTTCCCTTGTAAAAGTGTTTTCAAACTCTGCTTAGTGTAAACAACCAACAAAACACTATTTTATAGTAGGTATAACTAATTGTTTTTGCAGACAGGAACCTCAATCCGCAATCTGTAAGAAACCTCGCTCAAATAAATCCAAATAATTACCCCCGAGAAAACATTTATTAGACACTAATAAATGAACAGAAACCAACTATAGATTTTATGAATAGGCCTTCAGAGACATACGGAAGCCTTAACAAACAAATTCTCCATAAATAACTTGATGTTAGATAATAACGGAGCCATTAGTCGTAAGTGATGCGATGTAAATGCGCCGGCGATGTTCAAGCATCGTATTCAGCCGCGGCAAATGATGCGCGACGTATTATATTAATATCATCCTTAAATGCATCGCTGGCTGCAATAGCATTTGTGTGAAACGTCGGCTATTTACGTCTTAATGGTATTGGGATGTATTTTATTGATTAATCGTTGGTAATGGGAGTAATGAGGTTTTGTTACAGGGATGCCATGATAAATTATGAGGCACTCAGGCAATATTTTTCTTTAAGACAACCGCAGGATATGTTATATGAAATAAGGAGTTGTTTTATTTACCTTTCTACTACTGACTTACGATATTTGGCATTAAAAAAAACCTCCAAAATAAATAACATTTTGACGTACAAACCTACTCGACTGCTGTTTTTTTAAATGTTTTCATTATACTAGTTCCCCATTCAATTTATTACTTCATTTTATACGATTGAAAATCAAATGAAAATTTACGATGCAAGTGGCCTCTACACTTTATGCAAAAATCCTAAGATATGTCTCGTGATCATATTAAAGAATGTAATCTTGAAAAAGTGATGAGGTCCTCATGCCAAAACATTGATTATAAATAATTAACATCATTTCATTGCATAACGCCCATTTTATTTCAATAGCAAAATACATTATCACAGTGCACACAAAAAAGCTCCAATCCAGCCAGTGCCTACCGATGCGAAACTAACAGAAAAAGCGTCCCCTCACTAAATTCAATATTCGAAATATTTGACAATGGCTATTCGACCGCAAAGTGCTGACTGCTACATTACTCTTGTTACGATGCTTGGGCTCAACGCTTCAGCGGTCACGGTCAACGTTCAGCGCTCTTAATAAATAAACGCTCCAATCAATGCGTGCTATCACTCAGTTATACAATCGAGAGCACGTGTGCCTTTGTTTGTGAAGGATAATGTCAAGTACGCTGAATCGATCTTCAAATGTTCTTCAAGAATGTGTATGCTTTTACCAATGTTTCATATACTTGATATCGAATCGGTCGGATGTTTGTTTTATAAAAAGATATTTTGATTGACTTCCAGGATCTTCCAGTCTATAAGTAATCCAAATTCCAAAGCCCGAGAGAAACCGAGATATCATTTATCTTTCGCAGAGAAAGGATCACTGTAACGTGACCTAATAGATAGATATCAATTCATAAGTGGGTAGGTATATAAAAAAAATGTTTATTTAACATAGATCAACAAAAGTTTATATTGTAACGCCTTATTAGTTTTTAAAATACATTTGTTAAATTAATTGCCATGTTCCCAAGTGTCTGAGCAAACTGAGTAGCGCATAACTGTCTACACGCGAAACCATAGCCGGATACGCACCCTCCCAGATCAGTAAAATTCGCCGCCCGAGGCATACTCTCACCATACCCGATGACGCTATAACCCTCTTCCAAGAGAGCAGTAGGTCCACTAGCACTCTACACAAACACAGACCGCGTTCGTATCGACCTCGCCGCCGAGGTCCATCGCGACGACCTTGTCCATGCCCTCCCGACCCTAGCTTGACGAGCCAGCCCGCGAGCTGAGCTAATAGCTTTAAAATTCCCGATTATAATAATCAAAATTTATTCTGATCCAGCCTGTCCCTTGCTGTCCTCCCCCAGCGACGCCCTAAGCCGAGGCCCGTACCCTACTAGGGGGTGCCATTAGCGTGTAGTCGCTTAGTTTTGTAAGTTAAGCCCTGGCTGGAGGCCCTAAATTTATTTAAGGCACTTCACAGGCAAGCCCGGTTAAGCAGTCGACAACCTTCTAGGTTGACCTGCGAGATGCCATACACAAAAAAAAAAAAAACGCGAAACCATATTAGACCACTTATGACATGATATAAATATGGCTATATTTTATACCGTTACGAACGATTTTGAGTATGCTGGTGTGATGATAAATAAACACATATATTTTTACGCCTTGGTGTTCGCTTGGAACTGACTGCAGATTTTCATATATGAATAGTATTGTGATCTAATAATGATACAGTGTTTACTGAAAGAATATAGTTGCCAGGCCAAATATTCGGTAACAAAAAAAGGACCTAGATTCTCCAGCCATATACTGCCGAGTGCGCAGATCGTCTTTTTGAAAGCTGCCTTTGTCCGGCTAAAGAATGCAATAAGCCTGTTCCATTTATTGCACATTCAACTCAGCTGGTTCTGCAATTAATGTAACAAGCCGTGTTTTATGTTCAAAAATGTTGCCAGTAATTGGCCTGTCAAAACAAACAAGCGAAAAAGAATTTAACACTCGTCTGCCCCAATCAATTGTTCACGCGTCGCGCCATAGCAAATAGAAACCACTAAAACATAATTATAATTTAAAAACACAAACGGTTCGATTCAAAGGTCCGAAACAATCGAGTCGAGAGAGCACTATCAAATGAACATTTTTATTTTATTTTCGCTGCTCTCATTTACAAACAATGCGAACCCGACGGCAGAGATCTCATCAGCGATTATCTCTCGTTGTGTGGCGGACCTTTTATTTTTATTTTTTTCTATCGAGAACAAGGACGGTTGTCGGTTATTCAAACAGAGAGGGTATAATGATTAAATTGACGAATTAGAGTCGGATCGTACGCCATCGGAATACTTAGTATCAATTAAACTAAACAAATGCTAGCGAATCTCTGCTACGGTGCTTGAGAAAGGCAACGAAACAATCAATTTAGTTTTTGTCAAACTTTTCTAAGTACATTGTTCTTTTAGCAAATTACGACAGTTGTTTGCCAAGCATGCTTGCTGCAAGTATTTGTCAACAAGTCACTTGCAGAAGTAAACTTGCACAATTAAATTTACATGAGCACAGCATGCTTTAAACCATTTCCATTGGAATTAAAATACAACTGACCGAATATATTTAAATTACCTATGACTTCGTTGAATGAAAGCGTTCACGATGACAGATAAGAGTCCAGTGAGCAAAACAAAAGCTTATTTGACGAGAGTGATATCAATCGGGAACGTGACACTTCATCTATTCTCACACGACTTCCGTGTATATGACATTGATGAGGCAAATTAATGAGATACCTTTTTAGAAATCTAACTAATATAAATTATTTTTATAAATGCGAAAGTTTATAAGTATGTATGTTTGTTGCTTTTTCACGCAAAACTAATGAACGGATTTCGATGAAATTTGGTACACACAAAGTTTTTAACCTGGATTAACATATTGAATACTTTTTATCCGGGTACGCGAAGTAGTTTCTTCAGAATACGCGTGAAACCACGGAAAACAGCTAGTAGTAGCTACAAATAAAATGAATATATTTGTATGGAGTCGAGCGTTTAATGAAAAGCAAATTGAGCTAGAAACTAATTATGAGTCGGCTAGCAATTAGAAGCGAACGTTCATTTTGTAGCTGGACCGTAAGCGAGTATGATTGTTAGGAAAATAATTCGATCCCTGAGACATTTTTTATTCGATTTCAGTAATAATTTCAAGAGCAATAATCCGCCAGTCTATATGCCAAGTTTAATTTATATCACCTACTTATTAATGATAGGTAAGCTATCAAGTTAGGCGAAGACATTTCCCATTCTCAACCTCACAAATTTTCATTATTAGCACAACTTAATGCTTCACTATCACCATCTTCGTTGGGAGCCAAGATAATTTATTTTTTTGCTGGGCTCAGTGCCAGAAACACTTACCATTTCTCGCCTAAAATACTATGAGAGTATAGGATGCCGATATTTCAGTAATTGGCAAAGATTTTAAAGCTTAGGAAAGCTATTGTTGAGTCTGGGGAAAAGTGTCATAAATGTATATAATAAAACAATTTCCATAATTAAATACAAAAGATAACATACAAACGATATTTGTTCATAAACAATTTACATTCTATTTAAAAATTATTTAAAACTACTTAAGGCTAAATATTAAAAACTACTACTACATAATATTATGCTAAAACAATAAATATAAAATACAAAAAATAAACACCTAAAGGAACAATAAATAATAATAATTAAATTAGATCGATTGGATGATTTACTGATATTTTTAAAATTAAAAAGATTTTTTTATCACGGAAAAAGTTAACAAATAATATAAATGCGAATGCGAGATTTTTTTTTTTTTTTGTTTATGACGCTTCCACATTACAACTGCTTATCTGACTTTGATGGGTATGAATCCTCTTCAGTATGTTATTATGTACGCGTCATATTATGACATCTGAAAATGATGGAGCTTTTAGGCTTTTTGTAGGCTTTCATATCTCTTTAACATTTAAAATACCACATAATAATGACAACACAATACCTCATAATACCTAACAACAGCTTACCAACTCATCACTAATGAATCCTACAACTTTTTGCTCCACACATTGGCAGTCGTCCCATATTCCTATACATTTGCACCCACATTCATCAGCATATAACAAACGGCGGTGCTCTGCGCCCACTAGGTAATAAGTTCGTTAATTAATTGTTATTGCCAACTGGTATTTATAGCTTTATTGGGTTACGACTTACAGGACAATAGACTCGATCAGTTCTGCTTTGTACGCTGTTATTACTTGATAGGAACTATTTTGAAGACAGATGTGTGATTTGAATGAGATTTTAACATTATGCAGTAGGTACCCAAATGTTATTATGACGAGATCACTTCTACCATCACTATCATATCATCATCATCATTATCATATCAGCCTTTCACCATCTGTTACTGAACGTAGGCATCCCCCAAAGAGGCCAAAGAGCACCAACCATCCCGGTCTTGGGCAGCTGGCGACCGTCCGCTGCCCGCCACCTTCTTCAAATTGTGGGTCCATCGTGCTGCAGAACGGCCCACTACTACTAGATTCAATCAACATTATTAATGCGAATGTTTGTGAGGATGTATGAATGTATGTATACTTTTTGTCCGATTGGACCCCTTAGGATGCGGGTGAAACCGAGGGTATCAGAGTACATTTACATGTTAACGCCTATTTATTTCGTCAGACAGACGAAAGTTTACGCAGAGGTGTATATGTATAGCACACATATGTTTTAGGGGATAAAGCTTTTGGCTAAACATCCAGTTTCAGGCCTGGTATTAACATGTAAAAAACTCATAGACAGAGTCCCACTGAGTCACATATCAAGACTATGAGTCCCACAAAGAAAGCATTAGCATTGATAGCAAATTAGCGATTTCAGACTTTTTAGTCCAGGTTTCATAATGTTTACCTTCACTGCCAGTCAGTGGTGTCTAAAATACACTTAGAAAGTACATTACATATGACTTTGGCAAAGTCACATTGGTACTTGCCAGGGTGTCGAACCTGCACACTTGTACACGAAAGGCCACTACCACCATATAATTTGTATTATGACAAACAATTTGTAGCAAAGGAGGTAAAGGATCATGTTCACGTCCTATCTTGATTCCAAGAACCACAATGATAATTTATGACTGACTTTGTACTGGAAATTGCGTTTATTCAGTGGAAGACTAGACGACCACAGTTTGCCTTCCAAGTCTACACACAACATCTGGCTTGAGTCCACTTGAGGCAGTCAGAATTCGTAATGAGCCCCAGATATTCCCAAGCCATTATGGTTTCGCATAAACTGCAAAAGGAATTCAACACAAATTCCTTAGATGAAATAAATATACAACTAAGATATGTATAATGAATGTCGAGTAAGATGGCGTTAGTACGTAAAATTGCCGATTTAATTGTAGATTGGTAAATACTTTTGTCCTGAATTCCTTTAAAAGTATGTTGACGTTTAAGACTGGATTTTAGTATTTCCTCCCACGCGAACATTCTGAAGTATGTCGTAATAAATTACATTGTTTGTAATCCTTTCCTATGTAAACTGTGTGAGGCTAGTGTTGGACAGTTTAAAGTGCCAGTCCTCCGTCTGGTACCTACTTAGTAATATTATAAAATTAAAATACGGTCACAATATAGCTTTATGTACAATATCCTTAATAAGAAATACAAATAACAAAATTATTATTGAAATATGTCACACAGGAACACACTTCATGTATCGAAATTGTCTTACATAGTTTGACCCGACTATAGGTTGCCATGGTTATCGCTTTAGTGATGGTTTTCCATGGACATATACTTGGCCACTTGGTGACTCTATAAGCCATGCCATAGTCGATCGAGAATACCGTATTGATAAATCCCATTTGGTAATTTAAAAAAATGCATACATGCCACAGAGTTTAAGAGAGAGATACAGAGGTTTAACCTACATACATATATGGCTTTAAGACACATCAGACTAAAAAGATCTTGTCTTATTGGCCAATATAAGGAATACAACATCATACAAGTAAGCTGAGCTATAACTTCAAAATATTCTATATTAAATAGCCCATTGTGGCCGTTAAAGAGCCATTTCCTCAACTCTTTAATAATAATAAAAGCATCCATAGAGGCAATCGCGTTATTTTTCACTTACGAGTATCTGAGCATGAAATACAGATCAGGCGAATGTTTCAAATGAGATATAAGTTTTCAGCATTAGTTTATAGCAGCCATTTAGCTGAGCTGATATCGATGGATTCCTATATTTTACTGATCGTTAATTTAAAGCTTTATACCTCGTAACTCATCCCAAAAAACCCTAGTGATAGTATAGGCATGATAGCTGCAAAATTATATAATGGATTTGGGCAGACCAAATCTGATATACGAGTCCATACATTGAAATCTAGTAAAGGATATTAGATATTCTTTCTCTTTGGTCCATCCTGAGAATCGAATGCAGTACCTACCTTTTTTTCGGATGGGAAATCATCAAAATCACGGGGCTAAGTAACAGCCGCACTTGTCGGTCGATCAAGGTTAAACGTTACCCCCGAAGATTAGATACATACAAAAAAATACTCACAAATATTACCTCTTTATAATTCTACTATCAATATTTTGCGAAGTTTATGCTATTACGAATTATGAATTACGAATCACACATCTTTGGCTTTAAGAATTTAGATTATACTTATAATTGAAAAAAATCAATAGATATATATTTTTCTTTATATTCATTAAGTAGTCTCAATACAGACTTAGACTTGTTGGTTAATAATATTTTGTCTTCATATTTTCCTTTCCTTTTAAATTACAAAGTAGATAATCAGCATTTCATCTGAAATGCACCGCTCTATCGTGAATACTGTAACAATAAGCATTCCTAGATAAAGCGATTCCATAAAAGCTTCTTACAACAAGTACCATTTCATACATTAACTTCAGTGACAGAAATTATCCTCCATATTTCTGCATTAACTGAATAAAATGCGAGTTACTTGTGTTACTCATTCTAGTGTTGGCAAAGTAATCAGCTTTCATACCAACGCGATAAAGAGGTCGCGCGCTTTCATATACTTAATATCACCACTTTATTTGATGAGGTTGATAATATTCCATGTTTATAGGAAACTAATGGTTGTCTGTGGTTTCGTTTGCATCCTAGAATATATTCTTCTAGTCATATCTGTACGGGTGAGGCAGATCACGCGGTGGTGACTATATCAACTGAATAAAGAATGCAAAAATTCAGAATGCTAAAAACACAATTCCCGATTATAATAATCATATATATTCTGCTTCATCCTGTCACTTGCTGTCCTCCCCCAGCGACGCCCTAAGCCGAGGCCCGTACCCCACTAGGGGGTGCCCTTAGCGTGTAGTCGCTTAGTTTTGTAAATTAAGCCCTGGCTGGAGGCCTGAATTCATTTAAGGCACTTCACAGTCAAGCCCGGTTAAGCAGACAACCTTCTAGATTGACCTGCGAGATGACATACAAAAAAGAAGCTAAAAACACTTTGCTGATTAAAAAACAACCCAGCATAGGAATTAAACGCAGGACCTCATGGTCAACAGTAGCACATAAAATCTGTCCACAAATAAGACAGACGAACCAACTACCTTTGTAATAACTACAATAGCATAGTCAATTTTAAAAATGTTACATACAGACTAACTGACACTTTCTAATAGTGAGAGTCCTTACATATATACGAAGGTTAATTCTAGAATGTTCGCAGGTGGAAATGTTATCTTGAAGTGGACACTTATATGCAGTGTGTTAACTGCACTTGATGGCGCCTCATACTTGTAATAATAAGTTGAAACTACCTCTTCAGTGGATGCAAAGTAAATATGCATATATGTATAGAAATATACCTATGTATATTTCTACATATAGAGAAGAAAAATGTGTATAAATATATAAAAGTATTTTTAATTAAAATAGATTTCTGGCAAAATTATTTCATAACTCTGGCGTTTTCATATATGTTTTGAAGTGTTTGATCATTCAGTTGATCAATTTAAGCTATCCTGAATGGTTGATATAAGATAGCGTTGGTAGTACAATTATCTTAAAACAATGCCGAGCACATTACAGTAACATAACTTTTTTTAATTATTTATATTTATTTAAACTTTTTGAACGCCATATTTACAAAAGACAGCTCCCAAAACGCTCGCCCATCACCATTTCCTATGCGTTTTCATTGAGAAAAAGAATTAGCGCGATAAACTCCCCAGTAATAAATATCTGTCTGTAAGGTTTGAAGAACCTTCGTTTATTCAATATTAATTAGAACAAAATGGGTAACACACAACATCATACCCGTCTCGTAAATATGTAGATTTGTTTATTTATTTGTTACGTCCTCACGTTAAAACGTCTTTACCATTTTGAATGAAAATTGGTACGGAGATAGAGAGGACCCTGGACACTGTTAAAGACTATTTTTATCCAGGTTCGTTAAGGAATTGCTTCGGGACGCAACTCAAACCGCGGGAGAAAGCTAGCAAAAAATAATTGAAAATTACGTTATTAACCAACTCTATTGTAATATTATCTATATTATCTAAACCGAAACGTAATCTCCATAACAAGCTAACTATACCATCGTATTGTATTGTCCCAGTTCATGTTACCAAACACACATTAGTCCAATTTAGAGTACAGTCAAACGGAAACTATCAATCATTCGGTGACAGTCGCAATATAGACGTGTTACATACAATACGGATTCGTAGATTTATGTACGCGAGTGTACCACTTAGTATATACGACATGAAAATGGCTTTTGGTTTTCATAGTAGATTGTGTATTTAGCGTATTTAGCTTCGTTATTATTAATGAATTCATGTGTGTTATTGATGTGAATATTACTCTTGCCAAGCGTTTGGTGTTTTTATTTTTGAAGGATATTTATTGAGTTACTTGTGGTTTACCGCGGATTCTCTCGCAGCCTGAGGGATCAATAAACCGGAATAATATTCTATTCTATGTTCTTCCCCAGGTTTCAAGCTATCTCCATACCAAATTGGTTCAACATTTGAGACGTGAAAGTGTAACAAACAAACTCACATTCGTATTTTTATTTGTAAGGACAACTAACTATAGATTCAAGTGTACAAAGTTCTCTATTTTCTCTTATTTTGATCATTAGGTAGCTACCATATAATATCTGTCTGTTCAATAAGTGGAACAACTATTTACAATCCCATGGCTGGACAGTGGACATCTCATTTCACTCATACAGAAAAAGATCGATTGTTAATCTATCTGTGCATTCGAACAAAAACAAAACAAAACATAATATTTTTCATATCTTTTCAATTCTATTTTTATTACGTACCAACCAAACATAAAGTCTTCGCTGTCGGAACAAACAGTACGTATAAGCACGACGCTCTGACACCGAAACAACTAATGATCTAAAAGACATTCAGCCGCAACTAAAATAATTCCTTCCAAGTATTTACAACAACATAGGAAGCTATAAACTTGGTCGACACCTAACACACGGTATGTAAACATTTATTCCGTATCGAGAGTATTATCAGTATAACACTTTACGCGAACGGAACGGGTGTAAACCAACGTCGCCATAGACAAACGGCCTATTTCCCTTCGCGCCATTTCTCTAAGGACAACTACACATGAGCGTTGTACCACTTCAGTGCGTTTTGTTTCGTTCGAGCGATCGTATGGGTTAAAATTGTTATTGCACATTTTATTGATTCGGTAAGCTACGTCGTTTAAATTAATGTTAGTCTGAGAATCTTTTGTGTCAGTTTCTATTAAATTGGTATGTTGGTTTAAATGCGTTATATTTGAGAAATGTAGAAATTAAGTGAGCAGTATGATATAAAAGATTAGCTGAAAGATAAATAAATTTGTTAATATATTATGTAACTATTCATTAAGAGAGTAAGGTTTCCACAATATCTCTAAGTGTGTACACTTACAAAGAAAACGTCAACAATATGTCACTCCACGTCTCTTCAACTCTACTGAAGAAAAGCGTCTAATGATATTCTTACATCTACGACTTACGCTTCAATAACACAAGAAAAGAGATTCGTACTTCAAAAGTCCTTCCAAAAATTTGTTAAAACTTTGCATAAACAACAAAAGTTAGTTTTGGTGGTCCTAGAGCACATCCCTCGTTCGTCCTGTCAGCCTGTATAATCTTTAATACCTGCACCTTAAGCTACAAGTACTTAATACTTACAATAAGTCACTTGAATTAAACTCTAGACCACCTACAAGAAAAAACGCAAAGAAAAAACAACCATATACTCGTACATTGTACCCCTTATGCCGAACACCCGCACAGAAACATTGGCGCGAAAACAAAACAAAATAGAGCGAAACAGATATGTATCTGTAAACAAAAGCATGCGTGCATTAATTCCTGTAATTTATAATCAAGTTTGAGCAACCCGTATTGGATATACAGGCTGGATTTAAGATACAAAATTCACTTAGGTACGTGAGAAAAATTCTAAAATAACTGTTTGTTTGTGGAATATTTTTCGTGGCTACGTAAAAGTTTGGGGAATGTTAACGTTGTTGAAGAAATTTGTGAGCATGGAATTTGCTTTTGAATGCTACCAAAAAATTTGGGGATTTTTTATTTAATTTACTAAGGGTAGATAAAAGCAGCTAATAATGGATCTTATTATTCACAAAGAGTTTTGAATGACAACTATTCAACTCCGTTCAAATATGAAAACTGCGAAGTCTTTGCCGAATCGAAACCTGATAAACATCGCAGTGCACACAAACAATATCTGTTTAACTCAATACTAACAATCCCTCCTGTATGCCAAGGAATTGGAACCCTTACACTGCACCTTAGAACTCAAACAGCATAAGTCACAACAACGCCAAAGTCCCTTACGTCGTTTAAGCCCATAAAGGGTTATGTCCGTCGGCTTCTACACAGCCATACCCACCTACGCATTATGCAAACGTTACTAAGTGCACCTTTTGTTTGTTCTGCTATCGTGCGTCGGTACAGTCGGTAAAATAACAATGTTATTGAGGCACAGGTGTCGACTTACCGTTGACGAGATATGTGGCAGAAGGTCACTTGCACTCTTTTGTTTGGTTTATTACTTTCTATGTGGAAAGCGACGAGTGATACTTGACATCGTCCGGCCTAACCTGGGGTACGCTAAATACGTCACACGTCACTATTTGGGTAGTAATTCCCGTCTCGTTTGTTAATGTTGCTGATCGACTTTTGTGAATCTGAGTGCAGTCTACAGGTCTTAGCAAGAATAATAAGACTCGCAGAAAGTGGTTAAAATTACGATAACATTGTTTTTCGTAGAACAACAAAACATGATATTACGCCTGTTTTGTTTGTATGTGACATTTTAAATAATACGATTTAAAGAAGTTTCTACCAATCACCTTTTACTATTATTAGAAAACATTTCATTTATTCATCTTACAATATTTTCATAATTATACAGTTTTGACTACGACTAACAGTAAACATTTTCCGGCGTTTTATATCTGTGGTATTTAGATATACATTATAAACATGCAAAAACAAATGGCATTTTTATGTACGGCAATAATACGTGAAAAAGTATTAAGATACATATCAAAATAACGGCCAACGGAGTATGAAACACAATTGGAGCAAAAGTTACGAATCATGTTTGTTTGTTGATTTTGCGATCGTAAAAATTATAGTACCCAGCTTTATTACAATGTTTTTATAACAAGAAACAAATACAGGGACATTAATCAGATTACAGGACGCCCCGCGGAATAAACTTACACTCGAGTGGAAAAAGTCTTTATATATTTAGCAAATTCCGTAACGATTATCTCACAACTTAGTTAAGACAAGCAGAAAATAAACGTTCTTATTTTATTATCGTGTGGGCTGTTAGTATTACTAGTCTAGGAAGTCCTGTCAGAGTTTTCTCAAATCCGCCTCACGGCCTCTGGCATAAAATTGTAATTATTATCAAATAGCAGCCGGGGACGAAGACTCAACATGCCCAGACACGGAGGGTGTAATACCACCAACTACTAAATTCCGGGCTGCTTTAAGGAATTTTAATAACCCACAAAACAAGTTTGATCGCCCGTCTCAAAAATCGAACCTAAGACCCTATTCACAGCTCACAGCACTAGCGTTTTGCGACCACTGGACCAACGAGGCGGTCTCAATATATGTATTTTACGACGTGGGGCTCAAAAATCACATGCAAGTCATATCCTCGCTCAAAGAAAAATAGCTTTTAAATTATAAAAGAACTTAAAGGATTCACATCTTCAGTTCTAGAGATAACATCTTTTAGAACCAAATAATTCAGCTCTTTATAAATTGTGCATTTTACTATAGCATCTTGGAACAGATTTTATTAATGATGACTTCAGGATTTTTCTGGCTCGTTTCTTGATGACTAGTTGGTTCGAATTCGAACTCTTTAAAAATACAGGTATTACTTGCCTAAACCTATGCTATCCTCAAGATAGCCATTTACCTCACCTCTTTGAAAATACCGATAGGAAAGTATAGCTATCTCTATTTTTTAATAGATAGACCTAATTACCTTTCTGGCTGTTTGATCGTAGTTCTGCATCACTTTTGTTAAATTTTTGCTCAAAAAATCAGTTTTTTGAATATAACTTTTTAAATTTGTACTAAACTCACCTGTAGCTCTCGCCGAGACGCGTCTAACGACACCTCTCCCGTCGCGATAGCTCCACTAAAACGTCAAAATCGACCCCACCCACCCACCCGTGGTTCATTTTTGAACTGACCTATAGGACAGGGAGGGTGTTTTGGGCCAATTTTTCGAAATCGGGGTTTCGACGGAATCCGATTCGTAGAGGTCTCCTCGTACCGGTGCCAAGACGCTCTCCTCGATCCGAGCCTTAGTTTTTGGTCCAGAGAGCCCTGAATCGGGCGTTTCGGTGCGAACTTTCGAGAGCACCGAAATGGCCCCTTCTAGCGGCGACCCTGGGTCTACCCTTCCAGCCACTGGCGCGGATGTTGTCTGCACCAAGTCCTGCATCGCCACGATTAATAAACTCGCGGCCTGTATAGTAACGGCCGTCGCTGAGGGAAAAAGTGTCACGGCGGCTAACAAGCGTCTTATAACATCTGCGGCCAACGAAATCCGTGTTGCAATAGCCAAACTCCCTACTTTATCCGTCCCCCAAGAAACCTGCGCGTCTCAAGATGGTAACCTGAGACAGGAAATCGCGACCTGCGTGCGCGAAGAACTCAGCAAACACCTTGCTACCATTGCAAAACAACCACCACCAGCACCCTTACCCTTGACCTATGCGCAGGCAGCCACCACCACTACCCCGCGGCAGGCTACCAAGATACCCCCGCCCAGCAGGCCCGCCCTCATCCTTGCGCCTCAAGGGGACCAGACCTCTCAAACAAGACAAGACGTCGTACAATCTTTTAAAAACGCCGTCAACTTCCGCACCACATCGTATGCACCGTCAAAAATACAAGCCGTGTCCAACAACAAGCTACGTGTCGAATTTGAGACGGAAAAACAACGCGACGAAACACTCAGGAAACTTGAGAACTGCTCCCAAATAACTGCTGAACCCGCAAAGAAACTGAGACCAATGATTGTCCTCAAGGGGATATCATTGGACACACCATCCGAAGAACTAGTGGAGATCGTCCGCGGCCAGAACGAGGAACTTTCCGCCCTCGTAACGGACAACGACGATTTGCGACTCGCCTTCAAGCGCAATAACCGAAATCCCAAACTTTACAACGCCGTCCTCATCACCAAGCCCGCCGTATGGCGTAAAATAGTGGATATGGGGCGAGTCTGCGTGGATTACCAACGTGTCCACGCAGAGGACTTCTCCCCATATCTCCAGTGCAGGAAGTGCCTACAGTTTGGGCACATCAAATCAAAATGCACCGCGACACAGGTTCACTGCTCCTACTGTTCCGAAGAGGGGCACGACGTTAATACCTGCCCACTGCGCGAGAAGAAGGGAGCACCCAAGTGCCTGAACTGCCAGCAGCAAAACAAAAAATTCGGTACCACTCGCGATGTCGGACATATGGCCACCTCCAGCAACTGCCAAAGAGTTAAATCAATCAAAAATAAAATAGTTAATCGTATCGATTATGGATAAAAAACAAATCAAAATATTACAATGTAACATAGACAGATCCAAAAACAGTCTACACGAATTTTTAAACTACTTTTGCAACGGCCAACATGATATTGCCCTACTGTCCGAGCCATATATAGGCTCTGGCAGTGAGGTAAAGCCCATATCGGGCATCGACATTTATCAGTACCCGAAAGGGTCTAAAGTCAAAGCGTGCATTTTTGTTAAGCAGGGGCGTGGTGTGGTTTTGGGGGAATCTAGTTTATCCACAGCAAACTTATGCGTCGTACAGCTACAGATCGGTCACAACCAGAAAATCTATCTGGGTTCGGCATACGTTGAACCCAGAGAAGACACCTCTTCCACGCTGGAAGCTGTCGACTGCTTCCTCAAAGCCACATCACGCCACAAGTGCATACTTGGAGGCGACTTCAATGGGTGGCACCCTGCTTGGGGTAGCGAAAGATCAAATTCAAGGGGAAACATCGTTATGGAACTAGCCCTAGCCAATGACATGTACGTCTGCAACAACGGCGACACGCCCACTTTCGAGACGGTGACGCACGGACGCGACCGATCGTCAATAATTGACGTGACTCTGGCATCCGGCATCGCCTTCGACACCGTCAGCGAATGGAGGGTAAACCTTGACTGCTGCACCACGTCACAACATAACGCCATCGAGTTCCGCATCACAGTGCAAAGACCTACATCAACCAGATCACACAATACCTCGACATTTATGTTCAACACGAAAAAAGCGGACTGGGCAGCATTCAAGGATGCCCTGTTGCAGAAAGCCACACTATCTGACATACTGGAGAAAGACATACCCAACTTAGACAGTGAACAGCTGGAGTCCTTAATCTCTGATATCACCGGGCTAATACGAGACAGTTGCACGGACACCATGCCTATCAGAAGCGGCAAAACAAAACATAGACCTCCTTGGTGGAGCGATAAGCTGCAGAAGCTCAAGTTAGAAGTTATTGACCTTCACAGGCTTATACGCTCGGCCAAAAGAACAGGCCAGCCCCTTGAGGCTCTGCTCGAAGAACAGAGCAACAAAAAACAGCAGTACGCCGATGAGCTCAAGTCCGAATCAACAGCAAACTTTCGCAAGTTTTGTGAACTGCAAACAAAAGAAAATGTCTGGTCACTGACCAACCGACTATTAAAAGAAAACACCCCAAGAAGACCACCCACAACTCTTAAAATAGGCGATAGGTTCACTACAGATGGAGAAGAGACAGCCAAAGCATTACTCAATCAGTTTTACCCAGATGACACCCCGGATCAATTACCAAAACATCAAGAACTGCGCATGCATTATAATAGCTTTTCTGTCGACACACCAGATGACCTACCGTTTACCGAAGACGAGGTGCTTGAACAGCTGAAGCATATGAATCCCAACAAAGCCCCTGGTCTGGACAATCTCACTTCCGACATATGCTTACAGTTTGCCAAATTTTACCCCCGTCTAATTACAGACATCATGAACAGGTGCCTCTCACTGAGATACTTCCCGAAGGCATGGAAAGAGGCATTTGTCAAAATTATCCCTAAACCCGGAAAAGAAGACCATTTAGACTTAAAATCTTTCCGCCCCATAGGCCTTATACCAGTCTTCGGAAAGCTATTGGAGAAATTATTTATAAAAAGATTAGTCCATCATGCAGAAATAGGCAACAAACTAAATAATAACCAATTTGGGTTCCGACAGCAGAAAAACACCACGCAGGCTATACACACGGCTCTAAAATTTGTACAAGAAGCCAAAGAAAATAATAAACTCGCAATCGCAGTCTCACTGGACATCAGAGCGGCGTTCGACAACGCCTGGTGGCCAGCTCTTTTCAACCGATTAGCTAAACTTGGAACACCCAAAAACATTTATGAACTAATTAAAAACTACGTGCAAGACAGGACCGTCACATTGGACCACGCGGGTGTGAGAGTGCGCAAAGTGCTCACCAAAGGATGCGTTCAGGGGTCTGCGTGTGGCCCCGTTCTGTGGAACATGATCCTGGACGAGCTCCTGGACATGGAACTGCCGGCGGGCTGCCACATGCAGGCCTTCGCAGACGACGTTCTGCTCATCGTTACTGCCAATAGGACCGACGAGCTCCAGCAAGTCACCAACGACATACTCAAAAGCATTAGCTGCTGGGGCGACCAAGTAAAACTTGTTTTCGGCCCTGCGAAAACACAGACAATAGCCTTCACGCATAAAGCCAAGTCTGCCCAGCTACAAATGGATGGTGTTGTCTTAAAATTCGTTCCCGAAATAAAATTACTCGGAGTAATCCTCGACGAGAAACTTCTCTTCAACAGCCACCTGAAATATGTGTTGGGCAAAGCAACACGCATCTTCAATAAGCTCTGCATGTATACAAGACCCACATGGGGCGCTCACCCTGAGAACACACGCACGATATACCATCACGTTATCGAACCAATCGTAACATATGCCGCTGGTATTTGGGGCCGAGTGGCAATGAAAAAGAGCGCCAGCAAACAACTGTCCAGTCTGCAGCGAGGATTTGCACTAAAAGCCATTCGCGGCTTTCGAACAATCTCGACAAATGCTGCCCTGGCACTGGCGCAATTCATGCCACTCGACCTCAAAATCAGAGAGGTCTATGACATTGAACAGACCCGCCTCACTGGTACCACCAACCTCCTACCAGACGACATCAAGTTGGAGCGCCCCACTCCTATCCGGGAACTTTTACACCCTGCACTAAGAATCACAAAAACTCACACTAGTGCCCCGGATACAGGAGAAAATTCAACGCATCGAATCTACACGGATGGCAGCAAACAAGAAGATGGCACGGTTGGAGCTGCGTTTGTGTGCTTTGACCCAGGAGAAACAACAACATCCACCACCAAAAAGTTTAAACTCCACAGTTCCTGCACAGTCTTCCAGGCTGAGCTTCTGGCTATCCTGGAGGCTTGCAAATGGGCTTCACTCAAAAAACACACACAGACACTAATACTCACTGACTCACTATCATCCTTGTCTGCCATTGCAGACAGAAGCAACACACACCCACTTGTCACACAAATCCACCACATCATCTACACACACGGCAATATCTTATTAAAGTGGGTCAAAGCACACAACGGTGACGCTGGAAATGAGGCCGCTGATGCGGCAGCTAAACTGGCGACCCTGCTGCATAAGGCACCTGACTATTGCTCATTCCCAATTTCCTACATTAAGCGAAAACTGCGACAGGAGAATCTGGAGCGTTGGCAGATGAGATACTCGTCTTGCGAACAGGGGCAACACACCAAAAACATATTCCCCACACTCACAGAAATAGCACGATTCCGAAAAAAGACAGAACCCAACTTTTATTTAACACAAATACTGACAAATCATGGTTTTCACAAGGAATATTTACATAGGTTTCACATCACTACAGACGACAATTGCCCCTGCAATGACGGAACAACGCAAACGGTGTCTCACCTGCTAACGGAGTGCTCCAGATTTACGCTGGAACGCATGAGACACGAAGCAGTAAGCGAGAGCAAAAACACCGCCGCTTATGACATTCAAGAGCTGGCGAGGAGCGAGGAAGCTCTCGCTAGCTACATTGAATTAGTGACATATATATTCAGCCGACTCAAGAAATTTAATGGCACGTGATAGAGTAACCGTCACTTCTATGTATTCAATATTATTATCTATTTATTATTATATATATTATATTTTGCTACTAAATCCCAAATAGCGATCATATTTTTGGCATCTAAACTGTTGCAGCAGCTAACGTATCAAATCGCGGAAGCTGCTGCATCAAAAGATTGATAATTTATAATGAAAAAATGCGAATCAAAGACCCAAAAAACAAAATCAACCAATTCAATAAAAAAAAAAAAATTACCTACGTCTAGTAGAATGTCCAGTGAGCGGACGTTTAAATTCTCTATTCGAAAGATACAATTGACAGTAAGCTTTAGGGGGGAAAAGTCCTTTGTACTTCTTTGATCATTTGAGTTTAAACTTTGAAATGGTGCAGGTGTCACTTCAAAGTTAGAAGAACTTTGTTCCGAACCAATTGTGTTGTAAATAGAGTTAGAGCCAATTGAATTATTTAGTACCAAGTCGAGCCGGTTATTGCAAAATCAATAGAACATTAAATTGTTGTTTGTAATTAATTTGTGCATGTTCCGCAGTTTAAATATTCAAATGGGCAAATGAAAATTTATTTCAACGCAATGCGACATTAGAGTCAAAGTTTTGAGTTTCGGAAACTTTCCGTGTTATACATTCAATAGCTGTTTCCCGCGGTTTCACTCGCGTGCCGAGGTACTACTTCACGCACCCGGATAACCGTCTCTAAGTTCCATCTATCTCCGTATCAAATTCATCTATATCGCTTCACCCGTTTAAGCGTAACAAACAAACAAGTTAAAATATTATATTAGGAGATAGACTTAGGATTAGAGATCATCTCGTATTAGTTAGCATTAGAGTTCGAACCATCCGTGTATACAGACCAATATACAGGCATGAATTCTATTTCATATTTCTCATTCATTATTACTAATAGGTTCAAAGAATACATAATAATATACCAAAAGTAAGAAAAAACTCAAAGGAAGCAATACATAAGCCTGCCAAACGGATTTGTTCCAGTTTCGAGGCATCCGGCTTTGGACCGTTCTCAGAATGTCCAAGAGATAAAAATATGAGTCCTAAGATCCGGGGCCAAACGTTTCTAAAACGGTATCATATAAAGTAAAAACTTTTTTAAAACTTTTAAATGGAGGATCGTACTTTACTGCAGTCGCAAGTAAGTAGGAACTTTCGAACTTTTTATTGTTCTACGACAAGTAAAAAGTTTAATTAGAACATGGAAGATTAAACTACATATAGAAACTGGGTTTGTTGATAGCTTTTTATTATTTGCAATCGTATTAAGTCCTTATACTGCCGTCATAAGGTCGAAAAGGTCGTAACTTTTTTTTCAGTATTAAGTTAAATACGAATTCGTAATTAGATTTTTTTCCTGATTCCAAATATGTACTTAACTCAATATCGAAAAAAATATGTAAGTTACGCCCTTTTTTATATGACGCCAGTATACTGCTACGCAGCGCTGTGTGAATATAGAAAAATCACTCATATAAAAAAAACTAATGTTAATATATTATGTGATAAACTATCCGTCTCATTAATAATAACACCATTCGTCTTAATAAGCCTCTTTTGGCTTCAAACTGTTTTGTCCTTATTTGTCATGTTAAAATGAAATTTGAAAGAAATGGACAAAACATTCCAGTAGATCAAATCCATTCAGAAGATTTTCATGAGAACCTATACATACATATACTTACATCCTCCGTACTTTCGCATTTATAATGTTAGCATGATTGCTGTAGTCGATTGGTATACACAATGAGTGCTCCAATGTTTGATTGATTGCTGAGTTTTGTAAATCTCTTATTGACTCGAATCAGATTCAAATCGTTCTTTTGTTTCTATTTTGTTCGATAATTATTTAATTTATGATTCTAGATTTGTTGAAGATGAAATTTTAATTGGAATAATTCGGGTATGGCCTTCCCCGGGGCCATAGTCACCGAGGTGCGGGATGCTCGAATAGTTACCGCGCCCCCGGAACGTAAAGGGCTACGGAAGGAACATGGATGGGTTTTAGTCAATATCTGACATTAACGGGAGGAGTCATTTGATAATTTCAAAATCGAAAAAAAGTTCAGGTATAATATAAAACTATTTTATTTACGTAAAATATATCCACCTATCCTTCGCTCTAAGAAGGTAATTAGGAATATTTTTTTTTATTTTTGTTGCTTCTTTTAATTATGGATAAAACTAAAGTATTTTTATCCGTGCTTTTTATAGAATTCGCAAAGCAACCATCAACAACAGAACCACTGAATCCTTCACGGCATACGTCATAAAAATTAACAATATTTCAGCAAACTCCCCTATTACATGTGAACCGCGCCCTTGTTTTATATACGTCATTACTTTTCGTGACGTCACCGACTGACGGTTGCGTTTTGACATTTTAATGTGCCATTTTGTACCGTAGCCGTTTAATGCCAGAGCTTTTGTTGCCAGTGTGCCAGTGTCTGGCGATTTATGTTGCCAGGAAGATAATTTAGTGGCTGTTTTCCATGACTACCTGGAATATGCTCGGTAAGATACGAAGTTGATGTATGGTGTGATAAGTTTGGCATTCGTGTTCCAATATTAGGGGAACGTTGTCGTTTTCTTTTGTTTTTCTTTGTTTTCTTTTGCGAACAGGATATATGATTATAATATTTCTAAATCAAACTTACGTTTACGAAATATTTATTATTTATGTTAAAATTTACCTTTTAAAATCGAAGCACCAAGGCATTTTTTGTGTTTTAATAACTGCTTTGTTAAAGTTCTTGGCAGATAATTTCATACAAAAAATCTGTTTTGTTTTATAGCTAGCTATTATCCGCCGGTTTTACCTTCATTTTGAGGGAACTACTCGATTCAGCCATTTTACCGTGAAAGCGTAATAAACAAACAAACTTACTTTCGCATTATAATACCTATCACTTAGGATTTATTTGGTACTAAAGCCTTACCTACTTTTAGTGTTAGACTCAAATAGACTTATTTTTATTTTTGTATTTTACTTTTGTTTTTATGTAACACTAGCTACTGCCAGCGACTTCGTCCGCGTAGAATAGTGGTGCTCCGCTCCTATTGGTCTTAGCGTGATGATATATAGCCTATAGCCTACCTCGATAAATTGACTATCTAACATTGAAATAATTTTTCAAATCGGACCAGCGGTTCCTGAGATTAGCGCGTTTAAACAAAATGACAACATTTCCCTTCACTGCTCTGCTCCTATTGATTGTAGCGTGATGAAAAGTATACTATAACCACCTCAGGAGTATGACAAATAATTGTACCAAGTTTCGTTAAAATCCGTCGAGTAGTTTTTGTTTCTATAGAGTTTATACAGACAGACAGACAGACAGACAGACAGACAGACAAAAATTTTACTGATTGCATTTTTGGCATCAGTATCGATCCCTAATCACCCCCTGATAGTTATTTTGGAAATATATTTCATGTACAGAATTGACCTCTCTACAGATTTATTATAAGTATAGATAGATAGATAGATAATTCACTCAGTGAATAATAAACTTTATTTTATTTTTTAAGAGATCTTATAGAGTACAATTCACTGTATCTTATTTAAAACCACATAGTTCTAAAGATGGAATCTCCAGCTCCAGTATTCTAGTACACCTAGCAGCAGAACCGCAATCTTCTCTCAGTGTTGCGATCTTGCAATAGGTGTATAATTAGCACGGGGTATCGAACGTGTAATGAGCGGAGCCGACGTTAATTGCAGCTACGATTTAAATATACCCGAGTAAGTGCATCGACCGCATTCGAGATGCGGTTCACACGTTTAATATTAGCACTAGTTCGAGACAATATCTAATTAGGAAGACATGTTTATTGGTTTTTATTGAAAATCAATTTTCTATTTACATCATACTAATATTATTAATTTGAAAGTTTGTAAAGATGTATCTTTGTTACTCTTTCTGGATTTGGATGAAAATAGTTTGGATTATAATTTTTTTTTAGGCATGGGCAATCATAAAATGACAGCTCCCGCTGTGGACGGAGCGTTAAAGAGTATAAAACTCATACTGACTAAATATTCCGTCCATGTTCTTTCCTTCGCATTTCCTTTGTATTCCAGGGCCGATAACTCTTTCGAACAGCCTGCAGCCCTGAACATCCCGCAACTCCTGAATATCTCGCAGCCCCTTACTTTGTTACCTGGATTACATAAAGCACATAGGATACTTTTTATCCAGGTCTTTGGACCCAGTTAGAAGTCCACTCAGACGAAGAAGACGACTTCCTATGATTTAAACCCTAAGTTTATAGACAAAATTGACAAAATAAAAGATCTAAAAAAAAATTAATGACTCCTATTCACGTGGCTCAGATCTTTTATTTAAGAAAGCACTAGGGACTTTTTGGTGAACAGGCCTTAGAGTGTAGTAAAGCATAAACAAATGTTAACTAAAAAACTTTATTTATTAAACGATATTAGCAAAACTTTTCATTTAGAATGGTTAACAAATGACTTTAATTTATACCACTAACTTTGTTGGAATATTTTAAACTCACAACAAAATGTGGAATCCAGTATTTTATGTGATAGAGATTATTTTCATAGTGAAGGTATTTTTTAATAAAAGTAACATAATGCCGGCTGTCATGAAAACTATTTCGATCAAATGTAGCATAACAAGTACCTACCACTAAATATACCTACAAAATAAATCAAATAGCAATTTATTTCGGCCGGCGCTATCGTTAGCTCGCTCCAGTTGACCTAGAACGCTATGAAATATGAACATCGTTCATATCCCAATGATTCCGCAGAAAGAACCACGCCGACCCTCGGTTCCTCTAAAAAGCCACGAGCTTTAGAAGTAATTGGAAAAGGTATTTGTGGAAGCGCTATTATTAGATTCCACCAAAGGTTACTTAGTTTATACCTGTTCATTAGTAATAATTATACATGAAAATTACAAATGAACAAAACACAATTAGAAACACACAATTTATTTGACCGGGTTACATTAACTTGTACAGCAATAATAAAAGGAATTATAACACGAACATTTCGCGTGGCAAGACACGATTAATTACAAGATAAAATACAACAAGAATAAAATTATCGATGTAAAAATCGATACTGTTTTTGCCGACAGCACAAAGCGGAAGAAAGCACTGAATTTAAATGAGCCAATATCCAGAAGGCAATATAATTAATGAACGTAAACAAAAAAACTATAGTATGCCGGTCGGGACGGCTGTTTAATGAGACAGTTTAAACAATTACTCCAGCGACGGTTCGACAATGAACCATTGTTTTTCATACGTCACCTTGCCCCAGGGGATACAATTAACGCTGATTACAGTAATTATGGAAGGAATTTTTTGTAAGCGACGTGATAAGATCGCCCATGTTGGACCACACGCACAAATATTTGACGAAACATGTCGCCAACATTTAATTAATTCGCACTATGAAGTTGGGTGGCACAATCGCAAGAAACACTAAAATGTTCTGTGTTAAATTCTTAGTCCCTCGCTGTGTGAGTTTGTTTTATTATTTTGATTACAATCATTAACTTGTAAACCAAGGATAAATAAGTTTAAAAAGAAAGGGGAGTAATACTAAAGAATTTTCAACATGTACGTAAGTAATGATAGTAAAAAGATCACTTATAAGTAAATTATATATCTAAGTAAGCGAAATACGAACAAAAAATATTTAATACAATTAGCTAGGTAAACATATGTATTTTTTTCTTTATTTTTTATGCCCGATTTTCAGCATTTAACAGTATGTACGCTATTACTTTAAATCTTCAATTTCGTCTATAAATTAATCGTAATATATTGTTATATCACAAAAATAGCCCATAATTGTGATGTAATGGATCTATGGAGTTTGATTGCGGCGTCTACAGGAAAATAAATGATGGACACAAAAACCCATTATCGGACACTTAAGTAATTTGAAAAACAATTACGATTAAAAATTCAACGATAATGACAAAAGACAAATTATGCGTGCGACCTTCGACGCTCTAACCTTCATTTTAGCCTTTTGTTAACCCCAGACGGGTGCTGCAGACTATAAAGTATAAGAGCCCTTGTACATATTGCGATGTGTATCGTCAATGTGCTCCTATGTATACATATACATGCGATATGACAATATCGATAAAATCTCGACGCATGTTCCCCCGAAAACAAGGGCACAGCTACAAAAGTGGTGTCTTGCCGATCGTTTTGTTTGGACTTTGTAATAAAATATTTTATGTGAACGCTAAATAAATACGGCCGCTTGTATTTTATTGGCGTTTAAGGGTTGAGTTGGCATTTCATTATAGCGCATCTAAACACTCATGTACACGCGTTGGTAAATTGTAAACAGGGTTAAATTATAAACAAACAGTTTTAAGATGCGTTTTAGTAGAATAAATTATTAATTTATTTACCTCGCAGTAATACAACAATGCAATGTTATCACAACCATAATTGTCACTTCAAAGACATCATGTTTTTAAGACACAATTAAAAGAAAATTACTTTCGTAATTAAAACAGCACATATAGCGAATACAACGTAATTCTTAAGAACAAGTAGCCACATGTATATTTATTTATTATTTCATACGCGTTTTATAATTTTATGCCAATGCGCATGAGGAATTGATCTCAAACACGCAAGCGCAGTAAAAGTTGCCTTTACTAAAACTTTACATGTACTAAATAAACATAGAAATAACATTACTTATCAGAACAACTATCTTCTGATTGACGATTTTCCGATTACGGAGGTGAATAAATATTTCATTTGATTTGCATACAAGGGGTTCCGAACACGTATTGGGTCCGAAGCTTCTTATTTACGTACAAACATTGTGAATCAATACGCTGGCCCGCGCCACAGTCTAGAAATAGTATCGATATATTTTTAACTATTCACACAGTATGTTAATTTATATTGAAGAGTTACTATTGCATGTGGCAATTGAAATGTGTTTGAGAGCGTATAATGTACAAGCATTTATAGCTTTATGCATTGAAGCCATTCAGTTCTATTGATTTACGGGCCGGCTTTGAGTGGGCGGTGATATGTGCCCTCTCTGCTATTTTCCTCTTAAGCGAGGCATGTTAGCTCTAATTTATTAAGTACCAGTCACCTAAAGGCCTAACAAGAATTGTATTAAAGCCATGAATTAATATCTTCAATTCTATTGGCATTTACACTTACATTTGGTAAGGTTACCGATAAAATGTGTTATGCAAGAAATATTCCTAAGTAATCGTTTGATACATAGTGCACATAAATGTCAACTTAATAAGCGATTGGCTGTGTAAATATTAGCTGCAGGAACTTGCAATGGCGTTATTTAAATGCTTAACTAAGTTCTTAATTGCACACTATGTAGATCGTGGAGTAATACACGGCACTTATCATAAGTGGAAATTCTATAGAATTATGTCAACATGGTGAATGCTGTTGCAAAACCAGTAATTATTTTAACTATTAAATTCACGCACTTAATTGTTAAATGTATAGTTAATTTATAATGGGGACTTATGACTTAATAGCAGTCACGTTGTGATATCGATATGGGAAGTTAAGCAGCACGTCTCGCGGACGCGCACGTACATGGATGGGTGACCGTACCGTTAAAACCTCGGTCCTAATAAAAAGCTTGTAAGGACTGACAATTAGTCTACACTTAAACAGAATAAAATAAACTAAACTTTATTGATTTTTCTATTAACCTCAGGTATCTACTTTTAGTAGACAAATATTCCAATGAACTGTTTTGTCTATGAACCAGTCCGCCATATTATTCCCCAGTCACCTTTACTAGGTCGCCTCGCTTTCGACCTCAGATCTAGATATATTATAATATATTTTATCAACATTACTATGTTAGTCATCTGGGAGTAAAAAATGTTTTTTAAAATATTTCAAGCGCTTGGGGACTGAAGAATTTATGATAAGGCACCTTTTCTCTATTGTTGAGTTTGTAAAAATCACTGAATTTATGTAACACTAAGTCCATTCATTTCTTGTCGCGGATATTATATCGCGGAAAACTAAAACTGAAATATTTTAAGACAATTTTGGGTTTTTGAATTGACGCTGAGTGAATTTAAATTTACCATTTCAAAAGTTTAAGTATTTCATTACAAAGAAAAAAGACATGCTTACCGCTTTTTACTTAGCATTGAGTAATTTTATCACTGCCTCGAGTTTTGACTGCCTAGTTGATCGCATAACACGACTCCTGTAAAAGTGGTCTCGGATTCGATTCTTGGGTTCGCTTTGTGGGTTTTAGAATATTTCACAAAGCAGTCAGGAAATTGGTGGTGTTATACCCCCGTGTCTGGGTAAGCAAGTTAAGCCGACGTCCCCGGCTGCTATCTTGATAGCAGTTATTGTTACAATTCCACGTCAGAGGCCGTCAGGAGGATTTGAGAAAACTCCAACTTTAGGACTTGTTAGGTTGGTAAAACCTGCACCACACACGATAAGAAGATGACTGCCACGGCGCCGTATTAAATGCGTCATAGCGATTCAGATTTCAGTGCGGAAGAATGACGTTGCTATTCGTCTAATATAACTCCATCTCTCTCACACTCAAAACTGAATAACTACGATCCCTGTGTTATCCTTTTGCTGGGCAGCACCTTCAAAAAGCTATGCGGTACTGTAATAGACCACGGAGAAGACTGTAGGACTCTTTGGATTATTTCCTTGAGCATTATAAAGAAGTATGTATAAGTAACTAAAACTTTACCGATCATTATTAGTTTTTCTAATATTTGCCCACAGCTGGACCTAGGCATCCTCTAACGTGGGGTATTTTGCCAGCCCTACGAGACAGTGACTCGAAAATAAGTACGACTTTTTCATTACTACTTTAATATTATTATCGATCCTATTCAACGACTGAAAATTGCAATCCGTACAAATTCGAAAATGAAGTCCCATTAATTCTTGCAATGTTTACAGAAAAAAAACATAAATTGATCTCCCTATTTTTATTTCAATTGTAGTTTCAAGTACAAAGAGTTAATTCAATACTCTGAAGTATTTTTTGTTCGTCATTGTACCAGCTTGAATTTCAATTTTGAACAAAAAGCATTTGCTATTCATCCATCAACATAGGTAAATCATGATACAGGTACATTATTTATTAGCTTTTTATGCCTTTAACAGTAAACTTTTTATATGAAATCCAATATACTGTGATCGATGCATTCGCAAATCGAAAATATTATATGTACATTAGTCTTTTGATTTCAGAGAAGTTATTTTCAAAAATGTTTATATTTTAGTCCATTTTTGTTTCAAGTGATCTAAGTACGTACTATTTGTTAAATTTTATGACGTGTATATAACGTTGTTAATATGACGTTGACCTTTTGGATGCTGAAAATCGACATTTATGAATTTTAAACACGAATTTTGCTTTAGTATTTATGACTTAAAACTCGCTTACATCAACGTTACGATTACATTAGTGAGTTTGTGTTAGGCCCACTGGTTAGAGTGCGTGGCACGTAGATACCTTGCGAGAACTTTAATATAATACCTAAATCAAGGCTATATGCAAACCTAAATATTTGTAGGCCAGCCACGTGGTACAGCCTAACAGCTAAACGTTTTTTGTACAAAAACTCCTTTTCAACCTTAAATGATAAGTAATTAAATTAAAAAGTTCGTCAGTCTTTACATTTCCTATCGGAAATCGTGGGTTCTATTGATACTTGAATGTAACATAGTTTGTTGATTACAATGATTGTTTGTTAGCACAATACTACAATTTCCGGGGAATGTAAACAAATATAAAGTGAAATTGTTCGACAGGAATCACTACTCATAACACTAACGTAGTTATGGCATTTAGTTTACATTGTATTAATTAAAAAATATTGATATGGCATTTTTGTTTTTATTTACAAGTCACGTGACGTCACTTATATTGCTTTTGGGGACTGAAACTAATTAAATATATTACGTAAACTTAGGCATGAATGATTCACATACGTGCATATGTACATAATTATATAAATACACATTCGAACTATTTTTGTATTTTTCCTTGCAAAAATGTTATTGGTATAGCCACTTACGGTAACCTTGCCTTTTCAATATGAAAAGAGGCCTTTGCCCAGCGGTGGGACAATAAAAAGGCCGATGATGGTAAGACCAACTAAATAAAGGAACGGCATTATCTGGCCCTCAGCTCCATTATCACCCTGATGGTTGACTTATATTTTTAACCACCACTTAATGCGTTTTTGAATAATCCATGCCAATATTAAGCTGCGGGACGTTCGAAAGAGTTACCGCGCCCCCGGAATACAAAGGGCTGAGGAAGGAACATGGATGGGTTTTAGTCAGTAAGAGTCTGAAAATCCCTACCGCCCCAACCATGGCGGGAGGGATCATTTGATGATTTACCATCCGAAAAAAAAATAATAAAAAAAAGAAAATATTAAATAAAAGAGACAAGAGGAAGATTTTTAATTCAATAATCAGAACTTTGATGAAACTTCTAAACTTCATATAGCGTTCATAGCAAATGCTGACCTACCAAAGCCTAAATACACAACATTAACAAAAGGCACTAGCCGACATTGACACATTTATTATAATACACACCGTCACGATGTTCTAAAGGATGTTTTAACACCGGATATAATCAAGGCTGGCGACGTAAAAACCTTTGTTTCGCCAACATCATTCATGGTGGTAACACCATTATAGTTGTAGGGTTCACACTAACGTTTTGTGGGTTACGAAAGGTTTTTTGTGTGGAATGTTGAGTTGAAAATGTGTAGCGGAATAAGGGTTGTCAATAGATAAGGAAAACAAGTTCAAAACAGAGTTGACTTGAAAAAAAATGGTCGTAGTTGATGCTTTGTTGTTGTTGATACCATTATAAAATTATCACCGGTTAAAGTTTTTTTTTAATTGCGTTTAATCAGGGACTTGAGACATTGCCCACAGGATAATTATCATGTTGGAATATGTCAAAGTAAAGTGAAATAGAGAGAATTTCCCGATAATCTTTTCTGGTACTTCTTTACTATATGTTTCATTTACGCCAGCTCTTGTAAATTAGGTTTTCTGCAATCTGTATAAATTAGATATAGGTAATAAAAACTATACTTTTTTATGGGAAACCACCAAACTCTGTGGGCGGAGCGAGGGAGGAAGTGTCAGACTCTTACTGACTAAAACCCATCCATATTCCTTACGCGGGCGTGGTAATTCTTTGGTACAATCCTGTAGCCCATATCATAACATACCTACTTCAAACACCGTTTTCCGAAAACGAAAAAACCATGGAAACCCTATACGAACAATGATTTCTGCAACGTGCATATTTCATTATTACATAATACACTGTCGTTCGCACTCACGGTAATGTAACAGCACTGTTTTTATACCCTTTGTGTAAGCTGCAGTTTTATTACAAAATCTCACCCTTCATACATTCGTGTTAAATTGTGAATAAGATATAAAATATTTGTTGTATCGCTTATGACTTTATATTGTACTATTTGTTTCCCGCGAGTCTACAATCGTCTCCAGGGTAGCATATATCTCCAGCTAGCATACCAAATTCCATCTAAATAGGTTCAGCCGTTTCACCGTGAAAGCGTAAAAAACAAATTCACATTTGCATTATACTACCCTGTTCGAGCCCTCGTAGTACTCATGGCAGAAGCTAGGAAATAGTAGGTACTCAATAAATGACAAAAGTTAGTGGTAGATATTTTCAGAAATGGGATCGGCTATAAAAATAAACTTACTTCTACGATAGGAATTTCAATTCCCAATGAACATAGGTACTAAATTCTATTACAAAAAAAATATGTCAAGCTCTGTGAAATACAGCTGAATAATGTAATAAATTCGCCCATTTTGATCTAATTTGCTCTAATCATCGGCCCACCTGTGCAGTCAGTACCTCTGACAGTAGTTTTCATCACTCATTTATTGATAACAGAAGGTTACCCTTGTAATTGCCTTACTGTACTCCGTCTCGTCTAAAATGCATAGGGATAGAGCGATACCATCGATCGCACATTAATAAATTATCTTACTGTCAGCCCACTCGTGTAAACTTCGAAGCTATACAATGTTAAAACAAAATGTTTCAATTTCTTATTTCAAAAAAGCAGCACAATAACGTTATTTTTTCAAAACTATGTTTATAAAATCGAGCAAAAAACACTCGCCTTACGGTACAGCTATAAAAAGTTTTACAAAATATATTCGTCGTTCTATCAAGATAGGCATATATTTTCGGGTAACATTTTTTTTCTCTGTTTTTGCCCATTTATGTTATAGCACTTTTTTTTGTTGGCGTAAGTAAAAAAATTAAGACAAAAGGAAAACTGAAACGAGCTTTGAAACAAAGTAGGATTTGCTCAAACGTTTCATTAGCGAACCCTGTAAAGATATAGCGTGGCCGGGTTATTTATTCTGTGTGAAATGTCGGTCGGTCGGTCGGTTGGTCGGCTAATTTCTATGCAAATGTCTCGGATGGGAGCCCGGTTTGTTACTGGGACGGGACGGCGCGCCCGGCTGTCCACTGGCCTCTATACGGATTTGGATTCAGATTATGCACCATCTGTGCCAATGGCCCGTGTCGATACATGCTCCATACAATATATACGGCTCTTGTAAGAGGTTAATTAATGTCCGATATAGAATTATGCGTGCATGTTATAATGATTTATAATTAGGGCGGCCATCAGTCACGTGTTATCTTGCTTAAAGCTCGTTCATTCGCTGAGTGTAATTACATTTTCCGAAATTAATGTCCAGTGAAATGACGGGAATTGAATATGCATGCTAAAGTTTTACGTTGAAAAATGAGGATTTTACGTTAATGTATATTTTAAGCAGCAGATGAAGTCTTTTCTAAATCTTTCCCCCTAGAGGTTTTTTCTCCTGTTTTTTTTTTACAAATACACACCCTCGAATATAAAGTTACTTTTTAATAACCATCATCATCTATCCTTTTCCCAACTATGTTGGGGTCGGCTTCCAATCTAAACTGGATGCAGCTGGGGTTTTACATGGAGAGACTGCCTATCTGACCTCCACAACCCATTTGCCAGGTAACACGATACCCCTTGATAAGACTGCTTTGTCAAACTTTCTGGCTTCTGGCTACCCGTAACGACTGTCAAAGATCTACAAATTGACAACCGGGACCAACAGCTTAACGTGCTTTCCGAAGCACGGTGGAGTCTTGCTATGACATATACGGTCACCCATCCACGGACCGACTGCGCCAGGCGCAGCTTAACCTATGATCGGTCGATCCGTGGGCCGGTTTTTTAGCCACGAGCTGCTTTTAAATGTCTTCCAAAAATATGCTTCGGTCATCAGCAATCCATCTAGTCGACAACAAGAACGTCTCTTTTCAGTATTACATTTCTGTTGGGTTATTTAAAATTAAATTCGTATTAGACGACTGCCTAGAGACCTATAAAGTTTGGTGCAAGACTCTGAACTGATGACTTGCCCCGGCGGTATACTCATCGGTCTGGCATTATTTAGACAAAAACTGTGTGGCAGCGAATTTAATCCTCTAAATGGACTACGATTGCTGCAATTGAATATTTATAAATTGCTTATGCCTATCGAAGTAGACGAAATAAAAAAAAATCGTTTTAACATAATCGCATACACTTTGAAGGCAATTTTTGCTTCATTTATTTTATTTTCAGCTTCTACTAGGCGTAAAATATAGAAAGTATTTACGCGTGCTTCGTGTAGCGTATCTGTTGAATAAACTTATATGTAAAACTAGCTTAATGCCAGCGGCTTCGCCCGCGTGGGCTACACGAATAACTAAATTATAAATAACAGGGTTTCATACAAACTTTGCCCCCATTTTTCACCCCTTCGGGGAAGAATTTCGGAAAATCCTTTCTTATCAAATGCCTACATCATACAAAGATCGCACCCTGCATGTTTCAGTTCTCTACGATCAACGGTTTAGGCTGTGCGTTGATCCGTCAGTCATTCAGGACAAAGCATTTTATATGTATGAATAAATAATTAAATTAAAATATCTCGTCATTCTACCGTATTGTCGTGATCATCTTCAAAGTAACAGTTTTGCTGTGGTTAGCGCTCATAATAATGTTCTAGAACTCAACACTGCACAAACTTGCTTTAAGCTAACGTTCCGGTACGTACGTACTTATGAATAAATTATGTTCCGCACAGTATATTCTCCTCTCTATTGTAACGTACAGCTTAACACTAAAAACACGTAGGTACGGAACTTACTCTACATATTACTACTGAAATCTAGTTTTAGTATAAACCGCAGTCAGTTCAGTCAGTCGAAGTTCTATATTTCGACAGATTAACCCAATTATCCTCCTAAATTTTCATTGTTGGAATTATTAGATAAAACTGTAACAAAAGTTACATACAGAGTTTTCATTTTTTCTTCTATTTCGATTCACAATCGTATAAACAACGTCTCATTACGAGCCTCATCAACAACAATCGTATCTTCATTACTTACGACACAGACGGGCTATCTAATAGTCGATTCTGAATCAATATAAGGCTCGCTACACACAAACCGACATCAGCGCAACATTACTGCGGGGGGCGTTCATCAATTCTCTTTATAGGCACTTTCTTTCGCCATTGTCACTATCAGCGGGTGTCGGGTGTCACGTTAAATTTTACGACACAGACTCATTTGTGCCGCGTTGTCAGTCATTTTCGGGAGTTCAGTAATCGAGCCCGTTTCGTCCTTAGTACATTTTCTCGAAAACATTGAATTTAGCGCCGCATTTGTTTGAGATATTGCTATGTTTTACTCGAGTATCAATTAATCGTGTAGTGGAGACATGTCAAACAGACTTTTTAAAAATAGCACTAGGTAAATGTAAATTTTTCGTCGTATATATAATAATATAATGTAGTTTGCACAAAACTGTAAAGAGGTTATTTGAGAATATTTATATAAACTGCTAGATTTTACTTTTTAATATTTTTCTTATTTCGTAACGTTAAGTCAGTAACAAAGCATGATACAACAACGTACCAAAACGACATCGACTTTCCAATTTCAACATAGGTACTCCATTTCGCAAATCATTAGTTGAAATATCTCATTAAAATAATCTCATCAGGCACGTACTTACATTTCCTACGTTTTGTGTGTTATCTGCGTTATTAAAAGTGGTATTCTTCAAGCATTTTATCTGTAATCTCGAACACAACCGCAATCAGACAAAAGTAGGTCGAGCCGCGGGAAGGATTAGGTAAAATTTAAGTACCGGAATGATTTAAGGGATGAGGCGCCACACGGCGCGCTTAGGGCTGGCAGGAGATCCTTAAAAAGACAACCAAGGCGAAATATATATAAAATTTCCATTGATTTGGTTTGCTGGGTTACGGTCGACTAGTTAGGCTAAGGAGTACTTACTTCTAAGGAGTACGTACTTATCTTCGAACATTTACACGAGGAGCAACATGGGGTGGTTTTAGCCGATAAGAATCCGGCAGGTCTGGTTCCACCCAGCCACAAAAAAGGACCAAGGACTAGTCCTGAGCACCATTTTTTTGGGCTAAACGACTATATTACATTGGTAATATTAAATTTAAATCAATAAATAATGTTTTATTATATTAATAAATAATTATTTATTAATAAAATTTAACATATCAAATTTATATAATACCAATTTAATTTTAGATTAATTATCATACCAATGAATTGGTGCTTAAAGTATTAGAGCACAAATGAGAATATTCCAGCTAACGTCAACTTCTGACACACCTTAAACAAACTCCCTCGCGAGTTAATTATGCTAATGACATTTTATTGCTTTGTGATAGTTTCGTATTTCTACGAAATATAGGGGAATTGATATGATTCACCTTTTCATAGAGTTGTTGGATATGTTGACTCAGCTTAGTGTATATGGGTCGGAAATACATATTTTGATCCACAGCTTGAGTCATAATAAAAGTAACATCATTTATTGATTTATTTAGCTGATTGATATACATACAACTTTCGAAATGTTTGTTATAAATGAGAATGCTTGGATATTCTTAAAAAAAATACATGTACACGAACAAGGGTGGAAGAAAAGTTTTGAACCCGACAAACATTTAAATAAGGTTTTAGTAGGAAATATGCAAGGGACAATAAAATTAGAGCAGAGCTAATAAAAAACTATAGATATGTAAAATACTCAATAATATTAAAAAATAAACTTTAAACAAGCCATAGATATTAGTCTTACTTCGCTTTGAATAATAAAACTTTTTTGTAATAATATTGAACATCTTTTTGGAAAACTTCTGATAAACTCTGTAGGTATATGGGAAATCTCTGAATTCCAGAAATTCGAGCATGTAGTAAAAAGCTCCATTATCAAGGCTATGTTTTACGTGAGCATAAGTCCTTTTTAACCTAACCGATTTGGATGATGTAGTTCCCTCGAGACGCGAGTGAAACCGCAGGAAACAGTTACTAACTTTATACAGACAACCCTAAGGCATACGAAGTTTTATCTGACCCACAACGACGCTAAGTATAATCCTAATTAATTAGCAGACAGAATGTGGCTCAGATATTACACGAACATACACTGGAACACGCATCCCAACAATAAACATACGACATAAGCTTACGCTGTTTGCTATGGCGACATTTATTATTTTAAATCTTCATTTTTTACCTTTTTAAGTTTATTTTTTTATGATAAAAAAGAGGTTTTGCATATAATACGATTTATGAATATAAAGAGCTGATAAATTGTTGTTTTCAAAAAGGATAAAAAGTATGAGTCGGGTCAAATGTGACCCGAAATCGCGTGAATGGATCTTTACTTTTCCGTTTTCTGCAAAAAAAATAACTGTATTCTGTTTTTTATTTATTTTTTATTACACTTTAATTTTCTTTTTAGTAATACACGTGTTAAACTTTCATATTTACACCATTTAACTGTTATCGAATGTTCATACAAAACTCACCTGTGAACTACCATAATATTCTTGTTACCATTTGAACTTAATTATCTTCGCGGATTTCCTTTCTTAAAGTACAGTCAACCACATACAATTTAACTATGAAAGCTGTACTTAAATTTCTTGTCGCAAATTCGTCCAATTTTTTGAACACATCTTTGAACAATTAACAGTTGTAACCGAAACTATGGTTTCTAAATTTGAATTTCGAAAAACATTTATTTTTACCTACTTTCTTGCTAACTGTACTCAGTTGAATATCATTTGCCTCAGTCCGCTTCTATTCTAGCTAACTCTGTACTAACAAAGTTGGAAGCTAACTGTGAAATTCTCATCTCTTTAACGTCAGATCTTTCTAACTGAGGCCTTATTTGCAAAGTTGCACAATACCTATGTAAGGTTACATGATTGCATAATACAATACTAACCTTCATTTGACAATACATTTGTGTAAAATCTAAATTACAATCTTGAATCTATAGTGTATTGTTGTATCAAGGTTTATTTGAAATTGAAATATGGTATCACTCGTTAGGTATACCAATTGTCCATCGTCTACTCGTTGAGCTTTATTGTCAGGTAGACAAAGTTGACTTTCCTATAATATTGCTGGTACTTAATAAAAGAGGTATATTAAATCAGAATATACCTCTTTTGTATATAGCTCTTGTTTTCAGGTATGTTATCAGGTGTTAGTACACTTGTTATAATGGATTATTTTTGACATAGGAGTTACATATGTGTTATATTTCCATGTCAGAAATAATACAGAGTGCTACAAGAAAATTTACTCTTAGCATCTCAAGTATTTTTCCAAAGAGTCTTGGTTATTTTCCCAAATAACAATCCACTCACACATTGTTTTCTCTGTTTCACTAAAATGAAAGAAAATGAAATCATGCATGGTTGTCGAAACATCGGTGCATCCATCTATTTGATTTTGTTTTGTTTTGACGCTCTTGGTTAGTCGTTAAATACATATTTCAGTATTATTTTGCCCCTAATTATGATTTTAAACTTGATCTGAAAAATCTTATTTTCCTCCCGGAAAATTAAAAATCACAGTAACATATCTGAAACTCTGTAAAGGAATTGCTTTGAGCTTTGTAATGACGTACCTATACGGAACCTCTTTGAGTAAAGCGATCGGTAAAAGATCCGTTTTACCTTTTAAATATGCAAAATAAAATGCATAGAACGGATAGATACTGATATATATATATATATATATATACGATAGAATGATGTATTCTATATTTATCTTGTGTCTTTTTACTCTGCCATCACATTTGCATTTATGCATCAACGAGCACCATTGATTAACGAAACGTGTGACTCGTAGGCGTCAAAACCAATAACGTAGGTACGTCTTAACGACGTACGCGTACATAATTAAGCCATTTGTAAAAGTGGGGAAATATTTTCAAAACATCTCTATCTATAGTAATACTTTGTATAATTATTCAAGTTCTTGCTCTAATCGTCGCCGCTATTTTAATATATTCTTGAGTTAATCATAACAGTTCTTTGGAGTAAATTGACCGTGAAAGTCTCGGTTACTCAATAGTCTACAATAGTGGCGCCCTGTTAGTGTACAAGACATTATTGGAACATTGTTGCCAGCGTCGCGTTTTTCCCTTTAGTTAGAAATCATATTTACAGGAGGCTAGTCTTTTATTCGTTATTCAAGTTCAGTTTTGTTAACGCATGATGTAATGGTTTGTGAAATCCAAGAACCCATTTGATAGTTGAGATTTTCTTGCACGTGTGCCGTGTTTCCTTCGTGAATAAAACGCATTTGCAAATAAAGTAACAAAAACGACTATTGGATGTGTTCATATAAAATGTTCTGTAGTGACAATGTAACACAAAAAAGGACGAGCAGCCATTCTTCTGAAACGTGCACCATGGGAAACATTCCCGTAAAATGCTTCTGTTTAGAGTTTCCTAAGACTATTTCCCAAATCCGAGTTTCGCCCGATACGCTGGCAACACAATATCAAAGATACCTTTCCGGGGTCGTTGCACTTTGTTTCGCCCACGCACATTAAGCCGTACTGTGTCAACATGCACTGCAGTATGCCTTTCTCCGTTCAAAAATACTAACCTAGTACCATGACTCATTTTATAGAACCACTTAACGCAATGACTCATTACCTTAATAATGATAGCGATACAACCCTAGAGACAAGATTATAATATAATTATTTTGAACTTTATTACTACAACAATAAAGGTTATCGTAACAGTATAGATTAACAGGAAACAACCTCTAGGGATGCATGTTCTTTAACGGGACGTCACGCGATCAACGGCGCCAGTCCCTGTTTTAACCTAATGATAATCAAATGAATTTCGCCGCTACATTTCGTTTGTTGTCCTCGTCTTTTATAGTTGTGTAGACCGAGAGGGGCATAGTGTTCGTGTTTACATTTTGGCGAGTCCCTTGTTTTATTGATTCCCGTGTAAACAGCGGGCGAGAAACATTGGCTTCGTGATATAAAGACTGTCAGACTGACGTTGGAGGTGAACTACTGATATGTACACATATGTACGTCGTGTTTCTAAAAGCGTAACTTTGTTGCGGTACATTGTACCAGAATACAGTGTAGCTTTACATCAGGTACGAACATTATCTTTAATTAAAAACTCAGGTGCGGTCCGTACGAATATTAGACTAGAAAAACTTAGGTACGCGAAATACGCTGTGGAGTTTATTAAAGTTGGACATGGAATGGTAAGAAAATGCAATTTGTTGCACAATAAGTACGGGAAATGCTGGTTGTTTGTATACTGAAGTACAATAGCTCCTTCACAGAAGCTATTTGCTTGGGAACAGAGTTTTCACGAAAAAATGGAACATGAAAATAATTGTACCATTTCTATAGAAATTTTAAATCTATGAATTACTAGATGTTGCCCGCGGTTTTACCCGCGTTTCATACAAATCGGTCCAGCCATTCACGCGTGATGCCGTGACCAAGGGAAATAGGGATATAAATAGGGATTATTAGATTATTCAAATCAAAATAAAAACTATTTTGTAATTCACATAGACCAAATAATTTTGGTAATCTTACTTTAACAAAGTTTTATTATTACCTAGATTAAACGCCTACCGTTATACCCAATAAGTTCCCATTAAATTACTAGGTAAATAATTTCATACAAATTATGTTTCATTATCAAATTATTTATTTAGCTTTTTTAGGTCGTGGCTAAGTAACAGCTGCACGGTTCGACCAATCAAAGATTAAGCTGCGCTTGGCGCGGTCGGTCCGTGGATGGGTGACCAATTGACCACCTATGTCATAGCGAAACTCCTCCGTGCCTCGGAAAGCACGTTAAGCTGTTGGTCCCGGCTGTCATTTGTAGATCTTTGGCAATGGTTACGGGTAGTCAGAAACCAGTAGGTAAGTCTGACAACCAGTCTTACCAAGGGGTATCGTGTTACCCGGTAACTGGGATGTGGAGGTCCGAGAGGCAATCGCTCCATGTAAAACACTGGCACTTTAGACTGGAAGCCGACCCCAACATAGTTGGGAAAAGGCTAGGCAGATGATGAGATATCAAATTATTTAGTGACTAGCTTCTGCCCGTGACTTTATCTGCGTGATCCTATATGCTATGCTAAAAAGTATACTATATATTAATCTAGGTTATAAACTATGTGTTCACCAAATTTCATCCAAATCTATTTAGTAGTTTTTGCGTGATATGTATACTTCATGTGGCTTCTGGTGCTCTTAAAAATACCCACATATTAGTATACTTCAATATGTATAATGTAAGGGTATAATCTTATTTTTTATGTATAGAAGAGTAGTGGCTGTTCAGACATTGCCAAACCGGCCCTAAATAAAGTCTATTTTAATACTAAATATAGAAAGTTCCACGTAGTGTATGGAAGTTCTGCTAACAACGACTGCGCTCGCCGGCTGATTCCGAGTCTTTCGACAGCGGTGTCGACTCGACAGCTCCACTTGAATCCACTCAAGTATTCTTGGTAACAGAATGGTATCTTTTTTATTCGAAATATGCCCTGATTGTGATTCAACATTTTTATTTTCGGAATCCACATAATAATTGTGGTCAATCAAAGGCTTTGAGCAAAATATTTTGTACTTTCGTACCTATGATAATAAATGGATATAAATGTAATACTGACCGTTTTGTTAAATCAAATTTACAAAAGGTTATTTAATATTATAGCATTGTGTCAAAATTGTATTAATCACAATTTCCTTTCATTATCAACCACAAAAGCTTTTATTTTCGGATAATTTTAATACTATACCTACGCTGCATTGATCCAATTGTCTAGCAAAACAATTGAAAAGAGATTTTTAAAATAAAATAGACTACCCTAATGTTACGCAAAGCTGGACTAATGAACCTAAAACTTAATTTTAAATGTAACAAACTGGGATACTAACATCAATATGAATGAGAATACTAAATCTAAATCAAATTCATTCATAAAACTCTTCTATGCACATGCAACTGAATGGAACATATGGCGAAGCTGTAAGCTGTTTCAGCTGGCAGCTGCAACGACTTTATTTATGCACTTAGTAGCTTCTGCGATTTAACGATCAATGTTTGATATAAATCGGACGTTGCATCATGAATGTATGGCATATATGCAAACTTATTTACTTAGAAATATAGAGAAATGTATTGAGAACAAATTTCGTTTATATTATTATTATATATTCTATAAATATGGAAATATCCTACCAATATTATAAATGTGTGTTTGAGTATTGGTTACTAAATCATGCAAAAACAGCCTAGCGGATTTGGATAAAATATGGCACATACAATAGTTTATTATATGTATTACTAGCTTCTGCCAGCGACTTCGTCCGCGTGTATTAGTGGTGCTCCGCCCTTATTGGTTTTAGCGTGATGATATATAGCCTATAGCCTTCCTCGATAAATGGACTATCTAACACTGAAAGAATTATTTAAATCGGAGTAGCGGTTCCTGAGATTAGCGCGTTTAAACAAAATGACAACATTTCCCTTCACTGCTCTGCTCCTATTGATTGTAGCGTGATGAAAAGTATACTATAACCATCTCAGGAGTATGACAAATAATTGTACCAAGTTTCGTTAAAATCCGTCGTGTAGTTTTTGTTTCTATAGAGTTTATACAGACAGACAGACAGACAGACGGACAGACAGACAGACAGACAAAAATTTTACTGATTGCATTTTTGGCATCAGTATCGATCCCTAATCACCCCCTGATAGTTATTTTGGAAATATATTTCATGTACAGAATTGACCTCTCTACAGATTTATTATAAGTATAGATATAGGATCGTTTACTATGCACAGACCGTGCCTTGTAGGGTGCGTGTCATACTCATACTCAACCTGTCATCACCACACAAAAAAAAAACTCATAATCTTTCATCAAACTTTTAACGACAAAATTCATAAGCAACAATTTACATTTTTTATCGTTGATGTCATCAAAACGTTAACTGTTATCGTAACAAACGAACTATCATAATTTAATAATGTCCGCGCCATTAGCACAGATAATAAATAACATTTCGTGACCGACCGTCTGGCTGAAAGCCAAAATACTGTCGTCTAAACATGGGTAAAAAGAAAAAAAATGCATTTATTTACGAAGCCATTTTGGTTATTGCAGTTGACTAAAAGAACGTTCCTTCCGTGCCAATCGACCGTTGAGAACAAAATGCGCTGCAAATCTAGACATAAACTGTAGCAATCTGCCAGTGTTGCTGAATATAGGGTGTATTTGAAACTAAGCTGGAACAAAGGTTCGTTCATCTAATCCGAATTCTAAAACAATAAACAGAATGGTTCAATCAAGCTTCTTGTATTTTACCAAGGAGGATTCATCGTCTAGCAAAGTGATTTTGTTTTTATTTTGGTCTGTGACGTCATAATTTACGCGATTCATTCAGTTCCAAAAATGTACCAAAGGAATATTACTGATAACAATTCATTCATCTAGGAAGCAACCGTATGACTGATACCTGATTTTTTTTTCCAAATGAGTAAAGTATTTTGAGAGGAGGTAATTTAATTAAGTGCTTTACCAAAGTTAGCACCTCATATGTCAAAAATACTACATTACAATGCGTACATATATGGTATTAGAGTATGTAAATACAGAATCTTCTTTTGTTTTAAGTCGGTTAAAAATGTCTAAGCACGTGCTACTTTCTTCACCTGCAGGCAACGAGCAGCCTGATCGGCACGAGCCTATGTTTTGAGTAATAACTACACGGTTATTTTCGCATACCATTTTCTAAAAGGCTTATAAGTGTTCTACCTTAGAAAGGTAACAAGGGCTTGCTCGATTCTTAGAATTTTGTTAAAGATCAAGAGTCAAAATCAAAGAAGGTTGTATGTACTGTAGAGGTTTTATGAAAACGTACGAGATTGGACCTTATTGTTTAAACTGGCCGCACAGTAATTTTGAAATTAGAGTGAAGAAAAGTTAATTCGCTGATTTTTAATATAATAATGTCAGTCAAGTCGATTCCAGATCATGAAATAAACTTGAAGTCTTCAAAGCTCCTCTTTGATTTATATTAACGAATCCTCCACCTCTGAGTTCGCATTCCCAATATACCTAGTAGGTACAGACATTTTGCTATCATGAGTAAATATTAAATGCCACTCAAAATAGGTGTTTAATAAATGGAAATTACGAAGGCGATGACTGATTCCTTCTTTCCTTAATTAGCAGCTTCCATTGACAATTAATTCGCTTACTTAGAAAATTTTCGTCACATAAATCCTACCCTTTGACCTTCCTTCGAATTCCACGTAACGAACACGTGTATAAAGTGACTAGTATGAAACCAATTCCCACGATAAACCCACTAAAGGACTAACAACGGCCTACGCAGTTCACTTACAGCATTATTTGGTACATCGACGATCTTAATGAGACAATTTTTCAAAGCCTACGCTAAACAAATATGAAAGGGATCTATTAGCAATAATAACAGACGTTATTGACCTTATTACCGAGGTAAGTGGCTTCGTACCGCAAGTGTCAGCTGTCGTGTCGTATTACAAACAAAGAAAACGAGCCCTTTAATTAGCGAATGGCGTTTTAAGTTTACATAATCGTTGTTAAAATTGGATGATTTGACAAAAATAATTCAGAATATTATTTTGGAAAATAATAATGTAGGGAATGGTAAAATTTGAAATTATTTGTGGATTTGGTAAGATCTTTTCCAAAGAAAATGTCGGCCAAGGATATTATGAAATTAACAAAAAATAAAAACAGTACATAGAATTCTACCAAATTTGAAATACAGGAACGACAATATAGAGAAAGAATCGAATTCCACCGAAGGCTCAAAGCCTTTTTGAGTTATAAATCCACGTCTCCCAGTTCACGCAGCTGAAACGAGGCAAGAATACCGTTTGAAGCTCATATTACCTTTCTGCTCACCCAATAAAGAAAAAGAGCGTGACGTGTACAAACGGTACGAGGCGAGACGAACCGCGTTACGAGCGGACAATTTGTCAATGGGACACAGTGGAAGTTATAAACACGAGGGATACGTCTCAGTCACAAATTAACGCCCGTCCGTGCAACTTCGACACAAACTAATGGAATTTTTAATAATAGTCTTAAGTGGAACGGGGCCAAACATATCGACACGACACTAATATTTGTTCCGGAGCAAGACCTTTGCAAGTAAACCAGCCATAAAGACTGGTTGACTTTACGAACTGCGGTGTGCTCGGTGGAATTTACAACTGGTGCACGCCAGGAAAAGGCGATGTATTCCAGCTCTTTTCTAAATAGAACGAAAAATATGCTTTTACTTAAATAAAACTGAAAAAGATAGAAAAACTATTACAGTATTCGGTCTTGTTGTTACTTTGCTATTCACACAAAGGATTAATTAAGTGTAAAATAATTAAAATATACTTTTGCTTATTTTAACTGTAATAAAAGTTTGACCGCATTGACGTCAAACTAACGGACGGACACAATTAATCAAATTCGCACAATACATAACACAGTGCCACTAGCTGGAAAACGTTTGGCTGCCCGAAGCAAGTACCACACACGCAGGGACAAATTAACGCCTTTATAGCTGGGTAATTCTTCAAAAATGTGCGGTTGGTTTTTCGACGGTGTCCGCTTCCTCACACGAATTTCATCATTACCAGTCGTATAAAATTCAATATTTACCCACATTAAGAGGCTATATCTATTTCATTATTTAACTTCATAATTTTAAGTTTATAAATTATACAATTTAAACGACAGTCGGTGATGAGGGTAATGACGATTCGGAAACCAAACAGCAAAATATTGAAGATTCACCCATCTGTTCTGTTCCTTTTTGCCCTCATTCATCCACTTACACGCGTGTCTTGTGTTTTAAGTGAATGTTAATGTTCTTCATCATAACGCTAATTTAGTCTGTCACCGTTCATTGTAGCTTTCATATAATATATTAAACTTTATTTCTTTTAATTCCCTTTTCTTTATGAGCTTCAAAATATCTGTTTGTGTCAATGGTCTGTATTGATTATACCGTATTCTGCTTTTAAACTTTATTCAATCCAATTTATTTATTAACTGTACTTTTATCTTTACTTTTATTAATGTAATTGAAAGATATGTAATTCAAAGTTTTAAATACAACATTTTCATTAAATTGAGTGTTAAGCTGCAATCGGAAAGATTCGACCATAATTTACCAGAATATAAGCTTGTATTAAACTTTCGATGGCAATGCAAATTCATTTATCTTCATTAGTCGCTTCATTAGACATCGTAATACCAACTAAATGACTTGATACACCTATAACTTTATCAAGTTTGTTTGGTGTAAAAAGTTTTCCTATAAATTCACGAGTTACAAAATACTATTTGTACAAATAACATGACTTCTCTAAGTATAATCTAAGGAGGCACGAAATTCATTCATAAAGCGAATAACTTGCTATTTCATGGTGGTAGGTTGGTTATGCGCTTCCTCAAGTTAGCAAAACTAAGTTCCCAAGCAAATTTTACTTAACATTAGTTAAATTTATTAGAGACAAAAAGTAGACCAAAATAAAAAAAGCGTTTGATACTACAAATATTACAAAAAATGATTTTGAAAAACTGGTAAAATTAATTGAAAGGTTGTCCAAAAAGCCTAATAGTACAGGATCCCTGGTACATCTTTCATCAGTTATTACTAACAAGCTGATGTTTCGTGAGTAGGTTCCTTTTGACTAGACGCCCAACTTTTTCTTTACAGTAATGTTGGTAAGTGGTAGCTTAATAGGGGTAACAAGGATAAAATATGTTGATTTGACGAATTTAAAAAATTTATTGCTAACCGATTTTTTCTTTGTTTATTATCAAGATAATTATCTAAATAATGTGAAAAAATATTTGTCCTACAAAATGTAAGGTTTTGTTAGGGAGTCCCCCCGCTCCAACATGTATCGTAAACAAGGTCATGAAAAATTATTACTAACCAGCTGATTTTTTTTTTATTGGTTAGCTAACATTTGCATAGTTTACCACCCACATTGTCCTACAAATTGCGTGGTATGTCATCTTGGTCCTACGCTCAAAAGTTGTCAATACCGCGGGACTTTTTTTTTTATTAGTAACTGTAGGACAAAGGTATCACGTGATAGGTTAATATATTCTTCGTCCAAATAAAACAATGTCCTACAAAAAAAAAGGTATGCTTTATTAGTCCTACAAGATTTGTAATTTTGGAATATACAATCAGAATCAGAATCAGCGTTTATTTGTGAAACATAGGTTTTTACATTTAGATGATCTTACATTAGGTACAAGTGCGCTATGTTTTGCCGTGAAGGCGTACAAATATTTAAATGAAGAACAAAAAAAACATAAAAAATAACAATTTAACTACTAACATACGAATAAAACAAAATTAAACTCTTACATGAGAAAAGGAACTATAATCTTATAAAATTTATACTTAAAAGGAACTTAATAAACAGTCTTAAAAATCTCAAAATCAGTCTTAAAATTACATTTAATACATATCAATATTAAAAATTATTATCATTCATAAAATCTTCTACAGTATAATAACATTTTTCCATTAATAGTGAGTAGAGAATCTTTTTTAATTTAATTAAGGGCAAATTTTTAATGTTATCAGGTATTTTGTTATAAATTAAAAGGATATATATGTATAAAAGGGTATAAGGACATATAAAGCATTATATATTATATATAATGTATTATATATATATACATACATAATATAATGTTATATATTTATATAAACATTATTTTTTATCTGATTCATCTGATAAATCTCAATCTGTCTCTGACTAGTATATAGTAATCTGTGGTGCGCATCCGTTTGTGAGCAAGGATAATAGTGTGCCTCAGCTCCAATAGCAAAATGTACAAAATAATATTATTTTTAATTTCATGAATTTAAACTATGTAACTGGAGGGCTGGAATAACGTACCACGCAATTTGTAGGACAATATGGGTGGTAAACTATGCAAATGTTAGCTAACCAATAAAAAAACCGGCCAAGTGCGTGTCGGGCCACGCGCAGTAGGGTTCCGTAGCAGGTCTTAGTTAGTCGACTATAACTCTGTAACTGGTTAAGCCTACTTAGCCGTGATAGTTTTCCTAATAAGTTGATTACATTTCATCATGAATTTATTCAAATTTCTAGGGATAGCCATTCAAAAGTTAGAGGGGAGATGCTAGTATCGAAAATTTTTTTAACTTTAAAGGTAAATATTTTGCAAACGGATTCCTAAATCGAAGTATTGTCTTGACAGACCTACTATATTTTTGAAAGACCTATCCACTGATATCCCACACGATGGGAAACATGAGAAAAAAATATTCATCCCCACTTTACGTGTAATGGGAGCTACCTTATAAAAAATATTTTACATAATTTTATTTCACCACTTTGTCGATGTAACTAATATACATATCTATACCAAATTTCAGCTTTCTAGTACCAAGAACCTCTGAGCTATGCCGCGGATAGACAGACAGACAGACGGACAGACAGACAGACGGGCATGGCAAAACTATAAGGGTTCCTTGTCGGACTACGGAACCCTAAAAATCAGCTGGTTAGTAATTATTTTCATGATCTTATTTATGATACATGTTGGAGAGGGGGGACTGCCTAACAAAACCTTATATTTTGTAGGACAAATATTTTTTCACGTTATTTAGATAATTATCTCGATAATTAACAAAAAAATTATCGGTTAGTAATAATTGTTGAAATAGTCTTGGTAGATAATTAAAAGAATAGATGATTAGTTTTTCTTGTAATATTTTATTTTCCTTTTGTTGCACAGGCACACATTATTTTCTAGCAAGTATCAGAGACAAGGGAGGACAACAACATAGACAATATAGACTAGACACCAAGATTATAAAATTTACCATAATACAACACGCCTCCTTAAATTTATAATCTTAAAACCTTTTACTTAACTAAATTAATCTTAACTCTAATCTGTTTTTAAAAAACTTTGTCTTATCCAAACTTTTAGTTAACATGTCTGCCAAATTAAATTTTGTATCAATTTTTACAACATCAATTATTTTCTTTTCATAGTTCTCATTTATATAATGGTACTGCACTTCAATGTGTTTTGAATTTTTTGTAAAGTTGCCATATTTAGCTATTGCTATTGCTCCTGAGTTGTCTACATACAATTTTATTGGATTACAAAATTTAACATTAAATGATTCACTAAGTAAGTTCCTAATAAAAAGTACTTCAGTTACTGCCTCTGACATAGCAGTATACTCTGCAAAAGTTGAACATTTAGTTACAGTATTTTGTTTACGTGTTTTCCAAAAAATTAAGTTTCCAAATAATCTTATAATAAAACCAGTTGTAGATTTTCTATCAACATTATCTCCTGCATAGTCAGAATCTACCATACAATCTAATAAATCAGTATCTAAATTATTAAAGTATGTTAACTTTAGATACTTAGTTTTATACAAGTATTTTAAGATTCTCATAGCATATTTGTAATGTGTTTGGTTATAGCAACTTTGGTATCTACTTAAGTAATTAACACTATATGCCACATCTGGCCTTGTGCCTGTACTAATATACAATAATTCACCAATTATATTTCTATACTTTACTCTTTCATCTACTTCTCTAGCTTGTTCTAATTTTAGGTTTGTTTCCATTGGAGTATCATACAACTTGGTATTTTTCAGATCATATTTTGCAGCCAAAGATTCAATATACTTTGTTTGACTTAGGGTCATTGTACTTTTATCATCACTATAATCAATATCTATGCCAATGTAGCTTTTAATTTTACCTAAGTCTTTCATTGCAAATCTTTTCATTAAATTGTTTTTTAAATCATCAATTTTATTTTTATCCTTGCAACAAATTAGTAGGTCATCCACAAATATTAATATGTATATTGGATCTTTGCTTGCTCTATTAACATATAAACAGTAATCAAAGTTACTTCTAACAAAATTTAATGTTATAATAAATTTATCAAAACAATCATACCATACTCTAGGACTTTCTTTAAGGCCATAGAGTGCCTTTTGTAATTTGTAAACTTTATCATTGTCAGTTTCATAACCTTCCGGTTGATTTACATAGACTTCTGACTTTAAAGGTGCATTTAAAAAAGCTGTCTCAACATCCATCTGCTCTACAAATAAATTACTTTTACAACTGTATGACAATAAAATTTTCAATGTTTGCATTTTTCCTACAGGTGAGTAAACATTTTCAGTGTTTTCATTTTGCTGGAATCCTCTTACAACTAATCTAGCTTTATAATCATTATTATTTTTCCTTCTAAAAACCCACTTTACATCAATAATCTTTTTATCTTTTGGCTTTTCAACAACTTTCCAAGTATTATTTTTGTTTAAGCTATTTATTTCCTGGTCCATTGCCATTTGCCATTGTTTATGATCATTAGAGTTAATCGCCTCCTCAAAAGTATTTGGTACATTTGCATCAACATAGTTAACATATATAAAATTTGAAACTGGATTACCATACCTAGCAGTTGGGATTCTCTTTCTTTTATTCGACTCTACTATATTATCCTTGTCATTACTATAATTTAAATTACTATCTTTCACAAAATCCTTCAAAGCATTATTAGAATTAGTCTCATCTGCATCAACATAATTTTCATCACTTTCGTAACTAATTGATTTATCTGTATCATTTGAAGTTTGGTCAATTTCCAAATCTTTATCTTTCTGATCATCCAGTTTTTCTAGGCAAATCAGTTCAGTATTTTCTTCCACTACTTGTACGTGCCTAGCATTAATTATTCTATTGTTTAGTAGAACTCGATAACTATTTTCATTATAGCCTACTAAAACACCGACCTGTGCTTTATCATCCCATTTACTTTTTCTTAAAACTTCAGGTACCCTGACAAAGACCCTACTTCCATAAATTTTTAAATGCTCAACATTTGGTTTTATATTAAAAAATATCTCATAAGGAGTTTTATTTTCTACTGTATTTGCAATTGTTCGATTTTTTAAATAAGCTGCTGTTTTTATGGCTTCAGGCCAATACCTTCTATGTATTTTAGCTTCTCTCATTAAACACCTACCTATGTCCATAGCAGATCTATTATATCTCTCCGCTACTCCATTTAATTCATGGACGTAGGGTGGACATGGTAACAACTCTATACCTTTTTCCCTTATAAAATTATAAATATCCTTGTTTAAGTATTCTTTGCCATTGTCACACTGTATTTTCTTAACTCTTTTGTTCAATTTATTTTCTACTAAATTTACAAATTCTATAAAACAATTAGCAACTTCAGTTTTTCTTTTAATACAGAATATCCTTGTGCATTTACTATAGTCGTCAATGAATGTAAGAAAGTACTTTTCTCCACCATAACCAATTGTGCTATGTGGACCGTTCAAATCAGTATGGACTAATTCTAAAGTTTCAGTAGTCTTTGTTCTATTATTTTCAAAAGGTACATTACTCATTTTACTCTTAATACAATTTGAACATTTCATATCTGTGCTTTCTATCTTATCAGGTAAACCGTCTACCAATTTATTGTTTACTAATTTATTTAAATATTGAAAATTGACATGGCCAAGTGCCCTGTGCCATTTCTCCTTCTGAGTTAAATTTACTGAATGTGCATACATTTCGTTTTTAGATACATAACCTTTTATACAATACAAATTATTAATTTTATCAGCAACAACTATTAATTCGTTGAGACCATTATAAATTTTTGCATATTCATTTTTAGCTACTATTTTGCAACTTTTAGTTATCTTTGAAAAACTTAACAAATTTTGTTGTATGCCTTCAGCAAAATAAACATTTTTTAAATCTACATGTTTTTCATTAAAATAGTTCTTGAAATACATTTTGACTGTACCTACTTTGGTAGCTTTTAACATTTTACCATCTGGCAGTTTTACATTGACAGGACTTTTCAAACATACAGAGTTGTAAAAATATGTATCATTATTTATTATGTGGTCTGTACACCCACTATCTAAAAGCCAATTAATTTCACTGTTATTATAACATTCCTTTGTTTCAATACACCCACGTACCTGATTTACTTCTGGATTACATACTTCAGCTGTCCACGACTCCGATGAAAAGTTATTTGGAGAATCACCACTGGACTGACCTTGATCTCTGGAAAAATTTTGACCTCTGCCTTGACTATGACCTCTGTATAATCCACCTCTGTTGTAACCTCTCCGTGCTTGTTGCTGACCTCTGTAGAATCCACCTCTGTTGTAACCTCTCTGTAGTTGTTGCTGACCCCTGAAACATTGCTGTCCTTGAAAATATCTCTGTCCATGCCAACAGTCCTTCTTAAGATGACCAGTCTTTCCACAGGTAAAACATTTGGAAAAAATTTTGGTTGCAAATGTACTAACATTATTTTTCTTGTCCGACTCACTAGTAGTAGCCATATTTTTCTCTTTTATTTTAGAACGTACATAATCAACTGTTCTTTGTTCCTCTGGAATCACATCAAGAAAATCTCCAATATAGCTGTAGCTTGGTGGAAGCGCTCTGAGTAGGTATCTTAACTTCTCTTGTTCATCAATTTTTCCTCCGGCCACTTTGAATTCATTTATTATTTTCTCAAAATCTACAAAAAATTCTTCTACTGTACTATAATCTTTCAATTTGATCTCCTCAATTTTACCTCGACATATAATTTGCATTGCGGTACTCTGTGTTACATACATGTTGTCGAATTTCTTTATCATCTCGTATGCTGTCTTGCATTCACTAATATATTCCAATTGTTTATCCGAAATTGTACTCATTATTATAGTCCTTGCTTTTAAATCCTTCTTTTTCCATACCGCTTCTACTGAGTTTTCGTTTTTGACAATGGCGACCTCGTGGCATTCTTTATATTCCAACAAAGTTAACAATCGTAATTTCCAACTTGAATAATTTGCACCATCAAAAATAGGTATTGTAATATCCTCTATTCTTGCTTGTTTAGCCATTTTTTATTATAATTATAGATTGATGTATTTTGACAATTATTTTCGTACCGGGCCGGCAACTTAACCTCAAAAGTAGTTGTAAATCTTCGTTGCACCTTATTTTTCTATCACACTAGTTTTTTGTTTTAACCACGCTCTGCTACCATGTTGAAATAGTCTTGGTAGATAATTAAAAGAATAGATGATTAGTTTTTCTTGTAATATTTTATTTTCCTTTTGTTGCACAGGCACACATTATTTTCTAGCAAGTATCAGAGACAAGGGAGGACAACAACATAGACAATATAGACTAGACACCAAGATTATAAAATTTACCATAATACAACAATAATTTTTTTTCATTCGTCAAATCAACACATTTCATCCCTATTATCTTAGTTATAAACCACAATCGAGAAGTTTCGTACAAGAATTTGTTGGGCGTCTCATTGAAACGAAGCTATTCTCGAACATTCAGCTTGATAGTAATTATTTTGACATTAAGTATAAGTACTACAACTTTTGAGCGTAGGACCAAGATGACCTACCACGCAATTTGTAGGACAATGTGGGTGGTAAACTATGCAAATGTTAGCTAACCAATAAAAAAAAAATCAGCTGGTTAGTAATAATTTTTCATGACCTTGTTTACGATACATGTTGGAGCGGGGGGACTCCCTAACAAAACCTTACATTTTGTAGGACAAATATTTTTTCACATTATTTAGATAATTATCTTGATAATAAACAAAGAAAAAATCGGTTAGCAATAAAATTTTTAAATTCGTCAAATCAACATATTTTATCCTTGTTACCCCTATTAAGCTACCACTTACCAACATTACTGTAAAGAAAAAAGTTGGGCGTCTAGTCAAAAGGAACCTACTCACGAAACATCAGCTTGTTAGTAATAACTGATGAAAGATGTACCAGGGATCCTGTACTATAAAGACGACAGGATATTCCTAATACATATTTCCAACGTTCGTTAGCAGTTGCGTTAATGTTCATTATCAACTATGTATACGGGCTAGTTTCGAAGTACCCGAAGCTCCTAATTCCTAACTCGATATTATCGTCCTCGCCGCAAGCCACAAGTAACACGACTACATAATAAACGAAATGAGGGTAACCTTCGCGCCTCGTGGCCTGACCTATCGGACTTATTAAAGGGACGTCCCTTTCCTTCAAGATCTTATCTCATCGTCTCAGGATTATTGCAACCCTGCCCCTACTGATTAAGGACAGAACAGGCCGTAACTTCTATCTTATCCCACTTATTTTTAAGGGTGTCGTAAAGAGTTTTATGTGTTAAATTAAAATCTAATTAGTTTTGGGCTGTTATTAAAATTACATCATTGTTTCAAAGACAATTATTAGGACAGGTAACAGCGTTTTACAAGAACCTGAATAGTATTTTAATTGGTCTAAAAATATTTTAGTTGCTATAGAATATAAGCACAAGTCGTGGTGGTCTAGCGGCTAAGGCACCTGCCTCTTTTGTGCGAGTGTGCAGGTTCGAAACCTGACAAGTACCAATGTGCCTTTTCTTAAGTCATTTGTACTTTCTAAGTATATCTTAGACTATCGGTGTCACTATATATGCCACCGACTAACGGTAAAGGAAAACTGCGTGAGGAAACCTGGACTTCAAAAGTCTGAAATCGTCAATCCACCATGAGCAAGCGTGGTGATCAGTGCTCATGCCTTCAGTGTATGTGAAGAGGCCTGTGCCCAGCAGTGGGACAATATGTAGGCTGGTGATGATAGAAAATAAACGCCAAGTTATCTACACTAATATTATAAAGAGGAAAACTTTGTTTGTTTGTTTGTTTGTCTACACTAATATTATAAAGAGGAAAACTTTGTTTGTTTGTAATGAATAGGCTCAAAAACTACTGGACCGATTTTAAAAATTCTTTCACCATTCGAAAGCTACATTATCCACGAGTAACATAGGCTAAATTTTATTTTGGAAAAAATAGGGTTCCGTAAGATATTTGGGTTTTTAGGACACAAGGTGTAAGAAATCAACCAGAAAAGTTACTTTTTTTGCGTACGCTACTAATCTCAGGAACTACTGGTCCGATTTGAAAATTCTTTCACTGTTAGATAGCCCATTTATTGAAGAAGGCTATAGGCTATATTTCATCACGCTAAAACCAATAGGAGCGGAGCACCACTATTCCACGCGGACGAAGCCGCGGGCAGAAGCTAGTTAGAAAATAAAGGTAATTTCTATAAACTTCTATCTATCAGCATATTTTAAATAAATTAGAAGTGCCGCTAACAGAATTGACCCAATAAACTTTTGGAACAAATGGCCCAACGAACGACAGATGCGAATAATTGGGATAAGTGATAGAAAATTACAAAGGAAACACTTTCTAGTAGAAGACAATTTGTGCTAAAGTATTTTTAACGAACGAAGTTCGTCATTAAAATTCGGTTAAGTTAGCTATTACTTTGCCGCGCGGCAGTTGAAAACGTAATAACATATCATTATTGCGCTCTCAAAATCTTTTTTTCTGTGATAAAGGGCAGGCGGCGTGTTAAAATATGTCTATACTTTCGTTGACTGTATAATTACCATTTTTATTAAATTTAGGATTTCAAGTGGAGTTTTTAAATGCCAGTTTTATGAAACAATATTTTGGGTTTTAGTGGATTATTTATTACTTTTCTGTTTTTTAAAAAGCCTATACGGGTAAAATTATAGAATAGAATAAAATTTATTCGATTATCGCAAAACACAAAACAGTGACAGAAGTTTACAAAAGAACAATAACAAAACAAGGTACCTACCTAATAAAACAGCTTAAGAGTCACGTGCAGATTTTCTAGGTGTGTGACGCTTTTTACACTACCACCCTCAAAAAGGAGTGTTATGTTTTTAATATAAATAACAAACATCCAAGTATCTGATATCAACGCACATTCAATTAACCACTAGTTTTAAACTTCCAACCAACCATGTTATAGAACGTCTCAAGTTATTTAACAGAGGCTCTGTTGAGATTGCCAAATGACGAGCATTAATTAATTCTACGAACACTAAACCGTCTGGCTCGTAAGTACTAAATGCACGCATTTCAATTAACACCAGAAATACATTACTAATTGATGACTTCACAAACCTTCTATCGTACTGCCGTTTGATTACCATGTCTATATAAAAAAGTGTCATGAAACGGTCATCAAAATTTCACGAAAAAGCTCACAAAATACGAGTGTTAATTAAGCCTGCTATGATATCAGAATAAAAAAGTCGAGAGCGTTTTGCAAAATAATCGCGAATTCGAGGACAAAATAGCAATCGCAACGTTCCGCTCGAACGATCGGTATAATTATCCAAAATTCTTAATTGCTACACTATTGATTCTGACGTAGTTTGGAAGTGAAACCCTTTTTAATTTCATATCGGGACTGGCAGCTTTAATTAATCCTTTAACAAGGCCTTAATTATGACCATTTTCGTAAATGTGAAATAATTGATGTATCAAAAATAGAGCGTTCTAATTATTAACAGAGCCTATTAAAACACTTGATTGGATACACGATCCGTAGTTCCAATTGGAACAAAAAATCGTTTTCGTATTAGTTGCACAGGTGATGAAGGAGATCGCTATTACCACATCGACATACGCTGTTCCCTCACGTACAACGGTATCGATTCTCTGAATAGCTCTCGTCCACACGATGGTGACTCGCAGTTTTTAGCCACAACACTATTGTGATGCAATTCAACAGCATCAACCATCGACCTCCGGCGAGACGTAATTTGATCTCACATCAGATAACTAATTGGTAACGGCGACGCGTAATAGAATAGAACAAAAAATATGGTAAACACGACCCTCTTGTAACCACTTTATGTCATAACGTGATGAGGGATACGGTATTTTTTATTACACATTTCTCATATGTAAAACGAGATTTCATTCTGGAACCATGATTCATTGGAGCGAATAACTTTAACACTCCGAGGTATTGAGTAATATAATTTACTGTCGAAGTCTTGACATTCAATTTTCTGACTGATAAATTCACACAGCCATCGACCCAAATGTATGTTTCGATAACTTGAAAACGAATGCCAGCCATTACTTTAAGCCGTAGTGTGCAATAAAGAAGTCTCCACAATGGGATCTTAAATCTTGAGCGGGTCAGACGGGCAACGCTCCCATAGATTCCGCTTAGTCAGTCGGTCTAATTACACGTTGCAGAGATCGTACACAGATTGTATCAAAGCCAGTGTTAGACGGAGATTACACGCTCATTCTGGCGTCAGTAAAGTCCATGATTGATGTCAGAATGACGGGAAACTGACTGTATACGCGCAGACTGATGGATTGATGGTCCAGAATGATGGTTATTTAAATATTTTAATAATTTTTGTCAGTCTGGTGAGACTGACGCTTGACAAGCTTTTTTAGGGTTCCGTAATCCGACAAGGAACCCTTATAGATTCGCCATGTCCTTCTGTCTGTCTGTCTGTCCGCGGCATAGCTCCGAGGTTCTTGTTACTAGAAAGCTGAAATTTGGTACCTGTGGATATGTATATTGATCACGCCGAGAAAGTGGTTAAATGACTTTTTTTAGGATAGCTCCCAAACACGTAAAGTGGGGATGCATATTTTTTTATCGCGTACACCTTCGTGTGGCGTAGGTATAGGTGTGTTAAGACCATTTTTCGCTTAAGTGAGCCATTGGCGAAATATTTAGCTATAAGTGCAAATTTTTGTTCGATACGAGCATCCTCCCTCTAACTTTTGAATGTGGCTGTCTCTAGAAATGTAAAAAATCACAGACTTAGTACATGTAATGAATTTACAATGAAAACTATCACGGTTAAGTAGGCTCCACCGGTTACAGAGTTATAGTCGACTAACTAAGACCTACTACGGAACCCTACTGCGTGTGGCCCGACACGCACTTGGCCGGTTTTTTCTGATTAAAATCCATACCTAACGCAAATTATGCGTGCTAACGCGTAGAAGTTTTGGGTTGGACTGATCGTCAGTCTGACTTACCGTCTAATACCACCTGTCAATCCATCATTCAGCCATCAGTATATACGTGATCAAGATCACAGACTGAACTGACGCCAGATTGAGCGTATAAACGCCGTCTTACCATTTGTCAAAACACCGTTCCACGCTCACAAAGCTTAAATAGCAACAGTTATTTAGCATAATGTTTACAAAAGATCGACTAGATGACTCGTTGATTCCCAACACTGTATAATCATGGTTGGTTAACTGGATAAGCGCTGACAGCAGTAGATAAAATATGGATAAAGATTATAGCAATCATAGGCGTTTTGCGCATCGTTATTTATGAGTTATAACTGTACCCACTAAATAATACGGCGCTTGTACCTCCCCGATTGACATTGCGCGTTTCTCATACACTGTGATTATAGAAAACGACAAGGTAGGTCGCAAAAACCTGCCTATGATTACAGCCTAGAGTGGGAAGAAACAACCGCCCGTAAAGAGCCTAACCTATACTCGATACACTAACGATGACACACGTATAAGAAAGCCGTCGTATTATCCAAAGCAAATTACACGTACATAGTCGATTGCGGTCGATTACTTCTTCCAATATCGAGTTCCTAGAAAACTAAATAAGTATACTAAATAGGACTTGCCGAAGCGGTTGCTATAAGTGTTTTGTTATCCGTAAAAGTCGCGTGCGGCAACAGATCGATAACCATTTCTGTTTATTTACGTCTAGGCAAGTGGTCGATGGAAACAAACAACTCGATCTATTATCCAATTGAATCGCGCCCACGCTGAATAATAAATCCGAATTTGTCTCGTCTAATTGGTGTGCTCTTGGAGGCTGGCTCAAGGGCCGGGTGCGGGCTGCAGGCAAATTGCACTACTCTCATAGAGCGATGGCTCTCGACTCCAGTAGGAGCTTGCTCCGTGCCAAATTGGCTGAGACCTTTATTATTAAATTGAACAACATAATGCCTTGTCTAGGTGCTCGCTAAACTATGTCTCACTAGGCGAGCAGCGCCGAGGAAGTTGTATTTTTTCATTTAAGCGACACATATTCTTGCTGGGCAAAGACTAAAAGGTAGACTAGTCGTCTTATACTGATGTTTGAAATGTGATTCATATTTGTTCTCTTCATTGATTTTATTGTAACAGTTAACGAATTCCAATACATAGCTCTCCATCGTATATAAATTTTACACATTGTATTTTTTTCTAAATCACGGGTTTGATTTCGTGTAATACATTCTGCGATTTAAATGTAAAACATAAAAATGTCGAGCATGCCGCGACACGAATAGGTATTCATCACTCTCTGTGAATTCGACAGCGCTTTTTGCTTTTTACACAAATGAAAGGTTTGCCTGTAGTGACGTGAAATATATTGTCAATATTCATACTGAAATTCTTCTTCGACGCCTCGGGTATAATAATGCTGAGTGTGATGTAAAAGATACCTACACGAATATTTACTTGCTTCAGTTATTATAATGTAAGAGTGTTGAAAGATTCATAGCAGATATTCGACACAATGTAGCGAGCTTACATTGTATGTATTCAAGGAATTACTGGATTATATTGAAAGCTTGTTGAAAGATTCTTCATAAAAGTCAGTCGGCTACTGATATACACGCAGCTAGGTTGTAATAGGCCTAATAATGTATATTATGCTGTTTAGTCTGTGACGAGCTCTTATAATGCATTTTTTAAAGAAGCCCATGATTAAATCAACGTGTAATCTTTATTTAAAATAATTTAGGAATATAGTTGTTGTAAATGTAGGCTCATATTTATTACGAGAACGTAAATATTTAAATGAATAATTACAACTTTTCCTCGGTACACCCTACGCTTTTGGTACCGGTAATCCTTTGTACATCTTGACAGTCGTAATGGGTGGTCAGAGGCCAGGCAGCCTAACAACCAGTCTTACCCAGCGTATCGTGTTACCCAGTAACTGGAATGGGAGGTCAGATAGGCTGTCACAACGGTTAATGCCAAATACAATATATTCAGATGGACTGGAAAGCGATTCCAAAAAAGTCGGGAAAAGTTTAGACGTACAAAATATCAACCTTATTTCATTCCACTTAATGCTTTTATCATTTAGCCAAATACTTTTGCCGAAGATGACCAATTCAAACAAAGACTTAAACCCCACCCACCATAATTCTGCCTTCATGAAACGTTTTTATTTCACACACATCACATCAATATTCCATAGGACACTTTTACTTCAAGCCCTGCCTAGGATATTGCAAATATCGCTGTAACATAAATCCTATAAAAATGAAACACAGTCATGTGGGGTACGGACGGTATGAAGGGTCCTCATAAATAACGGTTAGGCCGCACCTGTCTAAGGAAAAATGTTCGTATTGAAGGAATATTACCCTTTTATCTGTTTACTTACGACTAAGGAGTTTCAGGACAAACAACGTATAAATATGCGTGGTGTGATGTTTGAAAACCACCTTTATTTTTTTAAGAATATGTATGAGACTTACCTACCTCCTTTGAACATAGAAGACATCTTGAATAGGTATAATCGTCGGAAAAATAAACATCTTTATAACACACATACTAATTTATTTTGTTACATCAACATTTCTTATTTTGTTACACGGAACATTCCTTTCACTATTCAATATGTTTTATAAGCTCGGTAGCATCGTCATTTTCTTATTTAACTCTAAGAAGACTTGTCGAAACCAACTCTACCCTAAAACACCCTTTCGTCTCAAGATTACAATTGTTGTCTCAGTCCAAAATTAGACATTGTCTTATGAAATATCGTTGTACCATAACTCAGTGGCTGGAGGACTAAGCCCGTCATTTGTGACCATCATTAAGTATCTCATTCCCAACAGCTGGCTCTTTGAATAGACGCTAGAGATAAACCAAGCCGTTTTTGTTTCAAGGTCTTTCATGAATTATATAAAGAACAAGTCATCTTTGACCTGTCTAAGTTCATCTTTTACTTATTACCTCCCGACGCAAATTGATATTCTCAATTGTAAAGATTCCTCGAAAATAGATTCGCTGTTAAACTTATTATTGGTAATATTATGAGTTGCGAAATTAAATTAGTCTAGCTACTGAAAAAAGTGGTAGCAATAAGAAGTTATAGAAAACGTGTTGCTGTTATAAACGTAAAAGGTTTTTTTAAATGTAAAAGCAATATTTAGAAATATGGGCACTATGAAAATATTGCACTTATTCAGAGTTTTTCTTGCAAAAAATATATTTAGAGTCCCGTGACAGGGCTTCGAACCTTCTTCACACAGATATTAGTATGTCCCACAGTGGACAAATTATAGGCTAATTATGAACTTTAAACACATAACTTAAGTAGGCATCAAGTTTTCATTCGCGACACAATAATTAGACTTAAACACATGTTCATATGAGTCTCCCAGCGCTATTCCCACTCTATCCTACAACCGAGATTGGCAAAGTTGAAACTATTCCCGTGACGGTATGTTACGGTAAATATGACCACAGAGCCCCGTGGCGTCACATGTTCCCGGAATGTGCCACGTCAGTCATTGACGATGCTCGGTTATGAAACGGCAGTAACGTAAGCTAGAAATGTCGGAACGAATATGCAATTTGCTGACTAGGTATGTAGGTATGCTATCCTGGTACTATGACTTTAATTTTACTACATATTTCTATGTTGGAATGATCATAAAGTTGGTTAAATAAACATACTACAAATACACAGGTAGAACAAATACTCTGAGTAGTTGCTGCGGTCAGTTCATAGATGGGTTACTACTTATCAGCTTGATTATGTCAGTGTAATGGAGTCCTGTATAAAATATTCAAAACTTGATAATTTCTGATATTCATAACCTTTAGAAGAGCAGCACTTTTTGGTAGAAATGAAATGCAAAACATATTTTAAAAGAACCAAAACCCGCTTCAATTTACCAATTGTGAGACCATCAGCGCAAATAAGTTAACTTTTCTATTTTCAATTAAGAAAAACAAATAATATAGCGTGTACAAAACAGCCAGTCCGTGGCTGGCAATTTGTCCTCAGTGCCATACATTGCACTGTGAAGAATTCCGGGCGTATGTCGGAAGCTTCGAAACAATTGTGTGCCCAGAATTGTTTTAGACTTTATGCGGAACCATATCCTAGGAGGTCCTACACATTCCTTCATTTTAAAACATTTCTGCTACGTCGCGTGTGTGCCATGGTTCTGTCCTAATATTATTCGTAATATTTTTCGTTTGACCCAAAATTAAATAAATGGACGTGTGTATTCTGTATAGTTCCTCGTAGAACACGTTGTACAAGGTCTAGTAACAAAAAACTATAGGTACAAGAAAATAATTTTGCTACAAGTTCATACACAAACTTATTTATCTCACTGTGAGATCCGCTTACTAAGGAAATGGGCCTTGCCCCTAACTCTCCCTTACTAACTTAATAGCGCCTCCAAATAAACTATCAATTTTCCTAAACATTTGTGTCAAAACCAGGGCATCAGAAGCTACAAGTAATAGTTATCAATAACATTAACATAAATAATTAACAATGTATTCCGTCCGCCGCAGACGTGGGCGGAGCAGGAAGCTACGCCCAGTGCAGACCCATACAAGTACAAGTAGCTAGTACACCGAAATGAGAAAGTGCAGAAGTTAAAGTCGTACTTGTAGAACTTAGATACGCAGCGAGGTATAATGGATATTCTATTCCATGTAACGATTTCTCGGCCAGGAGGAGCTCGTGGCTAAGTAGCAGCCGCATAGTTCGACCGATCAAAGGTTAAGCTGCGCTTGGCGCGGTCGGTCCGTGGATGGGTGACCATCTATGTCACAGCGAGACTCCTCCGTGCCTCGGAAAGCACGTTAAGCTGTTGGTCCCGGTTGTCATTTGTACATCTTTGACAGTCGTTACGGGTAGTCAGAAGCCAGAAAGTCTGACAACCAGTTTTACCAAGGGGTACCGTGTTACCCGGTAACTGGGTTGTGGAGGTCAGACAGGCAGTCGCTCCATGTAAAACACTGGTACTCAGCTGCATCCGGTTGAGACTGGAAGCCGACCCCAACATAGTTGGGAAAAGGCTAAGCAGATGATGATTTCTCGGCCACCGAGAAAATATATTTGGACTTTTTACAACTATAAATGAAGTTATCTTCATTCACAAATAACTAAATACTATTAAAGTTTTCTAACAATAGTCAAGAAAGTGTTTAATGTATTTCTCGGCTAGATTCTTTAGATAGGTATGAATAATTATGAAACTTTCTTTCAGTAAGTTCTCCTCATAAGTTCCAATCGAGATATTCTGTCAAAAGCAAAAGTTGATAACTTTTTCGTATTTTGAAGTAAAATATTATAGCAGCCATTCACAGTTCTATTAATAAGTCTTTAGAATATTATCCTCCCCCTCAGACTTATTTAAATCTTAAATATATTAGAAAAGTTTTTGTTTAACAGTTTTCAAACTATGATTTATTTGTAAATCATTTGGTTTAAGTTCGACTATTTACATTTTCAATCGTTTTCACATATACAACCTTTTTTTAGGTAGGAGGAATCATCAAATGAGTCCACACACTTACTTATAAAAAAACTGTAATCTGAAGTTCAACCATTATTCACCTAAACCTTACTTAACGCCGCAATCCAGGATTAAGCTACTAACTTAAGTTCTAATTAACGCTAAACAGCATTTATGAGTGAGATTTTGACTAATCCGTAGCTAAGCGGCAGATTAAAAATAATCAGTTGTTATAAGTAAGACGGTGAAACTGACTAAAACCCATCCATGTTTCTTCCTTCGCCTCGGCGTTCCGGGAGCGCAATAACTCTTTTGTGCAACCTTCATGTATCGTTTTAACACTTTGAACAAACTGTACCTCCTGCACTTATCTTCGTCATCTAGTACAACTGTACCACTTTAGTTGCAACTAACTTGTTAGCATTACGTATGATAAATACGCTTCTATTTCTGTTTGGTTGTATGGTCACGAAACAGCAACACCTACAGGAAGACGTGTCGGTTTTTAAAATTGTTGTAAAGTAGCATTTGAAAACCACCGACATTCGTTCGACCCAGTAATCTGATTCAATGAAATCATACTTACTTATGCAAGCCATGTTTTTTGCTAGTTTATTCAAAAATCCATAAATGTAACGTAGGTAATTTTATTTTTACAGAATATCTACAACCGTTTCGTATTGATTTAATTACTCATCCAATCATTAATCGATATAAGTATTTTTTCACAATCGTTGTTTTCATATAGTTTGTATGATTAAGGCCCTAGTTCACCGACAAGATAACGGTCCGATTAACTTAAAACAGCTGTTTACCATAAATTCAAACTTCCAACTTTCGATGGGTAACGTATTATTTGAGATTTTTATTCCTGAAACGGTCGATTACCAAACCGGGGTTGAACTAGAAGTGGGTAACACGAAAATTCCAGCTTCCTGGTTAAAAAACCTTTTCGTTTAACGGACCGATTACGAAACCTTCAATCGGTGAACGTGGCCCTTAGAATCGATATAAAAATAGTAGCATTAGTAATGGGACTATCCTAATCTACTACTGAGAGTATCTACAATACATTAGATCTTATGAATATGTAGATTCACTTAAACGGTTTCATAGCTATATCTTCCGGCTTATCAAGATCGGTTGCATACCTACGTAGGCACTCGATATGTTCACTTCACTTAATCCATGCAACATTGATACACTGTTTACTGCATCATAATCTTAATCGATTATCTGTTATGCTTCGAGCGTTATTGTTCTCGATACAGGAGTACTAAGATTAAGGCGATACTCGGTTGTATGATGCAATACGTAATTGTTGGCATCGGACATCGACGATCGAGAACTCGAATGCATGATATAGGGTTGTTTACGAGTATTTGAGTCGATTTATAGTCTGTTAACGGTATGGAGAATTGAAGACCCTCTCGAAGTTGTGTTGTGGGCTGTGATGAGCTAAATTAGTGAATGGTTTAAATTTTGCAAGGATATTCGATTCTGATCAATTAATAATAACTCCTCAAAATCGATAAGAACACCAAAATGTGATCTAAAATAAAAGATCACGTGAGTATGATTTGAGATTGTGATAGAATCTATGAATAATGTGTCGGTAACGGAATTACAAAACTTGTACCAAATGTACTAGAACTCCTTTAGTAGTATCTAATGTAGATGACAATTTACAAATACTCTTCTGATGCTCCGCTCGTCTGTCTGTTTTCACCGGAAAACGACTCAACCGATTGACATGAAATTTGCTATGGTTAGATATAGATCAAAACATAGGATAAGTAGTTTTAATTTAGGCGAAATATTTCTCTCAGGATGCGGTCCTGTAGGAAATACATACTTGAAACTGCGGAAAACATATTTTTTAATAAAGTAATCCTTATCAATTAATTAGGAAAGCATCAAGTGTCATAGCCCTCCAGCATTTTGTCTAAAAAGTAAACCTTTCTAACTTATAAAGTGGAATCTCCTTAATATTAAAGGTTTGTGTAATAAAATCTAACATTAAACCATTTTGAACGGCAAGAAAAGCATAATGGCGTTCACAACTGGTATGGTAATAAAACTTTGAACGAACACTGACTTGTCCTACTTAGGACTCGAGTCAATATTATGCAGGTGTCGGACTGACCTGGTCATGGTCATTTAGTAGAACTACCTTCAGATAATAGTATATGTAGAAGTTTCACCTGGGAAATCATACTAGTTTCATTTATCGTTAACTTAATTCTGCTCTGAGAATTTCTTGTCTTCTCTATTTTCTTCTGATTATACCAACTAATTTTAGTGGATTTACCATTCTTTATTCTTACTCAAGATTCCCTAGATTTATTCCAATTAACATATGTATATATTCCTTTTTTTTTCACAACTTAGCCAACAATAATTACGATGGAGACTTCCAACTGGCACGAACAGACAGATTAATTTAGAAGCAAAATAACAGCTGGTGAAACCTTTCATGAACAGTTAAAGGACAACTTTATGGAATCCTATCTGAAACAAAGTTCCTCCACACTGATTTCATTGCAACTTTTGGCAAAGACAAGTATTTTACGCCCGTCATCAGATATGCAGTACAATACGATACGATGTAGTAGAAGTATAACATAATAAAATTATCTTACTAATATTATAATTACGAAAGTTTGTGAGGATGTTTAAATACATTTATATGACGTATGTATGTAGGTTTGTTTGTTACTGTTTCACGCAAAAACCATCGAACGGATTTGGATGGAATTCGGTACAGACATAGTTTATAACCTGGATTAACACGTAGGATACTTTTTATCCACGTGCCTGAACTAAATACCTCAGGATGCAAGTAAAACTGCGGGAAATAGCTAGTTATGAATAAACGAATTACTAAACACTTAACAAACCCCGCAGTCAGCCTATTTCCATTCATGACCTTATGCCAACCGAATCTCATACCGTTTCTATGCGATACGACTACTAACAACATCGAACGAATTCATATCACATTGCAAATCGATTATTATGATCCAAGTACTGGTACAATCGACGGCAGCGATCGTTGGCACGCCCGGTGGCCTAACAAAAACTCTTCGCGCGAATAATCATTCACTATGGTAAGAGCACGTGCCAAAATACTTTACAACACGACTGTACTTTCCAATTACATACTCGTAGCCTTTAATAACATAGCAATAAGGTTAAAATTTGAATAGCCTTTTGTTTTGTTCAGTGCTAATAGTTAGCCTTCCTATACCGTATTTACAATTTGTACGTATGATTTTTATTTCATTGGATTAACTGGCACGTTGTTTATTTTTGCCGTTAACTACGATTGTGAGTTAAACTAGGATTGGTTTTTGCGGAATTTTTAATCAAAACGTACAATAAAATAATTAATGTACCAATACCATAAGCCTAACTAATATTATAAATGCGACTGAGAGTAGCTTTGTTTGTTTGTTACGCTTTCATAGTAAACGACTGAACCGATTTGGAAAAAGTTAGAGTGAATAATCTCTTTCTCTCTTACCTAGAGTAGAGTCAAGAGCAAACCTACATATCTTACTATTTTTTATCCAGATGCGTAAAGTAGTACCCTTGGGAGAGTTAAAGGCAGATAAAAAGCCTTTTATTTAAGACGGGAAATAATCAAATGACTCCTACCGCCATGTGTGGGGCGAGAGGGAGTATCAGACTCTTACTGACTAAAGCCCATCCATGTTCCTTCCTCAGTCCTTTATATTTTGAGGCGCGGTAACTAGTTCGAACATCCCATAGTAGATAAATGCCGTCTTCAGGATCCCATTTATCTCCATAATTTTTTTTATTTAAATCATTTCAGCCATTTTATCGTGAGATCGTAACAAACAAACTCACATTTGTATCTATATCACTAGTTAGGATTAGGAAGGTATGCACATTTTATTACAAAGCAAGTTATTAACATAATAAACAAAAACTGTAAAGATATCTTTGCCTATTATACTTTCAAAGTAGAGGTATGCCGCTCGGTAATACTAGACAAGCGTTTTATAAAAAGAAAATAAACTAGGTCAAACTGACGTATCTAATTTACGAGTATATTAATGTACAGAAACTCGACACCTAAGTATTTGTCTAGTGCTTTGTTCGTAGGCACAAAGTATTTTGTATTACGTAAATCTATTCTTGAATTACCTTAGGAACCTAGTACATTTTTTGGATGGGAAATCTACTGACTAAAACCCATTCGAATCCCTTATAATTCCCTTTACGTTTACGAGATGCTGTAACTCTTCTGAACAACCCTGCAGCTGGGGCAGGAACTGGTACTAGAGGATCTCGAGGTACCTAGTACTTCTGTTTTCCAGAAATCAGAAATTAAATTAAAATTACTTCTCTCGCTGTGGGCGAAGGGAGGCGCAGTGCGGAGGGAGTGTCAAAATCTTACTGACTAAAACCCATCCATGTATTTTTTTAACAAACAATCCCGTAGCCCCGGCACTGGTCCTTACTCTGGCAATTGACATTAAGGTACTTATTTTCTAAATTACATAAATGGTGTGGCATTTTTACTTTACAATATGATTGCCGGCAACAAAAAAGTTCGTTGCTATGAAGTACGGATAGACATGATCTCATTTCTATTCTTGTAGATCCATAAAGCAAGCTAAAAGTGAAGTATAGTTTGGTACCGAATAAACTCCAAGTTTTACTTAACAAGGCACCTTTCAGTAGAACCTTTTAATACTTAAGTGGTTATTCAAACAATTTCATATTACTATGTTATTCATAGATGCAAAACTAACTCGGTCTGACTCTTGCGCTTCTTCGGGAAAATGACAACGAATTTGAAATTTGTTATGCTTTTATTCTGGTACGTGAATGGTGACACCTTGGGATGCGGTTGAAACTGCAGCAAAAAGCTAGTATTCAATGAACTTTAGTATTTAAAAATAAAAGTACCACACCTCAATTTTACAACGTAAATTTTATTCAAATGAATGCTAACTATTATTTCCAAGAATAACCAGCTATAGTTGGTATTCGAAAAGGATAAAATGGAAGACGGATTGTTGGCTCGTGGCGACCACGTGCCCCACTAAGTATGCGAACTGTATTGAAAACAATAGCCAAATATGTTATTTACCGAAATGACTGGGTAATTTGAATAAATGCTCGTGTTAAATTTTAATATACGAAACGGTGATAAGAATCGATGATTATTTGATGTGTGCGTTAAATATCTAATACATGATGAGTCATTGTTTTTGGCAGCCACAGGTATAAAATTCGACAATAAATTTGCAATGGGTTAGGAATTTCAAAGTAGGTGGTACTTCATAAGATCCTATTAGTTGTCTATTTAGAGAAGTTGATGTTTACAAATTAGTCATTTCATCCTATGTTTTAAGGTATCTGCTCTCCATAATTCACAAGCCCCAATTTGGGCTCGTCGTAGCCCCTCATAGATTAAGCAATGCATGAGACGACGCTACGAGACCGCTACAAGTGCTACGAAAAACATAACATTATTCAGATTGTTGTTTTTCATGACATTTTTATGGTTCAAAAACATCTTTAATTATATGATATCAAAAAGATTAAACATTTCTTTTGATACAGGTTATGTAGGTAAATTTCGCCACCTTTCGATGAAATGAACATTGTCAAACTGAGGTAGGCAGGTATCAACTACGCACACGAAACAAAACCGCTATAAATGTCTCTCTTTTGTTTAATTTCCCTCTCAACACATTCTAGTTAGATCGTCAGTTCGTCACTATAAAATAAAATTAAAATAAAAAGACCCCACTCGAAAAGAATTTCCATTTCAATTCTAACTATTATATCAATTTTTAAAATCAGTAAGAAAAAAATACATTTTTCGTTTACTAGAACCTAATGGAAAATATTTTGTTATGTAAATAGTAGAGAGAAATAAAATTGACTTTTAATAATTCCTTATATTTAAATTGCAAGAGAAGATGGCCCATTGTGTACAAGCGCCTCCAAGCAATAATATGTGGGCGGCCGTGTGTAACAGGAAAAAGCGTGCAAATGAAAAGAAATGAGCGATGACATCACTGAGCTCCTTTGTTCCATGTTCAGTGGCTGTAAACGAGATTCTTCTATTATAATATTTGTACCTCATAACTAAGTTGTTTGTGTAGACGCAGAAAATTCATAAAAAGCTAGATTTTCATATATACTTACTCGAAAAAAACTTAGCATAGTTGTTCGTATTTTGGAGTAAAAAATAACCACGTAACGACATTCAACGACATAAGTTGCTAATAGCTTTTCAGGCTGAACGAAAGTTTTTTCAAGGCAAAATATTGGTGCATCTATTAATATTTTACGTTTAGGTACTCCAAACTTGAATTTCAGTTTAAAACTTAAATCAAAAAACCATATAAAGTTATAGCGTGATTCTTTGTTACCTGTACCTATACATTACGCAGAATCTACATCATCTTTGAAGAACAAAAAAAAATACGTCGCATAAAAATATTATTCATCTACAATTCCATACCTTCTTTCATCCCCTTTAGTGATCGTAAAAACAGAAACACACCCCACTGCTTTATTACGCATTACATATGGCTAATAAAAAGCATACATAGCTAGTTGTTTATATATATATTCATCGAATATTCCCCTGCTCTTAGCACGGCGACAATAAAGTTACTTTTCAACCGATGCGTTCAGTGGCGAACACCCGTGGCGCTATAACGTAAACTAGTTAAGTTAACACAATAAAACGTAACTCTAAATTAGCTGCTCGTTTTACAAGCAATAAATTTAATAAACCCCTACGAGGGGGGTAAGTCGCGCTTAAAATTTTAACCCGGCGACAATTCGTTTATAGACTCGCGAAGTTGACATAAGATTAAAAGTTACATCGAGTTACGTTTTGTAATCGACTTCGTCATGTACTCTTCAAGTATATGGATCGTTAAATTATGTAAATATTTAATAGGTATACTTAGGTCGTTAATATTTTGCCTAAGATTATAATTGACAGTGCACAATTTTTATCAAGAGAAAAAGAAGCAAGTCACATGCAAACACCAAGACACCTCACAACCCTTCTTTGTTTCTTATTCTAATCATTTTTATTCAACCATTACGTAACATAACTTCGCGTTTTCTGAACTGCAGCTGCAGGAAGCATTGCAACACTATTAAATGCTGTGTAACATATTTCGCGCATGTGACGTCACCGCACGCGTCGCTCATTATCAATTCCTGTCGCGAACGGTTCGTCTGTCATCCAGACATCTAACGGATCGAAAGCTATAGTACTTGGCACACGATCCGAGCCTGTTATGTCATTCGGCTAGCCTTTTGATTGTGCGGTTGAAAGACCTATAACAATCGTAATCAATATGCGAAATCACTTTTACACGGCCGTCTGGTACCTAGGCAAGAATAGATATTTTTATATTATATTCTTGAACTTTATTGACATTGATTTCAGCGACAAAGTATAAAAAATGAACTTTTTTAATGACAAAAACTTGTGCTTCAAGATCAAAAAGTATCAACTACTTATAAGATTTCTTTCATCTCAAAACATAAAATATTATATTTACCAATATAATTTTTCTTACGACGCATAGGGGCTAGTCAAAAATCATGTCGAATAATCAACTTTTACTGCATATATTGGCTTATACCCCGGGGGATGAGGGATAAACGTCACAGGGGGCCACTTGCCTATGAGTGGCTCAATTTGTATTGATAAATGAAGATTAAAGTGTAGACTTCCCTTTAGTAAACAGAACTGTGTCAACACGAATACGTCATATTCATCGATAGACGATTGTAAGCATGTGTTAGATAGCTTCTATGTTTCTGTGTTTGTATAGGATTGTGTCTGTAAACAATAGATGTTGGACACGCTTCTGTCTTTAGTGTCTATTGATGAATAAAGCTTTTGTGTATGACATCTATACTACCAGAATTCCAGACGACCGAGAAGTATCTACAAGTATATTATACGAATATATATATAACAACGAAAGACGATAGAAATTAAATAATACTATTTCGGGCTTCAAAGGAGTATGGCGTACGATATAAACAATATTATTTATTTACTTGATATACATACAGGTCTTCCATTATCACTTCGGATTGGTCCGACTGTTACATTCATCACCATCAGCCTATGTATTGTCCCACTACTAGTCACAGGCCTCTTCTCATACAGAGAAGGTATGACCATTGATCACTAAGCTTGCTCAAGGCGAATTGGCGATTTTAGACCTTTTTTTAAGTCCAGGTTCCTCACGATGTTTTCCTTCACTGTTAGACTAAGTCTAAAATAGTAGATAGTAAAAGTCACATTTGTACTTAGTACTTGCCAGGTTTTGAACCCGCACAATCGTACACGAGATAGGGGGACACCTCTATCCACGACTACTGACTCGACTGTTGCTCGTTGCGTAGAACATCCCAACTAAATATTTTACCACCTATGAATCTGTTATATACGCTCAATCTCATTGGCCAATAACAGTTACGTCGTAAATAGTCGACAAATCACGACGCTAGGTGATGAGAAATTTTTCTTCGTATCAAAAATCCTGAACTCATCCGCCACTTTGTATAAGAACTTCCACAAAAGCGGCAGTCTCAAAGATAGATAGGTTGCCTGGCCTTCTGCAGTATTTGCTATTAATTCCCGGAACGTCTAGCGCAAATAGATAAAAACTTTTAATGGCATTTCTACCGGCTATAAACTAGGATAGATCAATAAGGAAATTATAAAATCGTACACTTTTGTATTTTGAATAGATGCGTGTTATTAAATCAAAATAACCGTCGAAATTATGTTTTCCACGTGGTTTTGTTTGTATGACATACACAGCATATAACTTTAAATAATAGCTTCGAAACCTTGCAAGTACCAATGTGACTTTTTGAAGTCATATGTACTTTCTAACCATATCTTAGACGTCATTGACTAACGATGAAAGAAAATATCATAAGGAAACCTGGGTTTAAAAAGTCTGAAATCGCCTATCCGCCTCGAGCAAGCGTGGTGATTAATGCTCGTGCCCTCTCTGTACGAGAAAGACCTATGCCCAGCAGTGGGGCAATATATAAGCTGATGATGAAGCATAGTATGTATCACTGTAGCAAAAACGAGTAAATCATTGTTTTGCTATGATATGTGTGTATATCTATAAATAGCTGACACCCGCATCCTGAGGGAACTCGCACATCCGCATAAAAGGCCTCTAACAGGATAAAAAGGTCCCATCTATGTCTATACTAAATTTTATTTCAATCAGTTCAGCCGTTACCGTGAAAGTATAAAAAACAAACAAACACACATGCGCATATAACATTATGTTCTTCAATATTTAGGGCTTTTACAACAATTTTGCAAGGTTACATATTCAGATTCACGAAGACACGAGTCATTTGCAGGATTTTATTTTTAATCCAAATCATAGATTTTACCATCCAATTTAGGTACATCACCACTCCTTATTACACATTCCGGAACCCTCGACATAGTAGGTACTTGTACCTCAACCGGATTCCTCTCAAACGCCTTTCCTTAGAACGACCTTCATCCCAAAGATCCGAAGTACTTACCTCGCGACAATAACTATCGGAAAGACATTGTTGTTCAAAGGTTTTCTAATAACGTTACCCAAAACTTTACCTTGTACTTTTCATGTGAACGGAAGAAAATTGCACTGTCGATAAAGTTGTGTTTTAAGGATACAAATAAATAGAGGGGCCATTTTATGTTTTCTATAGAGAATATCGCAACCCGGTGCAACACTTTCACTGATGCAAAAAGTTTTTTTTTTTCAGGAGGAATATTTTAAACTTTAGTATCCTATAAGTTGATGACACTTACCGGTTTAGGGAAGATGGATAGGTTATATTCTGACGTGTTCTTTTAACTTGTGACATTATCGCATCAAGTGCATAGGTAGGTACTTTAGGACATACTTAGCTCATCTACACTAATATTATAAAGAGGAAACCTTTGTTTGTTTGTTTGTAATGAATAGGCTCAAAAACTACTGGACCGATTTTAAAAATTCTTTCACCATTCGAAAGCTACATTATCCACGAGTAACATAGGCTAAATTTTATTTTGGAAAAAAATAGGGTTCCGTAAGATATTTGGGTTTTCTACCACTATTCCACGCGGACGAAGGCGCGGGCAGAAGCTAGTCTATTATATAAAAATTAATCCCTATTTCCCTTGGTCATCGCATCACGCGTGAACGACTGGATCAATTTGGCTGAAATTTGGTACGGAGATAGAGGGGACCCTGGAGAAGGTTCTTCCCTGGAGAAACTTTCGTCGGAACGCGGGTGAAACCGCGGGCAACATCTAGTTTTTGCATAAGTGACAGTGTTGCAACGGGGGTGCGAATGTCACAGGTTTGTCGTCATTATATCTAAAGTTATGTCACGCTACGTTCGTAGCAGAAACAAGTGAACAAAAACAAAGCATGTAAAAAAGATATTATGTTTCCTGAAATTAATAAGTTTTTTTTTACATCTATAATAACCTATGGTTAATACTGTAATAGCCACATTGCGGCAATTAATTATGGTACCCGACTTATAAAAGAAATTAAGTGGTGAATATGTGACAAAATAAATGTTTTAAACGTACAAAAGATGACAATCGACCTTTTGTATAGAATAACACTGACATTTATTAATCACCTTCTAATTACTCCTAAAACAAAATAGAAAATTATTTAATAAATATTTACCAAAACAATAAACGAGACACACTTTCCAAAAGCCTTACCTAACAAATTCATTGCCATAACAAGACAAACTGATAAACTACCTTGACACAATAATAACCTAACATTTATATCACAATGTTTTCACTCAGAAACTTGACAATGAGTCGCGGGTTCGTCCATAATGGAGATGTAATTTAGGGAAACGGCCCCAACATCCGGGCGTTTTAATTCAATATAAGTACATGTAAATAAAAAAAAGTATTTATAGTAAATGGATTATAATGGATAGCCAGCGTACCGTGAAGAATAGAATTGTAATGTGCTTGAAAATGGAATGTAGTGCCGACATGGGAAATGCTGTGTCAACTGTGTGAATATATGCTCTAGGCGAAGGAAAATATCGTGACAGAAAAAAAAGGACTAAAGCCAAAGTTCACCGACAAGATAACAGTCCGATCAACTAAGACATCTGTTTATGGTAAATCAAACTTCCAAGTTTCGAAGACTATCATTTGAGCTTTAAATTCCTAAAACAATCGATTACCAACCCGAGTTTAAACAAGAAGTGGGTAACACGAAAATTCTCGCTTCGTAGTTGAAAAACATTCTTGTTTAACGGGCCGATTACGTAACCAGCTTTCGGTGAACTTGGCCTTAGGGTTAGTTGTATCATGTGACAGTTGAACATACGTAGCTGTCAAACACTGTCGGCTAGGATACCACTTCATAAATAAACAGAGACCATTTTTAGGGTATACCCATGTTTAGAGTATTAAATTGCGCACCATTCGGAGAGGTCTATTTTCAACACTGGACTAATATTAAACAGTCTGTCAATGATAATGATGATATGCTGAAATTATTATATGAGGTACTGCAATCAACATTTTAACATCAGAGCAAATGAGAGAAAAACATCATGTGTTCACTAGCAATCCTAACGAAGCAGCAAAGTAACACATTGAAATGAAAATATCCACTGGCGATAACAAACACTTATGTGATTTAAAAACGGTGTCAACAAAAGTATGTATCAGGTAATTCAAGAATATACTTATGCAGATTTAGCTTAAAGGTTTAAAAAGTTGTATAAATTGTTAAGCTTTCACATTTCTGTGACCTCCGACCCGGCTATGCCCACTGAGATGAGAAATTCCGATAACAATGTCACCGTTTCAATTCCGTTATTTAACACCACATACAGCGATACCTCAAGACAATTTTATGCTGTGGTTAAGGGTTGTTTTGGTACGTATCTACACTGAGGTGCAATAAATAGTAATTAGCAAAAAGCACTTAACCATTTTTTGCTAATCGAAAAACACATCACTTTTTTTTTTTATTCTATCCTATGGTAATTATTACAAAATTACATGGAATGCAGAATTTTATAAAGATACCATTATTTATTATTCTCAAGATTTTCTTTTATAATGCAGAAGATATTTAATTTCCACGCTTGTAGACTACTTTTAGAAGTTTATTAGTTTTTTCTGCCAGGTGGTTCATGTTAGTACTTTTAACTAGGCATTTGTCTACTGGTTTCCTTCTGCTTTTTTTCCTAAAAAAATAACAGTACAAGGCTCTAAACTCCAAACACTGAGCATTAATTTCTGCACCCACGTGTTAAAACTAACCAAAGAGGTGGTTTTACATTCTTATCATAGCGAAAACATGACACACGTGTCATAATATACAGTATGACAAATGGCTAAGATACCTTAAAAGTTTGCTTAAAAGAATCAAGTTTGGGACACTAACGACCTAGCCTAACAGGTCAATCAGGTCAGATTTAATTACTTACCGTTATTTCGGCTATCCGCATATCCTTTTACAGCTATTGCATAAACATTTGAATAATTAATATTTAAATTCAAATTCTTCAAATGTTCATGAAAGTGGAATGGCGTGACATCCGAAAATAGCTAAGACTAGTGATCATTTAATTCTGAATCACCTATCGGGTTTTATTGATGAATGATGGATTGTGATATTGCGAATCCCACTAATATTATAAATGCAGGTTTGTGAGGATCTGATGCATATTTGATATTCATTTTTTCAATTACAGAATGGATTTGATTGATAATTGGTACACGCATAGTTTTTAACTTGGATTAACACTTAGTATACTTTTTTATCTGGTTGCGCGAAATTGTTCGCTCTGTATGACGCTGAAACCGCAAAAAATAGCTATACTCTAAGCTATTTTGTAATATAATATATAATATTACATTTATATAATATAATATAATGTCGTATTATTTTGAAACTATCAGTTGCCAAGAACACACAATCTAACAGACTTTCAAAGTCCCAGTAGATAACGATACCTACAGGTTTAACCTTACAAGTAGCTCATTGTATTATGTGCAATTGCACCACATAATATAATTATTATCAATACACTACAGCCCAATCATTCGACTACACAAGCAAAATGATCTAACCGCCACGTCATGTGTCAAGTTAAATCGACCTCTATTAAATTATGAACGTGTAGTAATTTTACATTGACATCATTAATGAAGAAAATTAAATTAGGTCATGTTCAGATAAATCGCCTTGAGCGCGTTCTATTGAAGCCGTTACAATATCCATCCATTCATACAGTTCAGAAGTATTTTTAGATAGTTATTAAAATATATTATTTTTACCACACTCTAGGTCTGAAAGTGGTTCTTATTGCAATCAATTGTATCCCAAATACTAGAAAAGCTAAATGCAAATTAGGACTAGATTTCATACTATCGTTTAGGTTTGAGCTTCTTAAAATGTATAATATCATTGCTTTTGGAGTTTAACTAGAAAATACAGTTGGCAATTGGCTTACGAATACTATGATATGATATTGGAATACGATTGTAGGTTAGCACAACAGAGATGTCAGAAAAAGATATGAAAAGTAAATCACTAACTTTTGAACGAGATAGTAGAGGTCAAAGCGACTTTGACTTTGTGATATGCCAATGAAGTTTGAAGATTTTTTTTCAGCTGTAGGTGCTTGTGACATTGTAGATTCTATTACAATTAAACTGTTTATGATCTTTATAATAGTTATTTAGAACAAACCTATCTAAATCAAAAAGTGACGTAGTACCTACAGTAAAGTTAGTACCAGCGTTTCCTAATTCCAACAACAATATTGACAAAAGCAATTTGTCTATCAGAGCGGCCAACCCAAAGCTTGATTCACAAAAACCCGTACTAACGTAAACAAACAGTTTTAGTACAATCACTTCCCAACCTTTTGGTGAAACAATAGATCGCGACCAAACAAGGCGTCACGGCTCAGTAAATTAAGGGAATATAATCAACTTCTGGCTATTTTCGTACGATGGGCAGCGTAGATACGTACACTCTACGTATTTCTTTGTCGGTGAAGGTGAGAAAGATAAATTAGACTTGACAAATGGATTAGGACAAGGAATTTAATATGAACTTCGTTTTATTGATAGTCTATATGTACTAAGTATTCATTGATACATATTTTATTTAATGGTCAAAATGAAACACAATTAGATATTTGACACCACCAATCAATTGACATCCTTTTTGGGGGTTTATGGGGTAAGCAAGCTCTGACGTCACTTTTTTTCCAACTCAATTTACTATTTTTTGATTCCAAAGCAACTAAAAATCTTATTTTAATTTTATATCATATTAAGCCAGAAATTCGGACAACTTACCAAGGGGTATGGATGGAGTTACCCGGTAACTGGGTTGTGGAGGTACGATAGGCAGTCGATCCATGTTTTAAGAAGAGAACATTTATACTCAGCTGCATCCGGTTAAACTGGAAGCCGACCCTAATATAGTTGAGAAAAGGCTAGGAAGATGATAATTGCTCATAATTGTAATGATAGCAATGACATCACTCAGGTGAACTTTATTAACCTGCATTTCGCTAACCTACCTATGCAATACATGCTTGCCGACTTTTCCTTAAGCAAACTTCTTCAAATAATTTCCAAATTGGATACGTTGCCTTGTTCCGTTCACATACACCCACGGAGATTAACACCCACCCACAAAAGAGACTCTTTAACCTACTCAAAGAAAGTACCAGGAAACCACTCAAAATCTTGAAGAATTCTAATGAGCAGAATCGCAGCCTACGCTTGAATGTAATCTTTTTGATAAAGCGAGGAGGTAGGTTTATTTTATTGAAAATTCTACAGTTAACAGTTGTAATCAAAGATTATAACTGTTAATTTTTAACTTTTTGACTTTGTTTATGGATATGTATTCCTTATTTACTTTTACCTTCTCAACTGCCCTTTCACTTTAAAACCTCTCACATCTGCATCATCTAGGAACATCTCAAATCAGCATGTATCCCTTTCCAAACATTTGACGACAAATATTTAACTTCAACGAGCCACATAAGTGCATTAAAAATGCTCGAGAACACTTTGGTCTCATATTCCATTCATTAACTTAACGCCCTTCCTGATTAACGTTAATTAATCATTTAAAAACACGTTTCCAGCCCCCAGAACATCATTTACGAATTCTCGACAGCGTAGGCACCTACATTTGTGTCTGCTGTAAATAACATTGTTACAAAATACATTTGGGAATTTGAGATCTTCAAAGAAAATAAGAAAGACATCTATTAACTATATACAAGTCTCGTTGTCTCATTGTAACTGGCGAAGTGTGCCAAATTCAATCATGTAACCTGCGTCATCATACACTTGTGTACGCGGCTCACGACGCTTCGTACTAACGTATATAAAATTGTTATGTAACTGTATACAAAAGCTACGAACCGTTGTTGACTGCAAAAAATACAAAAATCGTTATAGTTTTTGCTGTCGCTGTCTCATCGAGATGTGCTGTTATTTATTGACCAACAGATTACGCACATTATATAACGTGGTTTTCCTGTTCAACATATTTCCAAAGTTTATTTATTGTCTGCCTTTTTTGCGCTTGATGTAGCCTCGAATATTTTTTATTTCTGCTATTTACTGTTATAGTTTATGGCTTACTATCTAGAATAATAAACATTTTTGGCATCGAAACGTTCGACCTACAAAGAATAATGACAATTATCTAAACTGAGAGAAGTTATTAGCATGTCGCCTACAGATTTCTTTTGTTCATATTTATGGCGTGCAGGCGTGAAATGTTAAACTGCTTTAACACAATGGTATACAGCAATTTAAAGAATAACGTGATAATGGTAGATATAATAATAGTTTTAAAAGTCACCAGCGCTTTAATCCAAAAAAGTCGTGATTAGCAAAAACTACTTTCTTTTTAACTGTGCCATTTTGAACTTAATCGTTACCGTCGTCGGTTATGTTTCCGTGTTCACCTCTCACACCGGCACAGAGAAAATTGAGAAAAACTTTTAATGGAAATGAGCATTTCAAAGCGGAGTGGAGCTTATCATATAGCTGCCTATTGAAGGCATAGATGTCGGCCATGTTTGCCTCTCATTTTTATTCTGTTTACATGGACCAGCTGCTCCATTTCTGGCTCTGCTCGTAAAAACTGAATTGGAAACAGAATAAAACATGTATTTTTAATGTCTCTACTCGCGCATTTTTACTACATCTTCAAATAATTGCAACAATAAGGAAACTGTCTAAAGTAGATAGGAGAACATTAAAATCATCATTTTCGTTTATAAACTTCTTTAATTACATATCTATACAAACATCAGCCAATTGAATTACAACTACACAATAATTTACAGTCTTTCCGAATAATACTTAAAACATTTTTTCATTTAAAAAAGTAATAAATACGAAGAAGCAAACCTTTTCAAATGCGAAAAATTTGGTATCGTTATTGTACAAAAGTTACACATAATGCTATTAAAGATACTCGTAGATTATAAAGTTCTATAAATATTTACAACTTCCGACGATTTTCGTCTATAACAAAACAAGTTCTTTAGCGTTCGCCTAAGGCTAAGACTAAGGCCTACAGATCAATTATTTAAGAGATCGTTTGGGTTAATGTTAAGTGAGGTCCTTCATACCAGGTACGTTTGAACAGTGTGCTGAAATACCACAGATTGCGGTTGATTGTGTCGCCCTTGGAAGTCGGTGGACGAGTAATCCGAATCTATCGTGGAGTAGATGTGCTCGGACAGCGGCCGGTCGCACGGGGAGCGCTCCGCTGAGTTGGCAGACTTGCCGCACAGCGTCTGGCAGGTACTGTTCAACACAGATGCGTCCATAGTATAGGTATTGGAATTCCTTCCATAATTTAGCCTTTTTAACTTCTGTCCGTGTCGTTTAGATGACGGCATGGCATAACGTAACCTCTCCCAAAACCGTTTCTCTTTCCACGTTATTTCCAAACCCGTTTTAAAATATGACTTCAACTCCGGATCTCGTGGGATGAGCCCTACACTCACTATTATTAATTTATGTGGATTCTTTTGTAGCGCTTTCTGTAAAGCTTGTCGGAACTCTATCTGTGACCACTCTGTTAAGATAAAATTCTTTGTTAAAACTACTATGATACGCCTCGACGCCTCGGTGGCCTCGACCACCAAGTCGGGGAACTGAGCGTACGTGGCTTCGAACTGCGGAACGTCTCGGTAGTGTAGGCAGAGATGGTACGACGGATAACCGGTCTCTAATTCACGAGCAAGCGATTCTACGACAAACTCCTCGTCTTTAGGGCTATAACAAATATATGCATCGTAAAGCTTATCAGCATCCTTAAAAGCGCCCGCTAGGGGGGAGAGCTTAATTCCGCAATTCGAATACAACCACATCCTACAAGCGTATCTAAATGTGAATACTAAAGCTAATATTAATAAAATAAGCATGAACCCAGTCAAAGCCGAAGCCAATAATGGCAAATTGTGGGAGACGAAGAACGCGCTTATCATCGAAGGATCGCTTATTTCACTGCAAACTGTCACATTTAAATTCAATGGCTTCTTTGCCGGGTTCATGTTCTCATTCACACACCACAAGTTAGGAATATCTACAATTTTCTCAACATTCTGCGACACGTAAGTTAAAAAGCCTTGCAAATATTTACAATCACAGAACCAGTTGTTACTGCCAATGTACAATGTTTGTAGCTTTTTGTTATTGTCTAAGTGCCACAGACCGTAATTCACGAGTCTGTTTCCATCCAGGCGCAAAACTTCTAGAGCTCCCAAAAGGGAAAAAGTTTCATTAGAAATGTACTCAATTAAATTACTTTGAAGATACAGTTCTTTTAAGTTGCTTAGCTTTGCGAACTCGAGACCCAGTAATTGTTTCAGTTTGTTGTTGTCCAAGTGTAGGATCCTTAGATCTCTTAGCTGGCTAAACGTATTGTTCTGTATGTTTATTATGTTACTGGAATTAAGATACACGACGACGGCTTTACGCATTGGATCGAAAACAGACTCGTTAAGTTCACTATAAATATTACCATCTAAATATATATGAGTTGCATCTACAGGAAAATTCTGAGGTATTGATTTCAATTGTTTAACAGAACAATCAACAACGCTAGTACTTTTCGCCGAATCGTGATAACACGAACAATTAATTGGGCACAGTGTTTTGCAGTTACAGTTATTGAAATCGCAGCAGTGACAACCATCAGGGCAGTAACTATCGTATTTGCATAAAAAGTCTTTGATGTGGAGGGAACTGACCGGGAGATATTTCACGCCGCGTACGTAGGATTCCTTGCAGATTACATTCTCCAGGTCCATCACGCGCGGGTATTCTCGAGACGTAATGGAATTGATGAGTAAGAGCCATTTCATTGTGCAATCGCAACGAAAGGGATTGCCACTAATGTAAAACTCCGGCAACACTCGTTCATCTGCCACTCTCGAAATGCGTAAACTATTTATGTCCAAACTTTCGATCTCATTGGCATACATATCCACTCGAGTTAAATTTCTCTTCTCAAGGAATGTATCCGTCTCAATACTTGTAATGAAATTGTTGTTTATAAACAAAAGCTCTACACTATTTGGAATCGACATCGGTGATAGTGTCACTAAACGATTATGACTTGCGTCTAATGTTTTGACATGAAGTTCATTTTGAATTTTATAGTAATTACCAAGAATCTCAATGAAGTTCGCGTGGATGTCTAACCATTTCAAGCTTCCCGGAATGAAAGCGTAATCAAACCAGACTAAATGGTTCTCAGATAAATTAAGCCATAACAGTTTAGTCAGTGCCACAAACACCCCGTTAATATCAGAAATGAAGTTACCATCCAAACGCACGGCTTCCAATTGAGTATTCTTTTGAAAGGTTTCAGTTTCGATCGACTGTATTTTATTTTTGGCCAAGTTAAGTACTTGCAGGCTCGGCAAGCCCCAGAACATACCCGCAGTAAGGTTTCCAATTTGATTGTCGATTAATCGTAACCCAGTCAGTTGAGATAGGTTTTGAAATGAACTGTTTGTTATTTCCGTTAGTAAATTTTCACCCAAGTCTAATGATTTCAAAAACGGTAACTGCAAAATTGCATCAGGGACTTTTGCAATCTTATTAGAACTTAGATCTAATTCTTTCAAATCTGAACAATTTCCAAATGCATTGTCACTGATATAAGATAGCATATTATTATTTAAATTTAATTTATTCAATATAAACAATCCATTAAATACATGGTCTTCAATAGCTTGTAACTTATTCTGACCTAAGTTTAATGTGTGTAGATTAAAAAGCGGTGAAAACGCATTATCCTCTATGAACCCTATGGAGTTGTTGTACAGATTCAAAATTTGTAAAAAGAACAAGTCTTTGAACATGTTGCGTGAGATCCGTGCGACCGTGTTATGGGACAGGTCGAGCACGATTAATCTTATTAGACCACCGAACGTTTCATCTTCTATGTGGTCGCTCTTCAATTTATTCGCCGAAAGATCTAAAACGAGCAATTGTTCCAACCGATTGAATATTCTCTTAGGCAAAGTTTCCAGTTCATTATTTTGTATATAAATTTCTCGAATTTCTCTAGTATTATAAAATAAACCATCCGGCAAATAACTAATAGCGTTATCCGAAAGGTTCACAACTTTTAACGAGAGTAAGTCACTAAAAACTTCGCCTGGCAGCTCATTAATTTTATTATTCTGAAGGAATAACTGTGTCAACCGGCGTAAATGTAAAATTTCGGAGTCAGCTGGCAGCGACATGATGTCGTTATGACTTAAATCTATAGTCTGCAAAGTGGACCCGCATTTATGACCGAAACCCAATTCATCGACAAACTTGATTTTGTTATGCGTTAAATTGAGTGAAATTATATTTTCCAGCGCACAGAACAAGTCTGAAGGTATCTTTCTGATGTTATTGTGACCCAAGTCTAACGTGTGCAGCTCCCTCAGCCCGTTGAAAGCTCCCAAAGATAGTTCCAATTCTTTATTGTTGCTCCACTCGTTGTTCATAGAGCGAATGTTCAATGTCTTCAACCCTCGTAATCCCTCGAACACATTGCCGGGAAGTCTTAGTATTTTGCAGTTATCAATCGTTATCTCCGCCAAACCTTGCATTCTTCCGAAGTGATGGTCTCGCAGTGAGCTCTCGAGCAGCAGCGGGCTGCACCGGATCGCGAGCCGCTCCGCGCCATCCGAGTGCATCGAACCGGCGACGTCCCTGTCCGATGACAGTGTCCGTACGTTGCACTCCACCACACCATTCTCACCGGACACACGGAAACAAACATCTGCATCGTCAGGCGCTTCCGTAAGCGCCGCGCCCATCACTAAACAAAAGAATATCGCGTTAATTATCATTTTAAACGGCACTGTGTCCATATCATTTTTGTCACTTGTCAAAATAGAGTTTTGATGAATGAAACTTGAGTTCGTAAGTCGCGCACGGTCATGTTCAACTGTTGTGTACGCGTGTACTACTCGGAAACAATTCGATAACGACGATTATGAGCGGTGTAGTAAATAGAGCAGTGTGCGTGCGGCGCAGCATGGCAACGCAAGCACGCGATCCCCCCGCGGTGGCGAGGCCGCGACTGCCGCGTACAATGAAATGCCATGAATGCGCGCCGGCTTGGAGGGAACGGACCGCACCAACATTTCTATTGCCGCATAATAAGTAACCCTCGTAGTTTTAACTTTTGTACGAAACGGAAACCGTTACGTGACTTTCGTTATCATAAATTTTATCCAGGAATACCCTTTAAAGTAATTAAATTTAAATATAAATCCCACTGTTAAAGTTGTATGTCTACCTGTACTACAATAGAGGTGCCCAATATATTAAATTAACATTTAACATTAAGTTAAAGCTTGCTTGTGTGAAGAAATTATCTATCGGAAACACTATTTTAGCGCTAGGCTGCATAGGCCCATTATTATATTACTAGCTTCTGCCAGCGACTTCGTCCGCGTGGAATAGTGGTGCTCCGCTCCTATTGGTCTTAGCATGATAATATATCGTCCCCGTAGTTGGAAAATTAAATAACTCTGATTTTGTAGTTTTGAGATAAACGCGATTTAGTGGTTTTTTTTTCAGTTAATGTACATTTGTTAAAAAATGTGAGACAATTTTACTGTCGGTAATTTTATATATTGTGGACCTGATTACCTTTTACATTATGTTTTAACAAACTGAACTCTATCTTCAACTATAACTCAATAACACATAAAAAATCAAGTTGTTTAATTTTGCCACAACAGTTATTTATAACGTAACTACAATTAGTTACTTATTTCGGCTATTTATTTAGTTTTCCTACGAGCTAAATACATTTGGTAGAGTAAAATTTGGTTAAATAAATGCAGTTATTGAATTTATCAAACTCGAAATATTTTTAAATGTACAATTTAGTAGCTTTGTACGTTATTATTACTTTGATATTTTTTTAACTATTATTGGTCTCATATAAAATAAAAGCTGTATTATGATATTAATAAAGTCATAGTAAGGAAGAAATAGAAAAGTACAATAAAAATCAGAAAAAGTGTATTGTAATTAGATACTTATCTTGCTACAAACTTAAAAAAATAAACAAAATTACACCAATTATAACAAGTGAAAACAAGTTAACTTAAAGTATTCTTTCAAATCAAAACAGAAAATAATTTTTGAACTCAAAAAGTAACATTATGGCTCTAAAATCAGAGACCTAATTACAAAAGACATAATTAGTAGTGAGCAAAACTAATAATAAGTATTAGAACTAAAAAATATAAGTTTGTATCAAATCAAAACACATAAATTTATTCATTATCATCTATGGGTAAGACACATATTTTATGAATACTCCGAACATGGGTTTTATGATTAGGAGTTCTTACTTCTACAGCCCTAACCTTGTTATCATGACCATCAAATAATTTCACAACCCTAGCCATTGGCCATGACATTATTGGAAGATTATCTTCCTTTAAAATTACTAAACTATTTAATTTTACATTACAATTAGCATATTTCCATTTAGGTCTGTTTTGTAATAAATTTAAATAACATTGATACCACACTTTCCAAAAGGATTTTTTAAAGAATAACATAGTTGCCAAAACTAAATAATAATAATTCTATTTTATGGAATGTTCATTCATTTCCTTGAGGATACGTTGACAAAGCACTACCTATAATAAAGTGAACAGGTGTCAAATAACAATAATCATCGGAGTTCAAAGATAAAGGTAAGAGTGGCGGAGAAGTAAGCACTGCTTCGATTTCAGTTAAAACAGTATTAAGCTGTTCATAAGTTAGAATAGTTTTTTGTAATATTCTTTTTAAATGAAACTTTGTGCTCTTAACTGCCGCCTCCCAGAGCCCACCAAATGTAGGTGAGTAACATGGTATAAAGTGAAATTGTATCCCACGCTCGGCGGTAAATTTTTGAACCTGCATTTGGTGGCTCTGAGAAGCTTGCAGCTTGTAGAGCTCGACTAATTGACTCCTTGCACATTTAAATATACTTGCATTGTCGCAGTGAATTTCGGTGGGCAAACCTCGTCTGGAGATAAATCTCCTCAAGCACGCAAGGAACGGCTTTTGTCGCGAAACATACGAATACACAGGTATACCCTTTACCTATTAAAGATCGTCTTATGCGAGAGAGTTTCACATCAATCGGCCTAGCGAAATCCACGCCGACCTTCTCAAATGGGCGGCTGGTAGCTGTTACACGTGCAGCCGGCAAGGAGCCCATTAGTTGCTTGGCTGCTAATAGACCAGTGCTTTTAACTTTTGAAAACAAAAAAAATAATAGTAGGATGAAACCCATTGGAAAAGGAGGAGAATACAATAAAAATGATAGGGAAAATAAATTACGGGCGATCTGAGGTCGGGAAGTGGGGGGGAGGGGGGGTTAAAGTTAAAAAAACGGTTTATCTCAATTTCCGGCAAAACTACAAGTCCTATGAAAAAAAGTTAAATGGCAAAGTTGTAGGTAATAAAAAGATCTACAACTTTTGGATTGACACTTTTTTCACATAACCTCAAAATGTATGTGAAAAATTCAAAAATCCAAGCTTTTGGTTTTTTATTTTTATATTTTACAATAATTAATTTTTTATCACGAAATTTGGTGAAAACTTACCTTTTTATGTCCCAAACACACTGTAATTTATTTGATTTATAATAATTATTTTTTCACCCTTATTTTGACTTAATATCGAAAAAACACCCTAATTTTCAATCGAAAATTCTCGTGTCAAAATATCACTTTTTTTTTAAAAGTCGGTAGTCTTTTTGTTCTTTGAAATCTCTACTTTCAGATGGTATAAAAAAAAATTTACATTGCTATGGTAAATGTTCTCAGAAAATATAAAGAAACGCTACGAAATAACAGTTAGCAAGGCCAAGATCCTTCTAGCAACTCCCCACTTCTCTATGAAATACCTTTTGATCAGCTAAAAGGTATTTCATAGAGAGGTCCGAGGTTCCGTAGGTCACTCAGATACATAAGTTATCTTAAAATAGCAATAAATAGGCATCTACGCAAAAAATTTAAGCCGGTCTAGACCTTACTACCTGTTATTTTGTAGCGTTTCTTTATATTTTCTGAGAACATTTACCATAGCAATGTAAATATTTTTTTATACCATCTGAAAGTAGAGATTTCAAAGAACAAAAAGACTACCGACTTTTAAAAAAAAAGTGATATTTTGACACGAGAATTTTCGATTGAAAATTAGGGTTTTTTTTCGATATTAAGTCAAAATAAGGGTGAAAAAATAATCATTTTAAATCAAATAAATTACAGTGTGTTTGGGACATAAAAAGGTAAGTTTTCACCAAATTTCGTGATAAAAAATTAATTATTGTAAAAGATAAAAATAAAAAACCAAAAACTTGGTTTTTTGAATTTTTCACATACATTTTGAGGTTATGTGAAAAAGTGTCAATCCAAAAGTTGTAGATCTTTTTATTACCTACAACTTTGCCATTTAACTTTTTTTCATAGGACTTGTAGTTTTGTCGGAAATTTAGATAAACCGTTTTTTTAACTTTAACCCCCCCTCCCCCCCACTTCCCGACCTCAGATCGCCCGTAATTTATTTTTCCTATCATTTTTATTGTATTCTCCTCCTTTTCCAATGGGTTTCATCCTACTATTATTTAATTCACTTTTTACCGTTTTTAGAGGCTAAAAGCACTGGCCTATAAGGCCTTTTGTCTGAAACATACAATACATTTGTGAGTTACTTTCTTAACTTCTAATAAGCCATTGATAATCCAAAACCTTTGATTAAGATGCGAGAGTAAAAGCTTAGGCCCTGCGTGCAGTAGCCTTTCATGTTCACACCTTATAAGCAAGCTAGTAATTGAAGAGCCTCTGGGCAGTATGACAGGATGTTTTTGTGAATAAGCTATATCAGCATAATGCAGTTTGCCACCAACGCGCAATAGACCCCGATTGTCAAGAAAGGGATGCAACTCAGCCAGATTCCCTTTCAAGCTGTTGTAATTTCTTATTGCTTTAATTTCAGATTTAAAATATGTATTTTGTTCATGTTTAATTATTGACATGACAATGATTTGTATTTATTTTTGTATTATTTTTGTTAATGTTGTTTAAAAATCGCAATATGAATACTAATAGCCTAACTATTTTATTTATGTTAGAGTAATTATACAAGCGCATGAACACATAGTCAAGCGGATTGGGGTTTTGGCATACCAAGTTGCTGGAAGGAGCTAAGCAGGGCTCCACAGAGAGTGAATTAGCAGGTGAGCTGTAAGCAGGAACTCGTACTCACTGTTTTGCAGAAACTTTGGGCCGTTCCACCAAATGTCGCAGCTACTCAGCTCTTTCGGGTTGACGCTTCGGCTAATGAGATCAGCAGGATTGTCATGTGTATTGACATATTGCCAACTGCATCCAGCGGTATTTTGACGAATTACACTTACTCTGTTCGATACATAAGCTTGAAGTTTTGTTAGCTCAGTGTTTAGCCATGCAAGAACGATTTGTGAGTCGCTGAATAAACCTCGCGAATCCATTATTGGTCACTCTGACGTCAACGCAATTGAAGGTCACGTATCACACAGTAAAACGCACGACAGAGGGTGGATTCTCCAGTTATCTTTCCGTTAACTGACTAAAGCCACTACGGGTGTGCGACCCCGGACTGCTCGAGCTGCTAGAGTCACAATCCTGTCTTTTCCGTGACTTTAGTATCCCTTATTCCCCCATCCCTTCCAATATCCAAACCCTTCCCCCACAGAGATGGTCAACTCGAAATAAACCCGGTGTTGGTGGAGCCGAAAGCACCTGCAGCGAATCCGACTCCGCACGTAACGACTTGTCGTTCCTGTGGGGCCAGTCGGTGACGCCGAGAGAGTGGTGTAGGTCTTGGGAAAGCCTGCACTATCTTAATTGCGCCCCAGGCGATGCAGCATCCGTGGACAGGTCACTTCACCCACTACAGCTTTGCTAAGTGGAAAACAACCCGGGGAGTGGCAGTGACCGGTTATAAGTCCAAGCAGATAGACATAAGCGCGGACGCCAGGGGTCACTCTCGACAGTGGGACCATCGAAGGCCCGCGGACGTTGCGACCGGCGTTGTCGCTCTCGTATAGGCCTTCTTAGCCATCAGCGCAAGTGCCAAAGCCAAATAACCTGACACGGCTGCTGTTTGAATATCTTTCGTAGATGTTAAAGGCCACTGATGATGATGATGATGCGATGCATCAAACCGCACGCGCTCACCCCCGCGTTCTCCGTCGTCGCCGTCGTTCTCGATCTGTCATTGCCTAGATGGTACTGACAATATTTCGGCCAAATTCTCTTAAAAAAATAATGATAACTTTCCTCAGGTGCATTTCGTTTTATGGCAATTATAAACAACTTAATTTATTTAATTTGATTTGCCTAGCATCTTATAATTAATCATTATCTAGTTGTAGAAGAAATAGATAACATCAAGTATTTATAAATTAGGTACGTTATAATCACAATTCTGAATAGCAGAATTAAATAAATAGAGTTATTTAGTTTTCCTAGAACTTAGTTAGTTTTGTGAAAGAATTTTTAAGTTGAGGAAAAATTCAACAACTCATGTTATTTAATTTATTTGATATTCAACTTATCATTGACCACAGTTATTGATTTATTTACTGAGTTATTTATTTTTCCTTAAAAAAAATAGTGTTTGTCTGAAGATATTTATTATTCCATCCATCCGACAAAAATGGCTATAATTTTGGAACGGAATAAGATACGAAAATGCCTGTTAGGCTCAAATATGCGGCATGTTTTAGGTGTTTTGAAAATAGGGAAAAGTCAAAATCGCCAAAATCGGACTTAGGTATTTAATTTTCCACCTACGGGGACGATATAGCGTATAGCCTTCCTCGATAAATGGACTATCTAACACTGAAAGATTTTTTTAAAACGGACCAGTGGTTCCTGATATTAGCGCGTTTAAACAAAATTACAACATTTCCCTTCACTGCTCTGCTCCTATTGATTGTAGCGTGATGAAAAGTATACTATAATCAGCTCAGGAGTATGACAAATAATTGTACCAAGTTTCGTTAAAATCCGTCGAGTAGTTTTTGTTTCTATAGAGTTTATACAGACAGACAGACAGACAGACAGGCAGACAGAAAGACAGACAGACAAAAAATTTACTGATTGCATTTTTGGCATCAGTATCGATCTCTAATCACCCCTGATAGTTATTTAGGAAATATATTTCATGTACAGAATTGACCTCTCTACAGATTTATTATAAGTATAGAAGAAGATAGAAGATATAGATAGATAGATAGATTGATTAGGATCGCAATCTAATGCCAAACAGAGCTGTTTTGTAAACCGACAAATTAAGGTCAACCCGAATTATTGCAGGCGCGTCCGATATCACGGCTCACGTTTATTTGCATCCTTTTACCTTTTTATAATTATTTGCAGAACTGCAACAATCGAGTAATCAGAAAACTCCAAAGATAGGTAGAATTTGGATGAGACTAGCCATTTACATTATATAGGTACGTAAGAATGAGCACAAGTGTGTATATCTTCTCTATACCCTTACCCTTATAGCGAGATAGGATAGCAATCCAACAACATCAGGCGCAGGACCGACAGCAGTAGTTTCCGAGGCACGGAGAAAAGTAAAACTATTACCCATCAATTAACCTGTTACTACCACGAACCCCTAAAAGTGAGTTTCTCAACAACAAAAAAACTTCGATTCTAATATCATCATCTGCCTAGCCTTTTCCCAATTATGTTGGGTCAACCGGTACTCTACAATATTATAATCGAAATATAATACCAGTGTTCTACATGAAGCGTCCCTATCTGACCTCCACAAACCAGTTAAATATGATACCCCTTGGTAAGACTGGTTATCAGACTTTCTGACTACTGCCTACCCGTAACGTTGGTCAAAGATTTTAAAATGACAGCCAGAACAGCTTAACTTGCATTCCGAGGCACGCAGGAATTTCGATATGACATAGATCCAAGGCCACCCATCCTAGGACCGACCTCGCCAAGCGCAGCTTAACCTTTGATCGGTAGACCCGTGGGCTGTTACTTAGCCACGAGCTCCTTCTAAACATAGAAACCTACAGGTTAAACACATCTCCCTCTTTTTGAACGTCCTACTTAAAATTTAAACGATTAAAAAACTAAGTTTCTAAGTTCCTATTTCATACGCGATTAAACACATGCAGAAAGCTCTGCTTGCGGTTGCTCTCTTGTTCGCCTATATGAAAACATCCGTCCGTACATATGCAGGTACAGGTAGCTGGGCACGGGACACATTGTGTTGCGTTTGCAGCTGGTGTGCCCGCTGCCGGTTGTTGACAAAACCGCCATACGAACTACTAAAGGTAGGGACGAATCTGCGAGAATTCAGCCAACACAATCCTAAGATTATAAGCGGGAATGTGAGTTTGTTACGCTTTCACGGGCAAACAGTTGAACTGATTAATATCAAATTTGGTTTGTAGATAGATAGACGGTTATTGGCTACTTTTTATCCGAGTGCGTGAAGAAGTTCCCTCAGGATGCGAGTGAAATCGCGGAAAACAGTTTGTCATAAATAAAAAAGTATCAAGAAATTCAAAAGATGCCGCAGTTTCTCAACAGCTCAACATCAGTATTTTTTTTTAATTGTTGCCATACCATTGATGTACCTATTAAAAGTAGTTTCCTTAGGACGCGGGAAACAGCTTGTGTGACTATTATAATATTATACTATTGACTAGCTATATGGATGTCTTCTCAGTTTTTTTTTTTTGATTGGCATCTCGCAGGTCAACCTAGAAGGTTGCCGACTGCTTAACCAGGCTTGATGTCTTCTGTCTACGGCTTTAAAAATAGGCATGTTGCACATAGCACACACACATACAGCATTAACCAACAACCTATGTTTAGGTTGCTTTTCACCAATTATGTTACATATTACCGTATATCTATAGTTTAGGACCTAAACCACGTAGATAGCAAGATTATAAATATCAATGACTAGCTGTTTCCCGCTATTTCACCACTATTCGCGTCCTAAGGCTGCTAAGGCACAAAACAATACCTAAGGGAAGTAGGTAAGTACTTTACGCCATATTTTCTATAACCATCTAAGAACAGTAATTCTAGCCGAAACAAGTTCCAATTGACCATAAAGCTATGAGAATCACCCAAGCACCAACAAATAAGATACATAAGTACCTAGTTCCAAAAAATGTTTAACAAATTTCCTAGCACTGAAAAAATCATGGACCCACCAAAAGACAAGCCAACAATTTCAACAGAACAACGCCATCTATTGACATCTAGGTTTATTTATAAATAGAAGATTGTAAACGCTGTGGAGCCTATTTAAACTACAATATAGGGGAACTTTCCATAGTAAGTGGTAATCATTTCACGTTGCTCTCTAACCAAAATTAATAAATTTTAGCAACTTTTTAACAGAGTTGGCGTTGGCCAAAGAGGATCGCACGTTCCTGTCATGCATCCTATCCTACAGGTACGATGTCCTATTGGAAAAAATAAGCGGGCGTGCTTGTGCCCGCAGAAGTGATTGTCACACCTGATGCTATGGTTAAAAGGTACAAAAAGAACGAGCAAATCAATGGTCACTATTCGAAATATATAAAACCCTAGACTGATGCACAAAAATTCCTACAGTACAATGGTTTGTATGCGTATTAGTAAGCGAAAAAACGCGTTGTCTAAACTAATAATATAAAGAGGAATCAATTTAAAAAGCAAAGAATCAAAGAAAATATTTTCATGGAATGCTATTTTGGCGGGAATATAATATCACTGTCAACACTTCCGTTCAGGCAACTAAGAGAGGTCCTTGGCACGATAAGAAAACTGGCCAAGTGCGTGTTGGGCCACGCACAATATGTGTAATACGTAATACGTTTTACTATAACTCCGTAACCGGTTAAGCCTACTTAACCGTGTTAGTTTTCCTTTAAAGTTCGTTATATGCTACATCTATAATTTTTTTCACACATCTATTTTTTTCGGCCATTCAAAAAGTTAGAGGCGGGGGGTTAAGAAATATATTGTAAACAACACACACCATTGGTGTCGCTGACAATACACAAAGGGACTAAAAAAATATTTGGCTACCAAGAAAGAGTAAATCTATTCGCTAGGAGAGTGGCGTTCTAGCTCCATTAGAAAATATGGTAGAAATTAAATCTATCACACAAAATAGTCAATTATTATAATATTGGAAACAAGTGTAGTATTATCACTGGCATTCTACCCATACACAATACGTCGTGTATGTGTGTGCCGGGTACAACACAACTGCTGGAAATCCCACGTAAATAAAATAAAACCACAATATATTTTTCTTTTTATTACGTTATAGTCTAGACTTAATTACTATTTACAACAAAACGGCAGGCAATGACAAAACAATTGGATAAGTCACATTTATAGCCATAACACCTTACGTTACCTTAGGCTCATTATAAAAGTCGAGAGATTAATGTGAGAAGACAACATTATAGAGCTTTATTTAGCAATGAACTTCATGCGCAATAAATAAAATAAATAGCTATTACAATATACTGAGTTAATACCAACCTCACTATAATGTTCTCTTTAACTTTCCCAATTACTTTAGACATTACAATTAAGTAGAACAGCAGTTAGAAGGCTAAAACACCTTAATTACAATCTGAAACTACTTTATACCATTTGATAACACCAAAATTTCCTTGGATATGTGATAAAAACAATAATCGAAAACGAAATACATTTTTTAACTCATCATAAGCTAATTTGATAATCAGAATTCCTAAAATATTCACATGGCTCAAAAATAAAGAAATTTTTTTATATACAAATCAAAACCTTTATTGAACGTAAATTAGGTGCGTTCATTGCGTCTACAGTATTACAATCGCTGGGTAAAATATGTCTAAAACTATATTCGTCAAGCATGGCCATTTTATAATAGTATGTTGGTATCACAAATGATTACTTAGAATTACACGAGTCTCTTAACACTATTAACGAGTCGCCAACGGCTGGCAGCGACAATAACTATAATTGAACTAATTTATTAACTGTCTGCACTGCAAGTGTTCCGGAAATTCAGTCTTACGTAGGCTCCGGTCTCAATACAAACTGCTACATGTTTGGTATAACACAGAGACATTATGTTCCATTCTCCACAGTACAGTTTAAATAACATTTATTATTACTCATAACTTTGGCAAATGCAACACAAACACAATTGTAATAAGGCCTCATTAAAAACGTCTATATTGCGTAAACTTCCCTATCTAAATATTTGAGTATAGATTTACATTCGTCTATTTATTGATATGAATCGAAATAAGTCTGAAGAAGTTCGTCTACTCCTGTGTTAATTTGATAAACAATAAATGGTATATTATATCTTCAAGTATTTCTGAATTTGAAATTACTAAATATCTAAAATATTGCGAATACAGTCTATGCAACAATTTCTGCAAACAAACTAACTACAAGCAACATAATTTTATATTTAAACCTGTAACATATTACGAAACTAGGTAAATTTTACAGGTAATAATCGGACTTAACTAGTTGTTAACATTATATTATTGCTCGATAATTTAGTGTTACACAGTTCACCTTGAACTCAATCAATATTCCTTTATGTTATATTACAACTAGGAACCTTTCAGCGCATTACTACAGATAAGGAAGATATCGAGATACATGAAAACTAGCGAGAATACATTTCATGTTCAAATATCCGAGAGCCTGCTTGTATAGTTACTTACCGTAAGTAAAATGTTGCCACGATTATGGTCAACAGTATCTCTGATACATCAATCGCCCTACTAAAATGTCGTATCAAGTCCACAAAGGATTTTTGGATACCGACTTACAAAATTGACCCAACCAAATTATGTAACATACAGAATTTGATCGGTCACCACGGGCGATGAGGTACAGATCAATGTCTATAAAGTACAATTTTATTAAAGTACGACTACATTGATCGACACCGGCTGACAATCGGAACTAAACAGAGCTTCCAGCTCATACAATTAATATCACACGCAGTCCGCATTCTGCTTTACCGTTATCATTCATACATGAAACTCACTTACTGGTTCACAATCACTTAGCACCATCGGCGTTTCTTAGCTGTCCCGTCACTGGTTTGGCCGGTGCAAGCCCCAGTCTATTTGTCCGCCTTTATGTGGTCGGGGCGGTCACCTCGGGCGTACCTCTGCCACATCTTGTTGTATAACAATTCTAAGCCGGTGGCGTATGCCTTGCAGTCGAACAGCGGACTGTCGGTGCGTGCCGCCCAAACCTTAGCGCGGATAGCTTTTAAACTGTAAAGAAAGGAAGGAAAACATTGTTATTACAACCAATATATTAGTCGAATACCACGAAGCTTTGCAGATTGAGGTCTGCTCGTCCTAAATATAACCAGACTCCAAAAATTAAAGCTTCTGCAAGTTTACTGCTGCATTATAAAGTTAATGTGCTATCCAGTCCAGCTGAGGACACAACCCCGTTTTTCTATACAATATAAAATGTACTTACTATTCTCTATCGGTTCCTAGTCTTACAGCTATGTCTTGATATTCTATCCTCGTTCTCGCGATCAACTCGGGACAACCAAGCGTGTTCAACTGAGAAGCTGCCACTCTGTAACAATAACACCGACAACATTAATAAAACAACTGAAAAAAAAACTGATCTTATCTGCATCATGTAGATAAAGTAGCTATTCTTCTTTTTAGCCCATCACGATAGTCTTAAAAATATTAATAGTTTGAATTATTCATTATTTTTTGTTGTTTTTTTATAGTTTAATTTACCTGGAAGCGAGTGTCTCTCCAGGCAGCGTGACGACCGGCGTGCCAGTCCATAAAATGTCCATGCTGGTGGTATGGCCGTTACACAATGGCGTGTCCAGACAAACGTCAGCCAACTGCCCACGACGCACATGCTCCTCTTTTGCAGCCACGTTTGAGAAGATAATGCGGCCAGGTGGCAGACCTAGTGAAAGAAAGAAGCAATTTGTTTAATATAATCTAACAATCGCTACGGTAAATTGTATCGCTACACCTACTAGCAAATAGCTAAACTACTCGATCCATTGTTTGAAAAACAATTGTTTCAATTCTCTCATACGCTTATATGAATTAAGGTTTATTATTCAACACCTGCAAATAATATTCACTGACCATTTTCTCTGACAATAAATTCCTTATTATCAGCCAATTCCACTCTAATTATAAAACATAATGTGTGTAGAAAGTTTCTGGTTTCTTCTTCTTTCACGAGGCAAGGCAGTGACACAATATTTCGTCAAGGCATAGTTGAGTTAGTTCAACTAAAGTATAGGCCAGAGAGTGAAATAGATGATTTTTATCCCAAAAATGCATGGGTCCTAGCTAGATCATATCTATGGTGGTATCATAGATCACAACAGCGATACCTCGGGCAAAAACCAGTACTAAACATTTAATCATAAACAGCGTGTCACCTGATATGGCACGATTCAGTGTGTGTCTGGAGAAAAAATACTTAAAATCATTATGTGATGGAATTTGAATCTTACCTAGCTGTTGGGCCGTATTCTGAAGATTAGGTTCTCCAACAGCGGGGAAGCGTAGTAGCCACAACACGCTGTTTGGCACATTCTTCAATATGTACACCCACATGTGCAATGTTAATGGGTCGATTTTGTAGAGCTGGTTGAAATTACAGTATACCACTGCGTCGTCGGGTAGTCCGTATTGTTGACGAGTTGTTATTACGATAGACTGTGGCACTTCCTCGCCCGTCGCAGCCTTGTTGTTCGTCTGTGTCGTCGCCAGGCCGTTTTGAAGAATCACTCCGTTTACTGATGTCTGTAAACAAATTATACGTTAAGACTACCAAGTATTTTTTTTTAGAATACAACATTTACAAAGTTACATTTTGTTCTTATTACCTGAACTTGTCCTGAAGCAATCATGGTCTCAATAGGTGTGGTGGTCGGCAATTCCGCTACTTTCAATGATATTTCAACAGGTCGAGCGGCTCGTACGATTTCTTTGATCTCTTTAATGTCAGTAGTCTCCACCAAGGGAGACAGGTCCGTAGCATTGATCACCGCCACATTGTCGGCTACGCTTCCTAAATTGTTATGAGATTTCACTTTGTCGCTAAGAATGAGTCGTTCCTGCAAATGCGGGAACATTTGCTTGTGATCGCCCACGAAGTACGTGTGCGGCATATAAGCCATTTTCTCGCTGTACTGGCTCGCCAGTTCCACAGGCGACGTAACTCCATCCGTGATTAAATAGTCCATATAGCTAGCCCCACTAGTTCCGGGATATCCGAGCCACATAACTTGTACAGGGGCCGGTCGCAACGCAAATATCTCGTTGCGCGCTCCTTTTGTGTAACCGTTCATATTGACGAGAATGTGAATACCGTCGCCGTAGATTTTATCGGCAGCTTTGCCGTTACATTGCACCAGAGATAGGTCAATGAAATGTTCCGCCTCTCGGGCGATCTTAGATCGGAATGTCGTGCCGTCATCTGGGCTCAGGGCATAGCAGAAGATCTCTACCTTAGTGCGATCGTGCAGGCCAGGTACCGACTGCATCAAGTGAGAGGTGGGGTGGTTACCAAAGTCACTGCTCACGTAACCGATACGGAGACGTCCTTGCAGCTCTCGTGGAAACTTGAACGGTGGTTTGTGCAGAACTTGTACTTTTTCAAGACAAAGGTTGGCATGTCGGGCTGCGATCGCCTTTCTATAATCATGTGTGAGAGGATACAACATAGAATGGTGAGGATGTACCGACGGCAGTCTGTTCTTCTCGAGTTGCTCGGCTACGATACTAACGAGCTTCTTCATTCTCGATTCATAATCGGTCCAATCGCATACGATTTGCAAGCAATGAGCTAAGTTGCAGTACGCATCGGGGAAGTCTGGTTTCAGTTTCAAAGCTGTTCTATAAGACTGGATAGCTTCGGGAATATTTCCAGAGTCTTTGTGAATGCTAGCTAGATTGCTGTGAGCATCAGCAAATGCGGGATTTATCTGTATAGCTCTAGTGTAGCACTGCAATGCGCCCGCTACATCCTGCATCTCTTTGAGCGTATTGCCCATATTACTGTACGCATCAGCGAAAGTTGGTTGGATTCGTATCGCCTCTTTGTAATGCATGAGGGCCTCGGTTAGCTTGCCCTGTTGTTGTAGTACTGAGGCTAAATTGCTGTGAGCTGCAGCAAACTCGGGGAACACTTCCAAAGCTTTCAAGTACAAACGAGTTGCCTCCTCGATGTATCCTTGTTCACGTTTAATGTTCGCCAAGTTGTTGAGTGAGTCAGCGTGCGATGGGCATAGTCTTAGAGCCGTGTTGTAACACTCTTCGGCATCGGCGACTTGTCCTTTCTCTTTTAGTGCATTCGCTAAATTACAATATGCGTCAGGGAAGTTTGGTTGCAATTCAATGGCTCGTCTATAAGTGTCAATTGCCAAGTCAATCAATCCTTGTTCATAGTAAACACATGCCAAATTGCCGTGGACCACAGCATTGTTTGGCGATAAATTCAACGCGCGAAGGTACGCTGCCACAGCCCTATTGAACATGGAAAATTATTGTTGATAAATGTGATTTCGAATTGTAGATAATACCAGAATCTTAATATGTAATTAATTGGTTATTTTATGACATGTGTTTAAAATCATGTAAAATAATATAACTTAATATTGCTGTAAATTTGGAAAGTCAAATTAAACAAACTGCATATTTAACTCACCTGTCAAAAATTCTAGCTTCTTTGAGAACATTTCCCAAATTAATGTAAGCGTCCAAGAAATTGGGATCTAGTGCAACGGCCTTTTCAAAGTGATGAATGGCCAGCCAGATTTCACTCTGTGCGTTAAACACGCATCCCAAGTTACTCCATGCCACCGCAAAGTCTGGCCTCGTTTCTATTGCCTTCAAGTAACAAGCCTACACACACGGAAAAAGCACATGTTAATAACTACACCGACACTGTTTTGATATAATGATGTTCTGAAATGTATGTTACGCCAATGTCAGTAATTACACCTTCGCTACGAGCGATGCTGGGTGATCGCCGTGTACACCAAAGGCTACGATCACCAAACATCAATCGCATTCAGATTACACATTACGCAAACAGCGCCCTAGAGAGAACGAGACTACGCCGACTGCCACACACATCAGTAGGAAATGCAAACGAAAACCAGTGCAAACCAAGTGCAACCGCACGTCCATACGTCTTGTATAAACATCAAATAATAAATATCATACGTCACGAAACAAAAGAACCGACCACAAGTGAAACGCTTCCACTTCCTAGCGATGAGAGAGGATGGTCACGACAATGGATAAGTCAAAGAGCACGAGTTGTATCCGATTCCTGTTCTTACTTTATTTCTTGCAAACCTTTTCCACTTTACCTGCAGCAGGCATGGTGTCATCGCGGCGGGATAGCGAGTGTCGTACGAACCATAACCCAGCTAGATACAGCAGCGGTCACACCTACACTTGCCTTACCAGACAATACCTTGTGAAAATATAATAGAAAATTAGTTGATTTTGAGTCAATTTGTTTCACCCGATCATCTTCATAAACAAATTATATTGCAAATCAAATATTTATGATTCGAGAGGATCATTGTCCAGCTCACGCTGTCATCGAGCAGAGTATTGCGACAGGCATGATGTGGATGACCAAATCATATAATACAAATAAACTCGCTACGTCATACCACTAAATTAAATAAACACTACAGACTCCTCTGATCCTCCATTGTAATAAGAAATCACTACAAGCGCAAGGATTATAACGTTATCTAGGTGTTGAAGAAAACAGGACTTATTGTTGTAACAAAAGTTTAGTGTAACGACGTGAATTAGTTTACTCTCATTAACTGTTCAACACTCCACACAACATTGTTCAGAAAAAGAAAGAAAAAAGTTATCATATTGCATGCAAAACAAGTAATTCTTCCAAAGACTCTTTAGACAAAATAATGTTGTGTAGAGAATTGATATTTGAACGCAAAACGCTGTCACAAAATATTGAGCACCCGTCTTTCCCCCGTTTAAATGTTTCATTTATTTGTATAAGTATGTGTACTTTATTTTGTACATAAATTAAATCCAATGTGAGACCATGTGTACAGCAAGCTTCAATAAAAAATGTACGTGTCTAGTAACATGCTACGCAGAAATGTCCTTCTATTCAGTCAATGTCAACCATTGATATAAACAGTACATCAAACTTTATCAAACGTAATTTTATTATCAGATAACGATACACATAAGATATTTAATATTTTGTGACTGTACATATTGTGTCGTGCAACAAGATTGGAAATGAAAGTTGTGTGGCCAAACAAAGCATTCGTTTTCCCATCCTGTTTCACAGGTATAATAATGGTTTCAACAAATAGGACTCTTCTCTAGCGATTAACATCTTGAAGGTGAAACTACACAACATTGAGAACTAATTGTCGAAACCATTACAAGAAAAAGCTGACGCAAGTTGCAAATTATTCTGATGTATATACGCAAGGGCTGAGTACGCTTACAGAGCAGAGAGTACGCTAATTTAATACAGTACAAAGGAAACTTTTAGAGAATCCTGTTAACTTCGGAGCAAACCAGAAAGTAGAGGAGGAAATTATATTTACCTTTGCCTCGTCCAAACGTCCAAGTGCTTTGAGCAAATTGCCCAAGTCACTCCTAACGCAGTATAGATCCTGTGAACAAAATAGAAAGCTTTAGTTATATTTTTTATTGTGTAGTAATGATTAAAAGATCTGGATTCAATAATACAAACAAGGTAAAATTTTAACTGGACACAGCAACGATACGAGATCAGCTATTCTTTATAGCAGAATATAACATGAACCAAAAAAAAAAGTTAAGAAATGGTGTTTGCTTTCGGTTGCGTGTGGTAAATGGTATTTATGTTTGCTTGTCTATATTCCATATAAAATTCAATATCACGAATCCAATCTATACACATAATAAAGTTAAGAAAATCTGTAAATCTCAAATACGTAATTTTCCGATTTTTGTCTATTTGGATGTTTGAGTTTTACGACAAAACCTCTGATCAGAATTACTTAAAATTCATCAAAAATGTCTATCGTAAAACAGGCGGTTTCGATTACAAACTATCACGCTATCTACTATGGGAGATGAGCAGGCATTAAGTATACGGGAAAGTACACACCCGGACAAAATTGCGGGCCAAGTGCAATACTTTAATATGAAGCTAATATTTTTCCTATGACATGAGAGCTACTTTTACTCCGCAAATTCTTCACATTAAAAAAGAAGGAAATAATTAGTTGGCATAATGCTGCGAATAACAATACATCTAGCCATCGTGACGTCAACTTCAAGTCACCTTTGATGTCATACACACAAGTTTCATAGCCTTGTGAACATTGCCGTTGCCGGAAACAGTTTATAAACATACGATTATTCCTTTCCGATAATCACCAAGCAAAATTACCAATGGAACCGGTTTTATGTCTGTTACTTACTCCGATTGGCTGTTTTTGGTCACCGTACTTCGTGTCATCTTACTGTTAGAATATACAGGTGGGCACAATATGATAATTGTGAGAAAAGTCATTTAGATTTTTAATCAAGCCTAAAGCATGGTCAAAAATAATGACTATACCATCACTAGGTGAAACTATACATCTGCATTCTTATTACAAAATAAATAAAATAGAGAACAAGGCTTTTCTTTAGAATTCATCATTAAAACGACGGCAAATGCTTTATATTGGATTGGAATAGGGTGTTTTAACTAAAAAACCTGTTAAAAAGTTAGATACGGAATTACAAGCATTTCTTGCTCCGCTATTACATTAACCAAAAAATAATTTAATATAACAGCGATCCGGATACTTCAATCATTAGAATAGTCGTTGTGTGTTATTTATTAATACAATATTATTATTATTCAATAACTATGACTAATCGTATACATTATGCGTAATGCATAATTTCTAAACCTGTGCATGCGTCTGCAGACATGTTATTTATAGGTACTGTAATAAGGAAAACAAACATTCACATTAAATTAACATTTCATTTTTCTAATGAAATAATTATATTGTAAATAAAGCCTATTAGCCGCAATACAATGTTTATACAGCGGTTTATGCAGTCCTGGATTTGTCAATAGGCCGTATAGGCCGGGGCCTAGGGGCGGCAGCGTCCTAGGGGCGGCAGATTTCAGAAGACGCTAACTTGATTATTGGGCCTAGGGCGGCGGAAATAAAGTGGCCTATACTCATAAAAAATACAAATCCGGCACTGGGTTTATGTCAAATATTTTAATTCTAGGATCACCGTTTAATCTCCGTCGTAATAAATTTGATTTACGCCAACCTCAAACACCGCTTGGCGACGGTATAGCGGATTACACTACACAGACCAAGGTAGATAGGTAGTTATACGATTGCGTTAAGAAAACAGAAAAACTGCTTTAGCCGTTTTGCTATCTTGATCAAAGAAATGTGTGCTAATTAAAAAGATTACCTGAAAAATTACATTAATCAGATAATTTAAATTAATAACATTCTTTAGTCATCAATAACTGAAACTGAATTTGCCTGAATAAATATTGCAGATGACCTAGTGTTTATTAAAACTACAACTGTTTTACACAATTAGTTCAAGGGAGAACTAAAATAGTCACCATTGAACATAGGACGCAAACCGATAGATAGAAACAAATAATAAATATCTATTATTTTTTAACAAGCTCTTATTGAGCTGCAGTTTTTATAGCTGAGGTCATTTTTCTATTATGATAGAGCGGGGGTTTAGACCAGCATGAGGTACTATTCATAGTGCAGGAAAACATCGTGGAATATTACCGCACCGTATAATTGATACGACATTAACGTAACAATAGGTAATAGCTGAACACAAGAATATAAGTCTGACATAGATATTTGTGTCTTACGATCAAGAACACAAAGTTCATTTTAAGCAAATGATTATAATTACAGCCAGACTGTAATGATTGATACCGCGTCCGTCACTCAAAACCTGAATATTTTTCATAACATTACGACATCAACGTAATAACAATTTAAGCCATCTTCATAGATATATCAAATTTTATCAAAATTACAATGGAAATGTTCTAAATTTTTCCGATAGGTTCTATGATACAGTATTCGAGATGTCAAATGATCTGTTCAAATGATGATTACCAAAATGTATGTATACATACTATCAAAAGTAAGGTAGTAGGACAGAAATCAGAAGGTATATAGGTAAGGGAATTTCGTATCGAAAAACTCAACACAGCACAACCTGGAGATCGAAATATTTAAATAAAAAGGTAAGTTATTGATAGCAGGACTGCTCAGGAGAGCATTGCCACCCTCGGAGACTATTTTCATATATTATTTCCATACACCTCGGTATCGCTGCCTGCCAGAAGTGTCAAACATTTATTTTAAACATCCGTACCAGCCAGTACCGTGTGAAAGTCTACCCTTCAGTAAAATATTAATTTTTAACAGCTAAGGCCGTTCGCGTTTGTAGAGCGTTTCTATTCTAGATACAGAATCTAGTTTATCTTGATAAAGAAACTGAAAGTCTAGACGGTTGTGACGATTTGCACCGTGGACATTGGTGGCCATATAGATGTTATAATATATCGATTTAATATCGATGCCCTAGTAGAATACGTGTACAGTGTGCTAAGGTAAAGGTTAACTGCATCGCGACCACTTCGCCCGCATTGCGGCATTATCACTCTCTACTAAAGACGTTTTTTGCACAAACGAGAACTGTTAAAAAATTGTGACCTTATCTGACATATCGAAAATTCTACTGGTTATGGAATTATGTACCTATCCAATATCATCACAAATTGGAAATCCATTTGTTATATGTGTCGATCACTTCTGAATACAAGCTAACTTGAATATTTAGATAAATCTTTATATAAAGGCCAATTACTGAAAAACGTAATTTATTTTAAATTCCTTCTGCTCAGATGGCAAGAATAGTAATTTCGCTATAGCGTGAAGTTCTTATAACTATCCAGTGAGCTACAGGTAACCCACTGAGGAAACAGAAAGAAATCTGAACAAGGGTATTCCTAAATAGCCCCTTAAGATTTGCTGCCTAGAGATTGCTGCTTAAGATAGTTATTCTGCTCTAATCACACGATATAATAAGATTTGTAATACAAGACAATGGCGCAACAGTACTACATGTCAGTCCTAATTTTCTAGGCCGGTGAAGGGCAGCGTCATTGGCGCGATCGGACTGACTGTACGGTTACCAAACACGATGCCTAGCAACACGGGAAACTACGGCCATTACCTGTTTTTCTGGCACATTTCCAGCAATGTACTGAGATAGGCTGAATAATACACACAGTAAAATATAATTCCAGACTATTAATATTACAGTAAGTTGAAAAAATTTAAGGCGTGTTTTTGTGATGTGTGTAGGTAGGGTCGTTGCGCCGGTTAGCGACCACTTAGCTGACTTGCGCACTTTAAAGGAATTAAAAACTACTTAATATGTACGCAAAATCGTTACTGTCCAGATAAATGATTCAGAAATATAGTCAAGATGCATATAAATAAATAAAAATAATACGCTTCCATATATAAATTTGGAAAAAATGACGAAAATGTGCAAAAATAGCCAAAACGTCAGTTACCGACCACTTTGGTCAGTATGCGACCACTCGATGCCAGTTACCGACCACTATTTTAAAGGTGTTTTTTTTATTATAAGGCTATTATTATTGATGCAAAAATAAATTAAACATATTTAAAAACAAATAATCATTAACTCCAATAATGATATTCATTATTTTTTGAATATAATATTGTCTCTTATCTCGAGCTTGGATTGAAAGCCACTTTAATTCGCTTTTCACTCTTCGCATGTAATACTGGGTCATTCTGGTCTTTTGGTCTCGATAACGTCACGTTTTATTCCTCTTAGTAGACCCTCTATACTATTCTATAGTAATTCGAGGAATCCGACGTACCTGATATCATCAGCCTATGGGTTTCCCAAGTATCTTGGGGTTTGTTACCAGTCCCAACAGATGCAGTTGAACACACATGGAATGACTGCCTATCTAACTTCCACTTTCTAATTACCACGTATCCCGATACCTTTCTGTGAGAGAGAGGATGTCACACCTGGGTTCTGACTTCCCGCAACATCATCTGCCTAGCCTTTTCCCAAATCGTTAAATTAATCGTCGTAACGATTATCAAAGTTGTCAAAGTCAAAATTACAGCTGGGACCAACAGTTTAACATGTTTCTGAAACACGAAGGAGTCTCCGTATTATTTAGATGGTCACCCATCCACAAACCAACAGCGGCAAGCAGACTTTAGTTTGACTTTCAAAGGTATGTTTTGAAGGATCTTAACTCAAATGTTATTTATTACATACTACACCATGGTGAACGCTAACTGATGTCAAATTCCATAGATTATTATATACACCATACACTAACCGCGCGCGGCCACATATTTGCACTGATTTTGATAGGCATTTGTCAAAAATTTCCAAAGAAAACATGTGGTCGTTTACTGAAAAAACATATCTTCATGCCTAAGTTATACTATATCCAAAAATATGTAATCATATTTTGAAACCTTGGGATCATAATTAACAAAATGAAATAAGACTGAAGCAATCAGTATACGACCACCCGGCCGCTTACTAACGCATCAGTTACAATTACGTTTCAGTAAGCGACCACTGGAGTTTAGTGAAAAATAAGAAAAAAATAAGCAAAATTATTATTAAATAATCGAAATCACTAAATAATTGAACTAACCACGCTTTCATATTGGTTAAACATACAATACAAAGTACCAAAACATATCATTGAACGCGGTCCGTCGCGCTGTATTATTTGCAAATTCACTGTATTTTCGCACATCACCGATTATCACGAAAATTGAAAGGCTTTTTTCTAAGTTAGGTAAAAGCATTTAATTTAAAATGTATTAAATACTAAATGCTTAACTATTCCAAAGTTATTTGGTATATTTTTTTTATGGTTATGTCTCATAGAAATGTTATTATCCTTAATTAAAGAAACCTAGTCGGTCAAGTGGTCGGTAACCGAAGGTGGTCGCGTAACCGACGCAATGACCCTACATAGTAAATTTATTATTATCACCCGAATTGCTTTGTCTTTGCATATTCGGCAATATCACATAACTTGTCACCGATAGCTAGATTGATGACTCAGAAACGTTTTTTAACCATCTTGTTAGCATAAAGGTGCGATGAGCGTGTAAATTGATTCAAAATCATAGTAACAGTTTTAATTTAACGTCTAAATTATACAGTGGAATCAAGAAAGAAAGAAAAATATTATAAGCAAAAGTATCGTAATGACGTTGTGTGGTCGTCCAATGGTAGGCGTTTCACCCTCCGCGCTTTCAAATAGGGTGGCTTGAACTTAATGAACCATCACTTCTCTGTATAGTCCCCTAGTCATTGCTCAAATTTGTTTCCCATCTTAACCTTAGACCTGATATAATGTAAACGAAACTATCATTCGCTTCGTAATCTAGAACCCTACGCTTCTGAGCAAGTCAAGAACCGTTAGAAATATAGTGGAACTTTCTAGAAAACTTACAGGATTATATTGTAGTGCAGTGACATAAGCCTGGACAGCCTGCTCCATATCTCCGGCGGCCACAAGGGCGGCCGCGAGGTTGATGTAGCCATCGATGAAGTCCGGCTTCAATCTGACAGCGTGCCTGTAGTTCTCCAGCGCCTCTTGCAGCTGACCACGCTCTTTGTACACGTTGCCAAGGTTACTGTACGAAATAATATAAATATAAATCATTCATTTAAATAAGTCTAAGATCAAGATAAATAGAGGTCACTTTAGAATTAGCATATACTTTGGTTAAATTATATTCCTGTCACTCTCGTGCAACTAGCAAAATTACATCAGTTTGAAAGAGACGGCATTGTAGTTTAACTAAAGTGTTAGTTTTTATTTTATCTCAACCTTAATATTGACGAAAGAATAGAATTATGAATACACATCGAAGAGATTACATTACTATTGTGTGAAAGAAAATCCATTCTGTTTTGCGACTAGATGCCGCGCATTACAAGGCTCGTAAAACACCCCTTGAGAATTTAATTTTTACAGCGAATGCACTCCCCATGTCTAAACACCGCCACCGTAGACGAAAGTTGGGTCATTGACTCCGCTACCTGAACTACAGGTACCTACATAAAAAAGTATTACATCCCTGCTTACCAACGGTCGCGGATTACGATTACGAAGCACGATTTTACTGAGCATACAATCGGTCTTCTAACGTCATTTTCAAAGAGACTTACAATAACATTTTATTTGCAGACGCCATTGGCACTGGTATAGTTTGAGACGAGACAATGATAATCTCGACGCAATCCTTGACCTCAGAAGATTGATTATTTAATTTGTATAATTACGGGAATGACAGTTCATGAGGATTTAATCATTGTGGCCGAGTTTGATATGAACCGAGGACTAATAAAGCGCTTACGAAAACGAAAATGGCCTATGTTTAGTACGAGTGTTACCACCCAAGACGCCGCACTTTTAGAGAACAGCAAAAAACAAACAAGCACGCGATGTTTACGCCATACATTCAACACATTTATTATTGATAGCATGTATTGATATTCTAGATACTAATCAAACAAAAGCGTGACTAAACAGATTGCGTGACCTTTCCGAAACGAATTATGTTAATTAGAGTAACAATATTAAAATGGGTTTACACGTTCGAAATTGGCGACACGCTACCAAGAATTGAAACGTAAATTGATCTTGGTTACATCCACTGTATGCGATGATTATTTAGGTAGATAATTATGTCGATATCATAAAATGACAAAGAAGAAATAAACATACACCACTGGCAAGCTGGTGATAACATTATATTGCAAAATCTCAAATTGGTTAGTCATCAAAAGAGAACTTTCAGTCAAGCTATATTGCCAGATGCATGAACTCTTGTCATGGACCAAATATTTCACCAAGCTTATCTCAGATTTATTATATTGCTTTTGATTGTATGCAAAATGATATGTCTAAATATACTCATCAGTCTCAAATGAGGGCAATACACTTCAACAACTTCAAAATGGCCTAATTTTTAATGGGCTGCGGGTGCCAAAATGTTTTGTCAGTGACACATGAAATTATTTTAGTTGGAGCCTCTTATTTTACAGATATAACTATTACTTGACTTACTAAACTGAAATGAATTCCTTTATTGTTTACTACTGTCTAAATTATTGTTTAGTTTTAATGTTTTTTTTTTATATACAAATACCTTATTTGGTTTAATTTTAAGTGTTTATTATTCTTTGTTTAAAATATTTTTTCATATAAATGAGGTGTATTTTTATAACAAAAAAAAAAACAAAAATGTATATAATTGTCTGTGAACTTTGGAAAATATCTTTACTTTTAACTTGATATACCTATCTACTACAACAACTACAATAAGTACATCATTTCCACATAAAATAATAACATGTTTACATTCTACTTGTGTTAATGTGAATGCAAACCAAGGTCTGGAATTTGAACTATTCCTTTTGTTCAGAACAAGATAATCTCGTAGCATTGTTGTACTACCAAGCCTGACTTTTATTGTTCACATAGGTATTACATACATCAACCAAGGTGAAGAACATGGCACAATAACATAAACAGGCTATATTATATAAAATGTTTAATGTTTAAATGATTGGCATGAAATGTGGAATTTATTGCTCAAATTTTTCATAGTGCTCATAATTGACATGCTTGTGCCATTTTCCTTTCAGTTTAAGAGACAGCATTATGAGTAAATAGCACTATCTCATTTTAAGTGGCCAATGATGGCCTTAAGCACTTTATAGCAGTAAATAGTTTTGTTGAGAGTTTGGTGTTGTCATAAAAACTTGATTATTATTGTTATATTACGGCAACACTATCACTATGAAAAATACAAATAATTGGGTTTATGTGTTACCTGTATGCTTCAGCCAATAATGGATTTTGTTTGATTGCTAAAGTAGAGAAGTGAGCCGATTTATCCAATCTCCGACACTGGAAGTGGATAGAAGACAGGAGGAGGAGCACACCAGTGTTTGTGCCATCTTGTCTCCAAAGCTGCATGCAGTGCAGCTCGGCACTCTCATAATCACCCGCTTGGTACTCTCGGTGGGCAAGTTCTAATAGTCCTAACAACATAAACAAATTGGTTAAACTATTATCGTAAATTTAGCTTTAAACATATGTCTTAAATTTAAGGTAATACATGATATAGTGGTAACATTAACAAAATCAGATAATGTTCCTTTAACATCACATTATTATTAAATAAAAAAGTTTAGTATTAAAGTTTTTCTTATTATTTAGATTGTAACAGTCACACTGAGCAATGTTTGGACAAATAACTATACTTCTGTGTACTACAATCACACTTTCACATACAGAAAATGAACTACAAATTATTAAATTAATTAATATTCTAACTATTAAAGAAACAAATTCTTTTTTTTACCATAGCCTAATAAAGCTGACTCTTCTCTGTAAATGGTATAATTTTTCATTAGCTATATCACAGCTACTATACAAAAAAAAATAAAGACAGCTGCATAACCTCACACCAAAAAATAACACTAGAATTGACTCATAGTTGAGATCTTTAATGAAGAGAATTCAACATCCATAATGTATAATGACAAAAGCGTGTACAAATTAATGCGATACTAACTTTCTAACACAAAGCTTCAGAGGCCTATTGATATTTCTTAGGAAAATTCCAAGTTCACGGAAAGTTTCAGATTTGTTGTACGTTACTCATGTTCATAATAAAAACACAACTTATTACGTACCGACTGTAGAAATCTGTTGTATGTCTGACATTTTTAATATCACTGCATTTGCTGGAACTCCAACACCAACAATTTGCTGAGACTGTGGTTGTGTCGTGACAGATTGTGGCACGGCGACATTCGCTTGTGATTGCATTTTGGTTATCATCGTTCACATCAATTACAAATCTTCACACAACACAAAAACACAAATATCCATGAAAAACAATTGTCTTTATTTTGTATTTGCCATGAGTAATTATTGAATAACTCACTGCAACGCTTGTTACAAACTCACAATCCGCAATCCGCACACGACGCGACGGCTAACGGAAACAACTCATTTTTTCAACAATGATTGTATCCTAATAATTTTAATAGACATTACATTGACTTTAATTTTTGATGTGCTATTGTAGTCCTTATGATTAACGAGACACTGGGTATAATAGCTTGATTGATTGTGACGGCTTGGTCTTTTGTTGTCTATGATACTCATTTTTGTTCAATTTATATTTTCTGAATTATTAAAAATAAATATTTAACACTGTGACGCATAACGGACAATAATTTTAATTAAAATCTAAATTTCGGATTTATTGAATACTGATTAAAATTGTAATATCTATTTAAGGTTTCCATCACATCCGACGAATACGTTTCCGGTGGCATTTGGCGGTAAGTTCAAATGTCAAGAGTACTTTTTGTTCAATGTCGTTCGTGTTGATAAATTATAACTATTTTTTATTCTAATCTTTGATTTGGTCGGTTCTTGATTAAGGTACATAGGTTTTTCGGCGAGAACAAGGTATTATTAAGCGAAAAAAGTTCTGACACACATACCGGGGCCGAACCACCATTTTTTTTTGCAATTACTATTCAGATGTGAGAGTGAGACGGAGCTATTAACGTCTCTTTTTCACAACAAAACTATTCCTGCTTTGGCATGCCATGGTAAGCAGGTTGAATTCTTTTGCGCCGCCGTAAGTTTATCAATCAAATACATAATTATATAAAAGCATAGAAGTAAAAAAATGCAAATTCCTATACAAGTAACCTAGCATAGTATATTAAAAATAATAATAAAAGAAATCTGGATAAAAAATGTACAAAAATTTTATTCACAAATATCACATCTAAATACTTTTTTATTGGACGGATTACATTATACTACAGCATCATTATAAAAGGCTATGTATCAAATGAATCATTCACTGATTCTTTTCTTCTCCTACGCCAAACTTGCTGAGAATTTCATACACATTTTTACATCATAATTCATAAAATCTAACTTATTCTAAATAAGAGAGCAAATAAGCTACTTCGGTGAGATCTTGAGGCACGGATTCGTGATAGCATAAATATAATTCCCTTGGCTCTGGTTCACTGAAGACTCGGCTGAAACATAACATATGAACATTAGTTTTACATGCTATAAGGATCGGTATTTTTAAATTATTTTTAAGCATTGCCGAAAAAGTTAGTGTTAGCTTTGTAACTATAATTTACAGATGGAAGAAGAAGGCAGACAGACACACAGCAGATATATATATTTTTTAATTACCCAACAACCCAAAACAGGTATGGTTCTGTATTCTTCTTACTGACGCCGCATTGGCTTAAAATATCAAGAGGCACCTGAAATAACATTCCATGCTCTTTGACAGCTACTAGAATTTTGTTCAGAGGGTTAGACGGCGCGTGATTCTTCTTAAACCTGGAACCAGGATACAGATAAGACTTAAGATACAGTGTTAAAGTATTGATCAAAAACTAAATTAATTAATATTCTTCTGAATAACTACATTTTTCTCCTTTTTATACAGGTAGCATAGATATAAATGATATACAAGTATGCAATCATCATATATAGTATATATAAAAAAACTGTAAATGGAGTTATATTTGTGCGCGCTAATCTCGAAAACGAATGAAAAGATTTGGATGAAATTTGGTATGCACATAGTATATAACCTGGATTAATACATCAGACACTTTTTATTATTTTATAATATTTTTTTTTCTTTTTTTTTTCTTGGTATTTGAAGTCCACGCAGACAAGGTTGTGGCCAAAACCTAGTTTATTAATAAGTTAGTGTTCTACGTTTTTACCTTATACTATGTTGCAACAGCTCGTGTATTCGTTTACAAGCCGATCTACATGGTAGGGGAGCCCACGATGCTAAATGGGGATTTACTCGAGCGTCATAGAGACCTATTGGGATGCAAAGCTTAGATGATAAGAAGAAAAAAATGTTATATAATGTATCGTTTTCATCGGTGGGGGGAGCAGCTATAGATTTTCAAAAATGTAAAAAAAATCTGTTGCATGGACATAATCGAGCGCGTCAGATATTGATAGCATCAATGTCCTACGTATTTTTAAGAATGTATGTATGTTAATCTGATCGTTTGCATGATGGGGGTGGTCGTACGTAAGGGTTGAAAATGAAAAAAAAAAAAATTTAATCGAGCGCGTCAGATTTTCTAAGGGGGTGTTAAGTGAACCTAAAAAAACGCTCTCAATCAATAATCTGACGATTTCGATGTGACGCAAACTCGTGGCCATTATTATAATGTGCAAAAAAAAATCGCCATTTTGAAATACTCGAGCGCGTCAGATTAAGATATATATGGTTCATCTTTATGTCCTAGACGTGCTGTCTCATAATCTGACGATTATCTAGAGGGATTCGCCTAATCTGACAAAAAAACATTTTTATTCAAACCATTGGACTTAATTAATTGAAAAGCTCAGGAAATAGCATGCAAATAAAAACGTGTACGTTTGTTAAGTAGAATACTACAAGTATTCTCGTATTTATAAGAAAATATTTTTTTTAAATGCTCAAAAAAATATTTTTTTTTTTATAATTAATTGATTAATTAATCATCATCTTCATCAGTAGAATCATCTTCATCTTTTTCGTGCTCGAACAAAAAAAACGTAAACGAAAAGCCAAAACGTTGGAAATACTGTTAATAATATTATGCCACGAACGAGTCTGTTCTGTGTCATCAGCTGTGAAGGCGTCATAGCAACCGAAACCAGAGTAGGGACGGAGTGAGATAGTAATAGATAGAGAAAGAGTGAGAGGGGAATAGAAACGCGGAGAGGATAATCATCATCACGCAGCAGCACGCATTAAACTTTATCGACGAATTTTTGTTACTTCGGCTTGTGGAAATGGTCAGATTATATATTTTTCGTTATCCTTGAATAATTTACTACTAAATAATAAAAAAATCAGCCACGCTCGAGAATGTCGAGATGACGTTTTTTTTTTACAACTTTTCCGCCCTCCCCTTTCTTTGCGTCTCTCTCAAATTGTCAGATTAGTGGAATATACACTTTTTAGCATGTAATTAACTCACCCTACCTTAATCTGACGCGCTCGAGATTGTCTGATGATCGATTTTTTTTTACTAATCTGATCCTTTATCCTTGACGCGCGTCCTTATATATGGGGCTCATATTTGGTGGAGGTACTCAAACGGGTACAAGCTATCCCCCTGTATATTAATCTGCCGCGCTTTAGTAAATCCCGAAATCCCTTCTAGGGCTCCCCTACCAACATATCTTGCGGCCAAAACCTTGTTATTTAATAAGTTAGTGTTCTACGTTTTTACCTTATACTATGTTGCAACAGCTCGTGTATTCGTTTACAAGCCGATCTAAATGTCTTCACTATGTATGAATAAAGTACATTGTTGGCTTGCATTTCTAAATTCTTTACTGGAGCAATCAGCATGCCCTTCTCGGATTCCAATTGAACAAAATGGAATAAAACATTTTCTTCTCCTGCTGTTATTCTGAAATACGCGTTTAGGAAATATGTTAATACCAACACGTCTGGTTCCTCCCTAGGGTTCATTAGAGTAGTACAACCAGATTTCTTTTTGAGAGAGCTTTTATTTTTTTTAGTTTCACGTAAAAGGGGATGAGTCTATTTTTATGAACCAAGCGCAAATCCAAATCCGAAAGTATTGCTTAAATCCTTATCAAAAATAGAATAGGATTCTCTTCTGTTCTGCTCATAAGAAATTATACTTTAACGACCTGAGAATTGTACTAGGACTTGGGCACTACCCACAGCTTGCGATGACAATTTTTTTACGTTATTAAATGGTAGCACAAGTAACCATTACTACTGACCTCTGCACAGTAACATGGTTTATTTCGTTTAATAAAGACTTCCTGATATCTGACATTTCAATACTGCCACTTGCTCTGCTTCCATCCTGGAATCAAATTATACAAAAAAGATTTATAAAATACCATGAGAAACATATATAAAATAATAGCATAATTATTCAATTTTATCCTCTATTTTGACAGATCTTGAATGACAGTTCTTTCGTTTCACGTATAAGTAACCGTATATTTTTTTGCTTCCAGCTGTAAATTCCTAAGAGGACCTTTACGACATTTCTGAAAAAAGGTTTAAAGATGATGGTTGTATTTGTCTTACCAGCCTGTCCCAATCTGAATCGGAACCAGAAGAGTCTCTTCGATTTCTTTGTTCTCTATCCGCTCTCCGGCCTTGTACGCGTTCTTCGCTAACTTCACTGAAAACACAAAAATTTAAATTGAAAAAATGTAAAATTCAAGAATTAAACAATTTAGGCTGCAATACATGGCGACTGGTATATCCAGGAAACTTGTCCCAACAAGAAATTTCTCATTGACTGCCTTACGACATAGCTGTTTTCCGCGGTTTCAATCATATACTAATTTTTCCGGGTTGTTCCAATATTCAAAACTAAACAGACAAACCAACAGACAGAGTTACTTTTATGAGGATTGATAAACTGTACTAATAATCTTGAGTAACCTTACCTATTACTTTTCAAGCTATTAGAATCCTCAGAATAGCTTACATCTAAGCTAGAATGTCTGTATTTCTGCGCCGTGTTGTATGACTGTCCATACAAACTGTGATGGCTACCATAGTTAGTGAGAGAGTTCATAGAGTTCATGTCGCTCGTACTGGAGCCTACGTTGATTTGTTCAGAAGAGTTGTGACGACGCTTCTCTGTTTGTGTCTTTGACAGTTTCAGAGTTGAGGTTTTGAGTGTAGAGTCTGGTTTCAGTGCTGGAAGATGGGTTTAATTTTTTTTTTATGACTTGCTCAAAACTACACTATACATAGTAACAAGTAAACTAAAACTAACTGCTAAAGATTGGATACAAATCGTAGAACAAAAAATATAAAGAAGTTTTTTTGTTTTCTATCCACCATATTTAATTTCTAACTGGAAATGAGCCAGTAGAACAGATGAGCTAGTACTGGTAGAAAATCCCCCTTTAGCAACAGGTATTAAATAAAAAGAAGCTTCCCCGATTCGTATAATCTAGAGTCTACAAGGCGAGAGTGAATAGGCAAGGCATTGTTTGAGCTTGTGTGATCCGTCACCAAGGCTTTAAATAAATAAATAGGATAGGAGGATCACTTATATCATCAATAGGTAACTCACTATTAATATCCCTTATTTTCCTCCCATACTTGGTCAGATATTCTGGGGCAGTTTCGACCTGTGGTTGTAAGTTCGAACAATACCATGACGCAAGATATTTGTTTAGACCAACTTCATACAGTAACTCCAGACAACTTTCGCATTCTTCAACATAAAACGGAGACGGTGGAGTTACACCAACAGCCTGAAATGAGATAAACATAGAGATATTAAAATACGCAAAAAGATCTGATAATAAAAATTCATAGAGTAAAAAATATATTACATCCTCTGTACAGCCCCCAGCTTCCATCAATGTTGCCAGTATGAAATGTCCCTTACCAACAGTAAGGAGAAACCAACGCCCATCACAAATTCTATAAATAAGAGACTGTTAACACTTCTCATTGTAACATATTTTTTTTATGTATAAATAAAAGAATTCACCTGTACTCATTACTATCATTCTTATTAATATTCCTATGTTCATTGATAAACACCTCTTTCCAAATTACAAGTTTCTCTAACTCTTTTTCTGTACTCAGTTTTAAAATACCATTTAGTCGTAAATATGCATTGATTTCTTTTAAGTCATCATCTTGTAGGTGTGAACTTAATAAATGTCCTGAATAATACAGGCAGGATCCAATAACTGTGTACAACCTTTGAAAGTTTTCTACATCATCAGTCTGTGAAACAAATGGAAATATATTATTAATTCAATACTGCTCACATACAATATTGACTATTTATTTATTATATTCACCTAATATTTTTTTAAGTATAAAAAAGTATTTACCCATTCACGATAATCAGCAGCTTCCAACTCAGTTATAGCATCATCAACTTGTACCTTCACCTCCAAAGGCAGTATAACAGAATGAGCGGCCAACACATCTTCCAAATACAAACTAACATTCCTAACACTATCCTCTTTATTCGCCCTATTGTTAATGATTAAAGTTACAAAAATACGGGCAAATAAACTATCTAATTTATCAACATTATTAGGCTTAGTAAAGCTAGATTTTAGAGAACCATATAAAAATTCTAACAGTCTCACTATATCAGCTATCACTTTTTTGCTTGCAAACAAATCTACATCTTTATTGGGAAAGGCCACCAACAAAAGATCATTGTAATGTGAAGTATAAGTAACATTGATCAGAGTGTTATTATGTAGAACTGTTGAGTTTGTTGGTTCACTGGTTCCCAAAGATTTTGGAGCTAAATGATTCAGAGTGACATAAGCTCCTCTTGTGTTGTACAAGAAGTTCTGGTTAAAAGGTCTTGGATAGCAGTAAAGAACTCCTTTGTCATCATTACTATTATATTCTATGTCATTACAACATATATATAGAACTGAACAGAGTGACTCTTTTAATAGGTGGGTCAATGAATTTTCTGGAGCATTTTTGGATTTCAATAGCTTTTCCAAATCCACATTGTGGCCTTCAGTTGGCACTTGGAATGTTAATTTTGGACTGTTGTGATCTTCAACAACTCTTTGTAGAATGTTATTGATGTTATAAGAGTTCACATCAACACCATTAATTTTTGCTAAGTAATATCCCTTTTTTATTTTCGGAGTGTAAATAGCTCGGGCTTCTGTTAGAAAATCTGAAACTGTTAAAGTCTTGCCATCTGCATGAGTCTCCAGACTTAAACCAAAAAGTTTTTCTAACTGGCAATTTTTTTCACTGCTAAATATCATGCTTTTGCTAACCTAAAAAGAAAATAATAATTTAAAAAAGTAGTATGGATCAAAGTTAATTTCAACCCATCAAAGTAACACAAGAGGTCAAAAATATATTTTCTGAGAGTTTATGAATAAAAAGGTTCACTGAAAAATTGCCTCAAGTAAAAGAAGTGTAAAATACACTGAGAAAAAGCATTGTTTTTACCCAAAATTAACAAAACAAATTATTGTAGGCTAGTAATAGAGGCCAGCTTTCATTGTCATTTAACATTTATACCTGAATAATAATATTTTTTTCATCTATGGATAGATTCTTATTGGCATCTGTAGCCAATACTCCAACACTTTGTTTTAAGCCACCCTCTGTATTTTTTGACTTGTGTGCTTTTAATACTTTAAATATTCTTCCTGGAATAAATACAGATTTTTATTTTAGTTGCATATTATGTTTATTTATAATATGTTAAAACATTATAGGTACCAACATTGTGTGATTTTTTAAATGACCTGTTGTAATTTGGATATTTAGTTAGTGAAATTATTTATGTTTCAATTATTTAGAAAAATATTTTATTTTTAATACCTTTCGTAGATCGTCTAGTTGAGGATCGTTTAAAGTTATTTCTGAGTTTGAATGTTTCACAACTTTCCAACAAAGGAGTTTTGTTATTATCGGCTGTCTCATTATTTGTTTTTGTCTTTATATATACCAATTCACCGTCTTCACCAACATCAGAATCCCACTCTGGTACAGAGCTAAAATAAATAAACATCTTATAATTAGGGTCTTAAAAAACGCATAAAAGAATACTTATTACACGTTACCTTTCAGAATCTGAATACTTTGAGTCATCTGATGAGTTGGTCCAATCATTATCTGAGTCGCAGGGACTTTCGTAGCTTACTTTACCTTTATAATTATTCATAATTTCTTAGTTAATAAAAAAATATAAGTTTCTACAAACTATGCGCGTTGTTGACAAATTTTAACACTATTTGATTCGTTTAGAAAAATGAGTTCATATCATTCAAATAAGTGACAATCTGATGACACTTGTTTCTGAACTGTAGGAACGTTTATTTAATTTATCGACAAAATATCAATAAGTCAAGGTTCTTTTTTTAATTTATAGTTATACATATAATAATTAATATACGCTTGATGAATAACTTAAAAAATACTTTATTTTACTAAAATGCAAAAAACACGCAAGTATATACATAAAATTGTATGATGTTTAAAAATAAAAATAACACACCTCTATCGGCAAGTCCAATGAAGATGGCTCCAAAATTCAAAAATGGCCAAACTTAACATTTTAATGTTTTTATATTCATAACACCTTTGTACTTGCCAACAGTCTAATTATTATGTACAAACTCGCATTAATGCAGTATATAAGTATTTTTTTGCACTAATTTCTATCTGTACCTAATGGATGACTGTTGCAATAAAGAATATAACAATGGATTGGTCGATTCTTCAAGTTACATTATTTGTGGAAAGAAAGAACTAAATAATGGTAAAGGAGCAAAGGAACTGTTCAGCAGTCATCCATTGGGTGGAAATATACAAGCGAAGAAGGCTGAAGAGATGAGTATTCAAGTACCACGCCCGATGTCAGTGCTAAAGAAAACCGTGGGGTCGCTAAAGAACCAAGCCACCGACGCTAGAATTGCTACTCCAATCAGAAACTGCCTTGAACCTTACTGTCAAGTCAAGTTGGTACGTTAAGGAAGACTGGCCCCCTTTCTTCTTTTTACTCTCTTTTAGACACTTCCCAGTATCTGGGCTGATAGATTTAACATATCTATGAACCTATCTATAGCAACGCTACTAACGAAAGCTCAATAAATAAAACTATGAAATATTTGCTCAGCAGATTCATCTTTGCTAAGATTGCCAAGAATCTAGAATCCCTAATTAGTTTTATCAATAACTTAGGAATTACCTATTGATACCTTACCTAAATTTGTAGTCTTGTATTCGATAAACTTTGAATTCCTAAATTCCAGTTTTCAATGGTCATGTATATTTTCAGGATTCACTAAACAAGCTAAAAGACAGCACCAAAAAACTACTTTATCTGCTAGAAGACATTCAATCGAAGACTTATTCAAAAGATCTTCCTCCCCCAGACACAAACGAAGTCATACTCGTACAGACTACTACTGATGGCGTACGAATTTATTTTATTTTATTTATCTTTTTTTTCAATTACTTCAATTACTGCTGGTAATTAAATTAAGGTAGCTACATATTTATAATGTAAGAAAAAGATCACAATGCTGAGGCCGTCTTGCGTGGTGTTAATCTATAGAAAGGTCTGTCACTCACGGGCTAAGCACGAGGTCTCGAAAACTACTTGATTTCTGGATGTAGATCTAGATCGGACCTCCACAGCCCAGTTACCAGGTAACACAGGTACCCCATGGTAAGACTGGTTGTCAGACTTTCTGGCTGCTGACTACCCGTAACGACTGACAGAGATCTACTAATGACAAACGGGGACCAACAGCTTAACGTGCTTTCCGAGGCACGGAGGAGTTCGCTATGACATAAATGGTCAGCCATCCACGGACGGACCGCGCCAAGCGGAGCTTTGATCTTTGAACCTTTGATTGATCCACCCTTGAGGCTGTTACTTAGCCACACAACAGAGTTACCTTTACAAATAAGCTTAAATAAAATACCTACGCGTATTGCTTCCAGATAAAGTTACCTTCAATAAATGATGTCGTAGTAGAACCAGCACTGAAAAAGTTAGAAGCCCAAACTAAAACATTAAATACAATTTACATCGAGGTAAAACATGCTTTAATTAATTAATGTTATATTATGTTACCTATTCAGTAAATTTTGTAGATCAATCCTAGAAGATACATTGACATCTCTATTATCTACCAAGACCAAATCAATAGCCTATTGTAATTCAAATAATTCTTCTATTCACATATTTATTTTAGGATGATGATGACAATTGCTCAATATTCAAAAGGCTAACGAGAAAGTGCCATTGTTTAAACCAACAAGAATACAATGATTTTGTAATACATTTCAATGAGGACACTAAATACTTCACAAGCACTATAGGAGAAATTATAAAAAATATGCGTATTCTGAAAAAGTTTTTGTACATGGGCGGCAAATACACTAAAAATGCACTGATATTTTTGAATGAGGTATTTGTATTATTTTGTACCTTTATTTATATAATTTTTCCCATTCTCTTAGTACCGACAGATTCGCGGCTGTAGTACTTACACATATAGAGATATAGGCATATGCACACTGGCGACACTTCTTACAATACAGAAGTCCAATTTTTTTTTGTAATATCGGTCGTCTGGCTAAAAGTAACTTCCTGATCCTTTTATAAGTGTTATTGTATAGTATCGTATCGCAATAAAACAGTATCAACTGCAACGTTATAATAGTATTTTAAACTGGAGTTCCCCAAGGTTCTATTCTTTGACCTACAACTGCAATACATGGAACTTAATTTAAGTTGGTCAAGTAGTCATAGTTAAATGTTAGCTCTAATAATTTGCAGGGTTTAGCAGATTCAGGATATGCGGAGAAGGTAGAAATAACGCAAGGCTGTTCACATTCAGACATGTGCAATGTTTTCGAAGACCACTCCATTGTGGTAATGTGTATATCTTGGCCATGCAGGCTAGAATACTATGGAGATAACATGACACAGGTATCAGAGTTTCCACTATTATGACCATATTTAAGATTAACATATTTAAGCGAAATGATTAAATTCTTTCCAGAATTTGGCAGCATCGTTTTTGTATAAATTAGCCCAGATGGAGGAGGGGCGACGATACTTGAGATTCACATCCAGGATAACAAATGATATTAAAAAGATTTTACGGAAAAGAGGGTCCAAATTAGACATGGATACTATTGAATCTTTAAACGCCGCGTTAAATGTGCTGCATCCACCAATGACACAAAATGTTAATTCTCACTACAAGCAAACTGATGAAGGTAAACCAAAGAAGTTTTCTACAGAGATTAACTGTACACAAAGTATACAACAGTGTGAAAATCCATGCTACAATCAAAAGGACTTTACTTCAAACATCGAAGTTAATATTGATGACATCACAAAGAGACAAAAGATTGTTCCTATCTATACAGATTAACTAATTGTTGGACTTTAGACAATTTGGATGTGTAGGTAAAATCCTAAGTCTTTGTTGATTTAGAGTGGGGAATTTCTACTATGAGATTGCTATTTTCAGGTTACGGGGGTGAAAATATAAAAGCTCTAAAGCAGTATAGAAAATATATGACATTAGATGAAGTTTTTACACATTTAGACTTACTACAAAACCTGAGTAATGAAGAAAAAGGCAAAACAGATTTGACATCGCTCTTGCCTAGTTTGCTCCTTCTGTTTAAACAAATGCTGAAAGAATACGACAACAGTGAAATGAATATAATAATAACAAACATTCTTAACAACATTGTCTCTACCAATATGTTAAAACAAAAAGAAACCGATTGGCCTAAAACAACGATAGTGGCAGACACAGCTACAGAGGTACTGTACACAATATCAACTTCTTAAACATGGATTTTAATTGTTAATTATTTACCAGTATATAATAAATTAAGGTCTTTCAGCCTGTTAAAATGAAGAATGAAATAATTCAAATGCCTCCGCCACCACCATCACAGAAAAAAAATAATTCAAAAAAGGCAAACAACAAATCAAAAAGCTGCTTGGGACCTAACAAGTTTCGTCAAGCATCAAGACGCAAAGGTAAAATTACACTGCAATACAAGTTGATTAAAATTTATTACCACTGATGTGGATTAAAAATATCCATTTTATAGTTTCAGAATTTGAAAATCCAGTTTTTATAAACAGAGCAAGAAAGTTTAATAAAGGTAAGGTCAAATATCTCTGATATTTCTATAAATTATTCTTATTATAGAGTTTTCATAAAAATAATGTTTTTGTTTTACAGACAGAAGACAAATTATAGTGGTGCCAATTGAAAAAAAATAATGATACAGTATTGGTAAAAAAAACTATATTACCAGTAACAATAGTTAATATTATGAATCACAACACCACCACACATAAATCTATGATAACAAATACTGATAAATTCAGATATAAAATGGTGTATAAATTTATACTCAGTTTTATGTAATATAACATTTTACATATTTACTACAGTTTTCTTTGATATACAATTTGTTTCAAGCACTTATAAGCTGCATAACATATACCTATCAGTAAATAAAAATGCATTTGGAATGATTATTAGTTAATTGGTGATTTAGCAATCTGGCAATGTTATTAAAATATTTAAATAAACTTTTAATACACAAGATTCATCAAATATTCTTATAAATGAGATCTAAAGTAAACAGAAACAAAGTCACTCTAAAAGACTAACAAATCATGTTTTATAAATAAAGCTATAAATAAAAAAAGTAACACAGATCTCAATTTCAGTCAAACTGACCATCATCAAACTGATTATAACTTCTATGAGATCTATCATAAGCTCCTATTGTTCTTTTATTTGATGGAGGTGGAGCACTTTGCCTAAACAACATTGCCAACAAAATATAAAACCCTCCGACAATTTTACTAAAGAAATCTAATAATCCAAGAAACATTGGAGTTGAATTTTTTACTAAAAGAGACAGTTCCCTTATGAGCGCTAATATAAAGTTACCAAGGAAATTAACAAAAGAAGTACTTCCAGTGAAGATTGCAATAATAAAAGCAAGCAGAAATGTTACAAATTCCTTTACATTGCTAATAGATAAGAAACTTTTCAGAGTCTCAATGAAATCAGTATAAGTCTCATTGAGAGATGCAACACTACTTTCTAATTTTTTCTCAGTAGTTTCAGTAGCTTTGGCTTTCTTCACAGCTCCAGTCAAAATAGGTTCTATCTCTAAAAATGCATCTGAGATATGTCTCAAACATTTCAACTGAACCATTACTTCATCATCCCTGAATTTCAAACTCTTGATTTGAAACCAGAAGGGCCCGAATGGTTGGTTATCTATCTCTGTCCACAAGCAAACCCCAGCCGTATATCCTAAGGATTCTGTATCTGTGATTCCAATCCAATGTGTACTAGGACAAACTGAGATCAGTTTATGCTGTACATCCAACAAGTCCTTCTTTAATTTCACTTCTGCAGGACTGATTATAACTACGTCACGGTATCCGATGCGTTTATCTGCAAGCCTCCTTTCTACGTAACGTCCCAAAAAAATCCGTGACTTCAATCTTTCTTTCAGATAGTTTTTGACTTTCGTCGGTTCTGCGTCATCCTGGCTGTCGTATTGGGACGTTGTTACTGATGAATTAAATGATAAACTCGACGGCACAACACTCATTTCTGTAAATTTACGTATAAATGATTAAAATAAATTGTATAAAATAGAAAACAACAAAAGCTTCTCACTTCCTTTATCGGACTTTATCGGACTTTGACAATTTTGATTTTATTTTTGACAATGACATTGACAATAACAAAATGACAATTACGTTCCTTTATATTCATTAGATTGTTTTAGAAAACTTTTGATTTATTTTTAATGCCTTCCCATGAATCAAAAACACACCAAGCTACTACTTGTTACCACAAAATTGATAGGTTGTTACCATTTTTTAAGGTCACAAATACTTTGTGCGTTTGTTCAACAAGACATGAACGTGTATGAGCTGTGGGCCGGTATCGGCTGATTGTTGAACGAGTAATCATAACATAGTCTTCCAGTCACAGCTTTGGTTTACATATTGCTGACTTAGCAACCATTTATGTTGGCATTATACTTATTTTTAAAAGATAGCAAATCATCAATTGATCCCCCGCCGTGGGCGAAGCGGGACGGAAGCACAGAATACATAATAGTACAAGTACAGAAGAGCCACTTGGAAAAGTCATCTAAAGAAATATAGACTTTAGCGACGATACGATTAAGTTCAATTCAGATCGCGCAGCGCGTAATTACCTACGCTTATAGTTGCCTAGAAGTTGCGTCTCTTTCTAGCGCGTAACGCTTACCTTTTCTAACGAAAACAGGGTTGTCTCCTTTTAAAAAATAAATTAATCTAAATACTGAATTACCATTTTTGTAGTACTCTAGAAAACAAATGACTTTCAAAATAAAAACGTAAGGTAGGTGTTAACAGTACTTTAATTCTAATACATTTGTGCATACATACCTACTTACTTTTTCGATACCTTCACGAAAAGAGACACAGGCCTTATATTACTCAAATAATGTTGAATTACGCCGCCTTACTATTAATACCTTTGTCAAAAAAAGACGTTTCAAATCGTATCACACGGTCACCGGAATGACTTACGATGCAAACAGATTAGTCCGGGAGTCCGTTCCTAAAAACTTACGAATAATTGAAACGAACAAATGAAGTAGATACGTACATAATCAAAGGAACAAATCTTGCGCGTACGTCACTCACGGCTCGCGCGTGAGGCCCCAGTGACTAGCCGTCTCGGATAGGCCGCTGTGCGTAGGTACATTTTTGATACCTACACGGGGAGTGGGACAGGCCTGACGGAAGGAAGTATCAGACCCTTATTGAGAAAAACCCATCCACGTTCGCTCCTTCGTCGGGGCCGTGGTAACTCTTTCGAATAATCAATTCGAACAATCCCGCAGCCTTGTATTAATCATATTTACTCACGTATTATTAGTCGGTTTTTGATTGGTGAGGATGGGTAATTTTAGTAGGACAGATAAAAAAATAAAACGACCATAATATTATAAAATTTGTACAATTTAATTAAATTGATACTGACAAAAAAATTAAAAGAAGACCTTTTTATGATGTTTAAAATTTAATATTCCGAGTATTTACAAAATGTTTCCTTGCTTATAATATTCAGAAAAATATGTTTACTCATCCTCATTCTTGTAACATTCTTTTGGAACACAATCATTTTTTGACATGTTATTTTTAGGAGTGAAGTTAGTCTATAAAATTTAAAATGCAACAAGCTTTCGAATCGAATATTAAACAAATATAAAATTTATATTTAAACAAATGAACAAACATAAAAGTCTGTTCTTATAGACTTAGAGCATTCCATATTTTGCTAAGGATATTTTTATATTTACCTACAATAAGAAAATATGTATTTTATATAATATTTTCTATACAATATAAATTGTTAGGATACGTCAGAATTTAAGTATTCTGTTTAAAAATAAATACGCTTCATTACACAAGGTATAATTATATCCATTTGAAGAAAATTCAAAATAACGTAATCAAATTATATTTTAACATACTAGCATCGTAAAAGCACATTTTTATATTATTTATTACTGAAATGTAAAAGCTTATTCTATTTAACAAAAATAAATAGTAGCTAGGTTTAATATATTATTGGTATTTCACTACATTGCCAGATATACAGGACATAACATATAGTTACGAATCAAGAAAATAAGAATGTCTTATATTAAAAGTAAAAAATACTATTTTTAAGTACCTATCTGCCAAGACTGTCGGCAAAACAGGCAAAGAAAATGTAAATGTTTTATCATAATAATGAGTAAACAGCATCGACCTTGCAACTTCTAATTTTACTTATTTCAACTAAAATTATGTATTAGTTAATAAATAAGTTAAACAGTCAAGTTCAGTAGTTACAATTTTTAACAAAATGTACGTGGGCAAACACCATACGTGCCAATCATAATGACAGAGGCATTGAATAATAGTTATAAAACTACTACAAGTAACATAGTATAAAATATCAAAATAATAATGTACTTAGACTTTTACCAAGATCTTAACTCAAATATCAATTTTTATAACAATGGTATTTGAGACTTTAAGCATTCAAGTTTAGGACAATGTTCAATATTATCTACACATTATAAGAATAAGTTGACAAGATGACAATATTTTGACTAATTTAATAAGAGACGGAGTAAAACCTGCAATATAATACGTAAAGTGCTAAGGACTTTCCTCTTACAGTTACATTAATAATTGCGGTTTACAAGTGTTTAACTCGATAGAAATCACAATTTTTCTAACTAGCAATAAGTACTAAAAATGTACTCTTCATTTTACTCCTAAGAAATATATAATACCACAGTAAAACTTCTGCATTTTTACACATTCACAACCACATTTATAGAATTCATAATAACTTCGTTGTGAACATAATATTGCAGAATAATAAGCGCTGAAGTAATATAATTAAATTATCTCGATTCTCAACGTAAAAAATCATAAGGATTGTACAGTCAATTAAAGTCACAGCACCCTGTGAAATAGGCCATATTAATTTTCCAAAACAATATAAAATTAATATTGCATTTTTTCCTAATGGCACCTAAGAAAATGTCATAATAAGTAACAAACTATACTAGACACAATAGTGTATTCAATTACATTTGACACAGCCCAGGGAAGGACTTAAAACAATAAACTTAACTATATATCAGACATTCGAGTCGCACGAATCGCGCAAAACAAAACCAAAGAGCACATATGCACCAATTTGGTTCACGTTCAGTACGTAACGATATTAGAGAAATCGTCAAAACTGCAATACTGCATCAAATCCTTGAGGCAAGAATTGCGAATGGCGTTAACTGCCAACAAAGCTATGATTTTTTATATTCTCCCGGTAAGCAAACCGTACTAATACGTATGGTAGTTATTTCACGATTAAGAAACCGTGTACACTCGCTAGGAACTTGTCGAAGTTATCTTGGAAGCGGAGCTTATGGGTTCTCATACCGTCGAAGAGGACTCCGTTTGTGAGCAAACGGAACGCTTCCTCTAATCGGGGCACACTTGCAGGATCGTTAACGGCGAAGGCTTCAATGAGTTGCCTCGCTAAGCCTTCGAGTAACGCCGGTTTTACGCATGTCAAAGAGTATATGGCCGCTCCAGCTGCAGGGATGGAATCTGGTGGAATTTCCATCTTAATAATCAGCATGAGTAGTAATTCGGCGAGAGTTAGCAAGGACATAGCGTAGGGATTGTCGTCGCCAAGCGTTCGCACTTTGTTGGACAGTCCGACTATGGTGTCGCAACATAAAGTGGATACATCGCACGATACAGCGGTAAGTCCCACACGTAACGCTGTCACTACCATGTTGAAGTCATCCATGGGCAAATTTGTAAGCTAAAACAAAAAGTAATTCAAAATAGGAATATCATTCTTGTCAAATACATGGCAAAGTTATAAAACTGTGCTAATTAATAGAAGAATGCAATCTTAATAGATTTATAGCTCTTGAAATCTATAAAATTTTAACTGACAGAAAATCTTCTTGGTCTCCGTAATAGAGCTCTTTTTATCAGTACTCAAGTCAATCAATCTCAAAGCTCATAATTAAATAATTCATATGGCCAAGAAAAGCACTATGCCTAAATTTCATTTTAGAAAGTTTTTTGTTTTTAATTGCTTTGCGACCTGTATTTTAACCAACACAGTAAAATTAAAATATTATTATTAGAACTTACTTGATCAGCATTATCCAAGTCACGTAGCATTCTATACGCGTGTTGAGCTAATGTAGGCAGGGCAAGGAGAGGCGGAGTGATCAATGGCAGCAGCAATCTAAGGCCGCGCGCACAAGTGTCGCCCACGCCTCGGTCGGCGCCTGACCGAGCAATACTGCAGATCACTTCCATGAGGGCACAGATATCCTGGAAATAATATATTGTGATATTAGAAAACTATTTCTTCGGCTAGTTAGTCTAGCTATATATCGGAAAACTGCCTGTTTCCCGCGGTTTTACCCGTGTCACAACCTCAAGCACCTGGATAAAACTGCGAAAGCGTTATAGACAGACAGTTGGGGGTACTGTTACTTTTTTTAAACTAGAAAGGATAGTATTCTATTTACCTCATAGACTTCTTCTTCAGCGTCTTGCGGAATACTTGATATTTTACCGGAATTCCATCTCATGTACACTTCAAATGTCGTATTGCATATCTCTAGGAATCTGTGGATAACATTTTAGTTACATAATGGATGTCTCATAAAATATATGACAAGTCGGCTAGTTTGTGAATAAAATAGGGTTACTTTTGTTTATCAATTTTAATATAATTAATGTACTAATTATATACGTTTAAGATAGCGAGTAAAAACTATCGATTTTGAAAAATATCGATTTAAAAAATAATAAAAACCTTGGGGGATTGTTGGAAGTTATAAATGAATTCAAAATATAACCTACTTGTTCACATTTTGTGGTTGCACTGAGTGTAGCATCCTCTTAGCACTCTTCGCGAGTAAATTCAACGCTGGCAACACTACTCCAGGATAATTATGGTATCTAAATATGATCCCAGGTATCTTATCTAAGGCACCAATTAGCATCATAAATTGTTCGTCCATTGTTCCGACCTGTGAAGAAAGATAGTATTTATTAGCCTTGGTTGTAAAACCCACATAGTTTGCCAAATAATAAGGTTGTATATTCCGTTAGCTAGCAAAAAGCCTTTGAGAATCTCCGTTGAAAATCTCCGCTAGTTTGTCTTTATCTATGCTAGACTTAACAACAACAGATCATAGTCATAAGGTTGTTTATTTACATTAATTATTATCGTAATTTTGAATAAGTAATTCGCTCTCAACATTTTTTATGCAGCCATTTTTGGTGGATAAAGCCTATAATTTTAATTACTATCATTCTAAAGAGATAAAATATATTTATTGTACCTCGAGTACACCCTCAGTGACGCCAATAAAACAATCTAGCGTATCAGCCAGCATGTTGCGTACAGGCTCGGTGTCCGACTCCATGTTTATTAAGTTCATTAGCTTCTCTTGTAAGGAAACCGTACTCGAAAGCAAACGGTTTCGTACGTCACCTGTGAAACAAGATTGTCTTATTAAATAGTTCATAATATCACGCCTGTTTTTTCTTCAATTGGTAGGGAGAGTTTCTATAAGTAGTATATGAACCTAGGCTTCAATCCCCATGTTTTAAGTCCACTGTGTACCGCGATTTCTATACATTAGAAACTCTAGACAGGTACTAAATATTCCGCATGGAAAGTACCAATAACATTTTACCGGCTCTAGGATTCCAGTACAAGTATCAAGGCAACTTTGTCATAGGTGTGTGTAGAAATACAGTTGTAGTAAAAATGACAATAAATATTTAAACTATATTTTAGTTAATATTTATAAAATGGGACAAGCGATAACAGCGCCCTCTGTACACATACCTTCAGCATAAGTAGCAGCTATAGCGAAAGCCCTGTGCAATTCCTTCCTCAGGTCCCCTGGTAGATTGCAACCGGCAGCTTCCCATTGCAGAAGCGCAAGGAATTCTTCACAACTTGCCAGTGGATTTTGCCTTTAGAACAAAGGGAAAATAAAAATTAATTCTTAAGTGATGTATTCTGTCATACACAATATGTACAGTCAGCGTCTAATAGATAGTGACACTCAGGGTATTCAAATAAATAGACGCAACTAAAAAGTCAATAATATCGGTACAAACAAAGTTTCCATATTGTTGTCAACAATTTAGTCGCTCAAAAGGTCGAGACGTTTAAAATGTCATATAGATAGGTTCAATCAAAGCGCCATAAATATGGTAACAGTCATCGCGTCAATGGTATCCAAGCATTCTTAGTATTCAAAAATATGGAACAGATTAGAAAAATAAACCAGCATGTTATAGAAAAAAATGGTTTCTTAGATGAAAACCTCTTTAGGCATTTAATATTGTTTCATGCTTAAATATGGCTACAAAGCGATAGCTTTAGTGACACCACAAAACATCGAATTTTATATTATATTTGAAGGAGGAAGGTGTCTCCATAACAGATATTTCAAATGAACTTAGATGAGTTACCTATGGAATTATTCGCATCTCTTCAGATCCTCATTTCCGCTTATTCGCACTTTTTCGGATTCGCACTATAGATCAGCATGTCTTTTCACCATATTACTACAGTCGACGGAGATCAGATAGATTTCTCTCTTTTTTATGGGCTCGACTAATTTTAAGTAGTCTAATGCCGGGTACAGACTTACGCAATGTAACATGAAATGTAACACGCAATGAAAGAATTCGTCGTCCACACTGTCGCAATGTATCATGCAATGTAACAGAATTCCCATAGTGTGGACGCCTTGTGCGCACGAACCGCGCACACTACGCGCGCGAACAGAGCATTACAACTCGTGCGCGCCGCGATCCGCGATTTGTCGGTTTTTTCGCCGAACACAAAGGGGCGCGCAGTGTGCACGGAGCGTCAGTGTGGACGGGTTGTGTGTTTGTACTGCGGAACGCGCGCGAACCATGGAAGAAAACACAGCTACTGCAGCTGTGCGCCACCAACGTCGAGGTCTTCGGCGTCTTTTTATCACGTGATTGATGACAATCAATGATGCACCAACAATCAATGTAGCCAGCTGGTCATCACAATCCATTCTCTTCGCGTGTTCTCGACAGTGTGAGCTATGTTCGCCGCGCGCATGTAGGGAACAGATGCGAGCACGTCATGCGCGGTTCGTGCGCGCTACGTGCGCGCCCTGCGTCCACACTTATGAAATGCTCCTTTCATGTTACATTGCATGATACGTTTCGCAAATCTGTACGCGGCATAAGAAAAAATAATAAATAAAATTGAAAAAAAAAGGTAGGTACTTGGAATTCTAAATTATTTAAACGATTTTTAGTTGTAAAAATAGGTGCAAGCGATTTTCGACCTTATCAACATTTGTCTTTATTGCTTGTTTTTAGTATTTATCTGCTATATTGCCTTGTTTATGTTTAAAATAGCGTTTTTAAATAAAAGTCAATAAGGTCGAAAATCGTAATCTGTAGTTTAGTCGACGTTCGTTTGTTAATTTATATATTGTTTTTTAAATTTGAAAAAGTGCGAGTATGCGAAAATGAAAATCTGAAGAGATGTGAATAATTGTACCTAGTCAGCTGTATATTACTTACAAAGTATATCGCACGAAATTCTTTACAAAACAAAAGACATGTCTCTGACGTCATGCTTAAAATGAAAAGGACAGCAGTAGGTTATATCCCTTTCATTTTGTGAATAAATGTTTTAATATTAATTGACGTGGGAAATAATATTTAAAATATATAGCAGTAAAGTTTATTTTTCAAATGTGTTCCATATTTTTGAACACCTAGAATGCTTGGATACCATTGACGCGATGACTGTTACCATATTTATGGCGGTTTGAATGAACCTATCTATATGACATTTTAAACGTCTCGACCTTTTGAGCGACTAAAGTGTTGACAACAATATGGAAACAATTTGTTTGTACCGATATTATTGACTTCTTGGTTGCGTCTAATTATCTGAATACCCTGAGTGTCACTATCTATTAGACGCTGACTGTACGAGATTCGCATTTTGACAGATCATAAAAGTATTGTCAGTTGATTATAGTGGCGTTCCGAGGGGAAGGGGGGAGTCACAGTAGTAACCCCCCGAAAATCGTATACAATTAATTGACAAGCCTCCTAAAATAAACAATTTAAGAAAACTGGAAGTCAACTATTAACTTTCTGCTTCAAATAGGTTTGTACGAAAGTGGACGAAGCCGAAGCTTCGGTCGAGCACTACACGTCTTGTTTATTGATATGACCCTCCCCCAAAATATTTGGCTGCGACAGCGCCTGATTGATTGGTGTCAACTAGGCAATTATACTTTGGCGTATTTGCCCAAATATTCGTGCCATTTCCGTAATACAAAGTGAACATTATGCAACTACTAATAAGGTTCACTTTGGGTTTATAAAATAACGCTAATATTTGGGCAAATACGGCAAGTGCAGTGCGTACTTGTGCTGCGAGTGCGCGAGCGTGGTGAGCAGCTGCGTGGCGTGCAGCGCGGCGGCGGGCTGCGCGGCCTGGTGGCGCAGGCACGAGCCCGCGCGCGCCGCCAGCCGCGCCACCAGCCACGCGCCGCCGCGCGACCCGCGCCCGAACGCGCACGCCAGGATCGGGGACATCTGCACAGACATATATACGTACCATTGGGGAGATCACACCAATTTTCTAAAAAAAACGCCTTATATTAGCTACTAGCTGCCCCGCGCAACTTCGTTCGCGTGGTATGCAACTCTTACCCAACTCCTACCCAACTCCTACCTTTTTTTTTTATCCTATGTCCGTCCCCTGGTTCTAAGCTACCTCCCCACCAATTTTCAGCCAAATCGGTCCAGCCATTCTCGAGTTATAAATGGTGTAACTAACACGACTTTCTTTTATATATATAGATTTATAAAGACTAATTTCCAATTAACTTTAAAATTATTTAAAATTAAAATATATTGAGAAGGAAAATAAGTGACGTCACAACTCACTTTTACTGGCAAAAAGCTGATGGTGATATTATAAAAAGTAACTTAGGCTACTTATATTGTAGTAAAAAATAGAGTATCGCGCACAGAAAAGGAGCCATGAAATTATGTACCGCCAACGACACCACGATGTGAGTAAAATACAAACAAAAGAGTCAAGTAGAATTCTAAAATCATCAAAGTCGTAATTTAAACGGGTCCCAGGTCCCCAGCATTTTATTACATCAAGAATGAAAAGGTAAAACGTTCCTCAGTTAATTGCAGCAATTTTTTACGTTTACTGATATTTTAATTATTTGGGCAGTTACTATACGTGATTTTAGTGATATCCAAATGTTGGTTAAAGGTGGAAAAGTAACAATCAGACAGTGTTTTCTGATTTTGATTTTTGATGTTACTTTGATTATTTTTTCTAGATGCAGATGTAAGAAACTCCAGCATCCAGGACAGCATCAAGGACATGCAATGTCAATTCAATTCTAAAGTCGAATCTATTTCTGCACATAAAAATCTTTCCTCTCAAGACGCCAGATATCACGTGTATGCCATGATTGGGCGGAATAGAATCTAAATGGGTCTATACAGACCACAGAGTGGGCTGGTAAGCTAACAATGTACCACAACAACTGGTATCCTGTAATTAGTGGTTAAATACTTAATAGTCTGTGACGTGGGAGCTCTATTGACTGGAGAATACGATCTCAAATTGAAGATTTATGGTTGACTAGCTATTTTCCGCGACTTCCACGACAACGCGAAAATTTCTCGAGTACAAATGTTTCTGATTGATGATAGGCTGAGTGCACACAAATAGCCAAATCAATGGTGATTATCATAGAATTATGAAGAATTTCAGAGACTACAAATGTAGAAAGATGTCCTTCTAGGATAAGGATACTACAATAATAGAACCAGTTTTACACTTTACAAGACTGGCTCTAAAGATACGAATAGAACACAAGAACAATAGTTTGCATAACAATAGTGTTATATTTAGCTTGAGAGAGACCTTGTCACTGCGACTGCACACAAATTTAATTATGCCAAATCGCTAACTCCACCCAGCGCACAATATACTTAACCTTACCTAAAGAGGTAAAACATCTTTGAATTAAAAAATACCTCAGAATATACAGATGGCTGTGGCATCAAGTAGGAATTGGCCCAAATCTTGAGCAGCCAGGAGATAGTAGCAGATAGCTCTGGACTAAACACCGTGCCTAGCCCGGCCTCCAACGCCGCACATTCCCATGCATTTATACGTAATATTTCACCAACCAACCTGAAAGAAGAGTAAAAATTAAATAATTTTAAATAATCCTTCTTATATTATAAAGAAAGAAAGCGAAAGTTTATAAAGATGCATGTATTTTTGTGAGGATGTATGTTGTTTGTGAGGGGCTCGTAGATAAGTTACAGCCGTGTGGTTTGACGGATTAGTAAGGTTAAGCTGCGCCGGCTGCGGTCAGACCATGGATGGGAGACCGTTATCTTAACATAGCGTGCCTAGGAAAGCACGTAAAGCTGTCGGTCCTGCCCCTGATCTCTCCCCGATCGTGTCGGATTGCCAACCCATCAGACTAAGTGAGTTAGTGGTCATCAAGGCTACATCAATTTCGCTATTATCACAAACAACTGTCATTTACGATATATAGAATAGACTCAAACTAGACAAAAGACTAATAGTTTTAATTATCTATCTTCTATCTATACTTATAATAAATCTATAGAGAGGTCAATTCTGTACATGAAATATATTTCCAAAATAACTATCAGGGGGTGATTAGGGATCGATACTGATGCCAAAAATGCAATCAGTAAAATTTTTGTCTGTCTGTCTGTATAAACTCTATAGAAACAAAAACTACTCGACGGATTTTAACGAAACTTGGTACAATTATTTGTCATACTCCTGAGATGGTTATAGTATACTTTTCATCACGCTCAATCAATAGGAGCAGAGCAGTGAAGGGAAATGTTGTCATTTTGTTTAAACGCGCTAATCTCAGGAACCGCTGGTCCGATTTAAATAATTCTTTCAGTGTTAGATAGTTCATTTATCGAGGAAGGCTATAGGCTATATAATCACGCTAAGAGCAATAGGAGCACCACTATTCCACGCGAACGAAGTCTCTGGCAGAAGCTAGTTTCTAATATTTTCTGTCACGCAGCAATCGAACCCGTTATTTAATGTAACAAAACCAATAAGACAGTTGACAAATGGATTTAAAATAAGCACGTTTTGTTCCATTCTCGTTCATACAGACAACAACAAAAGATTTCGCTTACATTGTTATACATATTAATATTTTGCATGTGAATAGAAAACGTGTAACCCACGAGACTTGAATACGTCACAATAGACAGGAAATGTGATAACATTGAACTTCCTTTACATGCAGCGTGCATAATAGATAATAGAATATAATGGTTCGTCGAGAAAGATCTGTTTGGAAGATGAGAAACATGTTCCGAGATACAATTTGAGTATGAATGTATGGACGTAAAAGACGATATAAGTAGAAAATTGTCGTTGTATTTGTTGTAAAATACTTTTTTTTTGATGATGTTTAGTTGAAAATCTGTTAAAAAAAACACCTGCGGCTAACAATAACTGTATGGCTGTTAAATACATGGACCCTGATACATTTGGACGCACATATGGTATGAAGATGAGGTGACAATCAAAATTATGATATTTGTAGATAATTATCATTTGAGAATAAACCGCGCGCTCTAAATATTTAACTACAAGATAAAGGCCTCATCTTATACAGACAAGTATGTATTTGCAATTGTATGCATAAATAATGAGTGTGAATACTAGTGAACGAGCAAATAAATACTTGTTTGCGCTGAAATAAAAGACAGCTTTAACGTTCCATAACACAGCCCAAGTCCCGGAATAATTTTTTTCTTCAACATTCCATTATTCAAGACAAGTCAAGACAAATCCCTACAGGGATAATTATCCATATAATCAAGTAAATAACAAGGCAGGGTGGGGATATCTGTCTGTCTCACGATCGTCATACTTACTTGAGAACTGGATCAACGTTTTCAGTATTAGTACTCTCGCCGACCAAATATCTGAGGGAGGCATCAATATTGGCGTTCTCCATCAAACTGAAGCTGATGATCTCCGATGGTATCATGACTGTCTCGCCTTCCGTGCAGTCCACGGCTAGGAAGTGACCTTTTAACAATTACATACTAGCTTTTATATAATGTTACTCTAGTATATAAAAAAAAACCTTGAAAACAGCTGGACCGATTTGATCAAGCACAAGGTTGGTATGAAAGAAGTAATGTTCATTGACATTATCTGAATATTTTTAAATTCTTTCTATTGGTAGATGCCACGCTCAGATTACATACATTAGATATAGTTCTGAATAGAAACCAATAATACATGATAATTGTATGCCGACCTCTCTGAGCACGTAGTACGACACTATAAGGTGAAAGGTGATTAAGATGAGCTCTTGGAGGCTATGTTTTATAACACAACTTTTTTTATCTATCTTTACATATAAAATGCTTTGTTCTGAATGTCTGACAGATCAACGCACAGCCTAAACCGCTAATTGTAGAGACCTGAAACTTTTGAAACCTGAAACAGGATTTTCCGAAATGATACCCCTAAGCGGGTCAAAAAGGGGGGCAAAGTTTGTTTGAAACTCTGTCATTTTTTATTTTAAACCCTAAAGCCCATGCGGGCGAAGCTGCTGGCGGAAAGCTAGTCATAATAATAAAATCTAGTTTTAAGTCCATAATACAGAAGCTGACTCAAGATTCAAGCATTACTTAAAATTATATTCAACCAATCAAATGCCTTCCAATCTATGCTAAAGACACGATCTACATGCTCTGTCTTGATTTGACGGCACGTTTAGCGTAGTGGCTGAGCAATTGGCGCCCGCGCTGCATGCCGCGAGTTCGATTCCCAGCCGGTACAACTAAAATTGTCCCGCGTCTGGATGTAAAAGTTTATTAGGTTTGTAAACGCACTCACGACTCACGATACAGAAGTAATCCTAGTGGGGGGCAACATTAAAAAAATGTTTAGAGTATAGTATGAGTAGAGTATCATCCGTCTATATCAATGAACAGTCATCACAGTGATCTTACCAGTGATCATGAGAATCCAGTGCAGATCTTCAAACAGGGTGACCATGTGCCCTCCTGCACTGACGGGCAGTTTGCCCATGTGCATCAACTGCAGCTGACTTTCAAGCCTATAGATGTAACAGGAACTTGATTAAACAAACTAACTTCGCGTGGAGCTATCGAACACAGTACAAAGCGAGCATAAACTCGCAATGCATCGCCTTTAAATGAAGTTCTATCGCTAAAGTAGTTTAAGGGTTCCGCACCCGAAATATCCAAGGCAATATTACTAATCAGGAGGCCCTAAATTCATTTAAGGCACTTCATAGGCAAGCCCGGTTAAAGCAGTCGACAACCTTCTAGGTTGACCTGCGAGATGCCATACACAAAAAAAAGCAATATTACTAAGCATTCACCTGTCTCTATATGCTTAGTTAGTTATACTAGCTTTTTCCCGCAGTTTCACACACATCCAGGGAGAACTACTTAACACACCCAGGTAAAAATTAGCCTATAACCGTCTCCAGACTCTGGAGTCTAGAATACGATCTATCTACCGTACCAAATTTCATCCATTTCATCAGAGTTCAGCAGTTTTACCGTGAAAGCGTAACAAACAAACAAACTCACTTTTGCATTTATAATATTACTAGCTAGTTTCACCCGCGTACCGAAGGAACTAATGAACGCATCCGGATAAAAAGCGTAATAAACAAACTCACATTCGCATTTATAATATTAGTTAGGATGTATCTACACAATCTCAAAAAAATGTCTTTAATATAAAGGCCAATTAGGTTCGCGAGCAGTTCTCAACTCACCGTTTACTCCTATCCTGTAGCAACGTAAAGAGTACGTGGCAGCAGTGCGCAGGCGCCTTCCTAGCGATCGCACCGATCGTCAGCAGAACATTGCTGTGCAGCTTACGTTCGTCTTCCTCCAGTTCATCCTTTATATCGTCTTCTGCGCTGTCTGAGCTCCTGGTAGTCATTCAGACAAACTTATGGTTACACCGTGAAAATTTACGAGATCATACAACGTATCGCGAATTTTTGCGATGTTACGTCACATTTTGTAGATAAATCAATGAATAATTTATATTAACTATGGTCATTCGAAGCGAAATCCTATAGTACCAATTCAAGGCGTAGATTCGCAGTTTTGTGATTTTACCCTAAACAGGGGCTTAGTTAATTTATTATATGGCAAGTTACAGTGATCAAAATACCAGAGAATAAGAGACGGAGAGGTACTACTTGTACTATCTCTCTCTCTCTCACATACTCGACCATGTATCACGAGACAGGCCCTAATGTGGCTCCGGAATGTTCTTCGAGTTTTTTTCGATAATGGGGATAAGCAAGACGATTGATTTATGAATGTAACCAATAATTTGTAAAGAATTATTTATAAAAAAGCATGACACAAGCCAATATTTTTTAAAGATTATTTTGGCAAACAATTTCACATGATTTTATTTTAGACTAGCAATTTGCCCGCGACTTCGTCCGCGAGAGATTCGGATTTTCGCACACATTCCAGAGGTGTCGCAAAATAGCATTAAATAAACATTATTTTTGGATGGCCAGTTTTACCACCTCCAGAAAAATAGCAGTTTCCATATAATTTCAAACAAAAAATGACCCGATAGTGTAAATCATAATGTCTGTTAGATAATTAATATACAAAGGCAACGAAACTGAAAAATACCTAAGAGTTTTTTTTAAATACCATAAGCATAACCTCTCTCCGTGCAGTAACAGTTCAGGTCGCATAAGACTATAGTTATTTTTCTTATATTAGTAATATTATAAATACAAAACTCCATCTGTCTCTCTATCCGTTTGTCTATAATACCTTCATGGGAAAACGGCTGAATCAAATGAGATGAATTTTGTATAGATATAAACTGAAAGCTGAGGAAGGACATTGGTTATTATGCGGGTGCGTGAAGTAGACTCACAGACACAATCAACCGCCGACCTAAATTTTTCAAGTTCAAGCAAAAAGACAGAAAGGAATTGAAGGGTATTTTGGCTAACTCGGGCCTCCGAACTGGAGTATTGAGAATCGATAGAATGTACTGATCTCATACGATAGCAGAGTGACCTAAGAGGTCCAGATGGGCTTCAGCTTGTATGCAGATGATCACATGAGAGGTTCTCTCTAAATAATCATATGCGGAGATTGCGGGGCTCGTAGCTAATTAAAAGCCATGCAAATCGATAAGTGACCCTTTTCTAAACCGACCCAACCATGCCTAGGAGAGCACGAAAAGCTGTCAGTGCTGCGCCTGATCTTTGATTGGGGATAATTTCATTTTAGCCACTTATTGTAGCCACATCATTCAATGCGTCACTGGGTATCTTGTATCTTGAGGGAGTTGGAATGCAAACACTTTCTAAACCAGCACGCAGTTTGAAACAAACTTAAACAACAGATTTTGGCTAGAATGCCAGCACCAACCGCTATAAGGGAGCTAACGACAGCTGAGTTAGATGATCCCTTAATCAGGTATTAAAAACACCATTGATGGATTTACAAACACAAGAACCCCAGGAGGTAATATACTCGTTACGAAAAGTTTGGTAAACATTTGTTATTTTTTGAAAATACACGTGTGTCTAAATATTAAAACAGGCGGTTGACGACGACGAACGACGAAAAAGAAGTAGGTGGCAAAAAAACACCTTTTCAACAGAAACTTAGTGTAAGACACCGATTTCTAGAACGATGTTTTAGCAGAAAATAAAATTAATTTTCACTTTGTAAGCCGTTTGTATTTTAGTGAAAAGTTTTTTTTCTGATTTCATCGCGTGCATTGAACCCTAAAATTCGCATGAATATTATACGGACATAGGTCCGGTAAATATAATCTGGAAAACGATTGTTTACTTTTTTAGGTATATCATTGCATTATGATAATTGGAATACCATAATTACTCTATCGCACGTCATCGAAGAAATTACATCAAAGTGAAGGGTACAACGACGGTCTTGACGATAACAGCTTTATTATTTTAGGCGCATACGGAAAGCACGACAATATTTTCGGCCTATTTATTATCCCACTACAGGGCTATGGCCTAATTTTACAGAGTTTTTTTAAGGTGGAAGGAAATGTACATATTAGTATAGTAGCCACATAGGCAAATATATTTTCGAGCTGTTTGTGGTTGAAACTGTACCCACCTTATTTTAAAAGATCAGGGTGTTCACTCCAAATGCCTAAAAACCCTGACTTTCCCTGATCACTCTACCACATTTCCCTGACGCAGTATTGTCGTCGTATAAGGCAAATGTAATTTTCTCGTTTTAAACCAGATTAGGAATGTATTATACTTTACACTATTGAAGTAAATGTCTAGACCATGTGCACTAAATAGGAGAAGATATCTAATTTGTGTGTAGAGTTAAGTACCCTAAATTGTAAGCTACGAAAATAGGCCAATAAGAATCAGAGCGCGAGCGAAGCGAGCGCGATTTTTTTTTAGAAATATGAGTAACATAATTCTTAGGTATCATGTTTTTATTTCATGACTCCCTTTTCCATGAATTTTTACTCTTACGATGTTATTACCTGACAATCCCTGACCACCTATAGCTTCCCTGACATTTTCCAGATACTGGATATCCTGGATTTAGCGAAGCGGCTTGCTAACACTTCCCGTGACCCAAGGGCTGCTTTTATCTTTGCCTAAGACTAAGCATTGCAATCCAACGTGGCAATTCTGCCAGCCTCTTGAGTACGCTTCCAGTTGACGGTGATGAGGAAACATTTTTTGACGCCATATTTTAGTTAAATTTTCATTTAATTAGAATATATATTTTTGTGGTTTCTATTTTCATGTTTCTTACTGTAAATAATGTGCATACTTATGACTTGAAAGCGCTTACTTTTAACAAATTCGTAACTTGAATTCTTGAAACCGTCTCTAATGGTTATTATTTATTAAAAAAAAATGTGAATTCAACCAAAAAAGAAAAATATAATTTACTAAACGCAAAAAAAAAACAAAACTTGGCGGGATTTGAACTCGAAGCAAAAACAACCGACTCGGATGGTCGTTAATACAGGCTACACTGTTCGTTGACATTTTAGTTAAAATTGACGTTCTCATACATCGTTCGATTCATAAATTCTACTATTCTACCAATGCTTTCGTGTTTTCAATTTCAATTACTGCTTATCTTCTTTAGGAATCAGCGTGATGATTTTCATATCAATGATTGTAATAACAGCTAAAATGCATAATTACTAAAAATTTATAGGTCATCCCATTACAAACTTTTATACAATGTCTCACTGCTCATTCCTCATAATACTTAGCGTGATGTTTTATAGCCTAAAGCCTGACCCGATTCATAACAATCATTTTTGCTGAATTTCAAGTAGAACTGTTCAGTCGTTTTGGCGTGAAGCTCAAACAGATAAACACACAAACAGACAAACAGACAAAAATTCTAAAAATCATATTTTTGGATTCAGCATCGTTTACTGGTCACGCCGAGACCACTTTAAAAAAAATATATTCTATGTACAGATTTTCTACCATTACAATTTTATTATATGTATAGATACCAAGATAAGTATATATGACATAGGACAATAATTATTTAAGTCAACGCAAATGAAGGCCAAGCAAACTTGCTCATCAAGATATTTCTAACACCACACATAATTTGTTTGCCCTTCCTGAGTACATGTTGCAGTACATCAAATATTTAGTTTGTAGTTAATATTTATTTAATATTAAGTACCTTGTGCCATCAGGAGGCGCTAATCTGCACTGTAAATAAGTGTTAAATATCTCTATACACGGATTCATCAGAGTTTCATTGGAATATCCGTCGGTTTCATGTACTAATGAACTCCAACTATGAAGAAACTTGTTTAGTGATTCTCTCCACACTGTGTCATCGTTCACCTGCAAAAAAATTGGAAAAAAACATGTAGAAAAAAAAATACAGCTAAATATTACTTGGATAACTTTAGCTTAACTATTGACTGATAAAATATTTTGTATGTAGTTATTTCATACTCACTCCTTCTTCAATAACCGATCCCCGAATGCAGTGACACGTCAGCGAAGTTAGGTTCTGCAGAAAAGCCGGCGGCGTCGCAGCTATCATCGCCGGCGTGAAGAACTGGATCAGTCTCCGGTATATATCCGAGATACCAAGCATCTCCCGCTCAACTGGCTGTATATACGCCATCATATTCAAGAAACTATTCACGTAATTCTCCAAGTACTGCTGTTTGAGATTACTTGCGGATACAAATACGCCGCTAAGAGAAGCTAGCTGCACCAGACATGTGAGAGATGGACTAGCTAAGTCAGGGTTGGACCTAACATACATGTGTATTTCGAAAAACAGTGCTAAAAGCTCGGGCTGCATGATAGTGTCCCGCCAACTGAGGCTCAAACGCAACGCCGGGGCGGTGTCGCATTCGTAAATAGCCTCGAACGCACCAATCAACCTCTTCGACAGCAATGGCGACACATGGCTCCAACATAATACCGTCTCCACTATAGTTAATAGCTGCTTTGTCAATATAGCTTGATCCCCTTCCGGACGATGACCAGAACGAACTATTTGTTCTAAAACACCTACAGTAAACCTAAATATTCTCTTCAAATCAAGAGCTTCAAAAGACTTCTTCAGGCGAAAGTGGACCTCCCATATCAAACCAACGTCAGCAGATTTGACTGTTATAGCAAATTCTTGCATAATAGCCAGTATCAGGGAACAGGCCAGCTTTTGCTGACTTATTGGTGAGCTAAGAATGATCTTCTCTAGTTCGGCAATCAAATTTTTTCTTTCGCGTCCTCCATCGTCGATGCTGCCTCTTTTGATTATTATAGCAATAGTCTGAAATATAATTGTATTTTTAAACTTGAAATAAGACAGTTTAAAAAATTCACTACAGTGAATAACAAGCAATAGGATTGAAGTCTTGATGGGTAGACAAACAGTAGACTAGCTCTACATGATAAACTTTATGGATCATTTACTTGAGGATAAATTTGAATTGCTAAAGATTTCTAAGAAGAAATTTCTCTTCTCTCTCTCTCTCTTTTCAAAATAACATTATTTTATTGGTTTAGTTTATGCAGTATGGTGTGTAAGATTTGGAAAACAACTCACCTGCAAAAGCTTCTCCCTCAAAAATGGCGGAGCTTCCTTCCTCAAAAGATAATTAAGTAAATACTCGCGCAATGATGATATATCGTTATCAGATAATAAGCTCCATTCCCTGATGAGAGCAGCTTTTAATAAGCCAGCAGCTTCAAAAAGTACATAGTCTGATGAGGATTTTTCTAAAATTTCTCTACACAGCTGATAAGGGTTCTTGGTGCTCCGAAATTCTAGAAATACACTCTCAGCTTGGTGGCGCTGCTCTGATGTCACTATTTGTGGTAGTGCCTGTAAGTTAATGGAAATATTATTCAGGTTGTTGTTTCCTCTCTTCATTAGACACAATTGCATGAGAGCATTAGGGATGGTCAAGTGTAATATAAGCTAACTTCGAGCAATGTTTATACTCCATTTCTCACTCTCACTGATAGAAAAAGCAGAGTGGAGATTATAATATTTTTGTGATCAAGCTAAAAATAGTAAGCACATATTCCCTGAATATATAAGGAGGAGCTCGTGGCTAAGTAACAGCCGCACGGTTCGACCGATCAAAGGTTAAGCTGCGCTTGGCGCGGTCGGTCCGTGGATGGGTGACCATCTATGTCATAGCGAGACTCCTCCGTGCCTCGGAAAGCACGTTAAGCTGTTGGTCCCGGTTGTCATTTGTACATCTTTGACAGTCGTTACAGGTAGTCAGAAGCCAGAAAAGTCTGACAACCAGTCTTACCAAGGGGTACTTACTTACGTTACGTACTTACTTAGGGATAATTTACGCTGATAATTATTTGTGTAAAGTTCATTATAACAAAACAGCATAACTCAATAGTTATGCTGTTTTGTGTTAAAATTTGTTGTTGAATACAATTATTCATAAGGGGTACTTCAGGATATGGCACACATTGTCAGAAGGCTTTCTCTCTTTGCGGCCCTGACCGCTGATAATGGAGCACGCCAGTAGAATTGTAACATTTTTTAATATTTATTTTCATAGCGGCAATAGAAATACATCATCTGTGAAAATTTCAACTGTCTAGCTATCATATATAGCTATCATAGTTCATGAGATACAGCCTAGTGACAGACAGACAGACGTACAGTAGTTTCAGTAACAAGGTCCCATTTTTAACCTTTGGGTACCAAACCCTAAATATAAAATTGATATGGGTCTCAAATAAATAAAAAACGAAAAAAGCACAATATAATATCAAAACCCACATGGCTAGAACCAACCATCTGGTGAACTCCAACCCACTGGTTTACAAAGAGTAAGCCTGATTACCTAACAATGCAAATGTTATCTAATGTGTTAAAATAAAACTTCATAAAACAATGAAATATCTTGTGGCCCTGTTTGTCATTTTGGAATATTTTTGTAGATAAACTACTATGTTTATCTTGTTGATATGAGGAAAATAACCAGAAGGCAGCATGATACCCGGTGAAGGATTAACCTCTTGTTTGTGCCAATCATAAAGACTATATATTTTTTGTTGTCCTTGGCAGGGATATGTGGTACTTTCATCTCAGACTAACAAAAATATCATTCCAAGTAATAATATTTAATTTTACACTATTACTTAATTTAGAATTGAAATAGTCAAATAACTTTGATTAAGATAATGCCTCTTAAAACATCTACCAACACCTTTATTTCAAAACCTACATTATCATTTATGAGCAATGATGTCAAGAATGTTATTTTGTATCAGAAAAAGGGTATAAAATAGTTTTCAATTATTTTCCATTTAGGCAGCTATCTGTTCAGGGACATAGTTGTTGGCAGCTTATTCAGTGTCTAGCTACAAGATTAAGTATGCGCAATATTCAATTAATATAGTTGATATATGTAATTACTTTTGAGAAATTGCATTTTCAACAGTTCTTATTGTGTTGTACATAATACTGTTTACAATACAATAAATTAATAAATGGTATGTAGTGTTTAAAACAAAATATTTCTGAAAAGGTACCGGATATGATGTATGAATGGCATTAGCTTCATGGAAACAGGATGGTTAAAAAATTAGTAGATAGGTTGTGTGACTGTTTATATGATTAGGAATGAAGTGAATGCTTAAATTATGTGTAGAAAGTATGAATGAAAGAATCATACACGTCACAATGACCCTAAATTATAAGGAACAGTACATGGTAGATGGATGATGAGTATGATGAAAGCGCAGTAACCTATATTGTAATATTTCCCCATCTTCTATCAAAGGGTTATTAAAGAAACGAAAATACTCGTGTTATTTTTTACAGGCATACAAAAGATTTTATATATTGAGTCATGGTACTGTTATTGTGTATGAAAATAAAGAGTTATGTAGCTGTACTTTGTTTCATCGGTCTTTGTTTATATTCATTTCATACAAAGCAATACATGCTCACCATCAGCATCTGAGCAGCCGCCTCCAATGTTTGTATAGCTGAATTATCCATTGTCACTCTTTAATTTGCAGAGTCAAAATAAAGGAGGATGAATGAGAGATGATACCCAAACCACTTACTTAACGTGCTATTAAGTAAATTAGCTGAAAAGTCACATAATTATTGAGATAAACAGTCAAAATATTACGAATTTATTCCGTAAATTTTATTACATGTCAATTGTCAACCAACAACCACAGATAATTTATACCATAGATTATGCAAAGGGGGGATGCAATCTTTCAAAACCGATCAAAAAACGATATGATATGCATTATTTTTTTCTATTTTAAGTTTCAAGAAAAATATTTTTTACATTGAAAAATTACAATAAGTTATCTTATCATTTACCTATTAATTAGAAGCGAAAGAAACTTCATCATGCCGTGGACTGTAAGAATAGCATGCCTAACCTGCCTAATCTTCTATAGAAATATTGGCATGCCATCCGGACTTGCCTTCAGGAATTAGTTGCTCAATAGCAGCCACACGAGATAATCGATCGGGGCGCGATCGATCTACGCTTGCGATTGAACGCATGGTCCGTGGATGAGTGACCATCTATGTCATACAGCAACATCTTCGTGGCACTATCATTTGTGGATGTATAACAGTCATCATAGAGAGTCAGTAGACGACTAGCAGTCTTAACAAAGTCATCATCATCATCAGCCTATATATTGTTCCACTGCTGGGCACAGGCCTCTTCTCATACAGAGAAGGCATGAGCATTGATCACCACGCTTGCTCAAGGCGGATTGGCGATTTCAGACTTTTTAAGTCCAGGTTTCCTCACGATGTTTACCTTCACCGTTAGTCAGTGACGTCTTAGATATGCTTAGAAAGTACATTTCAGTTTAGAAAAGTCCCATTGGTACTTGCCAGGTTTCGAACCCGCACACTCGTACACGAGAGGCAGGTGCCTTAATCACTAGGCCACTAAGACTTCTCATAGTCATCAAGCTCAACTAAATAGAAGTAGGTATTCGTCTTCCAATAGGTAAATAATTGTTAGGTGTAGATCTCCAATTTATTATCTTTCAAACTATTTTAAGACAAACGCAACTGCACGTCACTGCTTGATGGGGGCAAACCTTATCTCTATACGGTGATAAAATTATTTATTTTTTAAAGATTATTATTTTATTCTTAGTTCAAATAATCGTCTAACTATGAGGTAATCAGTCAAAACGATTCTTTTTTTAAACATGAAAACAACGATATCAACTGAAATCATATTGTGCAATAACTGAAATGACGTGATGAAGTTGATAGGCAGGCAGGCAGTAGTGTCGTGTAAAAGCAAAAGCTCGCGTAGGTACCTACTTTGTATATATTTTGATCCAGCTTGTCCCTTGCTGTCCTTCCCCAGCGACGCCCTAAACCGAGGCCCGTATCCCACTAGGGGGTGCCCTTAGCGTGTAATCGCTTAGTTTTTGTAAGTTAAGCCCTGGTTGGAGGCCCTAAATTCATTTAAGGCACTTCACAGGCAAGCCCGATTAAGCAGTCGACAACCTTCTAGGTTGACCTGCGGGATGTCATACAAAAAAAAAAGTAACTACTTTGTAGAGAACTGCTAAAACCTTGGATGTGGAACCAAACATTTAAATAAGTAGGTCCATGGAGGGCTTTAACCTGGTTTATAACAGGGTTGGCCAGGGGTGGTTATTCTCTAAAGAAGGTAGGTTCCTAATTTAGTAGAACCCTGATATAAATACCTTTTTTTCGGATGGGAAATCATCAGATGGCGCAGTGGGTGAGGCGGGAGGGAATGTCAGGCTCTTACTAAAACCCATCCATTCGTTCCTTAGCCCTTTGTATTTCGGGAGCGCGGTAACTCTTTTGAATATCGTGCAGCCCCGGCCTGATATCCTTACACATACCCCGGCCTGATATCATAGCACCCTACATGTTTGCGAATGTATTTTTTTCATTCTTTTTTAATAGAACCGCGTCTCGGATAAAAATGTAGCCAATAACCGTCATCATCATCCAGGAACCCGTCTATCATCTAAATTGGTTTATCCGTTTTTACCTACTAGAGTTTTACATGGAGCGTTTGTGTGTGACGGATGTCTCTCTGTTACGACGCTTAGCGCAGTCTGCGCAGTCGGTCCGTGTATGGGATAACTATCAGCTTAGCAAAACAGCAGCTATCGACCCGACCGTGCGGCTTTTACTTAGCAACGAAACAAACAAACTCACATTTGTATATTTATAATATTGATAGATACAGATTTTTATTTCGTTTGAGAGAAGACCTCCGTCAGAAAGAATAGTTTTTCACATAGGTTTTACGCGTTATTGCATTAAAGGTAAAATTTAATCTTATATGATAGGTATAATTACTTATACATATATGTGGTTAATTAGCTAAATGAATAAAAGCATTGCTATTGCTGTAATGTAATGGGGAGCTCTTGTTTGATTACGATGGCGTCAGCGTCCGAACTTTTATTAAAGACCGTCGCCCACCAGGAGCATTCGGGTGAAAAGTATGTGTGTATGTATGTATCAAATTGAGAATTGAGCATTTACCTAAGTAACTTTATTCATTTACCAGCCGTTTCCCGCGGTTTCACCCAATTCCTGAGCCTTATCCAGGGTCCCAATTGTCTCTGTACTCTGTTATTAATCTCGTGGTTTCACTGGTATCCTGCAGGAAATGCGCGCACTCGGATAAAACTATATATATATCCCTAGGTTTCAATCTATCTCCACGTCAAATTCCATATAAATCGGATCAACCGTTTTACCGTGAAATTGTAACAGACAAACGGAGTTACTTTAGCGATTATAATATCAAGTAACAATTTAATCCGAATAAAAACTATCCTATAACCATCCCAAAGGTTCAAATCATCTTCATAACAAACACCTAAATTGATTGAATTTAAAGGCTAAAGAGTTACCGTGCCCGCCGTTCGCAAAGGGAAGGGAAGGAACATGGATGGGTTTTAGTCAGTTAGAGAATGACACTCTCCACCTCGCCCGCGGCGGGAGGAGTCAATTGATGGTTTCCTATCCGAAAAAGAAGACTGACAGAGTTACTTGTAAGGGTAAGTGACTAGAAAAGGCTGAGGGAAGAGTTACCGCGGCCCTAACGTAAAAAGGCGAAAGAAGGAAATGGAAAGGTTTTAGTCAGTAAAAGTCTCACACTCCCTCCCGTTTTACCCACAGCAATAATTTGATGACTTCTCATTCCTAAAAAAAGGATTAATAGGATAGGATTAATTTATTTAACACAAACAACCCAAAAAACTACACGTTAGTTTTAACTTCCTGTATTAGTTTTTTAAAACTAACCGCGATAGGTAATAATATTATAGCTACTTACAGAGTTTTATTTATTAGGTAGGGTATACATGTTGCGCACTGTATATAGATCTATTTACTCACTTATGTAATAATCGAATCAATAGACAAATTATGGCGAATTCTCCTGGTGATTTTTTTTTGTATGGCCTCTCGCAGGTCAGCCAAGAAGGTCGTAGACTGCTTAACCGGGCTTGCCTGTGAAGTGCCTTAAATGAATTTAGGGCCTCTAGCCAGGGCTTAACTTACCTCCTGGTGAGAGGCTACCTTTATACGCTTTGGAAATATAACATACCAATTCGCTGGATACAACACATAAGAGGTTTCGTTAATTTGACTCCTAATGAAATGAAACCTTTTAACAAATTATTATGTGTTAATAATGTATAGTAGTGTTTTATTGTTATGATTGTCTGTTACAAACTTTCCGCCAAAGTAAGAAACGAAGCCAAAAATGGTTGGATGTAAATAGCTTGAAGATTAGTAATAACATCAACACGGAAGTAAAGATTTTCAACTGCATGTGTCTGTTATAATAATTGTCAGCTGAAATTAAAAAAACCATACCTATCAATATTTCATCACCATAATGATCTATGAATATTTCATTAGGGAAGGTAAGTACCTAATGATTATAGTCAAATCTTATTGACATAAAGTTGTTTTTATGACGCAGAAAAGTACAATTTTAAACTCTTACTAATAAGGGAAAATTGTATTTCCCGGGACGAGACGAGCGCATCCCATCCCATTGAGTTTTCAACAAAACAAAGAAAGTTTTATTTAACTCAAACATTTTTGATCACTTGTTCAATTTCTGGTCACCCTGTTAGATTAAACAAACACACACCTTGTCGGTCCGGTTTTATCGTAGAGTAGGTAGGTACACTAACTTGTTTGTCTGCTCAGTTCATGGTCATGTCTATTTATGATGTTTTTGGTTTTTGAAAAATATTAACAATACCTACAACAATAACTTACCTACAAAAATATCTAGGAATAAAAATAGGAAACTGAAGTTAACAGGTACTTAGCAAATGAAAAATCCTTACTTTTATTATAAATGCGAAAGTAACTCTGTCTGTCCTTCACTATCACGGGAAACGGCTAAACCGATTAAGATGAAATTTGCTATAGGGGAAGAACATAAGATAATTAGCAAAATGTTTGAGTTTAATTTTTATCCGGGTGCACGAACTAGTTACTTACCTCAGAATGCGAGTGAAACCGCGAGAAACAGCTAGTATCTATTTGTAATTTTTTATTCATCTAAAATTTGCGTCGTTAGTGTCGGTAGTAGTAAGCGCAGCCTGAGAAGCAATTCCCTGGTCAAGCAGTGTATGACGGGAATGCCTACAAATATAATGTTGGTTCTTGGTAGCAGTTTGATTGCAATATGGCTCCCATCTCTCATCCATCATCCCATTATCACATCACCTTGTGAAATTATTTGCAACACTCATGGATTAGTTAACTTGTCTAACTATTCCGTGGCTGAGGGTGATCATCATCTAATAGCCCTTTCGAACAATCCATAGCCCCGGCAGCTTCTTTTACTTTCGGACAACTTTGTGACTGATACCTATTTGATAAATTCGCTCCAATTTTCCATTAACAACTGTTAAAAATAGTATCTCTACCAAATATCAAGATTTTATGTCGAATTTGACATTTTAAATTGATATGATAATGATGATGATCGATAAAAATATTGGATTAAGATAGATCATAGATTGATCTTATTCGCTTTTCAAGTGGCCCTCAGTTTATTTTGAGTTGTTTATGTTTGTAGTTTTCTTATTGTTGAGATTGGCCAGCACTGCACGTGACAAGAGGCTTGCCTTGTTTTTTGTTCGAAACATGGTCATTGTCATTCAACGTAGTCTGCCAGTCTTCTTGGTCAGATGCGATGTAAGGTACCTACCTATGTTAAGGGCTACCGAACTTGGTCCTTTTTTTCGGGTGGGAAATCATCAAATGACCCCTCCCGCCGTGGGTCAGGCGGAAGGGAGTGTCAGACTCTTACTGACTAAAACCCATCCATGTTCCTTCCTTCCTCAGCCCTGTATATTCCGGGGGGCGACATCGATACCAGAGAAAGAGGTTCGCAAAATGTATCTTGCCATGCCTATTTTTCAGCTTGTGTTGTTTTTCAAGTCGGTTCGGTCGGTCGGTCGACTTGATTTCTATATTATCATCTGTTACTATGCGGAATCGACGGTAGAATTATATAGTCTGGTCAAAATAAACATTTAAATAACAAAATCTCCAACAGATCTGAATTTTTATTGAGACCTTGAGTACAATAGACGTATAAATAAAGTGCCACACAGAAGTCTCTATAATTATTATTTTCCTTAAAACAATGTGAAATATCCTAGGACATAATGTAGAATTTAGATACCTATTAAAAGAAGAAAAAGGAAACTTAGATAAACATCAGCAAAGTAGGTACTTTCATCAGAGCTTTTTAGGGTTCCGTAGTCCGACAAGGAACCCTTATAGTTTCGCCATGTCCGTCTGTCTGTCTGTCTGTCCGCGGCATAGCTCCGAGGTTCTTGATACTAGAAAGCTGAAATTTGGTATGGATATGTATATTGATCACGCCGAGAAAGTGGTAAAAAATTTAAAGATTAAAATTTTGAAAAAAATTTTTTTTTAGGGTAGCTCCCAAACACGTTAAGTGGGGATGAATATTTTTTTTCACGCGTACCCCTCCGTGTGGGGTATCGTTAGATAGGTCTTTCAAAAATATTATGGGTGTGTGAAGACCACTTTTTGGTTAAGCGAGCCATTTGCGAAATATCTAGCTTTTCAGTGCAAATTTTTGTTCGATACGAGTTACCCCCCCCCTCTAACTTTTGAATGGCTGTACCTAGAAATGTGAAAAAAATCACAGACGTAGTACATATAATGAACTTACAAGGAAAACTATCACGGCTAAGTAGGCTTAACCGGTTACAGAGTTATAGTCGACTAACTAACTCCTACTACGGAACCCTACTGCGCGTGGCCCGACACGCACTTGGCCGGTTTTTTCTCTCTCTCTAGGTAGGTAGGATGTTTTCTATCGGAATCAGAAACAAAGCAGAAGCCAGCCTCTTAGCTCCCAGCTGACCGCGATGAGGAGTTTTTTGATGCCCTGTAATTATAGTAATTTTCCATTTTGTTTTTTTTAGCTATTGTAAGTTTTTTTGTTAATATGTAAAATAAAAAAATACTTAATAAGGTGAGGAGCTCGTGGCTAAGTAACAGCCGCACGGTTCGACCGATCAAAGGTTAAGCTGTGCTTGGCGTGGTCGGTCCGTGGATGGGTGACCATCGTTGTCATAGCGAGACTCCTCCGTGCCTCGGAAAGCACGTAAAGCTGTTGGTCCCAGTTGTCATTTGTACATCTTTGGCAGTCGTTACGGGTAGTCAGAAGCCAGAAAGTCTGACAACCAATCTTACCAAGCCACAACCCAGTTACCGTGTAACTGGGTTGTGGAGGTCAGACAGGCAGTCGCTCCATGAAAACACTGGAACTCAGCTGCATCCGGCTTAGACTGGAAGCCGACCCCAACATAGTTAGGAAAAGGCTAGGCAAGTGATGATGACTTAATAAGGTATTTAACCAAGTGAAAGAAAACTTAGCTGTTGAAAAGTTTTCCCATAAGTACCTACCTACCTGAAACTGCAAATTAATATAGATAAGTACCTACGTAATATTCATCAAACCGGGACTCAGTAAAAACGTCTATATTTCTAATAATTAATTGACGTTCATACAATTTTACACACAGTCCCTGGCCTCAGTCCTGGATTTGTCAATAGGCCGTATAGGCCGCGGCCTAGGGGCGGCAGCATCCTAGGGGCGGCAGATTTCAGATTCAGATTTCATTTTTCATTGTTTTCGTACTGAACTTAACCTTATAGAACTAGCGAAAAATTCTCCCATCTTCGGAAACTAAATAAAATAGGTCACAACATCAACAATCATTGCAACCCATTAAAAAAATATTATTCCCCATAATTTACTTGCTAAAAAAGAAATTCGCGCTCGCTTCGCTCGCGTTTTCAATTACGTATTCTTATTTCTTTTGAGATTCTGTTTTCGTTACAATTTATTGAAAAATATAATTATCCTGTTTAAAAATATAAAAATAATAATTAATAATAATTTATTTATTTGCTTAAAATGCAGGTTACATTATAGGTGTGAGTATAATACAGTACCAGATACATTTTGTCACTTTACGACATGCAATTTTTTTCACAGAAATTCATCAGTCTCATAACATATTCTAAAATTTGAAATTTACATTCGCTTCGATTCTGTTTTTGATACAATTTATTGAAAAATTTTATTTCCTAAAATTATCATGCTAAAATAATTCGCGCTCGCTTCGCTCGCGCTGTCAATTACATGGCTATTTGTATTTCTTTACAAGCTCTGTTTATTACCATTTATTTAAAAATATTATTCCCTATAATTAACAAGGTACAAAAAAATTTCGCTCGCTTCGCTCGCGCTATCGATTACGTATACATTACTTTTCAAGCTCTGTTTTTGTTACTATTTTTTGAAAAATATGATTCCTAATAATATTATCATGTTATAAAAGTAAAACATAGTGTTTATTTATTTTATTAAAATGCGAATGGTTTTGTTTCTTTTGTGAAAAGTCTACCCTCCATTTGGACTTCGCCCCAGTCTGTTACAAGGGCCCCGAGCAAAAGTTGATATGGTGCCCCTAAAAGGCTAGCTACGCAACTGGTGAAGAACGATTGTGCATGCGTATCGTAAATGAAAAAGTTGAAAAAACATCTTTTATAGAAAAAGTGGGAGGTAGTGGGGGTTTAAAATTTATTTAGGCATCATATATGAAAGGTCTTAAATTATTTACACATTAGAATATAATTTTAAGTTTTCTGGTATGTCTTTTAATTTTGGAATTATAATAGAGTCCGCATTATCGTTCTTATCTCCGTATCTCCGAAGATGAGAACAGAAAAATCTGAAATAATTAGGGCTGATAGACATTAGCCTAAATATTACAGGCAAAATAAAACTATGATTCGTATCATATGTATCGTATTGCAGTTTTTAAATAATCAGCAATTTTCCTCAACAAACTTAATTATGCGGTCGAAAAAAAACAAGATCCCGACTCGCACTTGGCCGGTTTATTTTATTTAACTTAAGTGTTTTCCTTACCACAAATGTAAAATTATTATTTTAGGAAGGTACATGGGCGGCGGAAATAAAGTGGCCTATACTCATAAAAAACATAAATCCGGCACTGCCTGGCCTTCACACCGTGCATATAATGTAGTGGAGGAATCTATGGAAAAATAACACCTGCTTTTATTACCAACATATCGCTGATATATCAGAGTGAGATTAAAATATATTATGGAAACAACATTGTTTTTAACGTACCAATATGACAAAACCGGCCCAATGCGTGTCGTGTCGGCCATGCGCAGTAGGGTTCCGTAGTACGTTTTAGTTGGTCGAATATAACTTTGTAACTGGTTAATCCTACTTAGCCGTTATAGTTTTCGTTTTAAGTTCAATACGTTGTGCTACGTGAATTTTTTTTACTGTGAATTTTTTCACGTTTTTAAGGGCAGCCCTTCAAAAGTTAGAGGGACAAAGATCGATACGAGAATACACCCCATTCTCGTATCGATCAAAAATCTGAGCTAGATATTTCGCAAACGGATCCCTAAATCGAAAAATGGTTTTCACAAACCTGCTTTATTTTTGAAAGATCAATGATATCTCACACGACAGGATACATGAGAAAAAAAATTCATCCCCACTTTACTTGTATGGAGCTACACTAAGAAAAAAACGTTTCATAATTTTATTTTACGACTTTGTCGGCCGTCGGCGTTTTCAATCTAGGTCCATCCATAACAAATTTTATCTTTCTAGTACCAAGAACCTCTGAGCGGGCAGGCAGATATGGCGAAACTATACCTAATGTCGACTTTGGAACCCTAAAAACGGACTCTTAAGGGGTATGATCAAACGCGTTTTCTCCGCCCTTTTGTCTCCTTGTTCAATAGATATCTTTTTGTCTGTCCACCCGCTGCAGGGCTGCTGTTTATCTTTAAGATCACTATCGCTGTATAAATATACAATAATCTTAAATGGTCCGCGATAGCTAAGTACCTACCTTTATTTAGCATTTTTCTCATATCAGCGGATTATCTTCTGATTCATCAGAAGCTGATTACATATTCGAATACTACAAAATAACATGACATAACACCCGAAAATTTAACATAACTATATCACATGACATCCACTTAATTACCTACAGGTTGTTAAGTAGGTGCTCTAACTGAATAGGAAACTGTCACCTCCTTCTGTGAAGGAGCCATGCTGGAGAAGGAGGTGGCGTAACGCGTGAGGGAAAGGCAAACCTCACGACCAGGCCGCTGCGGGTACATACGGGCGTCGCGTCGGGACTCGACCACAGTAGGCGCGGGCCTGCGGGTGGTGAGCTATGGGTGGCTTGACGTCCGGTAAGGACGGCTTTTAGTCAGTAAAAGTTACACTCCCTCCCGCTCTGCCCATAGCGATTAGATGATATTTTACCCATAAAAAAATGCCGCTACTGCAAAATTCTACATCATATTCTCTCAAGCTTATTCATAGCACGGCGCTAAGCTTGATCTTCAGCCCTCAGCCTCTAATCCCTACCCGCTGCCTTACAAATATCAGCGCCCCGCCTCGCATATCATTTGCCTACCCTTTTTCCAACTACGTTCGGGTCGGCTTCCAGTCTATACCGGATGCAGCTGAGTAACAGTGATTTATACGGAGCGACTGCATATCTGACCGCTATAACCAAGTTACCGGATAACACAATACTTCTTGGTAAGACTATGATTATCAGGCTTTCGGGTTTCTGTACGGTTACCCGTAACGACTATCAAAGATTTACAAATAACAGCCGGGACCAACAGCTGGACGTGCTGTACGAAGCATGAAGGATGTAGGAGTCTCAGTATGACATAGATAGTCACCCATCCAAGGGGCGGCCGCGCCAAGCGCAGCTTAACTTTGATCTATCGTTACACTTGGGCGACCCAGGTATCGAATCCAGAACTCTTGCTCAGCAATCATGCTTGCGACTACCAAACCATCTAAACTAGACAGTCGATATGTCGGTGGTACTAGTCAGTGTTATATATTTTTTGTGTGTATGGTTTTCATAAGATTGGGGTTAAGGTAACTATCCTATGTACTCCAGATATCAATCCTTTTCTATACCAATTTCATCAAAATCGGTGCATCCGCTTTACGAACAACGGTAACGGACAGACAGAATAACTTTCGCTTTTATAAAGTAAGGATAACGGAATGGAAGTATTATTATGATTAGATAATACATATGAAGGAGTCATCGCCCTATAGGATTTGCATTCAATAGATCAGATTTTTCATAGCAACTAGAAAAAATACCCCAGTCAAAAGCCCCAAGCACGAAATATTCATCTTTTTTAGGGTTCCGTAGTCCGACAAGGAACCCTTATAGTTTCGCTCTGTCCGTCTGTCTGTCTGTCTGTCTGTCCGCGGAATAGCTCCGTGGTTTTTGTCATTAGAAAGCTGAAATTTGGTATGAATATGTATATTGATCACGCCGAGAAGGTGGTAAAATAAATTTTTGAAAAATATTTTTTTTAGGGTAGCTCCCAAACATGTAAAGTAGGGATGAATATTTTTTTTCTCGCGTACCCCTTCGTGTGGGGTATCGTTAGATAGGTCTTTCAAAAATATTATGGGTGTGTGAAGATCATTTTTCGGTTAAGCGAGTCATTTGCAAAATATCTAGATTTTAAGTGAAATTTTTTGTTCGATGCGATTTACCCCCCCTCTAACTTTTGAATGGCTGTACCTAGAAATGTGAAAAAAATCACAGACGTAGCACATGTAATGAAGTTACAAGGAAAACTATCACGGCTAAGTAGGCTTAACCGGTTACAGAGTTATAGTCGACTAACTGAGACCTACTACGAAACCCTACCGCCGGCCCGACACGCACTTGGCCGGTTTCAATATCCAGAGCTCTGCCCAAAGCATTTTCGTCGCCCCTATTAAGTAAATCCCATGCACATGACGCATAACACTCAGGGGTTTTATAGCATAACATTCTATTAGTGATAAAATTATTCTTTTAATGAATGCTATAAATAAATGTAAAATAAAATAAACTCTAACTCAAGAAATAATTTCTGGATTCGGTCTAATCTTTTTCTTCATCATATCATGTGACTTAACCCAGCACTATTGTCCGAGTTTTCTCAAATTTCGCCTGACGGTCTTTGACATGATATTGTAACAACGACTCCTGCTATCGACGTTGCCAAGAACTACAGCTAAACGGCTTAACGTGGGACTCCCGGACCCAGGCTGTAACACCAACAACTACCTGACTCCGGGCGGCTTTATATATTTTAATTTCTCCTTATTAGGATTTATCCTAGGCTCTCTAGTAGTACCTACAGTAGGTATAGATATGTCTGTCGGGTTAGCCAGCCGTGATATTTCAATCACGAGCAAACAAGTAAATATAGTATATATCTGTTTCCCGCGGTTTCACCCTCAGGTCTTCTATTTTTACTGTCTTATAACGAGTACTAGCTGTTTCCCGCGGCTTTCACTGTAAAACTGCTGAATCGATTTAGATGAAATTTGGTAAGGAGATAACTTCAAGCTAGTAGTTTCAGAGTACCTTATTATAATACTAGAGCCGATGATTAAAAACCTTTAATCACTTGCCTCACTGGTCAAGTGGTCGCAAGCCAACTGCTGCGCAAGAGGCTTCGATTCCCAGATCGGGAAAAAAATATGCGTTTTTGATGAAATATAGATCTCTGCCTAACACTTTAGAATAATGAGCGTGTTATCTGTTATTAAAAAGCTAATTTTCAATATCAAACAATTTAATTGTACATACATGCAATGACTAATTTTCAACTTGGCCTTCATGGTCCGCCGATACATTATACAGTCCATTACATTTTATAATAATCCTATTTATGTATGCACATTAACTACTGCCTACATAACACACTTATAAAACAAGAAAAACCTGAATTTGAAAAGTGACCTAAGAGGTTTTTGCTCATTTATGTAGTTTTTAACACGCTTTTTTCATCCTCTAACTTTTGTAATCTCATGTCTAGTAAATGTTTATCCAACTTGTGCATACATAAAAACTGACCATTTAGGAATAATACAGGTATATCATGTCTGTACAATCTCAACCACCTCACATTATCCTTTTCAGTGATATATACCTTTTGGATTACTATTCTATTTTTATAGGGCTCTAATTCTTCCATGACTATATCACAAAGTCCACATGGATCTTTAGTGTAAAAGGTCAAAACTGGAGGTCCATCTGTAGAGTGTGCTCTGGAATACCAAAGCAGAAATTAATAAAATCATTTGTGTATATATATATAAACATTTTATTGAATGATAGTATACAAGTTTTCCATATTAAAGTTTATTTACAGAAGATATGGATATAAAAATTACATATTTCAACAATATAATAAAAATCTTTACTCTTAGAGGTAGCTAGTAAACACAAAAACCATACAATAACAGCAAATAATTCCTAAAAGGCACATGAGACAGTTAAACAAAGTGGTCAGAAGCTGTTGTGACTTACAATTTTTCAATCATGATAGATGTGGCACCACCACCACCGTTACAGACAGCAGCTACACCCTTTTCTCCCTTCTTGAGAGCATGGCACAAGTGTACAACAATTCTGGCACCAGACATACCAATGGGATGACCAATACTAACAGCTCCTCCATGAATGTTAATCTTACTAGAGTCAAGTTCCAGCATTTTTATGTTCGACAAGGCTACAACACTGAAGGCTTCATTTATTTCCCACATAGCTACATCCTCTTTCTTAACACCTGTCTTTGCTAGAAGCTTTGGAATGGCAACTGCAGGAGCAATCGGGAAGTCAATGGGGTCACATTCCCCATCAGCATAACCAACAACACGTGCAAGGGGCTTAACATTCAATCTTTGAGCTGCTTCAGCAGTCATCAGGATCATAGCTGCAGCACCATCATTCAATGTTGAGGCATTTCCAGCTGTCACTGTACCGTTATCCTTTTGGAAAACAGTTGCCAATTTGTTGAACTTCTCAAAATTGACCTTTTTGTGCTCCTCATCTTCTGCAAACATAACTGGAGCAGCACCTCTCTTCTGAGGTACGGGAACTGGGACAAGTTCATCAGCAAAAACCTTAGCTTCATAAGCTGCTGCACTTCTCTTGTAACTTGAAATAGCATAGTCATCCTGTTCCTTCCTAGAGATGTTTAATTTTTTTGCTGTATTCTCAGCACAGTTACCCATATGGATTTGGTTATAAACATCAGTCAAACCATCATACAAAATACCATCATTCAGTTGCACACCTCCATATGGAGTATCACCCCTCTTCAAGTAGTAGGGTACATTTGACATAGATTCCATTCCTCCAGCTAATATTACATCTTGTGTTCCAGTTTGTAAACCTTGTGTAGCCAGCAAAATGGCCTTCATGCCAGATGAACAAACTTTATTAATAGTAGTGCAAACAGTGCTTTTAGGCAGACCTCCAAAAATTGTAGCTTGCCTTGCAGGAGCCTGGCCCAAAGCGGCTGAACAGACATTTCCCATATACACCTGAAATAAATAAGAAGATTTAAATTTCTGATATTTTATGCCCAAGAACACCTACCTATTATTTACTTAATTTGACTATCAACATTTATAATCTATTGTTTTAAGCGATACCTAACAATAAAATAAAAATCTTGAAGCTTACAACTATCTTGTAACTTTTACACCTTCAAATTCAAATTAATAATGAGCTGAAGATCAAGCTGTGTGCCAAGGAAGAGGCCTATGACCAGCAGAGAACTTAATGATTGATTTAAAACAGTATTTTTAATAAAGTAATTAAACAAAAACCAACATGAAGTTGTAGCTAATATATTTATGAATTTAATCAAAATCTTTTTTATTTATCATTATGTTGCTAATGATGATATTGGTAATCAGTAGCCAAATCAAATCTTGACAAAACTATGACAAATTACTACACGTTTTTTAAGCTTCTTTTAATAATTATGTTAACATAATTAGTACATTCCTAGAATGTGCAACTGATCGTGATTAAAATAATAGCGGTAAATCTATGGAAAACAAGAGAAAGTAGGGTGAATCAATTAACCTCTTTAATTTCCTCCTTAGGAATGCCGGCTCTTTCCACTGCTGCTTTGACGGCAACGGCTCCAAGTTCCGTAGCTGAAAGGCTCGCCAGGCTACCCTTAAAGGAGCCAATAGGAGTCCTCACAGCGGACACGATAACCACATCGTTCAGGGAAAGTTTTGAAGAAGCCATCGCTTTAAAAAGCTGTCAAACAAATTGTTAAATTATTAAAACTTATTAATTTCACTGGTTACAGTTAGAAGGAAGTTAAGTTATTATTATTTTCGATGGTTAGTGAGTAGCTGCTACTGGCTAGGTAAGCGATCTACGACTGACTGACGAAAAATAACACTGTTAGGAGGACGACGAACCTTATTATATGCTGGCCGCATTTTGATGGTAATAATTCTATTGCTTTTCAAAAAAAACATGATTAATTATATAAATAACTATTGTACGTATTCAAAAGGCCACTGACAAACAGATTAAATTATTGAAAATGATAACGCTTATCACTTCCAAAGTAGCAATTATAAAAAAAACAATTATTATTCAAGATACCCCACGTACTGTTCAAAGTTCCATTTAAATGCTTATGTCTCGCAAAATAAGGTTGATTTTCGTAGTAAAACTGCAGACTAAGAATTAGTAAGAAAGAAACTTTGACCCACAGATTGTTCGTTTTAACGTACGCTAAGTTACATCAAACTTGCTAAAAACGAAAATGTTGTAGGTGGAATCAAAATATCTATTTAATTACAAATTAAATAATAACTATGTCTGATAAAATTTATCAGGTCCTTATTTTTTTAAATAATAATTTCATTACTGGTGCTATAATTTTTATTGCTTTTCTCTTCTGCAACATCGGCACCCTAAAACGAACATGCGTTTGCAAACGATGACAGATGACATTGACATTGACATGATGGAGAAAGTGAATGACCAATCAGAGGATACACATTAGAGTAGTACTTCTTCCCTCGTCTTGGGCAAATAATTATTATTTTGAACTGAACTTTAGTTTATTGAGGATTTACTTGAGAAATCGAAAAGCTTTTTAACGATACATTTCGCCCGTCCGCGCTGTGTTCAAACAAACAAACTCTTTGGTTTTATATATTGATGACTAGCATTATCCCACAGTTTTACCCACATCCTGATCCAAAAACTATCCTATGTCCTCCCAAGTCCCATATACCTTCTCAAACTATCTCCAAACTCAATTTAATCCACAAATCAGTTCACTTTAGCCTTTTTATAAATTCTAGTGAAGATCAAACAAGGAGATAATAAGATGTTTTAAGGAGATTGAATTATAGATAGATAAGCTTCTGTCATAATAAATATGTATTTTGAATGCCTTTATTACTGAAGAAGTAAGTTTTGGTCAGACTAAGATAAAATATCTTTTGATTAAAAAAAAATTGACATAGTCAACAGAATCGATTTACCAATCGACTTATTTAATATTTAAAAACACACTATTTAATTAAACTACTGCACCACTCTAGTGCGTACCTGCTGGTGTGCATCAGCCAGTTGCACAGATTGCATTTTTTCATTAAATTTATTTAAAAATCACAAGAATTGAATTATGTAGGTATTCAGTTTTAAAATTATCTTTTGATTAGAGTAAAAAGTTAGTAAAATAAATGAGTGTCATCTGATAATATTGTTTTCGTAGACAGCTGACGACTGCGTCGAAGTGTAAAAAAAAATAGGAAATCAGGTTAGTGTTTTGTTTTAAAATTATTTGAATGTTATTCTTATTGATCAAGCTTTTGTTTTATTCGAAGTAAAAGTGGTTTGATTATTATCTGCGTGTACAGCACACCAACCAATGACACCAACGGTATGTAAGTTTGTCGTTCATAGCTACCTAAATTGTTGTTACCTTTGGTTTGCCTAAAAATAAGTTTAGAATTTCTCAATATCCTGTCTAAACACAAGTCGAAAGCAAACAATACTTTCTTGTGTTTTCTGTTTAATGATCATCAATACGTTTATTAATTTAAAATAGCTTATTTATTCGTTCGTAATAAAACTTAGGTACTAACTAGAATAATGCAAACAATTTAAATGTATGGAATTTTCATGAATTATTTCAAAAATCAATCTGCAATTTAATAAATCAAGTAACCTATGTTGAATAAAAACATTTAAATTGTTATTATTGCATTCTCTTCTTGTTAATGTTTGGTTAAGGTTCACTGGATAGAAAATTGGAATGCTGAAGTTTTCGGGGTTATGAAATTGTTGGTACACATGATTGGTCTCCTATGGCATGTTCATGACAACAAAATTTGGTTAATCATATTCTTCTAACTCATTTATTTATTTTATTTTTGCCCATGGTGCCCCATGGCCTCCTTCCCTCCTTTCATTTGTTTGGATGTAATGCACTCTGAGGCCAAGGTAGGGGCCCAATTCATCCCACCATCTCTTTCTGGGTCTGCTCTGATGTCATAACTCATATTCTTGCTAATTATAGGGAACAAATTTAACAAAAACTGGCATTTCTATACAAACATGACATCTAAAACAATATTTAACTTACTCATGCACCTAGTTTTTATTTATGACATTTTATAAGTACCTGTATTGGTCAATATAAAATAAAAACTTTGATTTTAATTTGTGTAGTACAATTCTTGCATAGTCTATCAAATTATTATGATATTATGAATTGAATAAGCGCAACAAGTATGAGATCAGATATAGTCGATCCTTATCTGTTATGCAGTTGAGAAACATAATGCAACTGTATAATTTATTTATCATTATTTTATCACTGCATTGTGAAACAACTGTAGTTTACATAGTATTTGTTATTTTTCATGTTATCTTAGTATCTTAGATAAGTCTTTGTTACATTTTGCAGAAAGTTTAAGTGTTTAGGTGATTATTGTTAATTGATCATGATCATTAGTGGTTGATTGCTTTATCATTGAACGGCAAATGAAAAGTGATTTGCATTGTGTAAAGCATTTTACATGACTTGTTCTTAATGTTTCCATTGTGCCGTCTTTAAGGAACTTTATTAGCTGGAAAATATTGAAACATAAACAATATTTAATGGATATTATTTGTCATTCAATTTGTTGCTAGAAAAAAATCTTTCATGTACAGTAATACCAAAGTGGTTTCAGTGTTGTTTTAATAACAATATTAAAACAACACTGAAACCACTAAGAAAGTACATACTTGCTGTCCCCAAAATGCTTTGCAATGTCACTTTTTGCTTATAACTTTTGTAGGTGTAGAAGAACATCCTAACAATGTTTGATCACATTGGATATAAGGAAGATAAACAAACAAACATTTATTGAGTATTTATTTTTTGAAAGACTCTTTGTACTACATCACAGGTAGCAATCATTAGTTGTAGGCAGATGAACATTACATTGATTTCTTTGTTATTTGAAGACATCATCTGCTGAGCCTTATCCCAACTTAGTTGGCGTCGGCTTCCAGTCTAAACAGGATGCAGCTGAGTAACAGTGTTTTACATGGAGCGACTGCCTGTCTGACCTCCACAACCCAGTTACCAGGTAATATATAGGTATATAAATGGGGTGTCGCCCATGGTAAGACTGGTTGTCAGATTTTCTGGCTTCTGACTACCCGTTACGACTGTCAAAGATCTACAAATGACAGCCGGGATCAACAGCTTAACATGCTTTCTGAGACACAGAGGAGTTTCGCCATTACATAGATGGTTACCCATCCACGGACGACCGCGCCAAACGTAGCTTAACCTTTGATCGATCAACCCGTGCGGCTGTTACTTAGCCACAAGCTCCTACTTTGTTATTTGAAGTATTTAAATAAATTCGAATAGTTAACGGATCATACCTTGCTTACAACTGTTTATTGTATTGAAAAGTTATCTACGAAATAGTTGTAAAAGGATAAAATAAATAAGCAAATAAATAAGTATTTTTAAATGTTTTTTATTTTATAAAATGTGCTATGCCTGTTTATACTTTAGGACTAATAAGTAAAACAGGGTTTAATTTAGTCAAAACTCATCTTAATTCTCCTGCCCTTATCTGAAACATTGGCAGTGCAGCATATTTTTTCCTTTTACACATACATCTCCAACAACCATCATTTCATTATTAATTCTCTTTCTAGACATGTGATCTTTTACATAATCCATCCAGCAATTTTTTCTTTACTTCTGAATATTTCTTGTCATACGTCCTTCACTCTTCTGCATCACATGTCTTATCTGTCTGTCTCATCTTAAATGGTTTTCTCAAAAGGAAACAAAGTTTTCTTTTACGTGATATAATTGATATTGCATGTAATAAATATGTGTGTCAGGTGTAGATACAGTACCTATCCATGTGCTAAATGAAAATTTTGGCATCTTGAGCTAACAATTTTATCTTTGTGTAATGAAATAATCCCAAGTGATTCATACTTGTGTTCTGTGTTGTAACTACTAACCTGACAATCTTGGCATTACAGTGTTAACATTAAGCCACATTTGACGCACTGCTACAGACAATAATTAAGCTTATTAGCAAGTTAATTCATATGTAAATACGAGCAACATTCTGCGTTCAAAAGCTAACCATGTACAAGCTGTGGAAAATCATCACTACAAAATGTGCCTTTTATCATGTTAATTTCATCTATTTTTTAAGTGAAGATCATGATAATTAGTGAAGTCTTTGTTACAGGGTCAACAAAGCGCTCTGGCTATGACTTAGGCCATGCAATAAAAATGGAAGTAGTTAATATAGGCGAAGGTCGGTACGAACAAAGTGAAAATGTCCCAGGAAGTAGTATCGACAGCGACGCCTCCAGCAGCGCCTTTGAGAGCAACGATAGTGATCACTTTAGCGAAGACTTGGACAAGACATCAGAAGATGGTGACTTAAAAGAGGATCTGCAAAAGACAATACCAGAATGTTACAAATCAGACTCAAACTTTTCATCACATACAACAAGCATCACAAACGACGAAGAGTTTCAGGCGACGGCGCTGTGCCAGTTTATGGATATATTGAATGATTTAGACGAAGTTTTAGATAAGTCTTTACTCGCATGTCTTGACGATGGAACGAAAAGCTTTGATAGCGACGAAGATGATCTCATTTGTAAGATTAAGGAATGCATTGGCGAGTCTCAAGGACAATCAGATCGTTCGGAAGCACAAAGTTCTATTGACGACAATTCTCAAGTAATAACATGTTCCAACGTACATGCTTCAGCACCGCCTATGGAGGAAATTGACATCACACCAAGTATATCTGAAAGGTCAAATCTCACAAGCCTTGGGCGTTCGAAGAGTTTTTCAGAACTCACTGAAAATGATAGGCAAGCTTTAGTTTCATCATTAGAGAGAGCAAGCACGACAAACGAAGCATTACGAAACTCGATGAGGAGATTAGACCCTATTGTTCTACCAGCGATAACAGCAGAGTCGTCTTGCGAGCCTCTAACGTTGCCGGTGATACTTTTTCTCGAGCATAACATTAACATGCGGCCAACGAGCGCTCCGATACAGTTGCAAGTGACGGCAGCGAATCTCAGTAGTGATGGTGCCTCAGGACCTTTGATTGTGGGTCGTCGTGCTTTACTGATGAATCGTACGCTTTCACTCCCATCGCCGGGGGACAGTGACGTCACAGCTGGCGACTGGACCGGACGAAATACAGCCAGGAGTACCGCAAGGAGCACTAGTGCGTCCAGTTCGTCCACTGAGTCGTTGAACGTTGCTCCCATCATTCAAAATGCTGCAAGTGCCACTGACGAGAGGTAATTATAAACTCAAATTTTATATAATTGTTTTTGTTCTACATACTTAGCACCTACGGTTAACTCACGCATTGAGCAACCTTTGCAATTTTGGTAATATGTTACTCATTTCATTCTCGAATGAGGTCATAGGATGCGATTTAATGATTCACATTTTGACTATTAGTTTTTTTTTTAAATTAGGTAAATAAAACTACGATTGTTTGCAGAAACGAAGAGACTGAAGAACCTCCTTTTGGAGTTTGGCCACATCGTATGAGTGCCATGCTGGCGTGCCTCAGTTGTACCGTGGGAATATTTAATATATCTAGATTTGCCATATTCAGTGTTCATTTTGGAGGTAATGAATGGACTTTTACGTAATTAATTGAATTCACCTAATTTCCTAGTATCTTCACAAGCAATCTTTTTTATTGTTGCAGCAAGCTTCATAATACAGTTTTTTATACTGTCGTTTTTCATCGGAATACCGCTATTTACTTTGCATTTGTGTTTGGGGCAAGTGTTGGAGTCTGGCCCCGTCGACATGTGGCGTATATCGCCCATATTCCAAGGCGTAGGCGTGTCGTTGCTCATTACTCAAGCTGTGATTGGCATGTACAGTATAATAGGCCTGTCCTGGATATTCGTATACTTTAGAGACTCTTTTATAACGTCTAATGACAAATACAAATGGGCACTACCGCACGAATTCAATTTTGAAGGTGAGTCAACCATTACATAATTAAATAGTTTATTGTTTGAGCAATGTCAACAAAATTCGGTGATATCAATCAACAAGTGAAGCAGGAAGTCTGAGTGAAGGCCGTCAATGTTCACAATTGCTTTTTCCGTTAGTGGAACAAGGAAATGGGGTCACACTAAGAAAGTTTTTTTTTAAATTACAGACGCTGTTACGAAAAATGGTACTTATAAAATACAGGAAACTCTGCCTCAGTACTTCCATGGCGAGGTTTTACAAAGGAATTTGGGGTCCAATAGTTCGTATTTCGGCACAATAAAGTTTCAAGTAGCATTCAATTTAGCTGTAGTGTGGATGATAGTGTTCGTCGCGCTGAGCAAAGGATTGAGGTCTTACGGCAAGGTAACACATTAACACGATGCATTGTAATGTAAAGATGGTTTCCCACGAAATCGTAACATGCGATCATTGTTGCAGGCTGTATACATGCTGATATTTCTGCCGATCTGCGGTACATTAGTGCTGTGTACTAAATTACTCACCCTAATACCGTACGACACTGTCATCAATATATTCTCCGAGACTGAATGGAGCGAATTCTTCATAAATAGTAATGTATGAATATTTTTTTCACCTAAAGATCTTATCTGTTTCACGTTCTTGCTTGCAACCTCTAATTACGCAAACAAAAGAATAGCTGAACAATAACTGCAGCTAATTGTATACAAGCCATGGTCACAGTGCTTATGGATGATTTTTTTTTCAGAGTTGGGCAGCGGCTGCTCAGGAAACGTTCCTAACTTGGGGCCTCCTTGGAGCCTGTATAATGCAGCTAACATCACATAAGAACGCTAAAAATAAAACTAACATAATACTCCAGAAAGAAAGTGCGTGTATAGTGGCTTTTACATTCGCAGTGCTGTTATTGGGATCGTTCTTGGCCAATACTTGCGTGCAGATACTGAAGAATTATGGCTACGCTTATATACCGGGTAGTTTCGGTGAGTTTCCGTGTTTACATAATATTTTTTGGCCTTCATTAACAGCCATAATTAACTTCTCTCTAGTCTGCAATTCTTGTTTATGAAACAAGAATATTCAGTCCTTAAAATCAATAGTATCATCGGGTTTACGGCTTTTAACCACCCTGAAGAAAGGCTGGTTCGTTATTTTCCTAGTGTATTTTGTAGGTGCCTGAGCTCGTAAACGCGTAACAATATGCTTTACGAAATTTAGGCTTACTGCACCTATCGCGAAATTTAAATGTGCTGTGTGCAATATCAATTTCGCGGTCAATTCTCTACGCTTCGTCTGTCATACTAATATTTTTAAAAACGAAAGTCTGCTTGTTTAGTAAAATGGTATTTTTTTTATGGAAATTGTATTGTAATTTATGTTGTTTCTATCTATGTTTGTTATACCTATAGTTTTCACATGCGATCAGTCATCTATCTATCTATCTATATATATAAAATGCTTTGTCCTGAATTGCTTACTGACTGACGGATCAACGCACAGCCTAAACCGCTGACCGTAGAGACCTGAAACTTGGAGGGTGTGTTCTTTGTATGCAAAGGCATCCGATAAGAAAAGATTTTCCCAAATTCTATACCTAAGGGGGTGAAAAAGGGAGCAAAGTTTGTATGAAACTCTCACATTTTTAATTTCAATTTATAGCCAACGCGGGCGAAGCCGCTGGCGGAAAACTAGTCCATTAATCAAAAAAACATTATCCTTTCGTAATATTTCGAATGAGAAAGTAGATATCTATCTGCTTGTTGACTTTTTACGACTAAACAATACAACTGTATTTGATAAAAATCTATACAAAGACACTATACTATATATGAGCATATTCATTGATATGAAACAGACACCACAGGACACAAGTCAAACCGCGACCCGCAGTTAAATAATTATAAAATATAGTTATTGTAGTCGTTTGATATGCATCTAATTGCATTCAACGTGTTTATTTACATACTTTGAAATAACCGCAACTCGCGATGCACTAATCGGTGTGACGATGACGTACGATAATTTGTGTGGCATTGTAATGTTTTGTGCTCGATTATGGCATCATTATTTAAACTTAAATTAACACAAATTATCGTGAATGCGAGGAGTTAGAGAACACTATATTTTGCCACGATATGAGTTCTTATGAACTACTCTAGTGTTGATGCGACAAACAATAACTTTTTTCTATTTTAGGCACAATTGTATTTATTATTTAATTATCATTTAAATAAAAAACTCGGAGGAGCTCGTGGCTAAGTAACAGCCGTACGGTTCGACCGATCGAAGGTTAAGCTGCGCTTGGCGCGGCCGGTCCGTGGATGAGTGACCATCTTTGTCATAGCGAGACTCCTCCGTGCCTCGGAAAGCACGTTAAGCTGTTGGTCCCGGCTGTCATTTGTAGATCTTTGACAGTCGTTACGGGTAGTCAGAAGCCAGAAAGTCTGACAACCAGTCTTACCAAGGGGTATCGTGTTACCCGGTAAAAACTGGGTTGTGGAGGTCAGATAGGCAGTCGCTCCATGTAAAACACTAGTACTCAGCTGCATCCGGTTAGACTGGAAGCCGACCCCAACGTAGTTGGGAAAAGGCTAGGCAGATGATATCATTTAAATAAAAAAATCTCTTCCAACATACCCGCGGCGAATGATAGGAAGAAAAGCAATAGAAACATAGTGAGTAAACAACAACTCGATTAATTATTTTAATTACAGAAACGGTAAAATCCACACAATTCTTATGGCCTATATCGGAGCCAATGCCAGGCAACGTGGTCTCGACTCCAGTCCGCTACATGGGCCACTACGGCAGTTTAGTGGGAGTTACAGTATGGAAGACTGGCAGCACCGCGCGGACGCTGAGCGGGTGGCAACCCTTGCAGCTGGCAACACAGATCGTACCGGCTACTCTCGCTGTGTTACCAGCTAATTTGGTAAGCTCAAAACTTTTTGCATAACATATATCTCCTTTCCATGTGAATTTCGACACATTTCATTTTGTTAATTCAATTGTACCTCGTTATAACTACCAATAAGCCTATATTTGAAACATATGAAGATGTCTAGGTAGTCGATTCCTTTCAAGTAGTATAATGATTGAAAATTTGACATACTAACGATTTTAAGAGCGTTATAGCTAACGATTTTTTTTTTAATCAAATCATTCTTATTTCTATGGCTAAGCTTTATTTTTATTAATGACCTAAACGTAGACATAACAATGGTTAAACTGACACGCATAATACAGTCCTATTATTTAATACATTGCAATGCTACTCACGTTACAAAAAAAACATGCAATCAAAATTACTCAATGACGAAAATTACATAAGTTTTTCATAATAATATTATATTGATTCTTCTAACTCGCGTGCGTAGATAACAATAAATATTATTATACAACTCAAAAGTCCAATTATTTTCTTGTAAACTTTTATTATAGTTTGCACACCTCGCGTATGTCTTTTTATGGCCTACTCTTTGAAATATGGAATACGACCTTGATTCGGTTTAACCTAGAATGTTTTACGATTGTATGAAACTAGTGTAATTGTCTGTTGGAATAGCCTTGTTTGAGATTATCGTAATATTGAAGAATTTGCACTAAGTATTACATGTTTGTTTAAAAGTAATGTATGTTCTGAATTAAATTCGGTCATCTTTATTTTACTTTGTATTGTGATAGAGGAAAATCACTCCGTTCACTTTTGGTTATAGATAGATCTAATATCACTATAAATTTGGTATGCATTGATAAGATTAAAAAATAAATGTTAGTACTTACCTATACTTTATTTCCAATAAGATTAGAAAAACTTTCAAACCCTTTTTGCAGCTTATTCAACCGATTTTGAGTTCTATTCCCAACTGATAAGGATGGCGTTGAAAGCCAAATAATGTTAACAATAACAAATATATTCTGCATCTGTTTTTGTCTTGTCATCTTAGTAATAGAGCTTTAAATCGTTTGAACAAACAGTAATTAGGGTGCATTTAAATGTCTAATCTCATAATAAATGGAGTAAAGGCACAATCGAAATGTTTGTACTAAACATACTGATTGACAAAAAAATCATGTATTTTAGTAGATTCTAGAGTAAAACCAAGTAAATTGAGTGCACAAAGAACATTATAGCAGCTTTTATTGTAAAGGGGAAGTCTGATTCTGTATCTCAGTTACTGGCACGGAATAAAAATGAATGTTGAATGAACTATAACCTCCTTAAAAGTCACTTAACCTACTTTTTTAATATTCGCTATACAGAAAAAATAATGTAAAAATTTCTTTCAGCTTTCTCCAGCATGGGCAGTGATATTCTACTTCATCATAATAATGTTCGGCATCGCACAGCAGCTGGCGATATGGCACTGCGTCATCACCGGTATAATGGCGATTAACGCCGAGGCTCTTAAAGTGTGGGAGACCACTATCACGTTTCTGAGCTGCGTGTTCGGACTGGCCATGGGATTGCTACTTAGTACTGATGTAAGTATAACTCAAATTATTTAAGCTGTTCTTTTAATTTAAATTATATGACTGTTTCCCGCGGTTTCATCCGCCTCCAAAGAGATTTAATTTACGTGCCCGGATAAAATCCTGTGTCCTTCCCTAAGATTCTATCTATCTCTATACCAAATTTTATTTCAATCGGTCCAGCCAAGAAGTCCTTCTCTTAAAAGCATAAACTATTGCCAATTTTAATAATAGCCATTTAAATCTATTTTGGGTGCTTGGTACTGCCTTAAAGTGTTCGGAAAAGTTTATATCCTCTCGTTTCGCTCCTATCCTTCCTCCGTTTCTACTCTCTATTTTTGATGCAAAGGATCCTTAGCCATAACATATTTTATCTATAGGGCATATCTTGTTGTTATCAATAAAATTGACCATTTTATCAATTTTGGAAAAAACCCAATGACCCGCTTTTAATCTAGCTCTCATTTAGCAAGAAAGCGCGTCGCATGTGTACTTTTTCCCATGTCGTTCGATATTAGGTGCGATACCAAGGTCAGAGAGTCAGTAAAATTGTAAAAAATAAAGTTCAGATAAACTTTTTAACCGACTACGGCGAAGAAAAAAGGATGGTTATGATTTTATCTCTCGATATGATAGCAATTTAATTTACGGATAGTTCGAATTCATAATTAACTTTAGCTTTAGTCGAACTAGTTACTCCAGATTACATTAAACTGGTTGTGTAAAGTTTAATTAATCCACTTTGCCCTAATATGTTTTGTATTTAACCTAGATTCTTGAATGTATTACTAATTTATTGTATAAATAAATACTTTGGTCAGTCGTTGTGGCTTATGCTAAATCCAAATATAAATTGATTGCTGTACTTAAGTATAAGATAATAAATTTATAATGTTCTGAATGCTGGGGACGTACCTACTGTCGTCTGCATGTTCCATCAACACTATAATCTGGAAAATTTATAAGTACACGACTGCCCACAAAAAGGAATGTAATGTTTTTTTGCCATATAATGTTTAAAACAATTCTAACTACACCCTTCCTCTTTTTTAACCACACTCTAGAATCGGACTGGGGGAATATAAGGAAACTTCTTTACACTTAAATAAAAATGTTTGGTATCGAGATTATTAAAATTCAGTGAACGACATACAGAATAGTGAGTGCATGAAGTACTCTCTCCAGATCTGTGAATGAAACTGTGGGAAACAGTTAGTATAATTTTATTTCAGTAAGGACATAACCATATTTTTTTCAAAAACCGGTTAAAAAAGTATTATCCTATAACAATATTATTTCATTGTATCACCCAGGCGGGTATCCGCATAGTCCACTTCATGGACTACGTGTGGGTGGGGTCGTGGTGGCAGTGCGTGGTGCAGGTCGCGCTCGCGTGCGGCGTGTTCGTGGTGCGCGGCCGGCCCTACTCGCCCGACGTGGTGGTGGCCGCGCTCTACTCCTCGCGCAGCCGCCTGTCCGCCACGCTGGCCGCGCTGCTCAGCTTCACTTGGACGGTGGTGCTGCCTGTGCTCTTGTGTGTGAGTATTTTGTACTGGTGCTAATTCTCATCTGCCTAGCATGTTCCCAACTATGTTGGGGTTGGCTTCTAGTCTAAACTGAGCTGAGTAACAGTGTTTATATGGAGCAACTGCCTATCTGATCTCCACAACCCAGTTACGGGGTAACAAAATACTCTTTGTGATATTTTTTTTGTATTTGGCATCTCGCAGGTCAACCTAGTAGGCTGTCGACTGCTTAACCGGACTTGCCTTTAAAGTGCTTTAAAATAAAATAAGTGTCTCCAGCCAGGGCTTAATAAGACAAAACCCCTTGATAAGACTATGTCTTGTCAGGGTTTCTGGCTTCTGACTACCCGTAACGACTATCGACGACCTACAAATTACAACCGAGACCAACAGCTTAACGTACTTTCGGAGTCACGGAGGAGTATCGTTATGACATAGATGGTCATTGATCGGTCGACCCGTGCGGCTGATAGGTTATTAGGCACGAGCTCCTCACTGGTGCTTATTCCGTTTACAAAAGAATCTCCAAACTAAACATCACTAATATTGTGTTTAATTGAGAGGTCTAATAGCAAAGCAAAGCTTAAGTATTTTTTCGCATCTTACAAGTTTTCGTCCGAGGGTTATTGGTCACCAGAATCTGTTCGTGGCTCGCGGTCTATTAGTAAGTTTTGCGTGAAAGAGTATACAAACATACATTCACATAGTACATCCTCACAAAAAATCGCATTAGTATTATCGAACATAGAATTATTATTATGTTAAAAGCAATAAACACTATTCTCGTATTGCATTTAAACAGTTCTCCAACATTAAAAAAGAATGTTTTTCTAGGCAATTTGCGTGATGGATTTCCGAGTGGGGCAGCAGAAACAGATGTACAGTTGGAGGAAGCCAGTCGGGTAAGTTACCTTATCAACGAAAAAAAAAACGTTTCCAGCGTTTACAAGGAGAGAACTACTTCACGCACCCCGATAAGAACTACCCCATGTCCTTACCAAGATTTCAATGTACCTCCATATTAAATTTCATCAAAATTGGCTCAGCTGTTTTATTGTGAAAGCGCACAGACAGACATACTTTCGGATTTATAATATAAGTAGGGATTGACGAAAATACATTCACCTCTAACTCCCTAACCTCTTCAGGAAAAACAGGAGTTTATGATTTTTGTATTGCAGCTATTGGCCAGTATGGACGCGTCAGGTGGCAGTGTTCCTGCAACAGGGAGCGTTACTGCTGGTGCCGGTAGCTGCTTTCATACAGACGTGGCGCTACATGAACAAGGGGCCGCCTGATATCCTTGATGTAAGTAACAAACATTGCTTTTTTTCCTGCATATTCTAGATTTTTCCATGTGAAGTACTTGTTGAGAAGCTGATAACGAAATAATGTTGTCTGATCACTAATATTAAACCTTTCAAATCGAATGTATTGAAAACTGAAAACTATAGCTTATTAGCGATTTTAAAACGTTCGATGTCTGAGCCTGGGTCGAGAAAATATTAATGGGTTTTCCATGTGGATTTTTTCAGTAGTAGACCGTATCTGGATGGCTGTACGTATAACATAGGAGTTAAACATATCTGACGAAACCTCTGATTATACAACTTTTAACCTCTAAATAATACTTCAGACGAAAAAAGGCTTGGAGTTATGTTAGACACCTTACCTATAAGTTTGATTTTTATTTAAAATTTAACTTTAGCCCATTTGACTAAATTTCGCTTCATAATATTATTTCTGTTTTAAGTCTTGGGTTCGTACTTAATATTGTACCTTAACGACTCACATTAATATATGTTATAACAGGGGTGGCCACTGGCCAATCGGTCGATTGCAGATATTGGTAAAATCGAATGTGACAAGGAAAAAATATAAGTTTAAATTGTACCTAACGTATGTAAAAAAATCTCCGCAAAAGCAGGGTTTCGTAAGTAAACAGTAGATCTTGGGTCTAATCAAGTTGGCCAGGCCACCCTGGTATATAATATGTGACCAATTAGACAAGTAACGACAACTCAATAATTAGCGAGTTTATTTATATACAAACAGAGCTACTAATAAGTGTTAATAAGGTATTATGGTCTGCATTCTGCATGTGATGGTATTAAATATTTTAACTGTTAATGCTACAAGGATTTTGGGACTAACGATTGTATTGAAGAACTGGTAAGATTCATGTATTTATTTATGTGTTTATGTACTGTTTGTGTATTTGTTTGTGTACTGTTCATACCATTAGTGTTTTGTTGAATATATAACGCTGTCAAAACAAGAATAGGATTGACAAGGCCTTTAGCAATGCACACTTAGGGCCTGTGGGTTATGAACCTCGGCTTAGGACTTGCCTAGGGAAAACACAAGGCATAGGTGGGATACGCATCTCCATCAATTAGATTTTTCCAATCTTTCCTAGGTATTTCTGCCAATATCTGTGTTTCACACTTGTCCTTTGCAACATGTTGTTTTTATTCTCCATCTCTTAATGGTGTCTCTTGAAATAACCACCTATCGCCATTGAAGTGACAAAGCTAGTGTAAATGGATATGTTAGCTTCGTTTTGTTCCATTATAATTATCATTCCATAATTTATTATTCTCTATGTTGCTAATATTTAGAGTACTCCATCCATTGCACTGGTCGATGGGTAGTCTTTGTTTGTTAGGATACTTTAATATATTTAAGTAGGGATTGCATGAAATAGACATGATTCAATAATAATTGATGGCTCTTACTTCGATAAAATCACTTCAAATTGATAATGATAACTAAAAATCAGCACCTATACATATAACATTCGATACTAAATTAACGCAGTGAATACCTATTGTGCATGTGATTTTGTTGTGCTACAATCACGTAAGATTTTACGTAAAAATCACTATATTGTGAAATATGAACCCGCGACCTTGCTACGAATCTAAATATAATCATTTCGTGTAACCGATAAAAAATATATTTAGTTATTGTTAAGTAAACACATGGAATTTTTTTTTATGTTTATAATTAATTTTATGCTGGTCATTAATCGGAAGTGTGATAATGTTCCAAAATTAAATTGTGCGTGAGTTCATGATTGATTGTTTTATTGACGTCAGAATTTTACAATAACAATGTAAATATAGTGCTAAATATAGAATGCGGGTACCTACTTGATTTTTTTTTGTGAGATAGGACTTAGAGCATACCTAATCGTATCTTATCGTACAATTCGTTAGTGCCTATAACGTGGAATCACGAGGCTGTATCGATGGCCGGCCTATTCGTCAGCTGCAAGAGGGTATTTCAACATTTTTCCGAAACCTTCCATAATACATTAGAAATATTTAGGTAGAACTTGCGCAATTTAAGTTGGAAGTTAGTTCTTCGCATCTGAGGTTTTTAAGAAAATATAAAAAATTGTCTATGCAACTCTCGTTGGCCAAATTAAATTGCTCCTGTTTATTATGAGTTTTAATTATTAAGTCTCTATCATAGTCATGTCTAACGGCCCGTTGCATAAACAATAGTTATGAAGACGTAAAGAGTCAAGACTTTTTTGTTTTTCGTTGCACGATACACTCGTAAGTGTAAATTTTAAAGACTTTAAAATGAATTGTTTGCTTTCTCATAGCCGCTGGTAATTACATCAGCCAGCCCTATTCCCTAATACTTGGGATGAGCGCAACACAAAATGTACCTTACATTCATCTCCACACATCATCTCATGATTTCCCACTAGAAGAAGTCAGGGTACTATCTTAAAACACATTTTATCCATACTATTGCAGCGCATACAAAACCTGTATCGTCCGCGCATGGGCGTTTCCAACGAGCCCTTAGCCCCGGGCAGAGCGGCCCCTCCTCCCGCGCCCGCGCCCCCCGACCCTCCGCCCAAGTACACGCCGCCGCCTTCATACTCCACCGCCACCGGGGCCCGACTGCTCAACACAATACGACGGAGCTTCCGGACGCTACGAAGGTATGGAATCGAAATGTCATCTTTACTAAAGCGTGTCTTTGGCCTTCCTGTAGTCCTAAAGCCATCCACATTATAATACTCTTTAATTTTCAGTGAAAGTCTATACAGGTCAAAACCCGAATATCAGCTGAAAATCCTGATATTCGGGTTTTATACTTTTAACGTCACATAACTACAAAAAAAGCACGTGAAATTTCCCCCCCTTTAGCAATTTCTGTGATTACGCTGGGAAGAAAACATGGTGCAACAAACTCCCCAGCAACACATATCGTAAAGTTCTCCCAGATAACGGCTCGTTACCGTTAGTGATAATGTGATCAATCACCTTGTTGTCAAACGATAAAGTTTTCGTGTTTAAATTGATTATATAATCTTTCTTATCCATATGTCGCTCACGGGGGAAAATATATTCACACCACACACAGGCTTCTTCTTTCATTCCAATAGTCTGATCGCTAGTTCGATCAGACTATTACACACATCATCATACACGACATCGATTTTTTGCCCGGTCTTCCTCAGGCTTACTAAACATGCTTTTGATTAGTAGAATAACGAAGCAAGACAAAATTACCTTCTCTCCATTTTTCTATCAGAATATAAATTATTAATAGATACAACAATGTAACATTACAGAATCACAACAGCGCGTACAGAATTATCACCCGCAGAAGATACAACGCAACTACCAATAACTGTCAGCGAGACTGTTGAACGCGACGCCCTAGTGTCCCTCGAATCACAACCACCAGATTACAGCGGCGTTTTCGCCACACCCTCTATAACAATCACAGACGAAACAGACTCTAGAACTTCACGACCAAGATCATCGACATCAAGAAACTCCTTGTCCCTAACTAGAGACTACCTTCGAAGATCGTTTGTTCGTAAAAGCGATTCAGCAAAGAGTATTCGTTCTAGTTTGCGAAGGAGTTTTAAATACGGCGGTGCCTTAACGAGTAGTCACGAACAGTTGGTCCGCGGTGCTGAGCCCATGTCCAGTACTGTCGCGATGTCGGCCGTCAGTACTGTCCACGACTCGCACAGCCGCGCATCCGTCATTTAATTCCTCATTATCCGCCTTACATTTCCCATCACCAATATTTTGTATTATTCGCCTTAACCCGTTACAATGTATTTTTAAGCGTAATTATAGTACTTAAATGTATAGATATTTTCATTGATGGAATGTTAGAATACCTTTGGAAAAAGTATAACCAATTAATGCAAGCGTCTATACGTAATATAATGTTCACACTCCCGAATAAATGTATCTGTATATTGGACCCGTTTTTTAAGTTTTTGTCGCGACTGTACGTCGTCGACGATTGTTATTAATTTGTGTTTTAGATGTTAGGCCTAAAATTCGTAATTTTAATTGTTAGTACTTAATCGACGCTAACATAATAAGTAGTCATAGTGAAGAGGAATCTCAGTTACTCCACTATTTTTTTAAACATTGTTAATCCTTTATTTTGTGTAAGCACAATAAATGAGCCATTTAGCTAGATGTATAAGTATAGCATAAGTGTACTTACATTGTATACTTAAATTGATAATAACCTCAGAGCTTAGAGTAAATGTGTTTAACATTTGGAAAATGTGAAGACGATTGTTAGCAATTATTCTGTAATCAAAACGTGACTCAATCAGACTAGAAATGTGTTCTCGTTAAATTATTATGAGCGTGTTTTTTCTAAATTATTAGAATGAAAATGTTAAGATGTTGGCAATGAATGCAGTTTGATGTTAAATTCGTTAGTGAGATAACTTTGTAAAGAGCGATGTCCCTCGCCTAATATGATGTTTAGATATGTATGAAAACCCCATTTTATTATAGAATAGAATGTCTATTTTAAACTCAATAAAGGTTGCAATTTTTTTATATTCCATTTTATGGAAATAATAAGCGTTACGTAAATATTACGAATATATGTACTAGATATATTATAAAATCAGTGTTCGATGGTAACTATAAATGGCAGCAACCCCTTAGATAAACGAGTCAAATTTAAAATCGATTTGAATGGCTATATATCGATAGGAACAAATCGAATCGAAGCAATATAGTAAATCAATGAATGGTGTTGAATGTGTCAAGTACAATGAATTTAGTTCAGTAAGCGAACCGGTTGTTCGATAGATATAGGTGACAATAATGTCTGCTTGTTTAGTTCCTTTCCTGCATTTATGTAATACCGGCTACTCACTAATTAATATCTATCATTTATCTGATTAGGGCACGGTATAACTTCACAAACTAAAAGGCTCTGAACAGATGAATATGGTAGACAATCCAAGACACACTTTTGTGCAGTAAACTGAACAGACTATGATTACACATTATTTTGGGAACTTATTGATTGTGTAGAAATAATGCAGTCTGCAGAAAGACAGGCACAGATAACGCATAACTGACTCGTCTGTTATGAGCCTTATTTTATCGCGAAATTACAATGTAAAGAAATCACAAAATAATTTTAAGTAAAATAACATGTCAAGATCAAATAGTTGGAGCTTGATATTTAATTAGTATTAAATTGGTTTCACACTCAACTTAGTGTGTAGCTGGCTCAGTGCATTTGTGTTCTTCAAAATTTATTATTTAGTTCTAGTCACCAATGCTTCCACCTTTTAAGTTGTAAACATTTTTGGTATAACATCACATTTTACTAAAGCATATATTTATTATTTTAAAGCACATTTTTATTGTACTTCCATTATATTTTTATCCTTTTTATTTTGATTTTTCGCGTTCTTTTACATTCCACATTGTTGAAATGTTTATGAATTAGATATTAAAACATTTTTACACTACCATGAACGATATTGTTTTATTTTTAACGCAAAAAGTCTTGTACCGTTACCGGAATATATTGCGGAAATACCGGCTGGCTTTGCAATACCGCTTTTATGTAACGATTAAATGCTTTAAAAAGTGGCTTGACACTTTTGGGACGAGGACAAATAAAATATACGAATTAAGTAGTAGGCAGCTACAAATACAATCTGACTAAATGGGGGATTATTGCTCCGTTCAACATAAGTGAGTACAGGTGGTCCGACCAGACCCATATCAAACTTCTGAGGTGGCCAGTGTAGTTAACTTGCATCTTTGATGACTTTACAAATGCCACTACCAGTACCACTATTAATACACGTGAAATACTAATAAATAGCAGTATCGTAAGAAGACCACATGGGAATGTAAATCTTTATTATCTTATTGTAAAATTACATATTTAAAAACATCTTAACACATACTTTAAAGTCATACAAACAGTACACATAGTTAAACAAGTTAATTGTACAGTCCTTAAAACAAGGAAGCCGAGGTAATGAAATGGTAAATTAGGATTAGAGATTAGGAAAGAACAAAGGAAGTTAGAGTAGGGAAAGAAAAAGAGAAAGAAAATTAAATTTTTCAATAGTCGCAACCGCATTTAACGACCTCAACTTCGCTTGATTTGTCAAAAACCAAAAACGGGTAACAAAGTACGTTATCCAACATCGTCAAGTGTTATTCGTTAAAAAACCGACAATACGTTAATTATAAAATACAATTCAATATTTTAAGTTTATAAGCATGCAATGCATTGTAATGCAAGTTTAGTGTAAGTCAAAAAAATCACAAGGATACGAAAATTTTATATAAAACGTCAACATAATATACTAATGGTACAACACAGTTGTAATTAAACTAATTGTAAGATCACAATGTCAGTCAATTTAATTAAATATACTGAACTCGTAAACTCGAGTTATCTAATCAAAGAGTTAAGATTGAGAAGTGATTTAGCTGCTTTTGAATCAGTTGGCTCTTTCTTCTTTGACGGGTCCAGCATGAAACATTTCCACAGCCTGAAACAATAAAAATCAAAAGATTAAAGAAGGAAAAAAAGCTGTCCTACTATTTTTGTAACGACGTTTACGTAAGTTTGGCCTTATCCTGATGCAGAAATTGAATATGGCTCAAATAACGAAACAATAAAAAAAAATGTAGAAATCCCCTACGCAAAATTGCCCTACATCATTTTGGAAAAGAGCTGATACTCTTACACTGCTGGACCGATATTAAACACACATAGCTAAGAACCACCGCAAGAACTGGCTTTCTAATGAAAAAAAAAACCGCATCGAAATCAGTCCATCCGTTTGAGAGCTACGATACCACAGATAGACAGACATCGACGTCAAATTTACAACATCTTTGCGCTGAAGAAAAAAGGATCCTCATAGTATTCTGATACTGTGTCCAACGAACCGTCACGTACAGTGTACTCGTAACGTATCCGCACTTACCTGAGCGTCTCGTCAGCGCCGGCGGACAGCACGGTGGTGCCGTCGGGCGACAGCGCGAGGTGCAGCACGCGGGCCATGTGGCCGCTGAGCTCGGCCACGCGGGACATCACCGGGTACTTCCAGATCACCAGCTGGTTGTTGGCGTAGCCGTGGCCCGAGATCAGCTCCTTGTAGTGGGTGCTCCATACGATTGAACAGACCTACAACATTACAATTAGAATTGATATTGCAATTTTGTCAGTTAAAAATAATAATTAGTAATTTGATTGACAACTGATGTTATGGTGAGTCTTTCTCTAAAATTAGTGTCGAAGGAAAAATTCTTGTATCAGAATGAGAAATTAATCCTTTTTTTTTCAGACACAATTTTTGCAAAAATTCTAACAAAAAGCTCACTACCATGCTCTCCAAAATGTTACTGAGAGAATTTTCCATAATAATTAACTTCTCAAATGCTACATACTCAATAACCTATAGGAATAAGTTGAAACACATTTTTTATTATACAGCAACATACCTGTGACTTAGTGTCGACAGTGTTAAGATTAGCTCCAGTCTTGATGTTCCATATGCGTATGGTTCTGTCAGCCGTACCGCCGCCACTGGCCAGGATGCCCGCGCTCCATGGACACCACGCCAGACCTTTCACTGCTGCCAAATGCTGACTGGAAATTGAAGAAGAAGATTGTCAGGGAAAGAAGGGATCCCCAATTGAAAGTCTATTAATAAAATACTCCAAAAATATAGAAGAAAATACTTAAGTATTAAAGACTTACTTGAAAGAATACAGGTGCTGTGACTGCGAGTAATGCTGTCCTTGTGCAATTGGCCAGATATTGAGTAAATTGTCATTGCCGCCCGATGCAAGACATTTACCATCAGGGGACCATTTCAACCCGCAAATCTGTTTATAAAGAATAAATTGTAATTAAATTTATCATCTCATATACTGTTACTACAGACAATAAATTATTCGAAGATAGATGTCAAAATATTTATTTTTAATTTTTTATTAATTAATTGTATGATATATCAGTTGAGCAGGATCTAGATACATACCTCCTGTGTATGCGCATGTATAGTGGCTACAGCGTGGTCTCTCTGGCGTACGTCATGGTGTACAATGTTACCGTCGCGAGCGCCGCTGCTTACTATGTACATGTTCCACGCAAGGGAACCCACACGCCCAGTATGCCCATCCATTACCTGTGTAATTTATAAATAACAAAAATGTAAGTATATTAGAAACACGGAATTCTTGGCAAAGCAGCGTTGTTTTACACTATTAGGGACACAAATGTTATGTTTTCAAAATATTTGAGAATATTTTTTAGTATTATCACTTTAAAAGTGCAATGGGCTCTATGCTGCACCTGGTTAGTTCAATTTGATTTAAACTTCATAAAAACATTTATAAATTAATTGAAACACAGAAAGCTTGTACAATGTAAGTTGTATGTAACAGCTTTTTAAATAAAACCTTCCATAAAATAGTCTACATACCCTCAACCTCTTAATCTTCTCGCAGTCCCACAACTCCACGGTGGCCGCAGATGTGCCCACAGCGAGGTGGGAGCCGCCGCCCTGCACCCATTGCACGGAGCATACGGTCTCTGAACCCTCTAGAGTCAAGAGTTGCTCTATTTGACCTGAGCCCGCGTTCCATAGGTAGACAGAGTTGCCTAGTGCAACGGCGAGGATGTTTGAGGCACTCCAGTCAACTAGGTTGAGGTCTGTTTGGATAGAAAATATACTATATATAGCATTATGGTTGACTATGCATCATGTTAGTGTTATTTACAGACAACTGCTAACAACTTTCCTGAAATAAGTTTTGCTTCTGTGGTTGGGATTAAGAAATAAGGATTAGGGGATATTATGTTTAGCAGTGTGTGTACAACTATTGTCAGCTTATTATGAAATTAAGTCTATTCTAGATCTAAGTGTATTCCTTGCTCTAGAAGTGGTTTTGGAATTATACACTATCTTTTGCTGCAGTTAAATTCTAAAAACTTACAGTAGTCATCCAAAATATCAGGTGCATCTAGTATTCTGTCAGGAGCTTGAGGAATGTATCTAGTTGTATTCTTTACTGATGATGGAACTTTAGCCTGGAAAGGTACATCCTAATGTTAGTAATGCAAAAAAAATTAGTTTCATAATTATTTAGTTGCACAGTGGTAGTTGCAGGACTAGTTAGAGATTAGTTGGTTTTGTAAGAAGTTAACTGATAAATACTCTACTACGATTCAAAAGGCTGTAACGTGTATCGCACTAATGAATTTTAACAAGAACCAATTTAACACCCAGTATGAATGCAATCTTTTAAACATAAATATTATTATTATATATATATTTAGACATTGTTTCTCTTATTACATTTTCTTATGATTGCTGAACAGCCTAGATGAATTTACACCATAATTATGTAAAGACTTGTTAGTAAACAGCATAATGTAAGTTAAAGCAAGCAGATATACCTGTGAATACACAACTCTAAGTCTGTTCTGGTAGCCCTCGGGAGCTGCCGGTGCTTTGCAAGTGTACTGTAGCAGTCTCCCAGGTTCGGTATCAGTGAGAGCTCGACCAATCGCCTCACCAGCTGCGGTTTGAGCTACTACTTCCTCATTCTTATCTTCATCACGGCTCAGCTGTAATGCAAAGGATGCTATGAATTTGATATCGAATTTCTATAAAGAATTCTCATAGATTTCTAAACTGCAAAGATATATTATGAGTGATGCCATGAAAAGATAATGTGAAACATGATTAAATTAGTTCAATTTTAAAGGAATATTAAAGTTTTGGTAAAAGTATGAGTTTCACTGAGTTATATTCAATACTTTATAATCAAAGGAAGTTAACTTTGTGCATTAATTGTTATTTCATTTTTAAATCTTTATGCAATGTGCTTGCAAATAGAATGCCTGGATGGTAAACATCATTCTGAGAATGACAATAATTTATTTAGATTGATATGCAGCTTTCTATTATTAAATTATTTTCTTAGTAACAACGGTCAAGTAGGTTAACTAATTTAAATGAAATATGGTAGAGTTAGTTTGAACCATGGGAAAGGTTATAGGAGGCAGGTGCAAGAAGTTACCTGTTCAAACGCTCCTTTTTTATAAAAGTAAAAATATAAAAAACAAGAAGTTACCTCACGATGTTGATGAAACCGTGGGAAACACCTAGTGTTTGTAAAAACTTACCATATAATGACACAAGTCATAGTTTGAATTACTTCTTGACGGGATGAATCTGTCAGCTTTGTTGGGAGTCTTGGATGCTTTGTTTGGAGTCGGCGTAGTTGATCGACCTGCAAGGTATAGACAGATAACTTTTCCTTCAAGACTTGATGCCTACTTTCCAATGTAACAAGGCAAAAGAGATTACTCTAAATTTATTACAGACAAGCCCTATGATACTCCCTACCAAAAGCACTACTGTCCTCTACATTACTTTGACAAAGGTAGCGAACACACGCTCTCTTAAAACAATGGCATGCTAGTTTTCAAACAGTTGCTACTAATTTGTAGTTTATTAAACAACTTTACCTGGAGACTTGTTCTTGGATGGCGTTTTCTTGCCCTTCTTGTTATCATTTCGCGTCGGTGTCTTGTTACTAGAGAGCACGCTATTGTTGCAGCTCTGGTTCGCAGATAGAGACAATTTTTGCATCGACTGGTTACAAGAACTCAAGTTCACATTCGAATGGTTCTTGAAAGAAGTACTCAATGGATTTATGTTTTCACTATTTGACTTCTTAGCCCAACGCTGAAGAGGGCCTCGGGTAATCGGGCCATCCATTGTCGCCAAACTATTTATTTCATTCAAATAGTTGAACTGGGCCATACTTCCACTAAATCACTTACACTAACAATTCTTAGAAATCGAGAGCTATCAATAAAAACATAAGTTTTCTCATTTATAAATGCACGAGAAGCACTAAATAGAGATAAATCTATTTACTCATCAAAAGAATAAAATCAAAATTCACTGACAGTAGATTCCAAAAATACGTTGGTTTAAAATGTTTGAAGAAAGATTTCAAATAAATAATGTTGCCAGCTTTCGTAAACTACCCTAACAGTGTGCAAAATAGTGAAACACCAGAGACTATTAAGAATTATTCATTAAAACAAAAATGTATATCAGGCATTGATTTTCGTCTTAAACACAGACAATTAATTATCTTATGACTTATATTATATTACTTATATAATAAAGCTTTTATGATGAAAGTTGAAACATCTCAAATCGTTGAAGTAGTTTTTGTATCTTGTAAAATGTTTTTATTCTAAAATGCTTACCTCTCCATTTTATTTGGTTGCTTAATTTTTAATCATAATTTCTGATTCATGCAATGCAATAATATGTGGGTAATTTAATTTAACTTAACCACACACTAGCAGTGTTACTATTATAGAAAAGTTAAAAATAAAATCACAAATAAAATGTGACACCTCACGCCAATCATCAGCCAATTAAGGAATTTTAAAAAAATATCCTGTAACTTGCTAAAGTGATCCATGATTCATGAATGATGAAATTGTTTTTTTTTGGATTATTAAAAAGGCACCGTGCTTTTAAAAAAAAAACACGGTTCGTCAACAAGCGATGCGGTCGCGGTAATGGTTTTGCTCCACCATCCTCTTAATATTCAAAATGTGAAGATATTTGGGGATGGAAGTTTGGTTTGTTACGGATTTGAATAAAATTTGGCACCGAATAGTTTATAACTGGGATATTAACACCAGTGGCGGTCCGAGGGGGGGGGGGGTCCCAAGGGACTCGACCCCTCCAAAATCGTTCAAGTCTAATTGACAAACCTCAAAAAATAATATGAAAAAATTGTGTATTTACGCATTGATACGTCGTTAATCGTAATAGATCATTTAATTTTGGAGTTTGCTTGAAAACTTTGGCTTCGGCCACTTTTGGTTGTTGATGACCCCCCAAAATATTTGTCTGCGCACATAGGCCACATTTGGACGCGGACGAAGGAAGGCAATTATGGTATTATCTAAAAACACAACAAATGAACAGGATAATGAAAAGCTACAGTTTTTTTTAATATATGTATTACAAATAAAATAACGTATTATCAAAAAATATATTCAAAAATATTTTCCTTATTACAAAACCAATCACTTTAATAAAATATAATTTCGATGTTAGCTGAAAATTTGAGACAGTAAAAAATTTGAGATTGCATTGTCATTGATCCATTATACTGAGTTGATATAATTAAATTAAAAATAACATACTATGTTGTAAAATACGAATTGAGCATTAATTATAATGGTAAGGTTCCGTAGACAAAAGAGGATTGTTGTTTAGTTTGATTACATAGAAAGTTAACATAATTAATGAAGATTTATTTAATAGGGAATTAAAAAAAATACTTATGCAAAGTGAAATTGACGCGGCATTTGGCACTAAAACACTAAACGGGTAAAGGAGTCAACCCACTACACCGTATCATACCGTGGCCGTCCTTGGAGCGTATCAGGCAAAAATATTCTTTGTATTGAAAAGTGTGATGGTGCCCACTAGATCGTATGACCGATACCGGAGAGTGCCATGACCGCACCATCAAAAATTTTTCAGGAAGAATATTTTGCCCGGGCATAACACGTTCTTGTTTTACGTTTATAATACAGTACTTTTATGGTACGGTGGGTGTATTGAGGAGACACCTTAACTTCTAAATACAAATATTCATACAAACAAATTGTACAACAATCCTCTTTAGCTTTTAATCGTCTTCGTATACTAGGCGGATCATCGATACACGATGTTTGATTTTACGTATTACATTATTCGCTACGGAACTCTTATACATGTGCGTATTGTTACGCATTTGGGCGGTAATTTTTGATTAACCTTTCTGTGCAGTGGCATAAAACTAAGATAAAGCTATATTTTTCTATAATAATCACAAAATTTTGAATCTAACCACTGCAACAAAGGTTAAAGTCTCATTTCATAAATATTCTTATCTTTACAAAGAATATTTTATTGTATAAAATTCCGACAACTTTAAATAATATTAGTAATAAATGTATGTACATGGTATTACCTATAAATCGTTGTTCATTTTTGTTCTAGCTTTTCTTCTCTACTAGTAGTCCCTCTTAAAGGGTTACCTGCTTATACCTAGCACCCTAGGACTTGATGCTTATACCACAAAGTAACATTTCTATTTCTTCAACTCATCTTCTCATGATAAAGAGATGTTCACTTAGTTCTTAAACCAAGAGCATATAAAATGGATGCAGCCATAATTCTTGTCAAAATTAGTATAATAGTAGGTAACTTTGTACGTGTTTACAGTGTAAAAAAGATTTCTAAGCGTTGGTACTACGCCGTTTCCAGTTTACATGCTCTAGATTTCTCACATTACGGAGTCGGTCTGTACTGGATTTAGACTGTATTTCGACTTCCTAATGGCGTTATTAGCAGATAGCAGTCCCGTATTTATTATGATAAATTTATAGTTGTCGGTAAATATAAAGTTTATATACTACGTCTTATCATTAAGCACCATTACATTATTTATTTCATAAAAATACAAAATTATGTTTAACAGGGAGATCTCTTAAGAACTTAACATAATTACATATTTAAGAATTGCCCTACGTACAGAGTAATGTTGAAATTGTTTGGGCATTTAGTACGGTGAGCAAACAAAGTGAGCCCTATATAATTACGTATGTACTTCTTAATTGTTCGAAAGAATAAAATCTCATTTGGGAACCTCAATTTACCTAACGATTCATTAATAATTTCTAAAAGCCGGAAAATGGCACATAATACGTAAACTATGAGACCCAAATTAGAGATAATATACTGAATATTAAAACCGATAGTCACCTCCTTTTTAATTTAAAACTTCATAATATTATTGCGTGTATTTTTTAGGAATATCTTTAGGGCAAAATACAAAAAACCCCTTGTATTCATTAAAAATAAAATAATTGATTATAATTATTAAATATCGAACAAAACATTCAAATTATAGTACCTATTTTGATCTGGGGCACCCACATCCAGTATTTTTATTTAATTGCATCTACTTATCGAAAGGAATAAAAAAAATATATAATTTCAACTAATAATGTGGAGATAGTTTACCCAAATCAAATAAAGCATACCAGTACTGGTGGGATTAACGTTATAATAAACTCATACTTAAATGTACTATTCTAAAATAACAGTTCATGATATAATATAACATCTCTACGTGAAGCAATATCCATTATTGTGTGGTTAAGAAAATGCACAGGACTAGCACAGAGAGAAATGGAAATCTCAAATAATATTCTAGTTTAGTAAAATACTTGTCATTTACGCTCCTGAGTTATCCAGAATGAAGTAATACAAGTTGACTCGTATAAAATAACTTGATCGAATATCTATCTTCTATATATATAAAACAAAGTCGGGTTTTTAATTAGTTGTATTTATCTCCGTCCAAAATAGCAGTATAACTACTAAAACATCGGAAAAAATACAAAAAAGAAGTGAGTGGCACGAAGTTCGCCGGGCCAGCTTGTTGTATATATAGTTTTTTAAAAATAAAGTGCACATACCTTTTAACCCAGCAAAAAGTATTGGCTAAGGCCATGCTCATCAGTTACAATTTGTAAAAAATAGCACCTAATCATTTAAGCTAAACAACCGCGAGAACTTTCTAGAAAGTATAAAGTTAAGAGTATTACTTTACTATTTAAAAATAAATGCATTCAAGGCAGTATTTAGTCCTTAAGTATTTCATTGAGCAGGTCGTAAATATAGTTTTCTTTATTAATTGATATGTAATAGTTTATTATCCTTTTACCGCCAAAAACAAGACTAGTCTTCCCTCCCTATGATATAATTATTTATTTATGCCGAGTTATTTGTGCACTTATAACTTTTATCGAGAGTATAGAAATGTAGCACCAAAATATTTTACATATTTTTATACTTGAGTATTGTTTTACTGTAGATATTATGTACTATATAATCTCATTTCTTATATCAAGATAGTTGATTTCTTTCGCAAAAATAATTAAATACTAAAAGCATTAGTTAATCTTCTTCATACTCAAACATATAGTATATCTGTGGAACACTTGTGTATGTACGCGCTTATCTCAATAACGACTAAACAGATTTTGATGAAATTATAGATACATTTCATCTTGGTTGAGGACCCAATTTGTAGTCCACGCAGACGAAGTCGCTGGCAATAGCTAGTTAATGAATAAATCTACTCTAAAAACACAAAACTGCTACAATTAGCATCAACCAATCGAGACTCGATATGAGAAGTGACACGACATAACGTTAGACAGGCGTCGAGAAAACGAACGCTTACTAGAACTAACTTAGCTGTTTTCCATAACCTGTGGACTTTATGTTAAAATTCTATCTCTAGTAAGAAATTCTACGGATAGAAAGGTCATTAATCTACAGCGGTAAAAGGACGTAAGTATGGATATCGCTTCACGTAGCACACAGTATGGCAGTGGCAGTATGCTATGTGTTGTTCGAGCGCATTACGTTCATGATGTGAATATGGCCAGGGTTGTCGACTGTGACGAAACATGAGAACTTGTCGTCGTGACATAGCCTCTTCGCGTGCATGCCTGATAGTTTGATGCATGCTAGGATTTCTTTCCTTTTCGAACCTTGTTTGCATCTGTGAAGGAAAGGAATTTGTTTTTATTACTCTTATTTTTTTAATACGGATTTCGTTGGTCTAATATTAAATCAATTTCCTAGCGTCATTTGTGATTAATCAAGTTCTCATGACCTAGCAATTAAACGCACATGAGAAATTTAAAAGAAAAAAAAAAAACAACTTAAAAGAAAAGTTTCATACAAACTAAAAAAATAACATACAAACTTTTTAATAGCTTTTCGCTTTTATTTTTATCTTGTTTTGACTTTAGCAGGTAATTGTTTCATAAACAAAACACTCACGTTTTCCTTTTCCAAATAGCTTTCCAGCATTGCTGCGGCAGATCGTAGCCGTCTCCGAAGAAGAAGTTGCAATTTGGTGATGTACCCAAGTTTGAGCTGTTGTTTGCGTTAGGCGTGTCGCATCTGTTCTCTAGCGGACTACTGATTGGTGTCATGACGTTGTGGGTCCTACAAAAATGTTAGTTTTCAATTTTATTTACAAAGTCATGAATAACCACTTAATCTAAAGTGATATGAACCGAGACTCTAACGGCTGACGACTCTCGGTTCGTCGAAAGTCTAAAAGTCAATTCTCGTTTTTTTAATTCCACGACGGAGACGCGCTAAAAAACTTAAGTCTTACAATATATTTTAAATGTTCAAAGAGCAAACTAACCTCTTCCCGATTTTATACTTCTGCGTCTTTATAACCTGCGTAATATTCCACCAAACGATCTCCGTTGCCATGGTAACCAATACCAGTGGTGGTTGGTCACTGTCTACGTCATCATCTTGCGGTGATGGATAGTGGTACGGCGACAGCACTGGATGCGGTGATGACGTCATCGAGTTGCGGTTTGAACGGTCAGGGACGGGCGAGAATGAACACCAGTGGACTTGGGACTTGTGGTGCTTTAGTAAGCTCAGTTGCCGCCGACCTGCGACGTTCCATACCTGGAATGGAAACGATATTTTTCTTATGAGTTATGGACATATTTACTCGTATCTTCCTACGACCCAATAAATAGCCTATTTTAAATTAGGGAATTGTACTTCTATAGGAAGCCATACAGTCTTATATAACGACTTACCACAACCATCCCGCAGTCGAGACCTAAAGCAAGAATACTTCCGTCTGCCGTAAGGTCACAAGAGACAATAAGGTAGTTCAGTCTGTATTCCTGGATAGTCTGCAGTTTAATTTCATCACCTACTATTAGCTCGAACGTCTGTAACAAAATATATATTTTTAACCGACTTCAAAAAAGGAGGAGGTTCTCAATTCGACGGTATGTTTTTTTTTTTTTTTGTATATTTGTTACGCGATTACTCCGCCAATTGTGGACCGATTTTGAAAATACTTTTTTTGTTCGAAAGGAGATACTTCCGAAATGGTCCCATATAAATTTTATCACTACCGGTTCAGCCGTTTTATAAATATATCAAAAATAACGATTTATCTCTACTTGCTGATATGCCAAATACTTAGATGATTTGGTTATTTACGCTTATTACAACCTAAAAAAGTGGTGTGTTTATTTTGTTAAGATAGCAAGACCGAGACACTGAAAAGCGAAAAGCTCTAGAAGTCGGTGGCAAAATACTAACAATAGTAACTTACAAGACACCGACTTCTAGAGCGATGTTTTGGTCGTAAAGCGTTTAAATAAAAATTATTTTTTACTTTTCAGTTTTTTTTTGAAAGTCGGTTTTATTTATTTTTTTAAAGTTTTTTATACTTATAAAGTCTGATTAATTTTTAAATTGCTGTTTACCAACGGATAGCGTTGATCTGATGATAACACAGGTTTAAATAACTGTCAAAATTAAACCCCACCACGAGGTGGTTAAACCTCAGATTTGAGACAAGATGGCGTATTTAATTTGAATTAGCAATACTACGTAAGGCTCTTTTCAATTCAAAACAACTTCGCTAACATCAAGATAAAAACCCAGAGACGATCCTCCGACCAATTTATGTTTTACAAAGTTTTTGCTGTCTCGCAAGGGGCGGTACTCTCCTTTAGAATTGCTTCTTTTTGTTTTTAATATTTAGAGTCTCGAAAATTCTTAATTATATTTTATTTGAAATTTATTTAAAAATATTAATGAGCCAGGTGGACCTTGATATCACGTATGAGAAAGGGATGGATAAGGTTTTCAATTCAGTTTCAAACGAGCGTACTTAGAAAATGCATTTTATTGCCTCATCCAGTTGTGTACTTGAACTTTTTAATTGTCAAATTTACAACAGACGAAAAATCGTAATTTTTACGTCTTCATTCGTTCTTTAGTCGATCATTTGGATTATAGTCTGTGGCGACAGAGTTTAGTAAAGAGCAACTGTTAAGTAATGTTTATGAGTGAAAAAAAAAGCTAATCCTCGATATTACTTAGAATAGGGATTACAAAACCTGTGGTTAAACATCAGATTACAGATTTTTTATAAGTAAGACGATTAGAGTTTACGATTATACGATTATTTCCCCTTAATTGATACAAAAAGTGTTAAGCAGGATCGGACCTGATGATGCAAGATTTATGATGATGTAATGGATCACTTTCAATGTTCCTGAACAGGAGAACCAGGTCTGACGTTAGTTGAGAGACTCAGACAGTTTCTCAACAGGGGGAACTGCAATAGGTTGATTAGTGAATTGATTTCCGAACAATTATTGACTTATATCACATGATTATCAATTTTGAAATTTGACAACACATTTCACGATAGACGCCAAAGTTCCGCGGCAGTTTATAAGCAAAAGTAGCTGTCATTTTAAAAATTGCAATATAAATTTATGTTCTAGAAATGTCAAGTTACTTTGCTGAACAAAAAATCTAAGTATATAGGAGGATCACACATAAATCCCACAAACCTGAAAGGCCTTATTCCTCTTCTCACAAATAACAAGAAAATTATTCTGGAATGCCGCAGAAGTTATGAACACATCTGATTGCCTCCCATTCAGTATTGTCCGTAACTTTAAACTATCGTCCCATAGCTTGATAGTGGCGTTGAACTCCACCGTGATGATACCCAGGTCTTGTACCCAGAAGCAGTCGACGAGGCCACTGCCTTTGCAAAGACTTTTGTTATCTCCATTGGGGAATGTACGATCTCTTGAACAGATGCTATTTTCACTGCCCGAACTTGAAAGTCTTTCTGAATGGCCGTTCTTTTTTTTGACACCTTAAAAATATAAATATATAATGCGACTGTATTGTTTCTTAGGAAGCTAAAGTTAAGAGATAAAGTTGAAATGAGCTTGAAATATTATTTTTCAGAATTAAATGCGGAATTCAACTTTCAGCTTAAGCTATTTTAGGTTAGCTATGCTATTAGTCAGGAATCTAGCTAGTCAGAGAAACGTAGACTAATAATACAATCCAAAAAAATCTCACCCTGAATGTCATTCAGTATTTCCTGCGATCCCAGATTATTGTTACCCCTCTGCATCATCTCTGGTTTCCAATACCCGTTGACAGTAAGCCGGTAAGCCATCAAACACGTGTTCTTACCAGCAACAATCAGTAAATTAGGATTGACAAAGTTTAAATATTGCACTGGGCTGTAAACATCCAATATGGGAACAATTCCTTTGGTACGAAGCGTATATTTCTTGACAACACCGGATTTCAGTCCATAAATAATATACTGATTGCACGGAGAGATTTTCACTCTGGTAATATATTCGTCTGATTTCTCAATGATTTCGGTTAAGACTTTTCTTCCGCGCATTACCTAAAAAGATGACATGTGTATATCAAATTTATAGGTTTATATTTTATTAATGTTTTAACTAAACGAAATAATTATACAGCATTCCAAAAGCTTGTGATGCTATAAAAGTATCAATATTAATTTCGTGTCAATTTCGATATTATGTAACAGTTTCAATTTCGTAAAATTTCTTGATGATAATTCTGTGTCTACTTTGGTTCACAATTAAAATAGAGAAACATCTAGAATTGAATATAATTTACCATTCAATTGAGGAACAGTTTTTTACGGTTTATTGTACATACCTGAATATTATTCTTATCATCGACAACAGCCAATAAAGGTTGAAGTATATTTTCGTTATTATTGCAAATTCCCTTCAAGTTCAACTTTGAAGGCTTTAACGAACTCCTGTCTAAGCTCATAGAGTTCTTTAGGAGCGTTTTCGTCACCTCCCGCTGATGATGATTGGCGAATGATTGGTGCCTTCTAGGCGTGTTGTTAGCACTTTCTGTACCACTGTTAGGTGATGAGCTCGGAGTGTGCGGATTGAGAAAACTAACGTCGAATTTTGTTGTTAGACGCACTCTCCTAGAATTTATAGGGCTTGTGTTAATGGTATTAGAGTGGAGTTAAGGAAATTTTATTGTGTGACATAGTGCATTGGATGGTAATTTGTGGGTCAATAGTTATTAAATAAATTAATAACATATGACCAAGGATTACTTTTATATTTGTGGAATGCACTTTATGAATTGCAATACGTTTCATAATAGATTGCGTGATTGTTTTATTTTTGCAATTGTAGCAAATGGATACACGTACATATATTGCAGGACTGTTGAAATGAAGCATCATTTACTCTCCTAATAGCATATTTCATACGGAACTTTTTCACTAACACTATAAAGGTGTTTATCCCATAAGTATACATTTTCGCGATTTTCTCATAGACTTAATCGATTTGGATGAGCTTTTTGCTACTAAATCGCATATTTTTATATACGCATTCATGTATCACATGGCACGTGATATTATCGCAGTGAAAATGACGATATTTTTAGAGCATATAGTATATATGTTAAACATAACTTACCCATTCTTTTGCGCCATTTGTGAAATATAAGAAGCGTCCAAGTGCCACACTTTGGCAGAGTCTTCGATGCAACCGGTTCCCGTGAGTAGCACGTCAGAACCGGGCTCGAATTCATCCCACATCATCTCGCTAACCGCCATTGCTACAACGTTCCTGAAATAAGACGTATAAACTAGATTATTGTTTGCATATGACGTAAAAACCATGCCAATAATAATTATGGCTATTGGTTATGCGTAGTTTATAAGCTATTTATGTTTTTAAATCCTGTTACTTCAAGTATTTTAAGATTTGTTTAGGTTTAAGTAGATATATAATTGTACTAGCTGTTTCCCGCGGTTTCACCCGCATCCCAAGGGAACTACTTAGCGCACCCGGCAAAAGTAGCCTATGTTGTTCCTCAGGGTCTATTCTATCTCTGTACCAAATTTCATTTATATCGGCCCAGTAGTTTTGGCGTGAAAGCGTAACAGACAGACAGACAGACAGAGTTACTTTCGCATTTATAATATTAGTAAGGATTGTTCCGATACAATGTTTCTTTAAAGTGGATTAATTTAGTCACTGGCACATAATTTTTAACATTTCATCATTGTTATAAATATTTACATTAAAAACTCACCCTCTTCTGTTCTCCAAATCAAAACACCTAGTATAAGTCTTCAAATCGACGCAAACAACCCTGCTATCATCGGTTGAAACAAACAACAGTGTACCGGTCTTGTTCACAGCGATAGTTAAAAATGACATTTTCTCCTTAATTTCGTCGCTAACGATCACTCTTCTACATCTGCAGGAGTTTGACTTCAGTGCACTAGAGTTTACTCTCACTTCATGCTCCATAATTTCGTTGGGTTTAAGGGTAATGATTTTGTTGCTACCTGTAATGAAGTAGATTAGATTATAAGGCAACAGTGTTTTTTTTTGTTTATAATTCACTTTTCCCTGCTCATAAGGGAGCTGGACCTTAATAAGCAGGCAACAGTGATTGCTGCGGGACGTTCGAAAGAGATACCGCGCCCCCAGAATACAAAGGGCTGAGGAACATGGACGGGTTTTAGTCAGTAAGAGTCTGACACTCCCTTCCGCTCCATCCACGGCGGCAGGGGTCATTTGATGATTTCCCATCCGAAAAAAAGGCAACAGTGACAACACAATGCGTAGCTCATGTTGTATCGGTTCTTAATCCACTAGTTTTGGCCGGCGAGGGGTCTTCTTCTTATCGTGTGGGCTGCAGGTTTACTAACCTAAGTTAGCTTAGCGACCAACGAGGCAAGGATAGTTTAAATTTCGGGAGGATTTTATGATTTCTGCATACAAACTCTCATACAGTTTTCACCCCATCTGGGATGGAATTTTAATGAACCACGATGTCCAAGGACTATCTTCTAAACATTTCAAATTTTAAGGTTCATTCATACAGTTCATGTTACTTTTCACATGCATCGATGAATCAACTTTGTAATCATCGCTTTAGTTTTTCCTCGTTATTTTGAAAATGGAAAATATTGCGTATTCAGAGTTTGGATGAAATTCTCATATTCAATTAAATATGAGACGTCATTACAATTATGGAAAAGGAAAAATAATGGTAAGTATATTACTAATTACCTACAATTAGTAATTATTTAACACAAGGCAAGGCATGCTCTCGAATTATGAAACCATGATATCACGAAAATACATTTTGATCAGTCAACATTGACGTATAACTAACTAATCAATTAGGGCTACGTAAGTAAGGTTACAAGAAATGTCAAATGTAAGAGATCTTTCACTCCAAGCACTTTTGTCGCGGATTTCTAAAAGTTGTTGATGTTTATTGCAAATATTGTGCCTTTCCTGATGAATTAAGTGATGAAGAAAAAAACAATAAATGTTACTGCTTTGCAAGAAAAGCTAAGAATAGGTGCAAAATAAGTGGGCCTTAAAAACAGCTAATTTAAAGTTAGATGTAGTAGTTACTACCTACATACGCCAGTGTATTTATTACAGCGTATCTAACTATTAAAGGAGTAAATGCAGAGTTTTGTACCTTTTTTCTGTTGTTTCACATGACCTTACTCACTAGTGGCGCCAACTGACAATGTGACCGCAAAAACCATAGCCCTCAATCAATTGAATCGATGAGTAAGTATAAAATACATTGGCCATGTCACGTAAGTACATAATTATATTTAATACTAGCTTCTGCCAGCGACTTCGTCCGCGTGGAATAGTGGTGCTCCGCTCCTATTGGTCTTAGCGTGATGATATATAGCCTATAGCCTTCCTCGATAAATGGACTATCTAACACTGAAAGAATTATTTAAATCGGACCAGCGGTTCCTGAGATTAGCGCGTTTAAACAAAATGACAACATTTCCCTTCACTGCTCTGCTCCTATTGATTGTAGCGTGATGAAAAGTATACTATAACCATCTCAGGAGTATGACAAATAATTGTACCAAGTTTCATTAAAATCCGTCGAGTAGTTTTTGTTTGTATAGAGTTTATACAGACAGACAGACAGACAGACAGACAGACGGACAGACAGACAGACAGACAGACAAAAATTTTACTGATTGCATTTTTGGCATCAGTATCGATCCCTAATCACCCCCTGATAGTTATTTTGGAAATATATTTCATGTACAGAATTGACCTCTCTACAGATTTATTATAAGTATAGATTATTTTTATGCAATTTGTATTGTATATGGATTTTTATGAAGTCGATAATAAAATAAATCGTTTTGATCAAAATATTATTTAAAATTTATCAATAGAGAATCGATAACAATGACAACACTATTTCACGAATTTATATCAAAGATGAAACAAAATAATACTTACGAGGAACTGTAACCAGATCTAAAACTATATCAGTCTCTTCAAACGTGATGACCCTCTCTTTAGTCTTCAAGTCGATCACTTCGACATATTTCGCGTTACCGTCTGTAGCTACGATGACATTCTTGTCGTAATTACAAGGGACACAGCACAAAATCTCCCGGTCTCTGTCAAAATCTTGGACAGTATTGAAGATTTTACTCCTCTCATTGCTGAAGGGATCGAAGAAGATAATCTTTTTACTCGTGTGTAATATTAAGTATTCTTCATTGTTCGCCCACCGACAGTTTAGGTAAGAACCCTGAATTGTTTCAGTGTCCGCGTAGCTGTTATTGTAGGATTCTTCTGATTCTGCAAAAACGAAACGTTTAAATTTTTTTTCAAGTTTTGGACACCCTGGTGTTTTAATCAAGTAACAATAAATAGAAATAAAATTTGATAAGGGTGTATTTTTTATAGCTGTAAATAATATATCGTTCTGCTATATATTTTAAGGCAACTTTTACATAATATATACGGACATGTTGACGTTCCAAATCATTTTAAATGAGACGCAATTTACAAGAAACGTATAAAAAATAAATTTTACCTTCTTCAATGACGTCATCGGTCTCTTCATACTCTATATCATCGACGTGCCAAAGCTTGATAACGCCATCGTAAGCTAACGCGGCGACGATCGGCGGATCCTTAGTACACGACACGCCGATCCATTTGATAGGAGACCCGGTACCTCGGAGCTCTTTCCTCAGTTTGTTTGTTAAGATGTGGAAGAACTGATTATAGAAAAAAAAAATATTAACACACTGTTATTTACGCAACTGAAAGCGATCGTTATATGAGCGAACTCGGTACATTTCAAGTCTTTATTTAAATTACAATTAAATTGATAAAAAAAAATATAGCTACATACCCTAATGACACCAGAGTAAGTACCAACAAGTACATAACCCCTTAGAAAGCAAACAGCTGTGATCTTTTCCTTCACGTCGATGGTAGAATGTTTAATTTCATCTACATTCTGTTCATGTCTGTAAAAAAAACACACAATGAGGAAATCAGTGCGGAGAAGACGATGAGAATCTGCTTTATTTCTTTGTAACTTGATTTAAGAATTGTATACATACGGGTTATAAAATGCACAATCTATATGTATACTGTATATTGCAAATAGTTTAAGAGTGTATGTGGATACAAAAGGACAAGACTAATTAGCGAAGGTTTGCTAGTGGCATTAAAAAGTGAGTTAAAAACTTCTGTCGCCGACTGTACAAAGCTAGACGAGGATTTCAGGCGTATCTATTGGACTAGACTATATAGTGATAATAATATTTTTATGAGGCTATTGTCTGTTGTATGACATAAGATGTCTGGGTGTGATACAACTAGTATGGCAGGGCCGGCTTGGTCTGATAGTAATCTAATGAGATTTCATCAGACCCATATAGATTTGAATCAGCCAATCATTTATATTATACAGCCAATATTTATACGTGACTTAAATAATTCATTGTACAATGCACAAGTAACTATGACAGCAGTCCTTAATCGTAAGAAATCTATCAGGGTGTCCACTCAAAATGCCAATTTTTTTTAGAATTGTGAGCAACATAACTCTTAGAAACAATGTTTTTATTTCATGACTCAGCTTTTCCCTGACTTTTGGCTAATATGATGTTTTTTCCCTGACTTTTCCTGATTACATATTGCTTGGTAGTAGACACCCGGTCTAAGATTATGTTTTTGATTTTTTATGAAATTATACAACCTATATTATACAATTTAGCAAAAAGGCTATTAATAATTTTAATACGAATGAAAAATAGTTATTTTTTATACATTATATTATTAGTACAATATAACAGCTAAATGTTATATTGTACAAATATTAAAGTGAATTGAGATGAAAATGTAAAACAAGCATTAGAAGAAACAGCAGAGAAAAAACATAAATGAAAGTAAAAAACGTTACAAATAAAGTAAATCAAATAAATACTTACAGAAAATCAAAATACAGCTCATTGATATTACAATTCTCTTGAGCAATTTGCGATGCTTTCGTATACAGTATGCCTTTAGACTCGTTTTGTAGGATGCTTTGGATAATATCGGTGCATGGGTAATGGAATAAATCAGTTCCATGCGTGCTTAGGAATGCTTTGATGTTGTTAATCAGTTCCTTGTCTAACTCCTAAGGAAACAAAGCGTGGTTATACGAAAATAATTAATAGTAAACTTAAATGTGAAAGAAGCAATTTCAATTACGCAATGACAGGTGAATACAATTTACAACTTAATTTCCTTATTACGTAAAGTCTGGACTGATTTGCATAGCTATGGACAGCTAAATTAAAAGGCTGGCCCACAGACTCAGATCTAAATAGATGACGCAAGTGTGTGTATTTCGCGTGTGACAGATGAGTGTAGTGCACCTAAGTCTCAGTCTGTATTAGCGAACTAATCGCGGCTCCACCCTATTGACACCAGATTTAACCAAAGGCTATAAAAAAATATAATTGTGCCGTATTGAGCGGCAAAAAGTACTAAAAATGTTAGCTAGTACAAATGAAATCGCTAAAACGCTATTATGACGTCACAAATGGTATTCATAAAGTGACGCGCTTGGTTTTCATACAAACGACAGAACTTACGTTACGTTACCTATTTAAATACATATGTATATTGAGCTGGCCACTACAAACAATCTCAGATGTCTAACTTAGCATTAAGCATTGCTTCCACACCACTACAGCATGGATTATGGATACGGATGCTAATCTATGTTTAAATGATTGCGATATGGGATTTGTAACTTAATTTCCTCAACGTAAAGTTCTTAATAAAAAGCTGACGAATTACAACTTTACCGAAAGACCTAGTTTCGTTGTTAACGCCTCTATTCCGGAATGTGTGGTTAAATTGCGCAAGCACAACAGTACCGAGCCCGTATATACCGTCATAAAAAGAAAGGGCGTTACTAACGTTTTTTTTTTATATAGAGTTAAGTACATATTTGGAACCAGGAAAAGATTCTGATTACGAATATGTCATCATCTGCCTCATCTGCCTAGCCTTTTCCCAACTATGTTGGGGTCGGCTTCCAGTCTAAACCGGATGCAGCTGAGTACCCGTGTTTTACATGGAGCGACTGCCTATCTGACCTCCACAACCCAGTTACCGGGTAACACGGTACCCCTTGGTAAGACTCGTTGTCAGACTTTCTGGCTTCTGACTACCCGTAACGACTGTCAAAGATGTACAAATGACAACCGGGACCAACAGCTTAACGTGCTTTCCGAGGCACGGAGGAGTCTCGCTATGACAAAGATGGTCACCCATCCACGGACCGACCGCGTCAAGCGCAGCTTAACCTTTGATCGGTCGAACCGTGCGGCTGTTACTTAGCCACGAGCTCCTCCCTACGAATATGTATTTAACTCAATATCTATACTAATATTATAAAGCTGAAGAGTTTGTTTGTTAGAACGCGCTAATCTCAGGATACACTGGTCCGATTTGAAAAATTCTTACAGTGTTGGATAGCCCATTTATCGAGGAAGGCTATAGGCTGTATATCATCATTCTAAGACCAATGGGAGCGGAGCACCACTATTCCACGCGGACGAAGTCGCGAGCAGAAGCTAGTTGTAAAATAAAGTGTTAGTTATGCCCTTTCTTCTTACGACGGCAGTATATAAGTGCACGGTACTGTTTCTACTTATTCAGGCAGTATAGCTGTAACATTGAATTGTGACCGACACGTCAGATGTTCGAGAAAGCGTATTGCGTAGAAAAATTAATTAGCATTATACGTCATCATCATAAAGGAAAACTTGCAACGAACCATGTAAATATCGTTCGCAAAACGTAATCGACACTATATTAATTTACATTAAGGAAAATAGGTTTTATATACCTAGAGTAGTCTATTGTGCTAAGTGACAATTTTAATATATAACCGCAGTGTTTAAGAAGATAGAGATCGTAATTAGTGTTGTATCTAGATATTGACGTCATTGTATTTTCTCATGCACGTCATCATAATTTATTATGATCGTATTCTTATTACGTGGATATTACGGCGATTCAATCTTTTCCGACCATTTCTTAGAATTTAGTTTTTACTTTAAAACCTCTACTTTATACATTCATCACCCATATAGTGGGAATATACAAATACTCACATATTTAACTATATTATTCTCATAGTTCTGAAGATCCGACATCACGTCAGCTGGCCCCGTCAACCTCACTTTGTTGCCCAAAAACTTCAAATTCAAGAACAATTTATTGAAAAGACTCCATTTATCATTGAAATTTTCAGTGTTTTTAATATGGTAGCCGAGGTAAAACGCTATGTATCCGTCATCGATGATATCTAAAGGTGGGTTGGCATTATTATAATTGTAGCTATGAAGGAATTCGGCGTGTAACTTCCTGCAGTCGTCCTCATCTGTACTTTTCAAGTAATCCATTATAAGATCATGTATCTCGTACATGTAGTTCCTCTTCTCTTGATCGTAGAACTGAGTGATAAGAGACTTGCTGCGAAGTTCTTTCATGATCTGCTCCACTTTTGTAGCGTCTATATTCCACAATTTACTTAAGACTTTGGCAGACACTTTGACATTATATGGGAGGATTTTGAGCTTCTTGAATAAAGGAAGAACGGTTTCGTTTAAGGAAGAGTTAATACAAACTTCAATTGTTTTCATCGGATTGTAAGTTTGATTAATTGGGATGCTGAAATATAAAATTAAATAATTATTTAATATAAATTTAGTCTTCTTGATTTTTTATTATATAGATAAACTAATTAACATCATAAATACAATCTGATACAGCAATCTGACAAAAGATTTGTACTTTTATGTAGCAATATTGTGCAATTGTAAACTTGTAGTTTATTAATCATCATTTGCGGTTCTTAAATCAGCTCATTCCAGGTCAACTCGAAAATTCTAAGTGTAGCGAACATTATTCGAAACATTGCTTCAGAAAATAAATCTAACACTATTTATATAATCGATTTATTATCTCGTTAAATCTCTTTGTATAAGAACTTATAGAGAAACAAACAATGGCCGCGATTCTCTTGACACCATCTAAATTAAATTAAGTCTATAATTCTCTCTTTCCATCAACAAATATAAGAAAGGGATAGCAAACTTTTAACACCTGTCAAATTAGAAAAAAGTAGTTTTCCATACAAATTTAAACATCACGACGTAACATCTCGAGTAAATTAACAAACCTGTACGAACAAAATGTCATATGTCATTTAATTTGACAGCACTGAATTACTTGCTATCCTCTTCTTGTATTTCGCAATAGAAAAAGAGCATGATATTTTAAAGTTAGTTTAGTCATGTGTAAGTCAGAATTGGCACCAATCTGTACTTACAACGGGAAGTTATTCTTTTTCTTCTTCAACTCATGGACATAGTAATTCCAACGTTTGGGATCGTCAATTAACCTCTCTCTATTTTCAGCTAACTGCGCTCCAATAAGGCCGATGTTGAAAGGAGTGCCTTTACAAATCTCATGTATCTTCTTCGCCTGCCACGGTAACTTAGACACAGGTACTTCAAGAGACAAAGCAAATATTTCCAAGGATTCTCTTTCTTCTAAACTGTTTTCTATCTGTAAATTGCAATGCAAAAGCAAATTTTTTACCAGACTGCAAGGAAAGGGTTATGTTTTTATCGCCTATCTTTGTTTGTTTGTAATATTCTTTATTCCCTCATATCTTCTAAACCACTCGATGGATTTCTTTAATTAACATATCGTTAGATTCATCTCATTAGTCTTAGTGTTCTTAGATAGTAGTCATAAAAAAATGAGATGTGCTAGATTTCATTGTTTAAGGTGAAAATATTTTTTAGTCTTCTTTTTTCTGCAACATTTGTACTATAAGCACACTTCTGCTTATTGCTTTGGTGAATAGAAGCGAGGTATTATTTATCAAATATATCCTATAGCTTATTTGTAGTAGGTATTAAGCGTGGGAGCGATGACCGAGCGTGATGTAATGCGTCAGTTTGATTGGTTTTAAAATTACATGTAATTAATTAGCTACATGTTTCCGACTAAAATCTAACCTAATACAATTTATTTATTTTTTTACCTGTTAACTAAATATTGGTACTTATTAAAAATTGTCTGAAGTTAGGCTTTCTTAACTTCCGCAGACAACAGTCACAGAGAAAAGTGTTAGCGTGCGAAATTAAATTTTATATTAGAATAGAATAATTTAGCTGCCAAAACAAAGTATATGGAGGTATTCCAATCATGAGTTATGTTATTAAAGAAATACAAAAATAATGTTGGTCCTGTTTTTTGATGAAGGCACAACAATAACTAAATGATTGCCAAAAAAGATAACATATTTAAGGATATGGATAAATGAATAAACGTAGGGAAACTTTTACGTTCTGTATATGTCAGATATCATCGAATAGAGTATTGTTTTAAGTTTAATGTTTAAATTATTCAACTGTATACAAATGTTTTGTCCACAATATTTAGCACTCAACATATAGCACAAACGCAATGGTGCTCTAATAGGAATACTCCGCCATTATATTACAAGTAAGAAACATTAAAATTATCCATAATTGGCGAAGATATGAGGTAATATACAAAAGTAGAGACATGTTTTTTTAAGCTATTTCAAAACCATAGTCCAACTTTGTGAAACAATGTTTAATCGTTCACTTGTTTTTTTTATAGAACGTTCTAGTATGTTCTTACTTATTTAAAAAATAATAATTAGAATACACGATAGTACTTACTTTGATGATCTGCGGGTGATAATTAGCAACCACACTAGTGTCTCTGGTCGTCACCAAAATCTTGCATCCAATATCGAAAGCCTCTAAGCCTTTTTTATCATTTACTTCGTCCAATATAAGAAGTGATTCTCTCAGAGCTGGCTCTGAGAACTGGGCCTTGAGTTTATCTTTCAGATCAATCATGGTCCACTCGTAATTTGAAGACGAGTGACTGTCGCCATTGGAGCCAATACTCGACATAGAAATCGATGAGTTCATGTACGAATTTTGTGTGAATATTGAGGATGCTTTTCTTAACAATCTGCAAAAAGAATTAGAAGGAAGTAAGTAAGGTTTAGTCTTCATAATTAAATACAGGGTTCTCAAGGTTTTGCTTGGTCAAGTATTCAACGTAGAGTACGTCCAGGAAGTCACACATTTTTCCGGCAAAGTTTGCCCCTAAGGGAGTCCATGTTTTTGTGGAAGAAAAAAGTTTCCCAATACTTGGATTGTTGGTTTAACGAATGATTACTCACTTGCTTTGTTGAAAAATAATGTCATCGTCAGTCTTACAGTTGCCAAAGTTGACCCAGAACACTACACCGTTAAAGTTGTTAGTGACCAGATCAGGGTTGTCCCGTATAGCGCTAAGGACGACACAAGTCTTCCCTGAGCCCGGCATGCCATGCAACGCCAAGACCTTATGCCGCGTCAGTGCTTTAAGGCTATCTGCTACATTTTGTTCCTAAAAGCCATAAAACAATTATCGAACAAGGTACATAGTGTAACAATGCCATTATTTCGTTATTCATCGCTTTCGAGTTGAGAATGAGGTTAATGTTTGTAGGAAATCCCAGTGTTTTGACGGTTTTCAAATGTGGTGCGGGGAATTTCTCAATTGATTGAAATAAAAATCTCTCTCGAGTAAACTAAAAAAATCGTATCGAAGTCATCTAGTAAACAGTAGTAGGGGGAAGTCCCGTAACGCCGGACGGCACCTAGCGCCGGACACTCGTACTTTTTAAGCGAGTATAAATCTGTTCTATTCAAAATACAAGTGAAAGGGGCGCGGGGGGCACACAGGTACAGGATCACGCGCCGCGCCTCGCCTGTGACGCACACGGCCACGGCGGGAGCAACCATTTGCTGTTTTAGGCGCGAAATCACGGCGTCACCTAAATATCAATGTAAGTAATTCTAGTATATTTATGCATTTACATTTGAGTGGCATTCAAAGATAAAAGTAGTACTTGATTGTTATCCGTAAAATGGTAGAATATTATTAGATCTTTTAAACAATTTTAGTAGGTACCACCTAATGAACGAAAATGTCTGTCCCTTAGCACCGGACACTAAGTCGTCCCTTAGAACCGGACAGTAAACATATTGATATTTCTTGTAAGAAATTACGTAATTTACTCTAATTATTTAATTTTGTTTTAGAGTATAGAAGACAGAAGATAATTAAAATGGAAGAGAAGAAAAAGAAAGGATCCTGGGAGCCACAGAGCTTACAAATTGCTATTGATAAGGTTTGCTTAGAAGACACTGACGAAGACTGGATCCAGTGCTCATCCTGTCGTGGGTGGGTACATGAAGCATGTGCAGACATTCCAGAGTGTGAAGATGGCTACATATGTGATCGATGCAGGTTTTTTTGAAATGTCCGGTGCCAGGGGGGCCACAAACATTCGTCCGGTACTAGGTGCCACTTTTTAAAATTATATTTTTTGTTACCAAAGTTTGATTGATGGTATTAATTATTTTTTAGCAGAGGTTGCATTTTTGTTAATTTAATTTGATTTCTAACTTTGTTATCTAATATAAGTCACAATTTATTAAACATTCCTAAAATACTTTTTGTTTTATTTATAAATAACCTTAGGTGTCCGCCACTAGGGGACTTCCCCCTATGTATTAACACGTCATGTACAGAAAACAATTGCAGTCGGGAAACTTTGCATGACATTGCCAACAGTTATCATTATGAGATTTCAGCACACGGTAGGTGTTCATTAGGGAGCGTGCTTGACCGCAGTGATCTAATCGCGGTGAATACACTTTGTGCTTGTGTTAACGTGACTAATGTGTTGTAGGTTCCTATAATTGGTTCGTTTTACGATTTTTTCTGCACGGTTGGTGGCCCAAGCATAAAACTGCTGACGGCAAGTACTGCCATTGCATCGAGGAATGACTGCGATTGTAGTGATTCACGATTATTCAATTGCAATGAAAGATATAACCTATAATAAACAACAATTAGCTTCCATCATGAAACTCTGCCCTGGCGATTTGGTTTCCATTAAGAATATTCGTTCATTGTAATATACGTTTCTAGATGTTATTACATAAGACATATATGCCAAAAAAAAATGCCTAGGAGACATA